>JAPDVR010000018.1:29567765-30167765 GCA_026230005.1 Gila orcuttii | reverse complement strand
AGAAGGAAAAGAGAGCGCGAGGGAGACAGAGAGGGGTATCCCACCGCTTTGAAGCTAAATGAGGAGCTCTTGTACTGCTCCAGAGACCAGGAGAAGGAGAAACATATTTTAGTCAGCTGACACCTGTTAAAGTCAGAGTTATTGGGCACTCTTACATCTGGAGATGCTTTCAAGCCCGGTGACTTAGTGTGCATTCTCAATTCTCCTGCTCTTATGCTAAATGCATGTAAGAATGCTTTTATTGGGTTTCTAAATACATTTATTAAAGACAAGCTATGTGACTCTCATGTCTTCTAATAGAATTTACCTCTATGGAAAATTTAGCATTTTTGGTGTGCAAAAATAGTTTATCGCTTTAAAGGGACATTGTGTAGGAATTTCTCCCATCTAGCGGTGAAATTGTATTTTGCATTCAAACGAATTGTGCTCTTCAGCGCCTCGCTTTTTCAAATGCGTGTTGCATCTACGGTAGCTGTTATGTACCAAAAACCTATGACAAGATGTCTTCTAATAGCACTTCGTCGAGTTTTCCTTCGGGTGAACAGGTTTGTTATTTCAAACAAACTGCAACTTGACACAACGAATGTTACAGTATGAATAATAACAGTGCAATGCAGCCTTTTAAATTTGCCGGGGCAGTGACAAGCGCCTCTCTCTGCTCTGCTCCTCCGTTTCTGCTGCTTTCAGTTACGTGACGCTGGCTCTGAACGAAAATGCGTTATGGAAACGCGTTGGCCTAGAACTTTTTGACCCTCTCTGCTATTATAGTTTTTCAAGATGGCGGAACTACATGGAAGCCTCCGTGGACCTACACATAGTCCCTACACATAGTCCCTTTAAGCCTATGACTGTATATTGCCATTAATCAACTATAACATAAGACACAGAACAAAATCAAGATGGTTTTTATGTCAGGTTGCACTTCAGCAAAAGATGCTGTAATTGTTTATTAAATAAGAAAATCAATGAAGTCTACCTGAGAAAGCTATCCATTAGCATTGAGTTGAAGTTGTCCAGCTGGTTCAGGAATCCCTGCATATAGCCTATACGATTTGAAATCTACCAAAGCTTCTGTTGTTTATGGGAAATGCCATAAATGCAATGTGACTAATAACTCTGGAGCCAAGTTGAAAATACATTACACTGATTTCACTTCAAAATAGCAAGGTTAAGGGTCAATGACATATAAGAGTGTCCACAATAAAGACAAGTAAAATACCACTTTAGACATTCTACTAACTTTAAATAACTTTGCAGCTACATGTCAACTAACTGTCATTAGAGTATTAGTAGACTGTCTGCTTAATATCTGCTAACACTTTATTTTGTTGGTCCCCCAACAGACATTCTACAGACTATACTGTAAGTAACTTGGCAACGACAAGTCAACTTGTTCTCCTAACCCGAACCCTAACACCTAACCATAACCTAACAGTCTACTGACAGTCTACTACAGCGTACTAATACTCTAATGGCAGTTAGTTGGCATGTAGTTGAAAAGTTACTTATAGTTAGTAGAATGTCTAAAGTGACTATCGGAATAAAGTGTAACCGTATATTTTGGTTTAAATATTCTTTCTAAGAAATAATAATAATTATTGACAACATTTTGGACTACATGTCCCCCAGAAAATATTGAATTAAATATTGAATGAAATTCAAATTAGGCTGTCAATAATTTAATAAAACAATTTAATAAAATTTGTGCATCATCATAAGTGATGTATTTAAGTCACTGTATGTAAAATGCACTGTAAACCCTAACACTCAAAATAATTAATTGGTTTGAGTAGGACAAACTTAAATTAAACTAATTAGTTCAGTCGAATTAACTTTATACTTTACAAGTATTTAGCACTTTCTTTTTCTTTCAAGTTCACAGAATTGATATATTTTAAGTAAACTGAACTTTTTCATTGTTTTGAGTTTTATGAAATTATTTATTTTAATTTAGACAAACTTAAATTTAACTGAAACTGGGCTGGGATTTCTTTTACTTTTTTTTTTAGAACATTTTCAAATTAAGTGTAATATCATGTTTTTTTTTTGTGCAAGATTAATGTTAATTGGGAGATTTAGTAGTGATTAATGTTTTGTTATGCTAATTTAGAATAATTTCTGTAAAAGTTTTAAGAGAGTTACCATCAGTTACCAGGTGACAAGTGGTGCATGTGGCTTGGTTTGAGAGCAAATAATGTTAAAGCTTTATATTACTGCACTCATACAGCAAGTGCTATACCATGCTATTGTTAACATGTTAGCAAATTAGTAAGTTAGCATTTATTGAACTAGCTTGTTATAGCTAGCTACGTTTATACTAATAAAATTGTTCACATTTAATTTACATGAAAATTTTAAGTTAAATGTATGAATTGGTGTACTCAAACATTTCAAGTTAAGAACAAGTAAAATGTATGAGTACAAAATAGATATCTGCCTGGTCTGCTTAAACTTTGAATTTCTTAACTTAAAAAATTAAGGCAAATGATTACCTTACATTTTTTGAGTTTTGCCAACTTATTTGAGTTTACAGTGTGGCAATTTTGTATGTTTTTCTGAATAAATTCATTTAAAAAGGAGTACTGTGTAGACCTTACATAAGTCCATTACCGGATATCTATAGTACAATAACAATGAAACTTGCACTTGCAAATACTTGCAAAAAAAATTCACTCAATTAGTATGGCTATTAATGCAGAATCTATCAACAGGAGCTAAAGGGGTCTTGATAACAAGCAAAACTTTAAAGAGACAAAAAAAAAGGACTAAATAATTAGGGCAAAAATAATTAGCTAAATCCACTTACATGGCCAGTTAGAAACAATTATGATATATTTAATTCAATCCCCATTAGCAAGTTTTGGACCCATTGTATAGGCTAGATGAACTCACATACTGAACCATCACAAAGAATTCTATCCGACAGCTTTTTTATTTTTATTTTTTCATTTGCTGTCCCACTTTTACCGTTCCTGCTGGAGTCTGTCTCTCCACACAGCTTGCGGTCCACTAACCTACTTTAGAACCACGTCAACACATCCTCTCAGGTCTTCCAGTCTCGACTGTCGTTTGAGGTAACTCAAGCTTTTAATGAGCTCTTAATCACAGAATCCCTGAAAAATAAAATTCCCTCCTCAGCTACGAAAGATTCTTTCCACAAAACGAGACAACTCTGTGCGCTCAGTCTGTGAAAATTCATGAATTCAAAAGGCTGAGCCGATTTGTCTAAACACAAAGGAGCAGAATCGGTTCAGGAGATCAAATCTACTGAGGAGTGTCAGTTGAGGCATCTCATGCATCACAGTAACATGAAGTTCATTCATGAATATACACAAGCCAAATCACAGAGAGGATTCACATGGCTTGACTTGGCATTTCATCCTTCAACTGTCTCACTGAAAACCTTTTCCCTAAAAGCTAGCACATTATTTTTTCCCCATTGCTTTCTTTTATCTTTCCTCAGGCTGTGGAATGCATGATTGACCTCAACTTAAAAGACAGGACAAAGAGCAAATTTTAACACTGGAGCTCTGTCACTTACACAAACACGGAAATACATATAAAAAAAAAAAACGACAGACAGAGACACACACACACAGGGTCCAAAATTAACATCCTGTAAACAGCAAATGCAAGTGAAAATATCTCGGGTTACAACTGTAACCCTTGTTCCATGAGAAGGGAACGAGACGCTGCATCGAAGACACCACTATGGGGAACGCCTCCAGCGTGATAGCAGCTGAAGAGAGTAGTCCTTCAAGGCCCGGACAGGGCATAATAGGCGTAGACTTTTCTGATCAGCCGACACATGCGGTGGAGTATAAAAGGCCTGCAAGATAACAGACCGTGCCACATTAGATGGCACTAGAGTTGTCAAAAAGAACAGACTTCGGTACCAAATCGGTTGACTCAATGAGTGGAACTTAATTGAGCGGAATCGTAAACACCTCTGATTGGCCATTGTGTTAATGCGCTCATCGGATATGTCTGTGATTGGCTACAATGATCAACGCACGGGAGCATTTGAGAGCACACGGAAGTGTTTGAAAGTTTTTTTAAAATGGGAGTGGGAGCTTTTGATAGCACAAGTAACGGTCTATCAAAGGACAGGTCCACCGATAGACGCTTTCAAACGCTCCCGTGTGTATCTGTGTCATTGATGTATATTTACAACATGTTTTTGAAGCACTGATTATTGTTGCCAATCACAGACATATTTGATGAGAGCACAATGGGCTATCAGAGGTGTTTACGATTCCACTCAACAGAGCTCAAAGCGTCACATTTTTTAAATTTCAGTACCGACGAAATTTTGATGTCAGCAATTTACTGTGTTAGTAATGGCAACAGTGCAGATCAACAAATCATACGACATCATACGACAAACAAGCTAGAATACAGTCATGCTAACATGGACTCATTGCCCACTGTCCCAGACTACCATAGTTAAACATGGTTTAAATCAGTTTGTAGAAAAACAATCATCTGACCATCACTGATGTGAGTAATTCAAATCAAACTATCTACTAAAGAGAATAAGAAACTTATGTCTTCTTTTATCTTGGTGGAAAATCTATTAACTCCCTGTGGTGACACATATGTAGAAAAAATATCTTAACAACTTTAGATAAATGTAATTTTAGTACTTATTTTACTTTTTTCTTATTAACTCCATGTGGATATTGTACTTTTAGCCATAGTTTTTTCTTTCTTTTTTTTAAGCATTCATTTTACAAAATTCAGTAAGGTTTATGATTAAAACGAGAAAAAACAATGGGTCTCATTAACTAATAATTGCAATGATTGCTCATATTCATACACACAGGAGAACTCACCAAAAATTTCTACCAAATTGCGTCCAGACATGAATTTGTTGTTAACCTCGTTGTAATATTAATGGCTTTTGGAGTATTCTAAATGAGTGACCGCATGCCTGAAATTAGTCATTTGCATAAAACATATGACGACCTCGACTGAGAGCACAGCAAGATCCGTGCCATCCTCAAAACCGGTTCAAACACAATAAACACTTTTTTTACAGACCCAGATTACAAACCTCTCATTAGCCAGCTATACATACGCATTTGTGTATTTTTCTGCATAGTAACTTCACTGCTCGAGCTACAGTAAATGCACTTTTTTTTTACTCTTTTACTGTATATGATAAAATACATTAAAGATCAAGTATCTATGTGCAAAATTTCATCTTGGGTTATAAGGCCACCCAGTGTATGTGACTTTTGCATACATTTGGTTTCGGTTGTTCCTAGACTTTTTTAAAATGTTAAGTACATTTTAGTATGAAAGTTATTGGCGAATCATTGTTCATAAAAACGTTCATACGTAGCTTGGTTTGTGAATGAGGACCAATGCGTCAATGGGATAAGAATTTTTTTTTATTAAAATAAAATTATATATATATATATATATATATATGTTCCCTTTCGAGGGAACTCGAACTGCGTCGAATGACACTTTGGGGGAACGCTCCTCAGCGTAGCGCATGAAGTATGAATGAAACTGAGGTGTTGCGTCATGACGTAATGTGTGACGGCATACAAGCGGAAGCTATAAAAGGACGCTGGCACACATGAGATGTCAGCTTTCTGTTCTTCAGCAAGCGCTCTCTGTTGTTGTACGTCTTATTTGGTGTTTTCTGTCAGTTACACAAGCATATATATATTATATCTATCATGGCGAGTGCGAGTTTCAGACTTTGTGTGCATCCCTGCCCTCGCTATATATTACGGGTAGGGACACACATAGTTTGTGTGTGCATTGTTTGGGAGTGCAGCACGCGCAGGCAGCTCTCGAGGGGGCTGCTTGCGAGGATTGCGAAGCTTTGCCGAACCGTGTGTTGCGCTCCCGCCTGGCCATTTTTAATGAGGATGGCCAGGCTCGAGAGCCCCGTGGTGCGGGACCCGTGTCCGCCAAGGCGGCGCGAGTTGTGTAAATCTTGGAACAGACCACACTCTTCTCGCGTGTCCAACCCCCCAATATTAAATTATAGTAACATCATGCCTTCGGTGGAACAACCTTTGGCCACTTATTTATCTCCTGAGTCGGCATCGTCCCTAAAAACCCCGGTGCTGCCCACTAAGCCCTGCAGAGATACATCTTCCTTAGTGGGCAGGGCTTATATGGCTGTGGGTCGCGATATCATCGGGAGTTGGACCCTCGCCCTCATCAATATCTTTTAGAAGGTCGGCCTGGTACACTTGGAGAACTGCCATGGTATGCAGACTCGCACAAGCCCGACCTTCTAAAAGATATTGATGAGGGCGAGGGTCCAACTCCCGATGATATCGCGGAGTTGAGGAAGGCTGCAGATCTGTCTCTCCGAGTCACCAAAGAAACGGCCAGCGCTATCGGCCGTTCCATGGCGGCAATGGTGGTCTCGGAGAGACATTTATGGTTGAACTTATCGGGCATCAAGGAGAAAGACAGGGCTTTCCTCCTTGATGCCCCGATTTCGTCTTCTGGCCTGTTCGGCGACGCCGTCAACACCGTCGTCGACAGGTTTCAGAAGGCGAAAAAGCAGTCTGCAGCCTTCAGACAATACCTCCCTCGCCGCTCAAAACCAAAGAAGCCTGCCCCCAGTGGGCAGCCGCAGCCACCCTCCAGCTCCTCAGCCTACAGACAGGCACAGAGAGAGAGTACCGCTTCTAGAGCCCCTCCTCAAGGAGCTTGGGGGCATAGACGGCACTCTCAGGCGAAGCCTCAGCCTAAACAGGGCGACCTGAGGGCCGTCCTGCAGGCTAAGAAGGCTTCCTCAAAGAGGTCCTAGCCAGTCTAGGTTCTCTGCGGGCGGCCCCACCTGTGGTGGAGCGATTGAGGTCGCCTCCTCCGCGTAGCCCGCAGGAAATCGATGTTGCTTTCCCGACGTCGAGCACGTTTCGGGACACATCGGTTTCCCGCGAATGCAGGCTGCGCTGTCCGCCCAACAGGCTTGCGGCCAGGTAGCTTTCGCGTCCGCACATCGAGAATCGTTTTCGGTCGAGCCCTGACGGAAATTCGCTTCAGGGGGTCGAGAACGAATCCCGATTAATACCCGAAGACACTTGAATCGTTCTCTGAGGAGATTCAGGTTCAAGATTCTCACTATTCCCATCATTGTGAGTCAAATTCAATCCGAGGATTGGTTTGTCACGATAGATCTAAAGGACGCATACTTCCATATATCCATCCTTCCATCTCACAGAAAGTTCCTGAGGTTCGCTTTCGGGGGCGAAGCATACCAATATCGGGTCCTTCCGTTTGGCCTAGCTCTCTCCCCTTGCACATTTACCAAATGTATGGATGCAGCTCTAGCACCGCTGAGGCTCCAGGGCATCAGGGTGCTCAACTATATCGACGACTGGCTGATTCTGGCCCAGTCACAAGAGCTGGCGGTTCTGCATCGAGATGTCGTCCTCGCCCACATTCAAAGCCTGGGGTTGAGACTCAACACGAAAAAGAGTGTGTTGACACCAGCCCAGAGAACCACATTCCTGGGAGTGGTGTGGGACTCGGTCACGATGTGGGCACGATTGTCTCCTGCACGAATCGAGTCCATTCTTGCCACAGTGTCCAGGATAAAGCTAGGCCAGGCCATTACTGTAAAACATTTTCAAAGAGTGTTAGGGCTCATGGCGGCGGCATCCAACATTATTCCATTTGGCCTGCTGCACATGAGGGCCCTCCAGTGGTGGTTGAAAACCAAGGGGTTCTCCCCGAGGGGGAACCCGTTCCGCATGATCAGGGTTACGCGCAGATGCCTTCGTTCCCTATCTATGTGGAAAAAAGCTTGGTTTCTGTCCCAAGGTCCAGTATTGGGTGTGTCATGTCGCCGGAAAACCGTTTCGACAGACGCCTCCCTCACGGGCTGGGTCGCGGTCATGGACGGCTGCTTTATGACAGGCCTATGGCAGGACCATCATTCCTCCTGGCATATAAACTGCCTGGAGATGTTGGCGGTGTTCCGAGCTCTGAGGAGTTTCCTGCCGGACCTCAAAGGTCAGCATGTCCTTGTGAGGTCAGACAGTATGTCGGTGGTGGCCTATATAAACCATCAGGGGGGTCTGAGGTCTCGCCCTCTATGCACACTGGCGCATCAGATCCTCCTGTGGTCCCAGGGGAAATTGTTATCTCTAAGAGCAACATACATTCCAGGGAGTCAAAATCAGGGAGCAGACGTCCTGTCGAGACAGGGGCTGAGGCCCGGGGAATGGAGACTCCACCCCGAGGTGGTGGATTCAATATCTCAGAGGTTCGGCCCAGTGGAAGTGGACCTATTCGCGTCTCGAGAGACGACCCACTGTCCACTGTGGTTCTCCCTCTCTCATCCAGCCCCGCTGGGGTTGGATGCATTTCCCCCGATCCCTCTGCTCCCGGGAGTTCTAGAGAGGGTCCGTCGCGACGGGATCAGTCTACTGCTGGTAGCCCCGTTGTGGCTGGCCCGAGTATGGTTCTCAGACATTGTATCGCTCCTAGACGGCCCTCCGTGGGAGATTCCCCTCAGGAGGGACCTGCTGACACAGGCAGAGGGCTCAATATTTCACCCTCGGCCCGAGCTATGGAAACTGTGGGTCTGGCCCCTGAGGGGGCACAGTACCTAGAGGCCGGCCTATCAGCTGGAGTAGTGGAGACCATACTCAGCTCTAGAGCTCCCTCCACGAGGAAATTGTATGGCTTGAAGTGGAATGTCTTTACCAATTGGTGTAGAGAGCGTGAGGTGGATCCAGTTAACTGCCCAGTGGCTTCAGTTCTGGAGCTCCTCCAAGATCGCTGTTCAGCTGGTCTTACCCCGTCCACACTCAAGGTGTACGTGGCTGCCATTGCGGCTTTCCACGCTCCTCTGGGTGATGGGCCTCTGGGGAGACAGCAGTTGGTCGCACGTTTCCTCCGTGGAGCTTGGAGGATGAGACCTGCGGCTCGTACCAGGGTTCCCTCATGGGACCTGGCAGTGGTTCTCGAAGGGCTGGCCGAGGCCCCCTTCGAACCACTGGAGTCGGCTGAGGCCAAGAACCTTTCCCTAAAGGTGGTTTTTCTGTTGGCCAGTACTTCTCTGAGGAGGGTAGGAGATCTCCAGGCGCTCTCTATATCTAATGGGTGCCTGGAGTTTGCCCCAGGTGACATTAAAGCCATCATACATCCCGGGCTATCTGCCTAAGGTGCCGTCTAATGTGGCACGGCCTGTGGTTCTGCAGGCTTTCCATCCTCCACCTCATGTGACGGCGGATGAGGAGAGACTTCATCTGCTCTGCCCTGTCAGAGCATTTAAATTATAAATTTAGAGGTCCTCTTAATGGTGGAAGTCAGAACAGTTGCTGGTGTGTTTCGGGTCACCCAAGAAGGGGCTTCCCGCTTCCAAGCAGACCATCAGCAACTGGATTGTCCAAGCGATATCCACGGCTTACCAGGTGCGCAATTTGCATTCACCTTTTGCCGTGAGGGCTCATTTGACCAGAGGCATGGCGTCCTCTAGAGCCCTTCTCGCGGGGGCCCCGATCCAGGAAGTCTGCGATGCAGCTGGATGGGCCACCCCTCATACCTTTATTAGGTTCTATAGCTTGGACATTCCGTCAACACCTGGCACTCTCGTGCTCTCGACCTAGGTGTGCCTGTGAGCAGCTTCACACTAGGACAGGCAGGGCGCTTTGTGGCATAGTGGGTACTCGTTCCCCCAAAGTGTCATTCGACGCAGTTCGAGTTCCCTCGAAAGGGAACGTCCTCGGGTTACGACTGTAACCCTTGTTCCCTGAGAAAGGGAACGAGAACTGCGTCCCTTCGCCACGCCTTCCCCTGCCTGGGAGCGCTTGCTTCATCACAGAAGCTGACATCTCATGTGTGCCGGCGTCCTTTTATAGCTTCCGCTTGTATGCCGTCACACATTACGTAATGACGCAACACCAATCAGAGATTGGCTTAGTTTCAATCATACTTCAGAGGTGCTACGCTGAGGGGCGTTCCCCCAAAGTGTCATTCGACACAGTTCTCGTTCCTTTTCTCAGGGAACAAGGGTTACAGTTGTAACCTGAGGACGTTTTTTCATGACAACTGAATTATTTTATTCTTTTCATTACATATTTGTGACAAACACTGCTGGTCATTTTGTCATTTGCAGCATCATAAAAGAAATGAACTAGTCAGAGTAAATTTTTTTTTTTAAATCACAAAATTATCGATTTCCTCATTATTTCTTGGCTTAACGTGAGGAGTTTACCTGGTAACAAGACAAAAATATAAGAAAAAATGCAGTGGAGTGCACTAAACAAACTAGACACAACAAAACACACTCAGATGACACAAATGTGTCACAATCAAAACCTCCACACACACACTCTGAGTCAGCCAGCGATGAGGGACAGCTTTAAAGGTAATTGATTTTATCCCCGCCTAATTTCCCCTTCTCTCTCCCTGGAGCTTCATCAGCAGTCTGTCAATAGGCTTGCCGGCCAAGCTTCATTCGTTAGTGCCAAGGAAACGCCTCAATCAGATTACCATCACTCACACACACACACACACACATACACACACACACACACACACACACACACACACACACACACACACACACACACACACACACACACACAGCACCCTTTTGGAAACCCTGCAGCAGAGTTCAAATACTCAGAAATAGAGAAGTGCTGTCATACACACAAACACAAGGTACAGGCTCATTAGAACTACTGTACATACACATGTGCACACATACGGACGCGCGTACACACACAGCGCTGGAGAGTAAATCAATGCTTGCAGCTAATCACTGGTTGATTAGCGTGTGTTAAGAGAGGCTGCAGTAAAGATGGGCAATCATGTCACTGTGAGTCTTCAGGCCTGACTGACTGACACAAGACTTGAGCAACTTTACACTGACCTCTATGATGAGATCTCAACTATTCAAAAAAGAGAATTCAGCCAATAGTTCACCCAAAAATGAATAAGAGGGTGAGGTTTAATTTTAATGGAATAACTATAATTTTATGTTGAAACCCAAACCTGGCCCTTAAAACGAGACTCAGATTGAAGACCAGACACTGACTCGAAATTCCTAGGCAACTGCACACACACACACACACACACACACACACACACACACACACACACACACACACACACACACACACACACACACACACACACTAAGATCAAAATGAATCATTCAAATTAAAACAGAAAATACTTATATATTATGTAAATATATAGGCCTAAACATACAGGCATATAATTAATAGATGTACACTATATCATTAAAAATTTTGTGATGGTAAGATTTTTTTTTTTTTTTTTTTTTTTACTGTTTTTGAGTCTCACGCTCACCAAGGCTGCATTTCTATCAATTTGCCAGTGGCAGTGTTTGGTTTATTTTTATACAGTTTTTTTTTTTTTTTTGCACTTTGTGATTATTGCACACCTGTGGATTCCCAAAAGCCTCACTATACATAAACATCATCTTACACCAGAGTGCATTTTTGAGTTGAGCCATTTTTTTTTTCCTACATCACGGACACTTACCATGTCCTAAAAGTCTGCTGAAAAGACTTCTAAATTCAAAAATTCATTCAAAAATATGCCAAAAAAAATACAGCTATGATTAAATGATAAACTGTATTTCTCATATCATTTTTTACTCAATTCCTCTCTACTCTCTACAAAAAAAAAAAAAAGATTAGTGTCTTGGCATGATACGATGGTAATACCATGTTTCTTTGAAATGAACATATATGTCAAAGTACCATGGCACTAACATTTTTTTTGTTTTTTGTTTTTTTGGCCATTCATCATTGTAATTAGCCTGACTAACGCCAGACCCAATTCTCGTTGAGACTTGGGTCTGGGAACCACATGTACATTTTCTCGTATTTGAGGCGTGGTTTACGAATGCCCGGCGCCGTTTATTGGGTGCTAAGAATGTCTATCAAATGCGCCTGTACGTAGCTCATAGACAATCGTTTCAATTATACCAGATGACGTCTGTAGAGCGACAGAAATTTGACGAGGAAGAAGACGAAATAAACTTGCGTTCTAAATTACTTAGAACATTCTCTAAGGCTGCATCAAAAGGTAGTTTCGCGTCTGCTACCATGTTGAATCCATTGAAATAAACAAACTGCTTCGCTGTGTCGCATAGATGTCGTCATCGTCTTGCTGCTCCCTGCCCGTTCTGTGATTGGTTCCCTAAATGAGGCGAAAATCTGGACCATGGTATCCATACTGCCTTTCAGCGTGAATAAAATCGCGCTGCGGGAAGGCAGCATGGGGAAACCCAGACTACATTGTAATACTGCATTATTAAGAACCTTTTGTGTATTTAATTGTGGTAATTATTCAGTGTACCACTGAATATATTGAAGTACCATGGTACTACCATTCATTTTACCATAGTAATATCATGCATTTTTTAACATGTACTGAAAATACCATGGTATTTTTAAAAGTACCATGGTAACTGATGATCATTGAGCACTGATGTAGCCTACATCCCAAAGTATCATGGTACTACCATCTGATGCCAACAGTGTACCTTGGTACCACTCCAGTCCATTTTTGTAAGGCATGTCTTTTCTAGCAGGAGTTAGCTGTTCACTGCCACCTCTGGCACAGGAGGGGTTAATCCTATTTTGTCTGGGCCTATGTGTTTCAGTTTGTATGTGGCTGTGTGTGTGTTTGTGTGTGTGTCCGTGTAGCACCCTGCCTCTATGTGTATGTAAAGGAGAAATTTGCCTGTCCTTGCCTAAGTGAATGGCTAGGATTAAGCTGACAGCCCACCTTAGTGATGGCGAAATAATTGGTTGTTCAGCTCTGTCCTTGTCAGAGCGCTGACAGTTCTGCAGATGTCCTGCGCGGTTCTCCAAAGGTTAGGCTCAGCTGGGGCTGCCGTTCATTAATCATTCTGCTCTGACAGTGCTCTGAGCAGCCCACAGCTGCCACCCCGTCCCCCTCAATTTCTGTCACCGCCTACCACCGCAGCCACCGACCCCCCCACGCCAAGCATCCCTATGCACGGCCAGGCGTGTGTACATTTAAACAACACATTTGCATCCAATAAGATCATATACACAAATGCACGTACAATATGACGGTGATGTATGAACATACTGGGTTAAGATGCTGGTGTGTCCTGAATGCATGATGTAAATTGGTACGTGGGCCACTGGGTTTTGATGGTGGGTATATAGATCAATAATGTTAAGACACAGTGTGTGTACGGCCATTTTAAGTGATCTGTCCAGCGTACTTACAAAACTTTTAGCAAAAAAATGTTAACTACAACTTTCATCTGATGACTACTGTAGCATATTAGCGGTGTTAGCATGAAATATACTGATAAAGTGTGCACATTTTCTATCACAATTTTAGCACAAGAAACAAATATTGTGTTGTTTCACGCTATATATAGCTTCACTGTAGCTAACTAAATGTAGCGATGCTACTAGCTTAATCTGCCCTTCAAATAGATTAGATTTGAATAGATTACGAGTTCTGAGCACATAATTGACCAAGCAAAGTTGCATTTACAATTTGATTCTAGTTGTGGGAGTTCTAAGAATTCTAGTTCTAATTGTGGAGTTGTGATGTTCGAAGGGGAGTGTCAATTTGACATATTGTGGAAATGCTGATCTATTAAACAGGGTGAACAGTCATCTCAAAGGGAAAAACTGTCCCAATCAACTTGAATTCACCCCTAGATAATATCATATAATATATTTATGATTTTTATATGGAGATCAGATCAGTGAGTGGAAAGCAAGTCTGTAGCGAATGCCATTAATAACTCAACTTTTTTTCACATTTAGTTTTGAAACCATACATAAGTGAATTTTTTTATAATTTTGAATTCAGATGTAGTTATTTAGGTTTATTTTTCACAATATTATTATTATTTTTTGTACAGACTACTTCCATGTTGTGTTTCTGACTTGAATGTGATGTCGTAATAACGAATGCCCCAAATCAGAGGAACAAGTATCCCAGGTAGTATTACTGCATTTTAACTCACATGAAATTAGTGCAAATCTAAACAAATAGCTTTACCAGTAGCAAGCTACTTTTTCCAACAAACTAAAAGCAGTGATTCTACTAGCTTAACTACATTTTTAATTAGCATGTTTCAGCAAATGTTTTCTAGTAACAAGCTACCTTTTCCACACAACAATGGTAACTAACTATAAATGTAGCAATGCTACTAGCTTAACTAGCCAAGTATGACATTCGCGAACAGAGTAGCTTTTCCATTAACAAGCTACTTTTTCCAACAAATA
The DNA here is from genome assembly GCA_026230005.1 of Gila orcuttii. NCBI lineage: Eukaryota > Metazoa > Chordata > Actinopteri > Cypriniformes > Leuciscidae > Gila > Gila orcuttii. The sequence continues at coordinate 30,153,516 of JAPDVR010000018.1, read as the reverse complement.
GGCCTAGCGTACCATGAGCAGATACCATGAGCAGATAGCATGACAAAACACTGCATTGCTATTTTTCAGACTTATTCTGATTCATTTTAGTGAATCTTTTATTCAATCATTTTGTTAAAATGAACTGGTTCAAAAACAGTTCACTGATTCATTTGACTCCCTACATCCAATGAATCCAGACATCTATACGCCAGCCTGACCATATAGTTTAACTACTTTAAAGGGGTCATGAATTCAAAATTTCCTTGATCTTTTGGCATGTAAGAGGTCATTAAAAACATCCTGTATCTTTCAGAGTTCAAAAATTCCTTATTAGTCCAAAAACAGCTTTTATTGAAACCAAGCTCCGAATATGACTCATTTAGAATTTTTTCACATTATGATGTAATAGTGCAATGAAAGACTGCATCTGTGGAATCAGATAAATGCCTACTTCTACATCACTGTATCTTTGGCCCCACCCACTGTGATATGAGAAGGAGAGGAGAGCAATACAAGATCCCTGGACTAAAAATAGCATCACCTTATTTATTTTCAACTCAGTAGAATGTCTCAGTAGAGTATTATTTGTTTGTTCGGTACATTTCACTGTGGACTCTTTGGTAAATCAGTCGCAATTTCGGCGCAGGCTTTGCAAACAGACTTTTACTGCAAGACAAGTTGTGGTCCACAACATGTAAGTAATCGTGTTAATTTCAATGCCTAATCTGTGATCAGTGATTTTGATATGTAATGATTCATGTCAGATGTTGTTCATGTACTGGAGCTGTCAATTGATCAGTGACTGAGTTCTCTCACCAAATCTCCTGTGCTCTCTACACTGCACAATCAATCTCTTATTTACATCATGTTTGCACTGTTAGTTATGATGAAAGCATTTGTGAAAGTACAGAAATCAAGTTGCAATGATGAGATCACTGCCTTCATGTACTCAACAGACTCAATGTCTGTCATCGGCTACAATGCTCATCGCTTTAACCTTTTATGCTACGGGAGTAGATCTACATATAATGCTATAATCAACACTTTCACAAATAGTTGATCTTGACATTTGTAATAGCAAAAATGTAGTGAAAGTTTTCAAGGAAGTTCCACATGTAATACGGTAGCCTACTTATTTCATATGCAAAGATGTTAACCAATCATAGCAGTGGTGGTTTACAGTACCCTTCCAACAGAGAGTTCAAATCGGAGGGCCAAAATCAGGGTAGAAAATTTACTTTTATTTCAAAATGATGACCATTTTTGATCTGAAAAATCATACTAACACAAGTTCACCTCAGGAAACATTATAAAATAAAATAGCTTCCCCAAAATTTCAGTCCCAAATACTTGTTTCTCATTGGCAAACTCAACCAATCAGCAATCATTATCCCAAAAGCACATACAACAGATCTTCTTCTAGGCAAATTAGTCTAACTCTTTCTCAATCCCGCTCCACTAACCATGATCAGACACTGTCCCTTTCATACCCCTAAATCTAACCTCTCTCCGTCTCCTTTCCTCCATTTTTCTTATTTCCCCTCTCTCAGCTGTGACTCTGTCTCTCAGGGGGCTAAGCGCTCATTCCTGTGTCTGTGTGCTGCTGTCGATTGGGCACTAAGTGCTGTGAAGACCCCAGATAAATCCTCAATTACGGCCTATCTGCTTCTTACAGCCACTGATTAACGGTCAGGCCCCGTGGCTGGCACTCTCCCTTGCTCTCTCTCTCTCTGCCCCTTAGATACAGTACAGAACAAGCAATAGATTTCCCCAGTGTCTGGTCAGTTCTCCTGAGACCTCCAAACACCAGATGACCAGTGGATGGTGTGAGCCTACTGGGCTGAAGTGTGCAAGCAAGTAACAGATGCAAATTTTAGATTTTTTACAGTTTTTTTAAATCAATTCTAGAATAAAAAGAGCAACGTGGGAGCAATGTGTGCCACAAAAGCAAAAAAATAAATACATTTTTCCACTAACCCAATTTAAACAACTTCCTGTTCTTCTTTTATGTAATATGATTATATCTTACTAAGATTTACCTGTAAGAGGCAGTCAGAAATCAATCGGACAACATACTGTATGCACATAGCTGACTATGCTGAATTTTAAAATGTGAAAAAAAAAAAAATAATTACAGTTTCAAGTTTCAAATGCTCCTAGAAAGTGCTGGTGATTTGAGTGTTGTACACCAATGCCACATCAATAATATCCAAGTTTGCATGTTTACCACCATACTTGATGGATGTTATTTTAACGGTGGAAACAGGTCAGATCAATACCTCTTAAAAAAGGGACTTTGGACAAAAAGATGATGCTTGAGCTGTTTGGGTTTTGGGATTCTATGTGCGAGATATTCACGTCTCCAACTCTTGACTCCCTTGAGTGTCGGATCTCAGAATGGTGGGACTACGGTTGTATATCTGGATAGATATTATTGATCCTGTAATTTCAGTGTGGTTAAGGCTCACCAACCTCTCCCATCATGTCTAGTGATTCGCTCATCTTACTTGCAAGAACTTGATTTATGATGTTACAGACACAACAAAAAAAGTTCAGGCAGGCTGCTAATGCTGTTGCACATTTCCCTTGCAGGTTCCTATGACTGAGTGACCTTTGCACAACATCTATGGAATACAAAGAGCCAAAATGATGTTATATACAATATGGTATACCAAAATGCAACATTTGTGCCACTGCAGTAAAGAATGTGACACTGGAAATAAAACAAATTGAAACTAGCCTGCAGGTCGCAAGGTTTTGATAAAGATATGCCAATTCATTTTCACATACTTGAAATAATCCACAAAAAAAAGACAGAAAGAAAGAAAGAACCTGATTATTTCTGATAAAACCCTGATAATCCTGATTCTAATCTGATAAAAAGCCTGTAGAAACATAAAATATCTATTCTTAGATATTTGTATATTATTTTATTTCATTCATGTTATTTTATTATTTATATAATTTTCATGAAAAAAACTGTAGAGGGCTGCTTATACTGAAAATGAGTAACATCAAAGACACAATAATAAGACATATGTTTGCAGTAAACTTTACAGAAGGTTCACCTAATCAAGCAGCTTACAAAGTGCAGAGTTTCATCTTTTGTGTGGCAAACAACAACCTGAGATATGTGCTTGCATCAGCATGTGAGTAGATGAGTTTGGACTGAGGGTGGGGGGTGGAAGTGGTGATGACAAACGTTATGTTGGGGAAATACCTCCCTTTTTTTCGTTAAGTCCAGACGGTGAAAAAAAGTAAAACAGGTAAACAAATACAAGGTGTGGAAATGAAAGAAAAAAAATCAGAAGCGATCTGCTTCAAAAATCTATACAAATGCATATCAATTGCAAGGCAACTGACTTATATAAAAAAAACAGAGATCATGTGGAAGTTCACAAAAATGGTTTGTAATGGAGGCTGCTATACCAGTCTATTAGCACACAAACACACACCTTTATTGCATCCACAAGCCAAGTGAGCGCACAAACAAAGTCATGTGACTGGCGTGGTCATGTGAGCGAGTCCTCAGAGGAGCTCATCAGCCTGTATGTAGATGTGTGGTGAGTGAGTGATTGCCAAGGGCTGAAAATTGGTGTAGTGAGTTTCACAAGGGAATTGCAGCACACACATACATACACATATGCAGGCAAGATTATGGCCCTGTGCAGAGCTGCCATGCTGCAACTGCCGTTACCTGCCAAGTATTAATATATGGTCCTGTGCACTCTTAAAGGAACAATACACCCTGGCCTTCAGTGTGTCTGAGGGGTCAGAGGCCACTGGAGCACTCTGCATATGTCTTCATACATGTATAAATTAATCTTGCTCATGCACAGCACATTCTTCACAAGGTTATTATATTATATTTCGCCTGAAATATTTAGATGATATACAACATTATTTGCAGAGAGACAAATACACATACATGTACAAACATTAAAATGTATTATTATTATACTTTTTTAAATTTAGTTTGATCAACTAGAATTTATATTGTCAGAAATATAATATATCTGTTATAGAAACCACAATACATTTGCAGTAAATAAACTACTTAATGCGGCTTTATTAATAAGTGTATTTCTTATGTATGATTCTCAGGTCATGTAAATGTCCTCTTGTCCTACTTTTATCACCTTAAACGGTTTAAGCAAAACCCGATCGACAGATTTTTCTCAGATCTGCATCTGAGAAAAGGGATTTTTACTCTGCATTTACTTTACTTTACACCTTTACTGGTGTTCAAACAGCTTATTAATAAACACAGTTTTGTTAATAGGTTTTATAATAAAGCTGAATTTGTTGTAGATGTAAACTCCTTCAATGAGCATTGAATGAATTCACTGTGGAGTGCCATGATCTTGACCATTCATCAATTCAAAAACTTGAGTTCCTGAAAGGGTGAAAAGGAAATTTCACAGTACATTACATTGCCTTAAAAACTGGTATACACCATAAATTAACCTAAACCTACAAGACGTGAATAGCAAATCTGAGTAAAGAATCCTGCTCTCGGGTCGGTTCAACACTGTAGCTTTATACATGAGATTTTGCATGCAGCCTGAATTGTCTGATCCCAGACCTGCCGATGGTGTAGTGAGCTTAGCCATGATGGTCCCTTGGTATACTAGAGTGAGGGGGTGATTTGTTACTCGTCTTAGGCCGCTCATTTCCCCATGCAGCGCATTCTTTCCTCCGCCTCGGTGCCATGATGAATAGCTGGCCGTGTGGAGGAGAGCGGCCACGCCACCACCAAGGTTACAGTAACCTGGGCTCTCATCTTAGACTACCTGCCTCTAATTAGCAACCCATAGAGACGCAGAGAAAAAGAGAAAGAGAAAAGAAAAAGGAGGGGGTGGAAAAAACCCAGTTCCATGTTTATGGGCTCTAAATCTGCATTGCAATTTTCGCCAGTCTCTCAATCTCCCTCTGATTACCTGCCCCCAACCCTCAGCCCCCCTCCACTAAAGGTGGTTTGTGTCGACGTGCGTCTCTTCTGTCACTGATCACTTCTTCCGGCCTGCCTGAGGGAGATTACACACACACACAACCGTGATTTATCAGAGAAAAGGATGGGATGGACTCCTCTCTCACTGTCTCTAGCTGTGGAATCTAATGGATTTATGAGCTGGAGAAGCTGAAACAGAGATAGAGGTTGAGGAAGAGAGAGATTCACACAGGATTTGTTAGATATTTACACAGAGGGGAAATACAGTAAATACAGACAGAAGGTATATAGTATTAGATAGGAGAAGATTGAGCCTAATTATAAAGCGAGACAGTTAAGAAATAATTATGAAGTTTTCACCTAAATTCTCATCATTCTTAACAGACAAAAATGTTAATATACAGGGGCATAGAAATGAATTGAACAGTGGGGAAAGATGGCCCAGGTGGCTTATTTTATTTCAAAACTCTTAAATTATAATTATTTCCCTAAAACAAACTTCTGAAAGTGGGAAGGGCACATTTATTTGTCCACTACAAATTGCCAGTTATGTCTCTGTCAAGACTGAGGCATTAGAGTGGCACTTCAACCCCTGAGGATAAAGACAGGAACTAGGGAAAAGGGCAAACCATAGCAGAGGCGCCAGTTGTAGAGGCTGAGGGTGAGGAACAGACTTGGCACTGGATGGATGGCTTGTGGACAAAAAGTGGACATGGAAGACTTTTCTGTTCTTGGGAGGCAAACGGACTCAAAAGCACATCATGAGAAGCACAGCTTGAAGACAGTTCTATTATATACATGTATGTATTGCAATACAGCTACATTGTATTCCTGTATTTTAATGTCAATGTATTAAACAGTGCGTGTACCATTTTTGGAACAAATACAGTGGCCGCCAAATGTATTTGCACATGATACATTTTCTAATATTTGTATAATTAATAAATTCATATACACTATTCATGCTATTTTAATTCATACACTGACTAAAAAGTGCCTTAAAGTGTACAAATACTCCCACTGTATATTAAGTAGATGGATCGCGTATGCAGAAATCATGACACTAGCACACACCTTACTGTGAATGGGGCGTGCTGTCGGGTGGTCGTCCATTCAACACCCTCTCAGGCCACTAGAGCCTCATCCTGTGACACAAATATACTGTTTCTCTGTCCTAAAATATCAGTGTGCGTGTCTGTTGTAGCCTTGTCTTGTTCACTAGTGGAAACTCTTGCTGCCCAGTGCCAGCGCTAATTGCTTTTGACATTGTTTGGCCTCTTGCCGCCCAGTTTAGGACAAATCCTTCATTCATGCGGCGAGGAACGCTCGCAAGACCCTCGACCCCATCCCCTCTCCTCCGCCTCCCGCCTCTTTAATTAACTGCTAAGAAACTGTGAGGACCGTGGTGGGAAATTTGCACACAAAGGGCCGGTGTCTGGCCTCTCCTCCCCTCATCTCTCCATCCTTTGCTCTAGGGTGCTCTTTCTCACCTCACACATACCTTCATTTTGACCCATGTTCTTGTCCGGTACAACAAAGAAATCTTCTTTTTTTCTTGTCTTGTCTTTCTTCTCACTCTCCGCTCTTTCCCTTTTAAAAAGCGGCCTTCCCTTTAACACGATCGTTGGGAAAAAATCCTCTCTCCTCCCTTTCATTTCACTCCCTGGCTTTTTTGCTTTGTCTTTCTTCATTGCTCCTCGCCCGATACTATTTTTTTTTCTTCTCCGACATTCCCTCTGTCTTGCTCTTCCCTCCTTTTCATGGCTCTGCTGAGGGTCGTGGAGGCCCTTTGTGTGCTGGCGGATGGCGCTCTGAGGCAGTTAGCTGACTGAGTTGAGTGAGAGCCCTCCAGAGAGGCCTCAGAAGAATTCGGCCAGAGCAGAAGTGTAAACAGGTGGAGATCTCTATTGTGCAGCTCCGCACAGTTTCCCGTACTGCGCGCACACACACACTCAACATTCCTCCATCCACCCACTGTCAGTTATTGTTTTGGGCTTTTTTCTTCCTCCCACATTTTATTCAGTCCCCACCGTCCCAAAAGCAGCCTTTTGTGCTCTTGTTGGGCCACAAACTCCCAGTGGACCCCCCTGCTGTCAGTGGTGGGTCTCTCCCTTGGCAATCATTGAGACATGGTTTGAGGGGGAATAGATAGGGTCTTGACTGGATCCATGCCTTGGTGACACAAAAGGACTGGCATTGCTATTTTCATGCTCCCAGAAAGCGTTGCAAGATGTGCACCTGTATGCAGTGTGTGAATTATTACTTTCAACAGGGTTAATTGTTAAAGTAGCCTAATAACATTCGAAGCCCATTGGAGTCAACGTGTTCCATCTTAACGCTATAAAGCCTACTGTATCGTATTTTTAAAGGGTTAGTTCACCCAAAAATGAAATTTCTGTCATTAATTACTCACCCTTGGGTCGTTCCAAACACATAAGACTTTCGTTCATCAAGATATTTTTGATTAAATCTGAGAGGTTTCTGAACCAGCCATAGGCAGCAACGTCATTGCAATTTTGAAGGCCCAGAAAGGTAGTAAAGACATTGTTAAAATAGTCCATGTGACTACAGTGGTTCAACCTTAATGTTATGAAGCGACAAAAATACTTTTTGTGCGCAAAAAACAAACACAAACAACAACTTTATTCAACAATTTCTTCTCTTCTGTTTCAGTCTCTTATGCTGATCACATAGAAAACACAGTGCAGCGCTTCTGGGTTCTACGTCAGAACGCCGGCTCATTATTGGCCATCTCCTGCGTCAGCATCACACGCATGCATCGTGGCGCTTACGTGAACAACGTCGGCCAATAATGAGCCGGCGTTCTGATGAATGGCAAACGATGAATGGTCAGAAAGCAATGTGTAGTCTGACAAGTTTCTTGTTCTTGTTCAAGTCTATTGTTGTACACAATAAGTCCATTGTATCAAATTATTAATTTCAATGTAAGTACATAGTACTTAAAGCCACTTAATATAAAGTGGGACCCATAGTTAATTTGGTCCTCTGAATAAAACTGAAGTGTTTTAATTCCTCCTCGAGGAAACTGTAGGTAAACTGTACCTAACAAAATATATCTTTCTGACTATTATTTTCATATGTCAGGCTTTACAGGGTTAGTAATATAACTAACTATATAACATTTCCACATTTGATATACATTGTAACAGAATGCACTCGTTTTGCCATTCCTATGGTTACCTCTTCAGGTGGCTTTTATTCATAAGCGTATTTTTAGCGGCAAATGAAAATATGCATAATGGCCCCCTTTACATCTGGTATTAGCATACGTTTTCAGTGACTGGAATCACTGGCTCACACTGGGAGTTGGTCTGGAATTGATTTGGTATATGCATTTTTATTATCTGCATTCAATTATGCAAGCAATATGTAATGTTGATGCAATTAAAGGAAATAAGAAATGACAGAAATCAGTCTGAATTATCAGTCAAAGTTTTTTAAAATTCAATAAATAACTGAAATGTTTCAGATAAATATTAGAGCATACACATACACACTATTGTTCAAAAGTAAGATTTTAAAAAAAAAGAACTAGTACTTGTATTCCACAAAGATGCATTAAAGTTATCACTTATATTACAAAAGATTTCTATTTTAAATAAATGCTCTGTTTTACAGTTTCCACAAAAATAGTAAGCATCACAACTATTAATGTTACTTGAATGTTAAATCAGCATAATGATTTCTTAAAGATCATGTGACAGGAGAATAGAGTAATGGCTGCTAAAAATCATCTGTTTCAAAGAAATGCAGCCTTGGTGAGCATAAGAGACTTCTTTCAAAAAAATTAACTTAATATAATTCAAACCTACAGTAGGCTAGTATTTATATAGAGAGAACACAAGCAGCTTTAACTTTACACCATAAGAGAAATTTCCTCTTTCATAGCATTCATGTAATAACACTAATAAGGCTCCCTTCTGCTATATGGCAACTGGCAAACATGGTGTATTTGCAGTTACCGTAGCATTAATGAATCAATAGAGAATAAAAAAAAGGCCTTTAAAACTGCAAGTGACCCAGATGGCTTTCTTCTGTATAAATGTTTTCTGAGAGTGACAGGGAAAGCAGAATGTTAGTGCATGCATGCATGAACGTGTGTGTATGCTCAGACAATACCTGAAATGACACAATAACACAGACAATCCTAGAGCACAACTCCAGAAAGAAATGACAAGCAGAACGAAAGAGAGAAAAACTTCTGTTCGCCTGGGGAATTGGCGCTGACCCATCTGTTGAAACCGCTTTGCATATTGTGACCTAGATAATAGGGCATACTTGAGCTTCGTAGGTAGATCTAGTGATGCGTCTAAGCATTGGACACATATCGATTTATGTCTCTGAACTAGATGTCTTAAAATAGCGAGGGCTTTCGCATAATTTGAGAATGCAGACGGTAAGATGCTACCCTAATGAGGCAAGAGTTGAAATGAATGTTTCAACAAGCACATTTATTTGCTAAGAATGCTCTCGGTTCATTCTGCTGTCACTTTCTTTGAGAAAAGTCTCTGTCTAGTAAAAAGGCCGACCAAAAACGTGAACAAACTGACTCTCTGAAACTGCAAGGCGCTCAAATGCCCACCCATCAGCCCGCTGTTCCTTTTTGGCCCCACTTTCTCATTATTAAAAATGTTGCTTTTATTTTGCTTTCTTTTCTTTGCTCGTTCCAAAGACGGAGGTCTTTTGTGCAAGTCCAGAGGACTGTGCTCCGGGTGAGGGGCTGAGGTGTATGGGAGAGAAAGTGATATCTCTTGCTCCTAATGAAGGAGCTGTTCTGTTTATGAAGGCACCTTTTCAGGCCCACCTGACCTCGGAGGCACCAAGAGAAAGTTCTAGAACACTGGAAGGGTAAGTGGGGAGCATGTGTATGTAGGGGGAAGGTGGGGTTAAGGACTAGGAGTTGCAAAAGAGCCCCCTCCAATCACTTTACCTCTGTAAATGCACAGAGACACAGGCAAGAGACATCCTCAAGAGTGCTCATTGTAGCTGGCAGTATTATGCTTGAAACAGAGGAAAATTAATTTGCCTTTCTCTATAATAAGAGTCCTTATTCGCAGTCGAAAGGCCACTTCACAAGGGGGTGGGCAGGAGAGCCCCTTGTCCGATCCTCACATCCGAGGGGACATATATGTGAACGGATGCACGCATTTACAACTGCCCAAGCTCACACACTTTTCATTCAAATACATGTATCTTTACCTGTAGTAAAGTTCAGATTTGCTGAACTCTGACCTGTGAATTTTACCAATGCTAAAAAATGACTAGGGAGACAATGGACCCTATCTTGCACCCAGCACAATTATCTGTATCAATTAATAGTATCATTCCTATTTTTCACCCGACGCACAGCGGACTTTTCCCTCCACAGACGCACGTCACGTAAGTATTTTGTAGTTTCAGAAAACAATTCCACCACAGACCCGGAAAAACCTAGTCTAAAGTCAGTGGCGCGTTATTCAGATGCTATTTTAAGGGCGCAAGCTTGGCTATAATGTAGCTTGTGCACAACGCGCATTCACTTTGCTTCTCTCATTTACACAGGCTTACACCGCTCCTGGCATGCGCCTGGCAAATCCGCCATCATAATAGCAATCCGCCATGGAACAAGCGTGCCTGCTTTTAAAGGGAATGTGAGATGATGCTCTGATTGGTTTATTTCACGTTACGCCCAAACCACACCTATGATTAATGTAGCTACTTCAGACCAACCCATTTTAGATTTGCGTCGGGCGCAAGAGTTATTTATCCCGCAGTTATAATAACAAAAGCGCCCGAGATCCGCCCACAAAGTTACTCGCGTTTTGCGTTTGATACTTGCCTTTCAGATAGTTAAAATAGGGCCCAAAGGCTTCTACGATAAAAAATTTAAGAGACAAATTACTTTTAGTTGACAAATTACAGAATTCTGAATCAATTCGCAGTTCATTGAAAGTGTCAAATGTAAACCCAGTAATGGCTCTGAACAATTCACTAACAGAGTGAGACAACCACTAATTCAAACCACTAAATCACAAGCAAAAATTCAAACCGCTAAATCACAAGCAAGAATATTTTGTTTGCAAATCAGACATCAGGGCTTGCACTCAAAGGAATTAAAATGTAAGTTGTATGGAGCGGAGCAGACGCTTGCAGTTTATAATTGCAGCATCCGTTGTCCAACTGAATTATATGTTTTTTATTTCTATATAAAAACTAAAACGAGAGTAGGGGCAGTGCTTTGATCAAAAGTAATGTAATCACGCACGGCAGGGGTCAACAAGTAAGTTCCCTTTCAAGGGAACGCATCTGAAGTATGAATAAAACTAATCCAATCCTGATTTGTACTGCGTAATGACGTAACATGTGACGGCATACACGGAAGCTACAAAGAGACGCCGGCACACAACAGAGTTAGCTTTTTGCTCTTCAACAAGCACTCTGTGTCAAACTGTCTGTCCTATTTGGTGTTGTTTGTCCCATAAGAATTGTCCCAAATAAAGGTCTGCATTGCAATATAGAATCTAGTGGCTCGGATCTCGCATTTGCCGAAGCAGCGCGTAGATTACAGGTCTCTATCGATAGGTGTTATGTCGCCGGAAAGCCATTTCGACAGACGCCTCCCTCACGGGCTGGGGCGTGGTCATGGATGACAGAGCTCTAAGGGGCTTCCTCCCAGACCTCAGAGGTCACCACGCAGACAATATGTCGGTGGTCTCCAACTTGATTCATCAGCGGGTTCTGAGATCACACACTCTATCCAGATGGGCGATTATCAGATTATCAGATCCTCCTGTGGTCCCAGGGGAATCTGTTATCTCTCAGAGCAATGCACGTCACAGGCGACCAGAATCAGAGAGCAGACATCCTGTCGTGGCAGGGGCTGAGGCCCGCGGAATGGAGACTTCCCACCATGGTGGTGAAGTCGATATGTGAGAGGTTCGGTCCAGTGGAAGTGGATTTGTTCACGTCTTGAGAGACGTCCCACTGTCCACTGTGGTTTTCTCTCACCCATCCAGCCCCATGTAGGTTGGATGCCATGGTACAGACGTGGCCGAGGCTACGCCTGTACGCTTTTTTCTGGAGAGGGTCCGTCAAGACGGGATCAGACTACTTCTAGCCCCGTACTGGCTGGCCCGGGTATGGTTTTTAGACATCATAGCACTTCTGGCAGGCCAGCCTTGGCAGATACCTCTGAGGAGGGACCTGCTTCCACAGGCCGGGGGCTCAATATTCACCCTCGACCATACCTGTGGAAACTTTGGGCCTGGCCCCTGAGGGGGCTCAGTACCTAGAGGCTGGCCTGTCGGCTGGAGTGGTTGAGACCATACTCAGTTCCAGAGCTCCTTCCACAAGGAGATTGAAAGGCCTAAAGTGGAATGTGTTTTCACTTGGTGTAGAGAGCGTGAGGTGGACCCAGTTAACTGCCCGGTTGGCTTCAGTGCTGGAGGTCTTCCCGAGATCGCTTCTCGGCTGGTCTTACCCCGTCCACACTCAAGGTGTACGTGGCTGCCATTGCGGCTTTCCACGCTCCTCTGGGTGATGGGCCTCTGGGGAGACATTAGCTAGTCGTACGTTTCCTCCGTGGGGCTCAGAGGATGAGACGTGCGGATCATACCAGATTTGCCACATGGTACCTGGCAGTGGTTCTCGAAGTGCTGGTCGAGGCCCCCTTCGAACCTCTGGAGTCAGCTGAGGCCAAAAACCTTCCCTCAAGATAGTTTTTTATTAGACATTACTTATCTGAGGAGAGTAGGAGATCTTCAGGTGCTCTCTATATCTCATGGGTGCCTGGAGTTTGCTTCAGGCGACATTAAAGCTATCTTGCATCCCAGGCCGGGCTATGTGCCTAAAGTGCCATCTAATGTAGCACGGCCTACGGTTCTGCAGGCTTTTCATCCTCCACCTCACGTGACGGCGGATGAAGAAAGACTTAATTTGCTCTGCCCTGTCAGAGCTCTCAAGATTTATGTCCAGAGGTATTCTTCATGGCGGAAGTCAGACCAGTTGCTGGTGTGCTTTGGGTCGCCGAAGAAGGGGCTTCCATCAGTAACTGGGTCGTTCAGGCTATCTCTGTGGCCTATCAGGTGCGCAGCTTGCCTTCACCTTTGGCCGTGAGGGGTCATTCAACCAGAGCCATGGCGTCCTCTAGAGCCCTCTTTCAGGGGCCCCGATCCAAGAAGTGTGCGATGCAGCAGAATGGGGCACCCCTCATACTTTTATCAGATTCTATAGCCTGGATATTCCTTCTACGCCAGGCACTCTAGTGCTGTCGTTCTAAGTGTGCCTGTGCGCAGCTTCACATTGGGACAGGCAGGGCTCGTTGTGGCATAGTGGGTACTCTTTCCCCAAAGTGTCGTAGTCGATGCAGTTTGAGTTCCCTCGAAAGGGAACGTCTTTGGTTACGACTGTAACCCTTGTTCCCTGAGAAGGGAACGAGACACTGCGTCCCTCTGCCACGCCTTCCCCTGCCTGGGAGCGACTTGCTTCATCGAGGAAGCTAACTCTGTTGTGTGCCGTCGTCCCTTTGTAGCTTCCGTGTATGCCGTCACATGTTATGTCATAACGCAGCACCAATTATGATTGGATTAGTTTCATTCATACTTCAGATGCGTTACGCTAAGGGCGTTAAAGTGTTGCAGTCTACGCAGTGTCTCGTTCCCTTCTCAGGGAACAAGGGTTACACTCGTAACCCGAGGGCCAAAAAAAACTTTCACCACTAGATGGCGGGCCAGAACATAGTCAAAGGATAATTTAAGAAATGAATTGATGAAAAATTCAACTAGAATTACCTGTGACAGACTGTTATGTTTTCTTTTGTAACTGGTAGTGAGCTGTTACTCTAGTCTAGTGTTAAGTCCTGTAGTAGGACAGTCCTTAACAAAAAGCCACTTTTGTGTGGCAGTGTATGGGTTTTACACTGGATAAATTTATAAAGCAGTAGTGAGTGACACGTAACCTGGCAAGTACCTTCATCCACTGACCGCCTTGCTAAAACACACATAGGCCTATATGGGAGATGCAGAACTGAAAAAATAAAAGAGGACTTGAATAAGCCCATTAATGGCATGTTTGAGTCATGCGTTTTATTTTCTCTTTCCATATTGTGAATAATAAATGTGTATCATTTTAATTTGCTTGTTACACAATGGAGCCTAACTTATTGTAATAATTATTTGACGTAGCCTACTTTTATACTTAAAATTGTTCCTTGGCATCATCACGTACTAAACTGCATTTGTTTAATTGTTTGCGTGCTGGAGGTATGCTATTACGTCGTGTGCAGAGTGATGTTAACATTTAAGTTAGCTGGTTAGAGAAAATGACACTATCAAAGAGTCTAAAGAGGAAAGTTGACAGCGAAAATAGGGCATACAAAGAAGAATGGAAAGACAACTATGCGTTCCTCCTACCTTGTTTTGTGAATGCAAAGCCGATCTGTCTTATCTGCAACAAAGCGATCCACAGACTCTTTTGAATGTCTTTCAGAACTTTTCAAATTAAAAGCTCTCAATTCATCTCAAAATAAAACATTGCTGCAAAAACGTTCTCGTACTTTTATTTTGAAGACTAAGTGATTGTGAGTAACTGTTGCTGTCATGACAGATATTTCAGAATCAGCAGCTATCAAAATAATCTGGCTGTGGGCCCGGGCCAGATATTATTGCTGGCGGGCCAGTTTTGGCCCACGGGCCGCCTGTTGCCAACCCCTGGTGTATGGTAACACCAACTACCGCAGCATGCCTAGTTGTAATAAAGCAAAATGTTGCAAAATGACACTTATTTTTAAGCAATTACAACATACATTATATTTTCTTTATGTACACAACCATTTTTAAGTCTTTGTTGACTTTTGTGGGTGCCAGGGTTGGAGGTCAAAGGTCAGCTTGAGAGCAGTTTCTTTTAGTACTATTAGTACTACAATCAGCTTTGTCCCATCATAGACCCTCAATCAGTTGTGGTTCAGAAAGGCCACTGTACACTGTCACGCCGTCATATAACTTCATAAGCAGAACTGTAATCATGGTGCCCTGGCCTGGCTCCTCTTTGTCAGCCTTACTGTAGTGGCATTAAAATTTAAGTGCGAATGTGATTATCGTGCCGCATTCATTTTTAATGGGCTTTGCCACTATGTGTTTTAACATGCAGCAAAGCACCACCGTCAGCTGAGTCAGCCAAATTTAGTGCTGATGGTGCATATATTCGCATATATACATGTGCTGCTTATTTCTGCTTCTTTTTTTCTAACCCTTCTCTTATTCTTCACCTCTTTTCTTTTTCCTTCCTAGCAAGTTGTGGGACGAAGGCCAAGGCAATGGTTACTGGTGCAGTGAACCTGCAGTTTGAGCTCCAACTAATGTTTCAAATGCAGATTTGCTGAGCAATACATCAATTTAAAGGTGAAGAGTATAATTTCTAGCTTTTAGTGTAACCAAATGGAACTGCAAAAATAATGATAGTTTAAACAAGTTTTCATAACACACCCCCTGTCTACCAATAAATTGCAAAACTTTTTCAGCAGCATTGGTTCTGGAAATATCTTTCCCATTCATTTTTCTTATAGGGATTTAAAAAAAAAAGTTACAACATATTAGGAATACTTTTAGTTGTGTGGCTAATGTCATGGGGTCTAGATTCAGCGGATTTTGGCTGAATTTCTTTTCCTATATAACTAGTCAGCCATGGTCCAACAGAGGTTAAACACCTTCTGGTTCAGCCCGGTGCAGTAGCCATGCCCCAAACACTCGTTATAGGCTGAGCTAGAAAGAGACTGATAGATCTGAGAGGGCCACTATCAATAGCTGTGCCCGAAATCGAAAACTTCCCTACTAAATAGTATGTGAAAAACAGTATATATCAAAAGAGTAGTATGTCTGAATACATATTCGAAAAACAGTAGGTGAAGAAAAGTACCTGGATGACTCACTACTTCCCCAGAGATTCTGAAGTGCATACTTTACTATCCCATGAGGCCACGGGAGAGGATTTGTAAATGGAAGTGAAGTGATGCAACTGACGCTGGTAGGTCACGTGACATTAACGACGGCTAATGTAGTATGACTGAATTTCATACTCATATTTATACTATATACAACATACATTTTAATGGTCACAAACTAAATTCAAATGTAGTACTTACTCAAACAGTATGTGATTTTTTGAAGGTTTTGATCGTGCCTGGGAGGCTCAGTGTTTACACTTTTGGGGGAGATAACCCCATGAATAGTAGAAGAAGAAGAAGACGTTTTATTTATTTAGCGCCTTTCCGTAGCTCATGGTCGCTTTACATTGTACATTACAATACATTTACACACCCGCACACACATTACAATCACATAAGGACACATATAGTCACGTTATCCAAAATACATGTTAAAGGGATAGTTCGGCCAAAAATGATATTTAACCCATGCATTACTCACCCTCAAGCCGTTCGAGATGCATATGTCAATCTTGTTTCAGAAGAACACATTTTCAGTTATTTTAGAAAATGTCTTAGACCCTTCAGTGGATATAATGTGAAGCAATGGGGTCCACCTCCTTCAAGTCCCAAAATGTGCATACATCCTACGCTACGTCCTCCCTCGTACGCCGACTTCAATCACCCGTGAATGCGCGTCGATCGTTGCCGGAAGTCAGATATTTTCATTTATAAAGTTTTAAATATGTATATTTTTACGACAAAACCGCACGGATTACCCTCAGAAGGCCTTCGTTTATCCCCCTGGAGCCGGATGGATTACTTTTGTGAAGGATGTATGCACATTTTGGGGCTTGAAGGAGGTGGACCCCATTGCTTCACATTATATCCACTGAAGGATCTAAGACATTTTCTAAAATAACTGAAAATGTGTTCGTCTGAAACAAGATTGACATATGCATCTCGAACGGCTTGATGGGTTAAATATCATTTTTGGCTGAACTATCCCTTTAAATAGATATGTTTTCAGCTGAGTCTTGAATGTGGCCACAGATGAGATATGGGGTAGTGAATTCCATAATTTAGGAGCATTAACACTAAATGACCTTCCACCTACAGTAGACAACCGGAAACGAGGGATGAACAATAAACCAAGTTCAGCTGATCTAAGGGACTGGGCAGGGTGGTAAGAGTAAAGTAGATCAGACA
This sequence comes from Gila orcuttii, assembly GCA_026230005.1. Taxonomy (NCBI): domain Eukaryota; kingdom Metazoa; phylum Chordata; class Actinopteri; order Cypriniformes; family Leuciscidae; genus Gila; species Gila orcuttii. Next base: position 30,136,456 of record JAPDVR010000018.1, on the reverse strand, counting down.
GATATGGAGGTGCAAGACCATTTAATGCCTGAAATGTTAGAAGTAATACTTTAAAGTAAATATGTGATGCCACGGGTAGTCAGTGAAGGTCATGAAGCAGAGGAGTAATGTGAGCAGAACACCTGGTGGAGGTGAGAACTCTTGCTGCTGAGTTTTGAACATACTGTAATCTTGCAATAAGCTCAGTCAACCCTGGCTTGTAAGTAGTAGGCAATGAACAATAAACTGGATTAAGAGAATGTTTTTTTTTAAACTTACATACTTCACCTTTAAGTAGTTTGAGAGTGTAGAGAGACTGACTCTAAACTGTTCTTTTTAGGCGATTAGCTTGTCACAGTTCTCTGATTGGTGTAATGCAGTTTTTCACCAGGAATTTCACTCTTGGGGATGATGTTAAAATAAAAATGAGTTAAAATAATGCAATTTATTGATTCAACAAAAGAAGATAACATTGATTAACAACCTCATAGTCTTTAATTTTGTATACGTTATCATTCAAACTCAGTTACCCTATGGCGAAAATTAATGAGATTTTACTTCCAGAACCCAACTGTTGCACTCTTTGGCTGAAAAAAAACAGTTTGCCCCACCCCAAATGAACACCATTGGTTGAGCCAGTGTTGAGTCAGGATCCTAAAATAAACCATTTGTAGGTAAATCAACCTACAAATGGTTTAGTTGTGTTGTATGTGCACAAAAAGCTGGGGCAGGAGAAAGTATTTTAAATTACACTCTTCAGCTTTAAATGAGCCAATGAAAGTCCAGTTTTGACAACTTGATTAAGAAAAATCTACATGTTCATAGACGTCTTTGAAAAGACATTGAAAATAATCAGCCACGATTTTCCTCAGGGTATTTGTTGGCATCTTTATCGAGAGCAATAAAGGAAATGGACCCATCCTACCACTGGAAGCGAACAAAGACATGATTCAACATAGAGGAAGAAAGAACTGAAAGGTGATGCCTCATGGGAGGGAAGCAGACAGGAAGTCTGCCAAATCAATAACACATTATTAGTTTGGGGGGCATGAAAAGAGATAGGTGAACCTTAATACACCTATGATATCTTCATAATAACAATATTGAGATTTATAAATAGGGGGGGGGGGGGGGGGTTGTTGAAGGCAGATACTCGGGACAAGTGAATTCCAGCTGGCTTTATTAGCTGCCAGTCTCGCTGCCAATATGTTCCTTGACTTCACTGCCCGAAATGGTAACTGTCCTTCGTCAGATCAAATTAAAGAGACTGACAGGCAATAAGAAATTTGCGGCATTAAATGCATTTTCCTTTGCTGTGCATTCATGGCTCTTTACATACAGAACTGTGTGTGTTTGAGGGGGGGGGGGGGGGGGGGGGGGCGGTTGGAGTTGCTTGAGATAGATCTTTTATTAAAGCAGGTAGAATTTTCTAACTCTAGGTCCTCCTGATAAGCGTTGACAATGACACAGGAAGCCCGAAGACATGCGTGTGACATCCCGTCACTTTTTCCACACTATTGGTCTGTGCAGTGTCCACAGAGTTTATGGATGGTGAACAGACAAACATCTGCATGCTACATTACACGACCCAAATTGTTTCTGGGGTTTTTAACTACTATTTTAATTGCCGTTTGCTGCCACATGTGCGTCTTTCTCTGTATTTTGTTAGTTTAATTTCTCTTTCTCCTATTTCTCCAGATGCACTGTTCACAGGACCCCGCAATCCCTCTCGAGCTGACTTTTTGTTCAACTGGCCACACAGGGAGTGCTCTGTAAGCTGGTCTTGTAGAGAACCCACTTCACCTTCAGATTCTGAATAGAACGTTGCAGATGCTCAGGCTCTGCTGAGATCAGAAACATGGGCTAAGCTTTACTTTAGGTACTTTAAGTCATTTTCCTGTGTCAAAAGTATAAATAGCCTTCATTACACTATACTATATCGACAAGGACAATGAACAAATACAGTGATTTTAAGAAAAAAAGCCCTGCACCCTGAAACAATAGTAAAAAGATAAATAAATAATATAAAGTCACAATTACAATGTGGTTTTCATTCTAATTTTAACCATTATCCTACAATTATTTATTTTATTTTTTTATTAATAATTTTATTTGAGGTAAAAATGGGGTTCCACGAGAGATTTTACAAAGATTTTGTTTATATTTTACAAAAAGTTTGGATTGGTGTATAGGTGTGTATTTGGTACTGACTTGTTGGTATCTGCCAGATACAACAGTTCTGGCCTATACTGATAAGTCAATAATTATTTTCATGTTATTATGGATGGCAAACATTATAATTCAATACTATTTTAAACCAAAAAACAAAACACTAAACTAAAATTAAAATGAGTCATTTTTAATGCTGCAAGTGAATTTAGGCATCACAACATTATAATGTATTGTATAAAAAATGGACATTCATTTCAAGATTTGCTGAAGACCAAGTTTAACCGTGTTAATAAATTATTAGTGTTTTAAAGAGTAAGTGAGTGTTCGAGGAGAGCAAGTGCAAGTTCACTGAAGTATATAGAATATAACAGACCATATCTGAAATTAATAACTCAAATATCTGCAACATCTACTTTCTCATAAATAAACACTGAACTGAATATATGCTTGTATTTACAAACACTCAATACTACATCTTAACATGCTCACATTACAAGCACATATCAACATGAATGCTGTTTCAAATTATTACACACACACACACACACACACACACACACACACACACACACACACACACACACACACACACACACACACACACACACACACACACACACATTCAAAAGAAAAAATAAATCTTAAGCAATTTTCCAAGACAAGCACTCAGATTGAGACAATGCCGAAAAACACAAAGCTGTCGCTCTAAGAGACTCCAAGGCCTTAGTTGGCACTAAAATAGCTCTGGTAAATGCTGTATACCCACTGGAGACCTATAGAGACATGAGTTTCATGCCAGGAGGACTCACTGCTTACATAACCCTGCCAAATCAGAGGCCCGTATAGTACTGAGTACACGTGGGTATATGTTTGTGCATACCCTCTGTGCCCTCTCAGTGTGCGGCATGTGCTTGGTTGCCCTGTAGGTCAGAGGTATTGGGCATAGTGCCTAGCACTGACACAGACTGGGCATCTGACTCCTGTCACTGTTCCCATTGCCCAGGCAGCAACAGCCTGGCATGCCCCATCAACAACTGGTAATGTTGGCACACAGACCCAGAAACATTCTTCTACATCCCATCTATTCAGCCCAGAGCTGTTTGGCAGACATTACTCCCCAGGTTCTGTCTGAGGCGGCCTCTCATTCCCTAATCATTAAATAGTTCGTATTTTGATCCTTTTCCATGTGAAATACACTCGTTTAACTTGTTGCTGTAAATGTGCTGCTTGATTTTTTTGTATTTTTGTATTTGATTTTAGATTCTGTTCAGTAATAGACTGATATGAACTTGCTTTGTGTGCCTAATCAGTGTTCTGCAGTGTATATCACATACATCAGATCATTTAAAGGAACATGGGTTCAAAACAAGTTCAGATCAATCAACAGCATTTGCAGCATAATGTCTCTTATGTTCTTTAAAAAAACAATAGGCTAATGGAGGTTACGATGAGGCAATCAAAATGGACAAATGCCCCAGCCCTCTCCAGCCCCGCCCCCGCTAAACGTCGGCCCATTTTTTGAGAATCTAATATGTATTCGGGGTGTAACGGTACACAAAAATCACGGTTCGGTACGTACCTCGGTTTTAAAGTCACGGTTCGGTACATTTTCGATACAGCAAAAAGAAAGAAATGCCTGAGAAATTTCCTATTTGTTAAAAGAAAAAATATTTTTTTAAATAAGTGTGAGTTTTCCTACATACTTTCAGGTTTATAAAAGGGGGTCATCTTTGAAGGATGAACACATATTGTTTTGGTCATCACATTAAAAATTACATTTAAATATATATTTATTTATATAATATTTGAGTTTTGAAGTGCTGAAAAAAGATGTGTGAAGTACTTGAAAGCATTTCACTATTCCAGCCAAACTGGTTACAGTTAGTGTTACTATATTAAATCCATGGTGAATGTTGCTGGACTGTGGACGTAAAGTATTACTAGTTCATTCACGGCACAATGTTTCTCCTGGTTTCCACGTCAGCGCTGTTTGATCTAATAGAGATCTACAGTTAATAACGGAGAAATGTGAAAATGCTTCTCACTAGATCTCGCAGCGATGTTATTACTTCAGTGGCGAATTCAAATGTTTTCTTTACTGGATCTCTTAGCGCTGTGTAGTAACAGTGTCGCTTGATCGAGATCAGCTCGCGCTGCACAGATGTTGCTGGTCCGAACTAACAAACGATCCGTGAAGCACATGAGTAGGGCAGTTTCGTTCCGCTTTCATTACGCTTGCCATTTGATGTTGCGCAACATTGTGGTGGCGCGAATTTTGTCGGCATGAAAAATGGTCCAGGGAATCGTTCGGTTTGTATGCGTACCGAACCGGAAGCCTCGAACCGAAACGGTTCAATACGAATACATGTACCGTTACACCCCTAATATGTAGGCCTATATATATATATATATATATATATATATATATATATATATACATACTGTATATATATATATGTATATACAGTATACAGTAAATACTGTATGTATATACATACTGTATGTATATATATATATATATATATATATATATATATATATATATATATATATATATATATATATACATACTGTATATATATGCATGTTTTTTTATGTTTTTGCATTATTTTAGTTTTGTGTCCTATCCTGATGTTTTGTCTGTTCATTGAGAGGCCACTTTCTATGAAATGGAAGCTTTAGCATAAGTTCTGCCGGGAAGACTCAATTGCTACGTCACTTATTACCTTCTCATCTATCCATTCGTGTTCTAATACTCGTGGTATAAAAGACCGGTACTGACACATGTCTGAGTTTGCAGATGCTGACGCTTCCATTCACCTCCATCCTCCCCACCACCATCAAGATGCTTCCTTCCCCTCCATCCTCCCCACCACCACCAGGATGGTCCCTTCCCAGGGGATCGGCTGCACCCCTGCCTTCGTCTTCAAGCAGGAAATGCAGAGTCCGGACCCTTGGACCCTTGCGAGCTATGGACGGGGCCTACGCCAAAGAACTTTATATTGCTTGCTGGGCTGTCAATAAATGTATAATTGTTACAGTATTTATTCTCCCGAGTCTTTCTGGTAGAACTCTGGTTCATCATGTGGCTTTCTATTTTACCACCTGTATTATTATGGTGATTATCAGTACAATTTAAGGTAAAAAGCTGATTTTTGGAAGTAGTTTGGTATATTTTATCTATTAATGAAATATCATTATAAGTTAGAAAATACAGGCACCAATATTATCACCCTATAATACTTGAAATATTGTCACTTTTTGTCTTTTTTTTTACGGTAAATTTAACAGGATATTCATTTACATCGTAACTTCACACAGATAATATTAGCGATTTTTCACACTAAAATCGTGCATGTTAACATTGTTCACTGTAACCTACGATATTTTAAAGAAAAAGGGGGGAAAGTCTAAATGAACTTTTGTGGTAATCAACAATATGCCACAAGCGCTTTCAATTGAGCTTAAATTGCATTGAACCTGGGCCATTCCTTTAATGAAGCTCACATATTCTCACCACTCTGTGACATTTCAGCCCCTTTTCATGAGCAAACACACCCAAATCCCAGGAGGTTTTTTGGCTATGAAGCTTTGCAACATGGTGCCTGGTGTGTAAAATAAATAAAAACGTATGCTAACACAATTGGGTGGGAGACCTTGCGTGTGTGTGTGCGTCTACATGTGTGTACAGAGATGGATCACCACCGCCTCTATCTTCTCCGTGGCTATGCCTAGCAGCGCGTCAGCAGCGGGACGATTTACATTAGGGAGATTTAAGCTGTCTGAGCCAATGGTGACAAGTCAAGGTGTTTCACTTTAATTACAGCCGGCAAGGTCACCTCCCTCCCCGCTCACCCTCAGTCACAAGGTGTACAGAGAGATGGCAAAGAGAGAGAGAGGGAGCACTCACGCATGTTTTTTACATTTATGTTTAAAGACCCCATGTTTTTGAACACAGCCTTAATTGCAAACACTGACAAGTGAGTCGTGACCAACTACTCTTGCACTTCCACAGCGACAAAACAGACAGGAAACGGTCTGTTAGAAATAATACCACATGACAAAATAAATGCTGGGTTAGGGTAAAGCATGGGAGGCTATATCTTTAATGCTTCGCATTGCATTGTGGATGACATAATGTATTATGATGCCATAATATGAAAGATTTAGCTTTTTTCAGCTCTTCGTTTTACAATAGCTGCCTGTTTCGCGCACCCCGAGGCTGTTGTTCTGTAAAGTGGATATGACAGGCGCTGAGTGCAAACAGTAGCTTAAAGGTGTGAGATTTCAGACCATCAGTAGCCCTCTGCAGGATTCAGGATACTGCGCTGATGAGAGGTGTCAGACAGGTGTCTAGGGGTCTTTTTCTCTCCATCCCATGACAAGTGAGAGCAAGCCCCCTGGGCAAGCTGATAGTCTACATTGCCTATCTCCTCACAAATCTGTCACTGAATCCCAAGCCTCACTTGCCCCTTTTCCACCAACAGGATCCTGGTACTGGTGCTGGAGCTCAGTCTAGAACCTTTCCTCAAATTTACACTGAAAAAGGTGGTTCAGGGCTAGAAAAACAGATAATGTGTGCACCAAGTAAAGGTTTCAGAAAAACATACTTCTGATGTTTGCATCAAAAGCTGCACGTGATGGTATAAATTTGCTGAATCGAATAACTTTTGATGTTAAAATATATAATATTTATAATATATATAAAATATATCGAATAACTTTTTCGTTTTGCTTAAAACTTTTATATTAAAATAATAGTTATATTAATATTAATATAAATTAAATTAAAGGGGGCCTCATCAAACTTCCAAGGGGCCACAGGTTGACTTAAACATATTTAAATTATTCAATTATTGTTGGCATTTTAAAACAACTTAAACAAACTTAAATAACTTGCTTTTACAGAACATATGGTTCTTGAAACTTCTGTAATGAATCATGGTTAATTAATTCAATATATCAATACTCTTAGTTTCTGTTAATAAAAAAGTTTGAAAACAAGAAGCCTTGTTTTAGTTACAGCAGAAATACCTAAAATATCTTCAAGTCAAAAAGTTGAAAACCACTGGTATAAAGACACGAAATTGCGCTATACGACAAAACATGTGAAAAGATTAAACGACGACCACCATGTGCTATTATATGTGCTCAGGTTTAGTAACAAAGTCAGTTATGTTATTGTTTGACTCTGAAGTCTGCATATGGGAAAGGGAGTATGTGTGTGGAAGTGGGCAGACTTTGAACTGAAACATTTTGAAAGCATTGCTTTTTGGAAGCACCGTATCAAATTCACATGGTTCTTCTGGGACTTATCATGCTTTCACGTTCCCAGTCTAGCGTCTCGTTTTTACGCAATATTACAGACCGAAACCCCCTACGGGATGTGTTTAAGAGCCGAGCTCACTGAGTGGCATTGAATTCAGATCTAAATGCACACAAACGCATTTGCACATGCACATACAATCGGGAAGACGGTGAGCTGTCAGTTAAATGCAGCCATACCTTTCTTATCGGCATCACAGCTTTTCCAGAGAAAGCCATGGTCAAATTAAAACGAAGGGGGTGTGAAGTGGAGAGAAAAAAGAGGGAAGTGCCTTTTGGGGAAGTTATTAAAAAGATGGGGGGGAGAAAAATAGAGAGCATAGAAAGCTGGCTGCAGTTCAAAGGGGGAGGGTCCTTTGCCTCTTAAGACTCCAAATGGCAGTTGCTGGCAAGGCTGCAAAACACACAATGCCTCGTGGCCAAATGGCAACACACAACTCTCTGACAGGAAATGGTGAGGGGGGAGGGGCTAAGGGGCATGGAGGTGAACTAATGTGGTACCATTTCTTGTCTAGGCAAATGAAGGAAATGACCTAAAGTGATGCTAACCCTTAACCACAGGGAAAATGAGAAAGCGTGAAACCCTGGGCCAAAGGGAATTGGACTCTGAATGTTTATTTATAATTTTTATGACTGACTGTTATGAGAGACCAGACTCAATCGTTTGGGTCTACTCTATATATCTTATAATCATGATAGGCGCCTTTTAGCCTCAGTCACATTAAATGCATAGAGAGGATTATGCGAATACCGTGGTTGGAAATGTAAAAGGCATAAACTATACAGATCAACCCCAAATTCGCATGTATACCAACTCTCTATCTAAACCATCAATTTAATGAGACACTATTTCATTGCATCTATGCAGCTAAGCAGATTTATGCACAGTCCTCCTCTCCCACCGCTGCTGTAGCCCTGACCTCAGGTCAGTAGCAAGGCTGGATGGAGGAACGCAGGCTCACAGTTCATCATTACAGTCTACAACGCGCGCCCAAAACACAACACACCCAATCTCATTCTTAATCATTCTGGTTATACGATACTGCACATGGAGACCGACACAAATCAACCCTGGTAGTACAAGAACATGTTACAATGCAAGAATATTATTTATATAATTAAAACGTTACTACTTCTACATGAGCAAGAATGCTGTTGTTCAGAATTTCAGCAGGTAAACAGCACACGGAGCGCACACCAACAGCATGATTGTGATTTTGCTTTTATACAACAGTTCAATAAACAAGAAGTTAATGTTGATTAACTTATATGCAATACTTCCTGGCAATTTGTTAGTTTTCGCTCTGCCAATTGAGATAATTCCAAACAAATCCACAGCATTTGCGCATCTCTGAGCAAACACACAGCAGAACTTGAATGAATCAGTGTGTTTCGGAATCGGGTGAGTGAATGATTTAATGATTGCTGCGTCTCAATTCGCCTACTTATACTACGCCCTAAAAGTATGTACTCTTTTTGTGAAGAAAACGTGCATACTTTTGAGTGTGTAGCAGAAGAGTAAACAAGCTTTGGGACATACTATCACGTCATTCAATTGTGTCTTTAACTGTTGCTCTCTGTTGCTTAGTTACACGCATCCTGACACGCAAACTGGCCTGTCAATCATCTTGTCAAAGATAAAATCCTCCACATTTAATTTAATTAAATTTCCCTGTATCAGAGAGAAATGCAGTAGCACGTTGATCTGCAGTTGTGGGCCTTTCATGCAGAGAACTCTCCTCATATTAATGCAGTATGATGCATTTAAAAGTTAATGGCCAAAAGGAACTTTATAAAAGTCCACATTGTTATTGCAGATGAAATATAACATGGATATCATTAAATAAATATTTTTCTATCAGGTTAAACTTTGATTAGTCACTCAAACCTTTATCCAAACCTCTCACTGTCGGTCACGCATATCCGCCATGTTTTGTAGTTTTTTAACACTTTTTACTCGTGTTTGTAGTTCCTCCTCCAAAGCGCAGTGGGTTGTGGGCAATATTAGCCTTTAGAGTGTGCACGGACCCATACTTCGAAAATCCACAGGAAATAGTAGACCATCCGGGGACTTCTAGCATACTCTTTTCAACATACTATGCTTTGGGACACACTTATTTTAATCTCACATACTGTTTAGGTGATGGATAGTATGGACATTGAGACGCAGAGGATCACATGTTTGTGTGTTTGAACAAATCAAATTAGTGAACGATTCAATACCTCACTCACCTCTAGTTTTTTCATAAATGAATCAGTGTTTGAACAAATCGACTTGCTCAAAAAAGACACTTGTTGCCACCTACTGGAGCGATGTAACCTGCAAAAGGGTCACAGAAAAAACATAATGCAGCTTTTTATGAATTATTATCATAAAAATCAATACATTTTTACCATGATAACTTGTTATAACATGTTAGATCCATGTTGCACAGGCAGATAAAAAAAAAAAACTGAAGGATGCTTTTGTCCATTTGCACATATATACTGAATGCAGAGTGGGATAATAGGAGTTGAAAGTGGGGTGTCCATAAGAATTTACTGGCTTTGGCCCGCATGTACCTCATGCCGCCACAAACAATGACCCAAATCCAATGACAAACTACCCATCAGTGCACATAGTCTGCGCAGAGGGTCCTTCTTGGCCCATCTGTCAGACTGCAAGTTGCAAAGCCATTGAAAAGCCAAATCAAAGTTTATTGTTCATGTATGCACACTAATGTCAACATAACAATGAAATGTGAGTTTAAGTAAAGATTTCACTTATGTAACATGCTCTTAGTCCAGTCTGAAAAAATCCGCATTACTATAGAGCTCATTTTAAAAAAAAGCATTTCTGTCTCCCAGGCTGAACAAAGCGAAGGTCCAACCAGCGTTATATGGTCATTCAGGAGAGAGAGATTTGAGGTGAATAGGCCCAGATTCAGATTTGACAGCAACAGCTGCTGAGAGATCTGCAAGCTAACAGCTGCTACTTTCAAAATGCCTTTATTTTTTCTTTATTTTCAATTAGAAGCCTTTTTTCCTCTCTCGATCCAGCTCTTTGCTAATAACATAATGGCAGGTGGAATGTCATTGCTGGGTGTAATGCAGCTAAGTCCTGGTTGCTGTTTTAATGCCTTTCTAATTGGAGCCCACTCTCTGCCACAGCGTGCGGAAGGCAAACAGAAATGATTTGTAAAATAACGACTGCGGAACTAATAACTAGCCCTCGTCCTAATGTAAGGCTTTTTGTGAGGTGAAAAAAAAAACTGTGCGAGCCCTAATTGGGTTTGCCTCAAAAAGACATTTTAAACTCATCATTTCATTTCACAGGCTTTTTATGTCACATTTTGCTGGAGAAGAAAAAAGTCGAAGAGAGAGCGCTCTCTCATCCATTTTGAGGTTAATGGTCAAGTTTCAAGCTTTTAAAACAGGGTGAAACCACACTGAAAGGATTTGGGTTAATTAACTAGAAAGGTGTTTTACTTTTTTGCTTCTCTGGATGACTTTTCAAAGTGATTTTTTTCCCATGCCACACAAAAACAAACAAGCCATGTTTCCTCCCGAAAGGTACGTACAGAGACAGTCATTGGCTCACCAGATGATACACCACATTAGGTATTCTAAAACAAAACATTTTGCAGATAAAATGTTCTGAATATATAGGCCTCACAAAGAGTTTGCCTTTTTATGCTAATCTGCCAATCTCCTCATTCTAAATTCTGAAATTTGGGTGTAACAATATATTGCACGACAATATGTATTGTGATGTGAATGATGTGTAGGCCTATCTCGATAAAGAGGGGGGGGGGGGGTTATCCAAGACTCAGCTTGTTGTATTTATAAGGTAGCCTAGTTCACCCAAAAAAATAAAATTCTGTCATCATGTACTCACCCTCATGTCGTTTCAAACCTAAAAGATTTTCCTTCATCTTCCAAACACAAATTAAATAATTTTTTATGAAACCTGAGAGATTTCTGGATTTCTGTCCCTCCATTTAAAGTTGATGTCCCTCCATTTAAAGTTCAACAGTACATTTTGTAAACTTCCGAACATGTCTTAGATGTAATAATGATAATAATAAAGACCTTTTCTTTATTTTGGCTTAAAGTATCGCAATAGTATTGTATCTTGAGTTTAGTATTGTGAATTGTATCGAATCGTGACATGAGAGTATTGTTACACCCCTAACTATGTATGTCAGGGTGTAAATAAAAGTTGCGATACTACTAAAGTGCTTTTAACTCTACTCTTCATAAATCAATTCTTTTTTTAAATATTATATTGCAAATGCAGCTGTCATGATCCCTGCCTATGTTCCTGTCTTGTTTAATTTACTCTTATTTTTGAAGTTTAGTTTTGTTCCCATTGTTGTTATGTTCTGTCTTCCTTAGTTCCTGTTTCCTTTGTTTTCATTGCCTACCTTGTTAGTTTCTTATTGTCCCTGGTTAGCCTCTGCGAATCCATGTGTATTTAAACCCCTGTGTTTCAATTGTGTTTTGTCAGTCGTTGTTCATGTATGTGTTCTAATTTGTTGCGCTCCTGGTTTCTCTGTTTGGATTATGTTCCTGATTCCCTTGTTTGGATTATATTCTTGTTCCAAGACTGCATTAACTATGTTTGTGCCTTTTTTGGAAAAACTTTGCTTGTATTTGGAATATTGCCTGTCCTTGTCCCTGCAACATATGTTACAAAAGCAAACTGAGGTAAAAAAAAATTAAAAAATAAAATAAAATAAATAAATAAATAAATATATATATATATATATATATATATATATATATATATATATATATATATATAATAAATATTAAACTAACTGTTAAACATAATATTTTGTTAAATGATGCTGTTCAACATATGCTTTAAATTCGGTTATATATTTTCCAGTTTTACAAAAAACTTAACTAAATGTTAAATATTAAAAATGTGATAAGAAATAGTAGCTTTTAATGTATTTAGCTACTTTTACTTTTTCAAAAAGTAAGTTTGACTGTAATTGAATTGTATTAAATGTTGAGTAACATGTAGCTGTAGCTTTAAATAAGCTTCATAAAACCTGGAATGGGTTGCTGCCTGGTGTGTTAAAAAGTGTGTTACACCAAATGCATATCAGTGTGATATAGATAGTAGGACTATGCAAGAAGACTTCAGTTTACAAACAGCCCAAACAGAGCTCTCCTGCATTAGTGTCCTGACCTGCAGGTCCTGTTGAATCTCTGTCACATTGTAATAACCTGTCTTTTATCTTAAACACCTCCTCTCCCCTCAGGCCATAGTAAAGCACCTGCAAGCCTGACATATATCAAAAGATAATGGTAAAAGCTGGAAAAGCTTATTTTTTTTATTTTTTTTATTGGAGTCTCCGTCCACTAGCAGGCATGATGTGGCAAGGTGTACAAATTAGCCTCGGTTCTTTTCAGCTGTTTTACTCGTAGATAAACAATGTCCTTAAAAGGCCTCTTTCTACCTTCCCTGCTACTCTGTTTTTTAAGAGTTTGAAATATTATCTTGACAAAAATAGCAAAGGAAATAAGCCCAAGGTGAAAAAGTATATAATTCGTCTTGTGCTACTCTGTGTATTTGTTTTGCGAGAATGCTAATGAACAGGGGATAAACAACTTCGTAAAGCAGCATTCATCAATATTTGAAAACTATTGCTATGTAATTCATTTACTCTCCAAAATTCCTTACACAACTCATTCAAATCATCGCAATTTACCATGAATGATACAAAATATGCACGTTTTCAAAGCTCAGTGCTCATCAGGTGTCATCTCATATATTCAGATCTCCTTTAGCAACAGTCTGCATAATACTGTAAAGTAACACACAGGAGATATGTTTTATGATATCATGTCTCATATAGGGTTGATTAGACTGTCTGTAGCCTGTAGCTATAGCTAAAAGCCACGCAGTGGACAACATCCACATGCGAGTTCATCCACTTTCACACAGCTGCTCCAAAACACAGCTGCAACACTCCTTCCAGTCCACAGGAACTCACTTTCACAGCTGTAGATGCTTTCTTAAAGCTGCATTAAAGTGGTAGAGTTAATCTGAGATCAGATCGAGCTTGACAGAATGGATGTTGCTCACTGAATGCTATCTGTAAGACTGATCTGGAAACAGTATAGCCTCAGGTGGCCGCCTCACCTTAAAATACCTGTTTTACCAGCGTCTCAATTTCCCTGCCAAACATCTGCTTCAGAGTTCTTTAACTACCCCCATTATGGCTAATTACACAAGATTTTATCCGAGGACCGACTCTTAAAGTTCACTTACTTGCCTGCGTACAAACCAATGGGGCGAGAAGTCTGTATGTGTTAACATGAGCCTTGTGCGACAGATGAGAGAGAGAGTGACTTTTGGGGACGTTGAGAATGGAAGAGATGCCCGCTCCAGCTGGTAGAGATGTCTGTGCCAAATGTTTGTCGATGCGAGCAGCTTGCCGAAACATGGCAGTAGAGACCTGCAAGGCCTTCGCAACGACCAGCTCAAAGCTATACAGGCCATCAGCTGCTGAACCCAGATACTCACTCACTGCCCATATGGACTCATACAGGCATTAAATATAGTAGAAGAAAAATACTGGACAAATTGCAGCTTTAACAAAGACATGAAGAATGTTTGTATGAGTTGCCATTACCAAGACTGTGCCGCCTTTGGTTAGCACAACTTTGTTAAAACCAAAGACAGCGTCCAAAAAGATCCTAAACCAGGCTTAAGCACAGCAAAAAAGCTGAACAATCTGAATATTATATGACTGTTAGATTATGCACTATATGTAGATGTGTACTTTTTTTTTTTTTTTTTTTTTGTACCTTACCTACCCTTAAAGAGTGCATATTTGTATTGTTATTATTGTCCCCTTTTTGTGTAGATAAGGTACAAGGGTGTCCATCCGAGGGTATTATTACCAGTGACAAGCTGTACTGTACTTTAAATTGTAAAGTTTTTTTTTCTTATCAGACATCACTTCAGCACAGTGGTTGTCAACCAGGGTGGCGGGACCCATTATAGGGGCCCCAATAAGTCTTAAAATGATTATATCTTAATTCAAATGATTTAAAAAAAACACTAAAAATATATAGGGATGTGCAACATTAAACTGACATTATATTTTTGTCTTGGACATAGGAAGGGTGTGGGGTGGGCTGACAACACTTCCTGGCAACATTTTTTTTCATGGTCCCTTTTGAACATTCTGTTGACTATAAATAACTTTGCAACTACATGTCAACTAACTGTCATAAGAGTATTAGTAGACTGTCTGCTTAATATCTGAAAATTCTTTATTGTGATGCTCCTCCAACAGACATTCTACTGACCATAAGTAATATTGCAACTACATGTCAACTTATTCTAACCCTAACCCTACCAGTCTACTAATACTCTACTAATACTCTAATGAGAGTTAGTAGACATTTAAGTGCAATGTTACTTGTAGTCAACAAAATGTGTTAAAGGGACCATCAATAAAGTGAAATCCATTTCTTAAAAGTTAGTGAAACACAAAACTGTATTAGTCCCACCTGATGACCGTGAGATGGGGAGATAAACTCTCAGAAGCAGCCAGATATCTTGTTAGTTCATTTGGCTAATGGTAGCAGCCTGAAATATCGAGACTGGCTTTCATTAAGGCAGGGCTGTTTTATTTGCCAGCGTATAGCTCAGAGGACTGCCTGTTGAGTTAGCAGAGTAGCTCCATCTCGAGTCTGCGAATGAACCAGAGAGCGGCGCATGAGAAATGATAGGAAGGAGTCTGAACGGAGCGAAATCAAAGGGAATCTGGTGTAGTACTTCATTGAGCACCGATTCCTGAGGTGGGTGATGTATGAATGTTTGATGAATCTACCACCATCTTTGCTGGAGCCTCCCCACACACCCGCAAGATTGAGTGCTCAGGCAGAGGTTTTGATAGGCATGCATAAGAGGGACGATGAAATACCCTCGCGCGCACACACACGAAGAGCTCAGAGCCATCGGGAGGGGGCGTGGAGGTGGTTATGTAGAAGGATTCGGGCTGTCAGTTGCCAAGATGAGTGCTGACAATCAGTCAGTGGGAGAACAATGTTTCCTGTCAGTAAGTACTCTAATCACCTCACTACAGTTTTAGTTAAACTGCTTTCTGCACACCCGCCTCTGACACCCAAACCGCTCTTCAAAGACTACCCTGAGGGTGGGGAGGTGGGGAGGTGGAGAGGGGGGGTAGTCAGCACCAAGACAGGTAGGAAAGAGGGAAACAAACAACTGCATTTTCACCTCTCGCCGTTTTCAAAGCGCGCAAGAGGGTTGCGAACGGCGTGGAGAGAGAAAAGCGGCTCGCGCTGCCTGCTTCGCTCCAGCAGGTAGTGCCTGTCAGAACACATCGATGTCTACTAATTGGGTCATTTTTGATATGAGGACGGCGTGCCAGCGTATTGATGGGGGAGTGATCGGGGAGCCAAACGGCTGTGAGGCCGCTCTGGCACGCGATCAAAGCCAGAGCGAACGCCGCCTACAGACAATCTGGCACGGGCCGGGCACTGCCAGGCACAAGAGCATCTGAATACAGGCCCGGCGCCCCTGCTTCAGTCACAGGATTGTAATTTGTTACATGGGCATTTCGGAGCTGTTGAATGAGGAGAGACTTAATCCACATGTGAAGTATGAAATTGGTGGTTTTGTACCAGTCTATTCCCTCCCTTCCAATGTCTCAAATCCCCCCAGGAATGACCACGCTGTTTTGGCTGTGAAGGCGGACAGGGATCTCTAATCCGTACTGGTTTCGGTGTGTTTGTGTATGTGTCTATTGGAGATTCTAAAGGCTGGAGCGAGTGATGTAGAAAGGGAAAAACCCCCAGGAAGTGTGCACTATCATCCTCTCAGCATCCGTTCATCCCCCGTCATGTTAAAAAAGACAGGAACACACACCTCCCTCCTGCACTTGTTTGTTTGCGGAAATGTTTTTTTTTTTTTTTTTACTTCAGTGGCCACCATATCTTCTTGATTCCATTAAAAAAGCAAAAAAGATTTCTTTAATATCTTAATTGTTTCTCGCAGACAGAAATGTGATTAAATGGAGACATTTGTTTATCCTGCTTTTCAAATGTTTGTATTGAGGAATATATATTATTAATTTGATCTTAATTTTATACATCTATACTCATAATCAGTGCTGGGCAGATTACTTGTTAATTGTAGTCTGTTACTGATTACATATTACATGAGAAAATAGTTGTTAGTAATGTAATGTAGATTACTCATTTTAAGGTAATGTATTCTGACTACTTTTTGATTACTTCTAGATTACTTTTGGCCTCACTTGTTTATCACTTAGATTTGAATGGGATTATTGTGTGTGTGTATGTGTGTGTGTGTGTGTGTGTGTGTGTGTGTGTGTGTGTGTGTGTGTGTGTGTGTGTGTGTGTGTGTGTGTGTGTGTGTGTGTGTGTGTGTGTGTGTGTGTGTGTGTGTGTGTGTGTGTGTGTGTTCCAACAAATTATTGGAAAACCAAAACAATCAAAATAAAACGATTGAATCCTTAAAATATTAATGTTTTATTTGTTTACCTGCATGTCAATGTGACTATTATCCAATATCAGAGAACTGTGAACATGCAAATGTGTTGTTCAATTATTAAAAAAATGAACTTGTAGTTAATTAAATAGAAGTGTTCCACAGCTACAGTATATATCAGCAGTGTTTAGTAACTTGCATAATTGTTCATCTCAAACATGGTGTAATTGAGAGGTGTTTTTGTCTCCAGATTTTTTAGAAAGGAAAATTTAATAGAGTAAAACGAAGAATTAGGAAGAATCAATACATAATGAAAAATGTACTTCCATTGTATGAATAGCATGTGGCTAATCGTGTAATTCATAAAAAATAAATAAAACTAATATGATTACGAGCATTTAAAAACGTAAAATATAGTCTAATTACAAGTACAACATTTTTGGAATCCAAATACATCCAGATTACATGTAATAGATTACTGACCAACACTGCTCATAATGTATGTCAACAATTGTCTGATTTGTCATAAAAATTCTCAATTAATTCTCCTAAACTAAAAAAAAAAAAAAGATGCAATAAATTTGTTCTAGGATATTAGCGTTATATTTGTACAATTTTAGATTTTATACAGCAGTGAAAATAGATACATATATACGCAATACATAAAATGGTCATTAGTATACATTTATACAAATCTGCATATATTTTAATAGAAAAAAATGAATAATCTGTTCATGTATTTGAAACTTTCACATATTACATAACACATATCTATAATTTTTATAAAATTAAATAAACTGCATTTATTCATACCTTTCACATATTATATACTAAAACTACTTCTTGTCAAAGACTTGCTGTTCATTCAAGATGTCATGCTAATCTTTTATTTCAATTATGTCTTCAATGTGTAACCCATGTTAAAAGCTTGTCTGGTTGGTAAAAAAAAATCTGGGACAATCACTTTAATTTTACTTATATTTATTGCAAGAAGGTAACATTCACAACATTGTAATGTGAGCGGATTCCAATTTTTTAGATTAGTTAGATCTTTATATTTCCCACCGGGGTCCTGTTTAAGCAATAATAAGATTAAGCCTCCTTGCTGCGTATCTGACAGTCAAGGGTTGTTTGTTTATTTGTTTACATGGTGTCTCTGTCGCAATCTGGCTCTAGCACCATACGAAGCAGTTCCTGTCGGGTAATAACTGTGGGGCAAACTCCCACACCTCCAGAGAGAGTCTCACTCCTCTCTCTTTCACACACACACACACACACACACACACACACACACACACACACACACACACACACACACACACACACACAATCTGTTTGAATCCAGAAGAACTCTGAGACCCTTCTCCAGACCTCAGAAAAACCTCTTACTGGCCAACAGAGCAGAAGACAAAGGACAACTTCTCTCCCCATGCCAAGAAGAATCACGCCTCAGCCTCATACATAAATCATGAGATCCGGTGGAGTCTTTAAGAGAGAGAGAGAGAAAGAGAGAAATAGGGAGAACCCAGAGGATATTTTGCCACTCAAATTCACCCACACTGTTATGGGTGATTCAGATCCACTCATATATATATATTGAGGGGGGAAAAAGAACAAATAAACAGGTGCAAAGGAAATCCCTCTGAGAGAACCACCAAAAGTGTTTGTGAGCTTGTGCATTTGCTTCCACGTGTGCTCATAAGTGCATGTGTGTGTGTCCACGCACAAACAAGTGGAGGCTTTATATGTATGGGATATAGCAGCTCTTTGTGTTTGGAAATCCAAAGCGAAGCCAGCAGCACTGGGAAAAAAGCACCTGTTCAAAGGGACCTAAAAAGCCAGAGGAGTCCTCAATAGTCTCCATAAGGCCTGCTGAGATGCTGACTGAACTGCCCAGATCTCAGAGAGCTCTCTCTCCTCTTTCATCACTTCTACCCCATGCACTACTCCACCAGACCTGCAGAAAAAGTGCACCAAAAACATGCTGAGGTGACCACTAAGACCTTATGCTGGCAAATTCCAACTGACTAGAATTGCCTTAAATGAAGTTCTAACAATATTTATTTTATGTTATATTGTTTATATTTGTTAACACTATAACAAGTATAAACAATATAAAATAACTGTGGCGAGCAGGACAAGGTCGAGGGGCGTGATTACAGATGAGCGACACCTGCGCGCCGCACCGGTCTCGTATTTCTCACGGAGGAGCGAAAGCATAAAAGGACGAGCGACGACAGTAGAGATCAAGAGAGGAACAGGCCTGGATTTATGTTGTGTTTTGTTTTATTAAATGTGACAGCAGTCGTCCGTGAGGGGCTGCTGTCTTTTAGTTTTGTTTTGGATTTGTTTATTTTATTAACACATAAAAGTCTTTAAATGTTCGCCGGTTCCCACCTCCTTCTTCCCATAACAACGAACTTCGTTACACTGGTGCCAAAACCCGGGAGGAAGGAGGAACACGCTGTCGGAGAGCCCTCGCTGCCGAGGGGGATCGCAGTGCTGAGGAGTTCGGACAGCGCGAAGGAGCGATGACTGCCGATGACTGCCCGAGGCGATGGTGCTGGAGCAATGGAAGAACAGGTGGGACGGAGAGCTCGCTGCCGTGCTCCTGGGTCGAGGAGGGGTGGCTTCCGTCCGATAGGGAGCGGAGGAGTCGCTCCCGTTCGCCGTGAGCCAGAGCCTGTTGCCGTCGGCCATGATGGGGGCGGAGCAGGGAACGGAGGACTCGCTGCTGGCTGCTCTCGACCGGAGGAGCCATCGCCATACGCCAGGAGGTGGAGGAGCGTCGAGCCATCCCCCAACGGATGTCCAGTATCCACCGCGAGTGAGTCTCTCAGCTGGTTGAGGACCGAGCGGCAGTGTGTCCGGGAACTGGACCAATATTTATTTATTTTTTTCCTCTCACCGCAGCCGCCGTGTCCGGGGCTTTAATAAAATTTTGTTTTATTATATGTGACAGCAGTCGTCCGTGAGGGGCAGTCGTCGCTCATCAGTAATCACGGCACCGGCCTTGCGCCGTCCTCCCACGGCCCTCGACCTGGTCCTGCTAGCCACAATATATATACTATATAATTATTAATTACAGTTTTTTTCGATTGCTAAACGACAGTGAGCACAACTGGAGCTACATGTGCAAAACTCTAACTACAGTCTGCACAGCAGCAGTTCATGTGGACCAAACTCTAGTTCGTTTTCATTGCTTGAACACAGTTTTCAAAACTCTACACACTTATCCCATGACTTTAACCACAACCTGCACAACACTGTGGATTTACAGCACTTTGTTCAAATGCTAACACACTACTGTCAAAACTGTGAACCACACATTCAAAACAGAATAGAGTTCAGCCTTGTGCCTTTCAAACACTGATGATTGCAATCTCAGCTGAAAGGCTATAAGCAGGTGTCTTGTTTGTTATTTGTTCAAATTACAGTATGTACTTTTAGTTTCTACCTTTTTTTTCTCATTACTGTGATTCCGTAAATTACTACAGACTATTGAAGCAAACTGCAAATTTTCATTTACCTTAAAGAATTGTTATGTTCTAAAAATTTAAAATAAATCATGTGAAAGAATGTCACTCTTTTCTTTGAAGAAAATATTACTTTGTATGAAGTCACTGAAATTGTTCAAACTGTAAAGATGAAAAGTTTGTATTTTGTTACTAGTCTGTGGGCCAGCCTAGTGGCCTGCAGTCAGCATAAACCAGCTCTCAGTCTGTGTCCCAGCCCAGCAGTCTGCAGTCAGCACATTCCCGTTACCAGTCTGTGGACCAGCCCAGCGGCCTGCAGTCAACACAAACTCGTTACCAGTCTTTGTCCCGGCCTATCAATCTGCAACTAACACAAGTCCGTAACCAGCCTGTGGACCACTCTAGCAGTCTGCAGTCAGCATAATTCAGCTACCAGTCTGTGTTCCGGCCTAGCAGTCTGCAGTCAGCACAATCCCTTTATCAGTCGGTGGACTATCTACGTGGTCTACAGTTAGCACAAGCCTGTTACCAGTCTATGTCTTGGCAATCCCGATTCTAGGTCATTTCTAAGCCAAAGCAGTCAAGGTACAGGTCTCCTTCCCGTCTTGGTTCCGAACGTTTGGTGCAACTCACTAAAATACCACTTCAAGACTCAAACTCATTCTGACTTCAAACTCATTCAGATATTACAGTTTAATAAAATAAAATAAATAAAGTTGTCCTCCGAAGAGGGGGGGTGGAGGTGAAAAAAAAAAAAAAAAAAAAAAAAAGTTTGTATTTTCTGTATTGGTGTTTGATGCTAGTGTTTTTACTCTCAGTGTGTTCTGAGTGACAGTGTGTGTTATCTCAGTGAGGTGACACACACATAGTGTTTGGCTGCACTGAGCCTGTTTTGAGCCATGTGTTAAGAGTTGTGTTGCTTGGAACAGTCACTCAGGTTACTGTTGGTAGTGCAGACTGTAGTTAGAGTTTTGCACATGTAGCTCCAGTTGTGCTCACTGTCGTTTAGCAATCGAAAAAAACTGTATTAAAATAAATCATTTAGATTATTGTTCTTACTATTTCTACACGTACATTTGAGGTATGAAATGTAAATAAAAAATTATTATATATAATAAGATAATCATATATATATATATATATGAAAAACGTCTCGGTTACGTATGTAACCTTAGTTCCCTGATAGGGAACGAGACGCTGCGTCAAGCTGTGGGAACGCCCCTGCGTTGTGCGTCCTGAAGCACGTATGGAATCAGCCCAATGGAGAGATGGAACGTCATAGGCGGGTGACGTCATCGACCAGGAAACTATAAAGCACCCCATAAACACAAGCGCAATAGCTTCTGATAGGCCTGAAGGAAGCGCTAGCGGGAATGCCGAGAGTATGGTGGAATGACGCAGCGTCTCGTTCCCTATCAGGGAACTAAGGTTACATACGTAACCGAGACGTTCCCTTTCAAGGGAACTCGAGCTGCGTCAAGCTGTGGGAACGCTAATACCCACGTAGCCATAGGACCAAGTGACCGCCATGTGAGAACTAGCGCACAGAGGGCGAGAGCACCTGTGCCCCAGGGGAAGGAATTAAGTCTAGGTCATAGATCTTAATGAAAGTATGCGGTGAAGACCATCCAGCCGCATCACAAACGTCACTGAGGGAAACTCCTGACAATAAGGCTTTAGAAGCCGCCATACTCCTGATAGAGTGGGCTCGTACAGCCAAGGTGAAGGCTGACCAGCCGACTCATAGGCAAGTGAGATAGCCTCGACCACACACTTGCTTATTCTCTGTTTAGACACGGGACACCCCTTCTTGGGTGGCCCAAAACACGCAAATAGTTGTTCTGACTTCCTCCACAGGGCAGTTCTATGGATATAGGCGTCTAACGCCCTAACAGGGCAGAGTAAATTACGTTTCTCCTGGTCAGACGACAGAAATGGAGGAGGACAGAAGGCCTGCAGAACTGTAGGTCTAACAACATTAGTAGGGACCTAGGGAACGTAACCTGGTCTAGGACGCAAAAAAGCCTTAACCATGCCAGGCGAAAATTCCAGGCACAAGGGTGAAACCGACAGAGCCTGCAAATCACTGATTCTCTTTAGTGAGGAGATAGCAAGAAGAAAGATAGTCTTAAACGTGAGAAACTTCTCAGGAACTTCTTTGATAGGTTCAAGAGGAGCTTGGGAAAGACCTTCTAATACGATGGCCAGATCCCAGGCCGGCACCCTCGTACGAACTGCTGGCCTCAGCCTCAATGTGCCACGAAGGAAACGAGTTATAAGCGGGTGTCTCCCCAGAGAAACTCCACGGAAAGGGACGTGGTGAGCAGCCAGTGCCGCCACATACACCTTTAGTGTGGAGGGGGATAGCCCTGTGGAGAAGCGCTCCTGCAGGAATTCCAGCACTGCACCCACTGGGCCGTTAACCGGGTCCTGCAGGTGTTCTCCACACCAAGAAGTGAAAAGTTTTCACTTCAAGGCATAAAGCTTCCTCGCGGATGGAGCTCTGGAGTGAAGAATGGTCTCAACAACCTCGGTTGAGAGACCAGAGTTCATGAGCTGGGCCCCCTCGGAGGCCAAGCCCACAGTACTGGGCGGGGGTGAAATATCATGCTGCCCGCCTGAGAGAGTAGATCCCTCCTGACCGGGAGCTCCAAAGGAGAACCGTCCAGGAGAGAAATCAGGTCCGCAAACCATACTCGGGCCGGCCAGAACGGGGCTACTAGTAGTAGGCTGACCCCGTCCCGGCGAACCCTCTCCAGAACTCCAGGTAGCAGAGCAATCGGGGGAAAGGTGAACAGACGTGACCTCGGCCACGGCTGCCCCATAGCGTCCAACCTCAGAGGGGCTGGATGGCTGATGGAAAACCACAGATGACAGTGTGTGGTCACCTTGGAAGTGAATAGGTCCACCTCGGCGCGACCGAAACTCACCAAAGGAGCTCCACCACCTCGGGGTGGAGACTCCAATCCCCCGGCCTCGGCCCCTGCCTCGACAGGGAGTCTGCTACCACATTCAAATACCCAGGAAGATACATTGCTCTCAGAGATAGTAACCTCCCTTGGGACCACAGGAGGATCTGACGGGCCAACTTGTAAAGCCGGCGAAACCGCAGGCTCCCCTGATGATTTATATAAGAGACCACCGACGTGTTGCCTGACTGAACTAACACATGATGACCTCTCAGGTCTGCTAGGAAGTGTTTCAGAGCCTGGAACACCGCCAACATCTCTAGACAATTTATAAGCCATGATAGATGACGGTCCTGAGACAGACCTTGGGCTGGACGACCACTCGTGACCGCCCCCCAGCCTGTGAGGGAAGCATCCGCCATTAGCGCCACGCGACCCAGCACAGGACCTTTGAATAGGAACCAAGTTTCTTTCCACATGACCAGAGCACGAAGGCAGCGCCGCGTGACTTTGACCGTGCGGAGCGGATTTCCCCTCGGGGAGAATCCCTTGGTCCTGAACCACCACTGTAGCGGTCTCATGTACAACAGGCCGCAAGGTATAACGTTGGAAGCTGCTGCCATCAGACCCGACAGTCTCTAAAACTGTTTTACAGTAAGTAGCTGGCCTAGCTTTACTTGTTTCACAGCTGAGAGAATCGAAGCGATGCGGGTCGGAGCCAGTCGCGCCTGCATCGAAACCGAAACCCAAACGACACCCAGAAAAGTGGTCTTCTGAGAAGGAGATAATACACTTTTCTTTGCGTTCAGCCTCAACCCCAACTTCCTGATATGAACGAGAACGACATCTCGATGCCGAACCACCATCGTGAAAGTGCGGGGAAATAAAGCTAGGCCAAACGGAAGAACCCTGTGCTGGTACACCTCGCCCCCGAAGGCGAACCTCAGGAACTTCCTGTGTTGTGGAAGGATGGAAATGTGGAAGTACGCGTCCCTTCGATCTATCGTGACAGACCAGTCCTCGGATCTGATTTGTGACACGATCTGCTTGATAGAGAGCAACTTGAATTTTGGCTTCCCTACCGAGCGATTCAATAGGCGCAGGTCTAAAATTGGACGCAACCCCCCATCCTACTTTGGAACGATGAAATATCGGCTGTAATAGCCTGACTCCATACTGGGAGGAGGAACCCGTTCTATAGCCTCCTTTTGAAGGAGTGCTTTCACCTTTTGTTCCATAACCAGAGCCTGCTCGGGGCCCACCACTGTAGGCAGAACCCCTCTGAATCTTGGTGGACGACACCTGAATTGGATAGCATAATCCTTTTCTATTGTCTGCAAGACCCAATGAGATATTTTTGGAAGGCTTTCCCTCTCTGCCAGAAATTCTACTAAGGGTACCAGTCTCTCGAGACTGGCCTCTGGTGTAACTTGAGCAGCAAACGCAGCGCCCTGTAACGGCACACCGGCAGGGAACAACTGGTTTAACCGCTCTGAAACCCTCCTCAGAGGGAGCGAGCGTCCCTCGGGAAATCGCTCGCTGGGACCGTCTGCGCCCCGGCATTAAGGCGGGGTTGGCAGAACGGGCCCCTGAGGGCACCGAGGAGGAATGGGCACCGTAGAAAGAGGTGAACACCTTTCCGCCTCGGTGGGAACCACCCTCAGTGTCCTGCGCGCCGTGGCGCCAGGACTTCTTCTTAGCCGAAGCCTCAGATCAGAACTGTCCTCAGATCAGTTCTATTACTGGGAGATTTCGGCTGAGAGTGCCGCGGCTGAGCCCACTGTCCAGCAGGGGGAGCACGAGACGCGACACTCTGCTTCAGCGCCTATGTGATGAGCTCGCAGACGGCCGGGGCTGCTCCCGCCCAGCAGTCCCAGGGACATGAATTTTTAAAAGGGAGAAATTTGTTAAAAGCTGTTGTTTGCTTTTCCTTCTCCTGGAATTTATCGATGACAGAATTTACAGCATCGCCAAATAAACCCAGGGGGGAGAGAGGAGTGTCTAAAAGGAAAGCTTTTCCTTTCCCTTTTATATTTGTCTGATTTAACCACAGATGTCTTTCTACGGCCACGCAGGGAAAAATCAGCCGCCTGACACAGTTCGCGAACCACGTCAGCACTGACCTCCTCACTCTCACTCACGTCCCTCAGCAGGTCAGCCTGGTATGCCCGTTTTTTTTTTTTTTCATAATAAACATAGTATGCAGACATGACCTGCTGCCGAATACGCTTTACCCACAAAAAACGAAATATTCCTAAGCTTTCTAGGCTTGGTGGGTAATGCTGATGCCTTAACAGATGACGCAGCCTCGAGGGAGAGAAAACTCGCAAGCGTCTCTACCACGCGAGGCATAGCTGAACAACCATATGAATTATCCCCCAAAATATTGGAATATGTTGAAGTCTGGGGACTAAACATTTTCTCTATATGACACCGGTTTTTCCCACGATTTCGACACCTCAGTGTGGAGATCGGGAAAGAAAAAAGACGGCACGCACCGGCGTGGAGGTTGCACTCGTGACGGCGAAAATCTCTCATCTAATTTTAATTTAGAAACAGACTCCTGTCTAGTCACTGGCCATACAATGCTGAGTTTTTCTACAGCTCTTGTTAATACCTCCACTAGCTCATCGCTTTCGGGAGTGTAAGGTGGCGAATCCTCCACATCTCCCTCATATATACTAGCAACATCCAGCTCCTCAGAACTGGATAGAAGCAACACTGGTGCCTCAGCCCGAGCGGAAGAAACCGCAGCGCGTGCTTCCGAATACGGGACTGAGGCACTGGATCTCACAGGTGAAGGGAGAGATAAGGCAGAGCCCGTCTCTAACCCCGCTGAGAGATCCATATGCGATCCCCACGATACGCGTCGTCGCTCTGCCTCGGCAAGAGCGGGACCCGAACCGCAGGGAGCGCGCACCGAACCGCTCTCCTCAAAGAGCGCCCGGCGGGAGCGGAGCGTCCTTAATGGCAGACGCTCGCAATGCTCACAATCAGCTCCCTCGAGAGCTGACTGGGCATGCCACACTCCCAAACAAACAACACAAAGAACGTGTGTATCCCCACTCGTTAAATAACGCGAGCAGGGAGGGACACACTCCCTAAACTGCTGTTTGTTCGCCATATCTCTCTTAATATATATATATATATATATATATATATATATATATATATATATATATATATATATATATATATATATATAAATTGTTTGTGTGGTGCAGAGTATGTAAGGACAGACAATATTCACACAGGGACAGATTCACATATAGCACGACTGAAGGCACAGAAGCTATTGCGCTTGTGTTTATGGGGTGCTTTATAGTTTCCTGGTCAATGACGTCACCCGCCTATGACGTTCCATCTCTCCATTGGGCTGATTCCATACGTGCTTCAGGACGCACAACGCAGGGGCGTTCCCACAGCTTGATGCAGCTCGAGTTCCGTTGAAAGGGAACCCATTTTTCACATCTGTTTCTGGACATTCACATACCCTCTAAAATAATATATATATATATATATATATATATATATATATATATTAGGGCTGGGCAAGTTAACGCGTTATTATCGCATTAACGCATTTATTAATTAATGCCGACAATTTTTTTATCGCACGTTAACGCAGTTTTTTTATTATTATTATTTTGAAAGTACGTTGCTCACTGGCTCTGAATACACATAGGCCTACAGTCAAACCATGATCACAGGAGGGGTGGGATGTTGGTCAGCCAGCAAATAACCCACCCAAACAAGCAGTGGAGAGAGGCAGGTTCTCTCTGGTGAACAGTTAAAGGGTTGCGCTCCGCGAGTGAATGACAGGCGCTCTATGGATAGTACCTATAAAACCTATAGATATAACTATTTAGATTCTGGAAACTCACTAACAGCGAGCCGAGGATCAGTCTCTCTTCTAATGATTTGTGCTGCGCGTCCTTTATAAAAAGTTATAGACCATTCAACTTCGGCAACGCGCGGGCGCTTGCGTGAGGCGAGCATGACCGCAACAGTTTCACAGGAACGTACCCGCTTGTCGCTGCACCTTGTGCTCGACCACTTCACCTCACTCTTGGCTGATTTATACTTCTGCGTCGGACTTACGCCGAAGACAATACGCTATAGTCTACGCGTTGGTTTTCATTTATATCTCTGCGTCGTTGTCCGCGTTGACGCGCAATTACACATGCAGAGGGAGCATGTGAAACCCGAGGAGTGGTTGTAGCAATCACAGCGCTTGCGGTACGCGTAGAATTGACGTTACATTTTTGGAGAGGTGCACGTCAGGGTACGCCGAAGTGTACGCGCTACACAGCAACAGCGTGAGTATAAAGTATAAATTGTTTTTTTTACTCTGTTTAATGGAATCTTACGTGGGAAACCATGGCATGACCAAACCTAAGCTACTATAAGTAACGTTGGTCGACTTATATAGTAGTGATCATGACCTCTGACTACTACATAGACTGTTTCTGCTGCTCCCTGATAAAAGATACCTGTTGTTACCTGTTCAGAAAAAAAACAAGAAAACTGGACTCGTTTTAACAAACTAGATAAAAGGTAATGCCCTGGCAGTAGCAAATAGCTTTGTTTAAATATTTGATTTGATTACATTAATGTTTAAGTTGAGATTTGAGATTACTGTGTAAAGGGAATACTGCTGGTATAAAAGCACCTTATTTGTTTAAAGTTATTGCACTTTTGTGTATATAGCAGTACATTTAAATCAAAAGTGCGCAATACACTACTTTAGAAGTCATTATTCAATGTTGCGCATAACAATGTGATTAATCGCAAGAAACCATGCGATTAATCGCGATTAAAAATTTTAATCGTTGCCCAGCACTAATATATATATATATATATTAGGGCTGGGCAAGTTAACGCGTTATTATCGCGTTAACGCATTTATTAATTAATGCCGACAATTTTTTATCGCACGTTAACGCAGTTTTTTTTATTATTATTATTTTGAAAGTCCGTTGCTCACTGGCTCTGAATACACATAGGCCTACAGTCAAACCATGATCACAGGAGGGGTGGGATGTTGGTCAGCCAGCAAATAACCCACCCAAACAAGCAGTGGAGAGAGGCAGGTTCTCTCTGGTGAACAGTTAAAGGGTTGCGCTCCGCGAGTGAATGACAGGCGCTCTATGGATAGTACCTATTAAACCTATAGATAATAACTATTTAGATTCTGTAAACTCACTAACAGCGAGCCGAGGATCAGTCTCTCTTCTAATGATTTGTGCTGCGCGTCCTTTATAAAAAGTTATAGACAATTCAACTTCAACTACATTAATGTTTAAGTTGAGATTTGAGATTACTGTGTAAAGGGAATACTGCTGGTATAAAAGTACCTTATTTGTTTAAAGTTATTGCACTTTTGTGTATATAGCAGTACATTTAAATCAAAAGTGCGCAATACACTACTTTAGAAGTCATTATTCAATTTTGCGCATAACAATGCGATTAATCGCGATTAAAAAATTTTATCGTTGCCCAGCACTAATATATATATATATATATATATATATATATATATATATATATATATTATACCTATATACACCTGTTTATATACATATATATATATATATATATATATATATATATATACACACACACACAGTATATTATACTTTATAATAAACATAAAACATAACATTTACATAAAATTATTTATAACTATCATTTTAATTTCTGAAATTTGTACATTCTAAATATCATATTTTAATATAGGTACATATAAGCACTTTAATTTTTCTTTAATTGCTCAGCCATGAAGCAGAAGACCTGAAAAGTGGGAGCAAAATAAATCAGACCAGACCTACTCTATCTAGTATAGTGATATATAGTGCTCAGAAGACAGAGGTAAAGTAATGGAGAGTGGCTGGAAAAGACAGAAAGATACAGAAAGACTGAGAGAGAAAAAACCTGCACTCTTTCCAGAAGCATTACATCATCCAATATCATTTCCTCATCATTTCCATGTTACTCTTTTTACAGACTCAAATTTTATAACTTTGAGCATATCCAAATTCCATCACAAGTAATTGCTAGTCAATAGTCTTTGCCAACAGCATCATCATCATTTATTTTGTGACACCAAAGTTCTTTGTTTTAGAAAAAAAGGTCTGATTGGGAAGTTGCTAATTACACTTTCACAGGGCTATAAGTGTGTGTTCCCACTTCATGGGAAGTAAAGTGCAGCCTCCTGAGGGACCCTCATAATGGGGAGAGTGGTGCTATCACCTCGGGGGCTGAAGTGACAGCGTGTATGGATGTCAATGCCAGTTTGGTATGAGGTGTCTGACTGAGAGTACAGTTCACAGCGGGTCGATGACATCAACCCATCATCACCGTCACTGTTCTTACAGTTCGCAGCCGTTCATGCACTGCAGCGCCTGTGATGAGTATAATCATCACACTCTATCCGTTAAGTCAGACTATCACACGCTCATGCCCAGCCAGAAGACATATACTACTTGAAAAAACAAGAGACCTCAGGTTAAAATAAAGCAGCTCAAATGGGAGATCAGAGGCTTGATCTATGTTAAATTGTAATGTCAAGTTAACTATGAAACAGCAAAGAAAGTATATAAAAGTGGATTATTCAATTTGAACGTTTTCTCCCATCAGTTAAATAAGCAGAGACAAGAATTCACATATCACCTCTAAGTCATTTTTGATATGGCAGACTGCCTAGTGTCTCATGCATTACTCATTTACTGAATCGCTTTAATGTTAAAATGTTACTGATATTTTTACTGATTATGTTATTTTCTTTAAAAAGTCCATATTATGCCCTTTATTACAAAATCTTGATTTGGACTTTTGCAGCACCTCTCTTCCCAGTCTGTCTGTAACTCTGTTTATTCATGGTGTCTATGAAGCCCCTCCTTCGAAAAGCGCAATGTGCTCTGATTGGTCGGCTGGACCAGTGCGTTGTGATTGGTCAACCGATTCGAGCATGTTTCGGACACGCCCCTTACCATAACCACGAGTTTCAACACACCCAGGCCTCACCCCTTTTGTGTGTGTGTGTGTGTGTGTGTGTGTGTGTGTGTGTGTGTGTGTGTGTGTGTGTGTGTGTGTGTGTGTGTGTGTGTGTGTGTGTGTGTGTGTGTGTGTGTGTGTGTGTGTGTGTGTGTGTGTGTGTGTGTATGTGTATGTGTGTGTGTGCCTTGGCGGGAATTTAGAGATTGGCATGGGGTACTTTCCATAAGATCATCTCTCAATGCAAATCAAACCAGCTATTAGGCTAACTGAAATAAAACCATGCCAATCTCTAGGTATGGTGAAGGGTATGTGATGATGTAGGGCTATTTTAATTCCAAAGGCCAAGGGAACTTTATCAGGATGCAAAGTATCCTGGATCCATGAAATAACTGGCCTTTAAAAATAAAACTCTGCCTGCCTCTATGGGAATTTAACATAGGTGTGTCCTGACTTATGCAACCTGTATTTTAAGGAAGAACATTTATTTATTTACGATACATTAATCATTCACAAAGAAAATTGGTGTCCTTAAAGGTTGGATTTTTCCTCATTTTTTAATTAAGGCATTAAAATCAATTTCCAAAAGATGATTTTTTATTACTCTTTTCAGTCAACTTTAGCATGGGTGTGTTCACTTATGTATTCACTGTACACTCACCTAAAGGATTATTAGGAACACCATACTAATACTG
Organism: Gila orcuttii; assembly: GCA_026230005.1. Taxonomy (NCBI): domain Eukaryota; kingdom Metazoa; phylum Chordata; class Actinopteri; order Cypriniformes; family Leuciscidae; genus Gila; species Gila orcuttii. The sequence goes on along the minus strand of JAPDVR010000018.1, from coordinate 30,105,420 downwards.
TGTTTGACCACCTTTCGCCTTCAGAACTGCCTTAATTCTACGTGGCATTGATTCAACAAGGTGCTGAAATCATTCTTTAGAAATGTTGGCCCATATTGATAGGATAGCATCTTGCAGTTGATGGAGATTTGTGGGATGCACATCCAGGGCACGAAGCTCCCGTTCCACCACATCCCAAAGATGCTCTATTGGGTTGAGATCTGGTGACTGTGGGGGCCATTTTAGTACAGTGAACTCATTGTCATGTTCAAGAAACCAATTTGAAATGATTCGAGCTTTGTGACATGGTGCATTATCCTGCTGGAAGTAGCCATCAGAGGATGGGTACATGGTGGCCATAAAGGGATGGACATGGTCAGAAACAATGCTCAGGTAGGCCATGGCATTTAAACGATGCCCAATTGGCACTAAGGGGCCTAAAGTGTGCCAAGAAAACATCTCCCACACCATTACACCACCACCACCAGCCTGCACAGTGGTAACAAGGCATGATGGATCCATGTTCTCATTCTGTTTACGCCAAATTCTGACTCTACCATCTGAATGTCTCAACAGAAATCAAGACTCATCAAACCAGGCAACATTTATCCAGTCTTCAACTGTCCAATTTTGGTGAGCTCTTGCAAATTGTAGCCTCCTTTTCCTATTTGTAGTGGAGATGAGTGGTACCCGGTGGGGTCTTCTGCTGTTGTAGCCCATCCGCCTCAAGGTTGTGCGTGTTGTGGCTTCACAAATGCTTTGCTGCATACCTCGGTTGTAACGAGTGGTTATTTCAGTCAAAGTTGCTCTTCTATCAGCTTGAATCAGTCGGCCCATTCTCCTCTGACCTCTAGCATCAACAAGGCATTTTCGCCCACAGGACTGCCGCATACTGGATGTTTTTCCCTTTTCACACCATTCTTTGTAAACCCTAGAAATGGTTGTGCGTGAAAATCCCAGTAACTGAGCAGATTGTGAAATACTCAGACCGGCCCGCCTGGCAGCAACAACCATGCCGCGCTCAAAATTGCTTAAATCACCTTTCTTTCCCATTCTGACATTCAGTTTGGAGTTCAGGAGATTGTCTTGACCAGGACCACACCCCTAAATGCATTGAAGCAACTGCCATGTGATTGGTTGGTTAGATAATTGCATTAATGAGAAATTGAACAGGTGTTCCTAATAATCCTTTAGGTGAGTGTATATTTCAACCAAAATACATCATTGTGAATGGTTGTAAAAATGTTTTGTGTTTGCTGGGTTCAGCCCGTACTCCCCAATATCAGTTCCTTGCAAAAATTATTTATTAACGATAAACTTGCAGCTCATATATGGCAAATTTGTGCCACAGGGGTTTTCCAGACCACTATATTTGTGTAAAAGACTGATGCGCCACAGAACAAGTATGCAGAGCGGTCCATGTGCAACCCTGATTTACTGTCACTCGCTGCCACCTCCAGCAGCCAGGCTGTGAGGAATGAAGGGATTGAAGTGGAGGGCCGTGTATAGGGATCGATGGTGGGGGAGGCCAATAAGAGCTCTCGTCCCACAGACATGCTGGTGGTACTGTGATTCTGCGGGTAATCAATCTACTCCCCAGGCCGCCCGGTCCAGCAAACAGCTTTGTTGTGCTGGGCCCTGTGGAGTCATGGAGGGAATCTGCTTTATTAAGACTCATTTGTCCTCTAACAAGCCACAGTGGTGGACAGGTGATAAAACACTACACCACAAACACATGATTACCGTCATCATTGCCAACGATGTCAGTGCAGCACCCGCGTCCCCCCGTGCAGGTTTGTTTTGTTTTGGCAGCTCACACAACTGAACGCAAAACAACTCACTACACATGTTGCCGATCAGAACCTACAGAAAAAAAGTGCCATTAAAATCACTGTGCAAATTATAGATTTTATATATATATATATATATATATATATATATATATATATATATATATATATATATATATATACACACACAAGACTGCAAGTTTGAGGTTAGTAAGTTGTTGTTTTTGTTGTTGTTTTTTTATTCAGCAAGAATGCATTAAATTGATCAAAAGTGACAGTAAAGACTTTTATACTGTTACAAAACATTCTTTAACATGATGTTCTTTTGAACTTTCTATTCATTAGCATCCTGAAAAACATCGATATTAAACATTTTCAACATTGATAAGAAATATTTCTTGAGCATCAAATAGAATGATTTCTGAGGAATCATGTGACATTGTAAACTGGAGTAATGGCTACTGAAAATTAAATTCGGCCATCACAGGAATTTTCTTTATTTTTTAAATATATTAAAATAGAAAAACATATTTCCCAGAATGCTTTTGCCCAACCCTGCTCCTCAGATAACACACAATTTACCATCTGCTGAAAAGTCATACAGTATATACAAATTTATTAAAAACTATTAACTATTAAAACATATTTATATTTTTCAACAGTGTTCAAAATGATGTTAAGGACCTTGTGCTTTGGCTTTGTTTGGGGGGCCACAGCTATTAAAGAGAGTCAGACACCCCAAAACTTATAATCCTGGGAGGATTTTAAAATGAACATTGAAATATTATGGTACTCTAAGACAGATTTATACAAGTCCATATTTCTGTACGTTTGTTGGACTATGAATACTTAATGATGACGAAAACCTAATCATGATGACCTGCTCGTATTTCAGTGCGAAGAGAGCAAGGGAGAAAGAAAAACTGAAACTAGATGAACAGCAAAAACTATCCCCAAGGGCCTTTTTTACAGTTAAATGAAATAATTAGAGCCAACTCCCCTGTGGAAGCACTTTTTAAAATGCATTTTCAAGGAAATAATTAGTTTTTTGTAATTATGTGTGTGTGTGTGTGTTGCATCTTTAATCTTTAATCATTGGGAGGCATCCCCCCTTTGGGGGGCAAGGTGTTACGCTACACCTCTTTTTTTTTTTTGGAACACTTGTATTTTCACTGAATGTCCATGCGGAGTGCCAAAAAATTGACTTGAATATGAGGGATGCATACCAATGCTGGAGCTGACCAGGCATCATACCAGTGCTTGAGGAAGCCTTTGCTTAATTGGGCCACAAGGTTCAGAGGAAGTCCCTTTTGTGGCGAGAGAAATATTAATTATATACAGTACAGCCCTCTCCGACTATTGACGTAGAAAAAATCTCAATAGAGCAAGAGTAAAAATAACCTAATTTAGCCTCACACTGTAAAAAAAAATCCATTGTTTTTACAGAAAAAAACTGGCAGCTGTGGTTACCAGAACTTCACCGTCAAAAATACGGTATCAACATTATTGGTTTTACAGACTTAACTTAAAATTTACAGTAATAAACCATATTTCATTATCTGATATAATGTTAATTTACCAACCTATTGAAGTATTAATATCTGTTTTGTACTATTGTAATACACTGACAACCAACAATCATCACAGCAGTGATGAGTCACATGATAAATCAAAGCTCATCACAAACAATCTTCCACAAGAAAGTGAATACTATTATATAGAAGCTGCACAGTGTCATTCGCACAAACATTAAACACCATCATGGTAACACACATGAAATTTTAAAAATGCAATAAACATTAATTTAACAACATTAAATGTAACATAAAACCCTAATGTACATAACTGATTAGAAAAGAACTAAGAAAACTAAGAAGAAACATAGTTATTTCAACAAAAATACATCAAATGTGAAGTGTCACGCAGGGAATTGTGGGAATTTCAATTTACGTTTTGTTCACTGTAAATTATACAATGAGTTGTTCTTTTTCACTTACAAAAATTGTAAATTTAACGGTATTTTACAGTAAAAATTCATTAAATGTACCGTTAGACCTATCACAGTTATTTACCGTATATAGTAAGGAAACTTTCTGTTAACCAATTAACAGTTTTGCACTGTAGCATTTTTACAGTCTTTTACTGTTAAAATCACGATCATTTTTTATAGTGCATGGGCCATTGCATATTTTAAACAGCCAAATTTATATGGAAAACAAAGGTCAATGGTAACAAAGGGATAAAAAAAGAGCAGGGCAATTCAAGAACGACTGTCCAAATACATGAATATTATCTTAACTTAAAGTTAACAAACAAATCTTAAGAAACATACACTAACTAAGTGTTAATACAACAAAATACTTCACACTGTGGCACAAAAAAAAATCTAAAACACATCTCAGTTCTTAGTGGCCATAGTGGGCTTGAGAGCTTTTGTTTGTATGTTCATAAAACCCTCCTCACATACACAAACTGCACTTTAAACAGGACACAGCATTAGCGGTTAAGCCCTGAGATTGGATGTGGGATCGCCATCGGCGGTTTAGTTTATGCTTGGCCACAATATCTACTGCGTAACGTCTTTCCTTAGAGCTCTGAGCTCCCAGGCACTTGTATTAATTGAGCTAGTAATTGAACAGTTGTCTTCATTAGTTCTGGTCCCCTGCACACGAGTCTTGGTTTCGGGATTACCAGAGATGTGTTTGCATGAGGAAGAGGGGGTTGAAGCCCTGAGGTGGATTTACAGAGAGGGTTTCAAGCGCACACTGCTGGATTCTGTGAGAGGAAATGAGAGATGACCAATGTGCTCACCCTAGCAACCAGAGCTAATCCTAACAAAAATCCATGAGATGGAATTGCAGAGGCAATCAATATAATCAATCACCAAACACCACAACAACAAACGATATAGTTATAGTACCTGGTACCTGACACACTCTGAGAAAGGCTGGACGGCTGAAATGCATCAGTGTGCAGTGTTTTAGTTATTTTTAATGTTTCTAGAGCGAGCCATGGTTTGAATAAAGGTTTTTTTTACTTTTTTAACTGGAAGAAGTGCCTTGGATATTTTTTTCTATAAATACTGATATAGTTATAGTGATTAAGTTATATGAATAAATATAGACTTTTATGTCTGATAAACTATACCTACAAATGATTCTTTGAGTTGGATGGTTCCAGTAAAAACATATGAATCATTTCACAAAACCATTCATTTCTCTTTTATTCTTTTCATGAAAATGCATTATTTATACCAATCACATACAATTCATTTAAAAATTCCTTTACATTTCCATGATCAGAAAGGAGCAGATGGAAGAATAATATTCTTATATTCATCTGCCCCCTTTATAGACATCAATAGTAGATGGCATTAACATTGTTCCCTCCACCATCACCTAAAATGTATTAACATACATAATAGATATCATTAACACTGTTCCCTCCACCATCACCCAATCTCCAACATATCTGATATTTATTTAAACTTTTATACATTGACCACATACAGTCCAATTCAAAATTCAGTTTGATATAATTCAAGTTGTTTCTTTTTATAACTCTTTTTAAATTCCAAAATATTTGTACAACTTTTTAAGTCTTTCCTTAAAAGATTCCATGCTTTTACTCCAGCAACAGACAAACACATTTGTTTTAGGTTTGTTCGTGCTATTAGATGTTTAAAGTCATACGGCCGTCTGTGATTTCCATCTTCCGAAGTAAAAACAAATAACTTTTGTAGGTCATGTGGAAGAGCTTTGCTTCTAGCTTTAAACATCACTAATAAAGTTTGTAATTCTACAATGTCTTTAAGTTTTAACAATCCTGACCTAATAAAGAGTGGATTTGTGTGGTCTCTATATCCTGCTTTAAAAATAATGCGAATGGCTCTTTTCTGTAAAATAAACAAAGGCATAATGTTACTATGATATGTATTTCCCCATATTTCTACACAATAGTTTAAATAAGGCAAAATCATTGAACAATATAACATTTTCATTGTATTATACGGTAAGCTGTATTTAACCTTATTCAAAATAAAAAGGCTTTTTGCCATCTTATTTTTAACATGCAATATATGACTTTTCCACGTCAATTTTTCATCCAAGGTGACTCCTAAAAATCTAATTTCAGACACCTTCTCAATATTTACATTATTTATAGATAAGCTGACTTCCTCTTTTCTTTTATTGTTGAATATCATAAACTTAGTCTTATTCAAATTTAAAGATAATTTTTAAAGATAATTTATTTACATCAAACCACAATTTTAGTTTAACCATTTCATCTTCAACCATTCATTTGTTAACGCTATCAAATCATTTTTTAGAGTTGAATGCGTTTCAATTAATCAATTGAACTAATTAATAGAACCAATTGGCTATTGCTAACAAGTTTGTGTTGCTTTCAAATTTTTTATTGACGTTTTCAATGAATTGACTGAACCAGTGCACAAAAAGTTTTGTTCGCTCATTATTGCTAACAAATGATTCTTTGAATCAGACGTTTTCAATTACTGACAATGATTCACAAAAATGATCTGGGAAGTGTTCGCCAAAGCCAACTATTGTCACAAGTTCTATCGTTACCAATAGAGTTCAAAGGAACTTGCGACCATAGTTGGCTAACAATGCTTTTGGAAAACGCACCCCTGAATGATTCGTTCACTGGTTATTGCTAACAAATCAGTCTTTTGAGTCAGATGGTTTCAATTAATCATTTGAATTGGTTATAAAAGCAGTGTGATTGATTGGTTTACTGGTATTTTTTTTTTTTTTTAGTTGGATGTTTTCAATAAATCGATTGAACCGATTTATAAAACACCAATCTGAATGACTTTTTACTTTTTAATGGCTTCAATGAATCAATTGAACCAGTTCACAAAAACACTGAATAATTTTTTTAACAGGTGAATTGAACATTGAACTGTTTGAGAGAACTCTGTTTCACTATAATCCAAATAAGATTTCAAGGGGAAACTAAATAAATTACTTAAAGCATTCCTAAGTGCTGTCTACCATCATGCTTCACAGTAAAAAAAAAAAAAAAAAAAAACAAGAACACAAACTACTGAGAAACAAGCAGGCTGCAGTTTGGCAAAGCAATGCGCTTGAGGTCAGGCAGAACAGAGAGAAAGATAAAACTAAATTAACTGAGGGGTCCCTGACCCCCTTTCGGATAGTTTTAAGTGGTTTACAAGAGCTGCAAATCCTCACAAGATGAATAAAAAGCTGGTGTCTGACCTCATTCTAAGTCTGAAGATTTTTATTGACAAAAAAAGAGAGAGAACGTGAAAGAGAAAGTGGTTAAAAAAATTATACTTTGACTTCCAAAGAGACATCTCCATCCCCTTTTAAGATGCATTTTATCATCAGCTGCAATTTGCATCCCACTCTGCCGACCAATTATTGTGGCATGCAACGTGGAGAAGCAACAGTTCCAGAAACTCAAATTGTCAAGGAATAAAAAACAAAATATACCAAATAAAAAAAATAATAAATAAATAGGTACACCTCAGACTTCAGGTAGAGTGGGTTAGTATGCCTCCTGATTTGCCAGAGGATTTAGGACAGTAGTTCTCCTCACAGCGGCTCGTGGTGAAATAATTATGCCTAAGTGCCTGCTTTCAGAGTTACGCTGAAAATGAAAAATGGTGGTGGTGTCCGCAGTTAAATAATGTTAATGACTTTGACTAGAAAAAATGCAATGCACTTTGCAGCGCGTGTCAAGAGCATAGCACATTGTTGGCTTAAAACAACCAACTTCACACAATATGGAGGGTTTTGACAGGGGGTTGGCTGGGGGTGAAGATCAAGCCACGCTTTAAATATCATACGCAGCGTGTGGCAGACACACAACACCTGTTTGCGAGGAGTTGAGACACCTTCTTCCTCTCGTTGATGCGGATTCAACGATTTCCTGGTTGCTAACAGCTTCTCGAAATGGGAAGTTGTTGCACCAAACTGGAACAAACAACGACAGAAAGCATCATAAAAGGGATATATTATGAATATTCAGCGAGGAGGGAAAACTGAATCCCTCATTTTCACCTTTCCTCCGTTCTCTACATTGCAGCTTTTTCTTAACTGCATAATTAATGAGCAAAAAAAAGGAGTGTGAATTTGTTTGTGTTGCCAAATAAAAAGTGGTGAAAAGACAGGTTTTTTTTTACTTTCTTTTTCTGTTTTGTATTCTTTTGTGAAAACAATAGTAGCAAAATAAAAATAGTAGACATTATATATATTTGTTGCATTTTGTTTTGTAATCTTATGGATGGACGTGAACCAGATTATATTGCTAGAGCAAACACCCATTAAAAATAACGAACAGTATATAAAAGCTAACAGCTAAATGCTCTAATTTTTGTCTAACAATGGACATTTATAATACACAGTCACTCGTTCTGTCACTTCAACAACCTCATGATAAATCCTTCCTGCTCAGACATAAACACAAACTCCTTTTGAGCAGACGCAAGTAGAAACTCACATTTGTTTCTCTGACATCAATTGTTTCAGCTGTAATTTTCTCGACCTTTCTGTGCAGTCTTTATCCGTGAGAGTGTGATGTGCTTTTAAAACCCTTGCATGCTATTTGCCTTCATGAAGACAACTGGCCATAAAAAAGGGACAGAAAAAGAAAAAGTAAGAAAAGGGGTAACTGCATATTTGCTCGCTAAAGGGAGGTGTTTTTTTTCCCATCCCTCCAAAGGCACACGCATCCCCCCAGGAATAGATTAACTGGTCTAGAATCAGCTGTCAGAGTTTGATACATTCCGAAGTTATGCAGAGAGGAAACTAGACAAATTCATGCATTTGTGATCTATCCCCGCTCTGGTGTACAGAGAAGTAAGGGGAACATTAGATGCGGCTTGGCTGCAGGCAGGAAGAGAGTAAGACAGGTATATGAAAGAGGCAGCAGAGGCTAATCTCGTAACCGTAGCCTAAAGAGACAAACTTCCCCTTCACTTCTGGAGCTCCATTATAATCTGTTACGCTCTTGATTTCTATGGCCACATGACAGAATCCACCCCTCTCAACAGCACACCTCTGCCCCTTAATCTATCACCAATGTTAGAGCACAAGAGGATGAGTTTCTCTTCTCGCCTGTAATGTTTTAAAGACAAAAATACAATTTGTAAGTCTGTGCTCAAAAAGTAACCCAGTAACATATTTGGCACTTTCCATGATTATGGTACACTTTTTACTTATTTTAAAGCATTCAGGACACAAATACTATTGTGTAACTATTTAATAACTGTTAAATATGTTAGATCACATGTCTGTCCAAAAATGGGGACTTTGGCCTGTTCAACCCTCAGAGGTCGAGACCACCTCCACTGTATCCAATTATAAAAATCACCAATAATTGAAATCAATTAATGTAATCTTTTTGACATTTTTTTGACATAATAATTCAATTAATTGCATCAAAGCAATATTTCTATAATTTTAATGAAAAAAAACATTATATTTAGCTAAATGAGTCCCAGATTTAATTCAATTCAATTCAATTCAATTCAAATTTATTTGTATAGCGCTTTTCACAATACATATTGTTTCAAAGCAGCTTTACAGAAAGTGCATTTCAGAAATGTACGTAAAAAATACAGTTAGTTAATCATCATGTATTAATTTAGGGCATAACATATCGCCGGCGTTGAGTCGTCTCTTCACAGGCGTCGAGTCGTCTCATCGCAGGTGTTGGGGACTCTGAAGTCTCCGTGAGAGGCTGGATACAGACTGTAGCTGAAGAACGCTATTTACCTCGGGACTAGCGTCCCGAGATAACAGCAGAAAATCAGATGGGAAGTAATTAGCGTAGCTGCTGTTCATAATATTAATGCATTCGATCTGATTCAACAGTAGTATAAGAGGCAAGCATTATGTGAATGCTTGGCTGAAGAGATGCGTCTTTAATCTAGTTTTGAACTGGGAGAGCGAGTCTGAGCAACGAACAGTATCAGGAAGGCTATTCCAGAGTTTAGGAGCGAAATGCGAGAACGCCCTCCCTCCTTTAGTGGATCTGGATATCCTAGGAATGACCAGAAGCCTCGAATTTAGGGATCTTAAAGAACGCGATGGATTGTAGGGCGATAGAAGGTCCATTAAATATACAGGAGCTAGACCATTTAGGGCTTTATAGGTCAGTAATAGTACTTTGTAATTGATACGGAACTTAATAGGTAACCAGTGCAGAGATGATAAAATTGGTGTTATATGATCATATTTTCTTGACCTAGTGAGAACTCTAGCAGCTGCATTTTGCACTAACTGTAGCTTGTTTATTGAGGATGTAGGACAACCAGCTAATAAAGCGTTACAGTAATCTAGTCTTGAGGTCATGAATGCATGAACTAACTTTTCTGCATCAGAAACAGATAGCATGTTACGTAGCTTAGCAATATTTCTAAGGTGAAAAAAGGCTGTTCTTGTAACATATGAAATATGATTTTCGAAAGACAAGTTGCGGTCTAGTATAACACCCAGGTCTTTTACTGTAGTGGATTTAGTCCCAAACATGTAAGAAAAATGTATTCTTGGCTAAATTTGCTATTCTGTAGTCAAGATTTTTTGTTTATTTCTTGAGCATCATACCAGTATATTAGAATGATTTCTGAACGATAATGTGACACTGAAGATTGTAATGTCATATAAATATATCACTGTAATGCCATAATATTATTTTAGTGTTTTTACATTTATGTTTATATTTATAATTTATATGACTAAAATCATAAATTAAACTCAAATATTTACTAAAATATTTAGGTTTACAAATGATGATAACTGGCATTATGGTAACAAAGTTGCAAAAAATGCAAACCTCATGTTAAATTAATATAAAACAGTAAAAACCCATCCTTTATTTTTAAGAGTTTCAGGTCTGATTTTGCTCCCTGTTAACCTATTGCCTTACATTGTACAGAACCATTAGCAGTATTTCATTGGTGCAGTGTTCTTTTTTTATATCTTTTTATTTGTCTGTCTTTTCGGTTTACCAAAAGCATTTGCATCTAATGCGCTGTATTTCCTGCACTGAATAGACCTAGCGCTGTGTGTAATATCCCTGCACTAACCCCAACGGCTGCTTGTTTTCCATCTTGGCTGTCTCTCTCTGCTGGGTAACTGCTGACCGTGCTCTCTTTGTAAATATCTTTGATATGTATTGTGCTCATGTTTAAGCAAATATCAGAGGATAGCAGTGTAGCTGTTTGGTGGCCATTAAGATGCAGCGAGTGGCGTTCATTCTCAGACACTGTCTCTGCTCGCAAAGGTCAACTACCCAACCCCTCCCCACCAACAAGACACACACACACACACACACACGTGTGTGCAGGTAAATAAGGGCCCGTTTACAAATGTGATGGGGAAACAGTTCACCTTAAAAGCCATTAGGCACAGGGCTTTTGAACTTTACAGCCTTCTTTTTAATTTGCTACTTTCTAGCCTCTGGTTTTCCACTTTCTAGGACTGGCGATGGCAGCAAAACAAGCGGAGCTTCTGTATCAGCTTCGATAAACGGTGGTAAACTTGAGGCAAACATTCAAATGTCTTTCTTTTTCCATCACTGATGCGTATGTACCTGTATGTACCTGACATGACATGAACCGATCGAACGGAAGACTCGAGATGTGACTCACCCATCCTTCCAGCAGCGGTCAGTGCGAAAGGTTCACTCTCTAGCTGGAAGCATTACCTGTCTCCTTGGGCTTGACAGGTTTCTGCACTGTCAACACGGATCAGACCAGCACCCTAACCTACAGTGGCAGCGCCTGACCCAGGCAGCAACACACCTCAAAACCAGCTTCGGGCACGGCCGGGCCTAGCGACGGATCTGGATGGACTCATCGGCTGCAAGGGCGTCAGGATTGTTCTGGGCTGAAGGAAATGAAAGTTTAGTATTGTGTTTTTGTGACCCAGGTGTTTTGGGTCAGGATTTATTTGAATTTCAAGGTCCACACAGGACATGCTCTTGTGTTCAAAAATACATAGATGGAGAGAAATGGAACATAATACAGGGGATTCGTGTTTTTTTTTTTTTTTTTTTAAGTTTTCATTATTTTTAAATCTTTAAAATGGATTGAGATAAAATAAAATATGCAACTGCAAAAGACATCCATATGACTCTGTAAAGTTGTATTCTTATTATAAATAAAAATGGTAACTACAATAAGGTTCCTTAGTTAACATTAGTTAATGCATTAACTAACGAACTAACAATGAGCAAAACATTTGTTACAGTATTTATTAATCTTTGTTAATGTTAGTAAATGGCAATACAGCTGTTCATTGTTCAAAAATACAGCTGTTCACTGTTTGTTCATGTTAGTTCACAGTGCATTAACTAAAGTTAACTAATACAATCTTTGATTTTAATAACATATTAGTAAATGTTGAAATTAATATTAAGATTAATAAATGCTGAAGAAGTATTGTTCATTCTTAGTTCATGTTAACTAAGGTAGTTAACTAACTAATGAACCTTACTGTAAAGTGTTACCATAAAAAAAATATTTTTGCTGTGTTTTGTACACATTTGTTTCATTTTACTGTGCATGCATGTAAACCCTTTCCTACCCCCTTACTTCTGTCCTGTGTTCTCCAGGGGTTCTCTCTCAGTTGACTGGTCCCTCTGGAGACTGCAGAAAGCTGTTAAGACTGCTGTGGTGTCTCCTGCTACAGCACCACTGGCTCATGTGTGCTGTGTCCCACAGGGAGTCTCCACCCGGAACAATGGACAGGTTATGAGAGTAAACAAATATGGCTTTTCTCCATTTCAAATGCAGAAAGCTGTGGTTAGGATCAACTGGGAGAGGAGATCAAGCTAACTGGGAGGGAAGAATAATAGCACATTGTCAGAGGAATAAAATCTTATCTGAGAACAAGCATGAGATCGGACGAATAAAGCTCAGGTTTAGGACTAGGGTTCTGGGTGAGTACACTTTGGACCGGCAGTCATCGTCAGTTGAATGACAAAAAAATAGAGGGACTGAAAATCAAATCCGTTTGAGGTCAAACCCCCTTTTTCAAACCCCTAGTAGGTCACAGTAATTCAGCATGTGCAGATCCGACAATGAAATATCAGGTAAATTATGACATTAAATTTCTTGGATGGATGGATGGATGGATGGATGGATGGATGGATGGATGGATGGATGGATGGATGGATGGATGGATGGATGGATGGATGGATGGATGGATGGATGGATGGATGGATGGATGGATGGATGGATGGATGGATGGATGGATGGATGGATGGATGGATGGATGGATGGATGGATGGATGGTACATTTTGTCTTGTTTTCCTGAATGAAATATCTAAACATTTTTTATTTGATCTAAAATTGCATAAGATAATAAGGTTTGTTTACAGCGAATATATCTTGTTCTCCCACTGCCTAATTGTTTTTATTTTCTAGTTTTATAAATATATATAACAAAAAGTAGTTATGCTTATGCTTCTTCAAGTCAAGTACTATTTAGATTTAGAACTATTGCAACAATACAGACTGAAGCACGCATGACATTCTAGGTGAACCTACTTAAATGCAACACAATACACCAGAAACAACACTTTTAGAAAACAATTGTGTTTTCTAATAAATAAATAAAATACAGTCCTCTTACAGTATTCTATGTGGGAAATAAAAGGGCCTTTCTCTGCATACCCTATTTTCTCTTTGTCAGGACAACCTTGCTTTTGAGAATTATTAATGGCTCCCTTGTAAGCTGTCATCTTTTTCACTCCCCTCATCTTGCATTTTCCTCCGTTCTCTACGAAGCAGCACCACCACCATACAGGCCACAGATCAGCTCTATAAAACTCTGTGTGACAAACCAAACAGTCCCTTAGGGTGAAATGAGCGACCTAACATAGTACCCAAAAAAAGTGGAGCCCCGTTTTAGGGACGGTATATTATTTTGATTGTGTGTGTGCAGTTGTTTTGCGAGGAAGCTGAGACGAAGGGGTGCGGGGACAAATCGCAGCATTGGGAGAGACATGTGGCCTTCGTTTAAACTGAGTCATAAATCAGAGCACTGACATAGGAGAGAGAGAAAGAAAGAAAGACAGAGAGAGCCTAAACTTAAAATTGCCTCAGCTCATTTTCGATGTTTCCACGGTTTTGCTCATTTTTGTTGTTTCACCTTCCTCTCCTCATCCTGGTACTTTGTTTATACACCTTTTAAAATGCAATATCTCAGACGCATTAGCCTTCCTCCCTCCTTTGCAGTCGCTCTTCTCTGGGTTAAAAGTTAATAACTATAAGCTCTTTTCCTCACGTACCTCCATCACTCTCTCTCTCTCTCTCTCTCTCTCTCTCTCTCTCGTCTTCATAGTCTCCCCCCACCCTAAGTAAAGTACACAGCGCTTCCCTTGGGCTCACAACCAAATGCCACGGCCACGTTAACCCCCATCCGAATTCACACCACTGCCCCTCGCTTTCATTTGGCCCTGCATACATTACGCCCTCACGTGTCCTCTGAGAGTCTCTCCGAGGACGCCGATCCGCCCAGCACCCCGCCATCAAGCACAGTTCACCGCCCGGAGAGGACGTAAGGTCAGTGTGAGGAAAAGCAAGGGCAAAGCGGCCTTGTGCAAGAACAACAGACAAATAACATCTCAACATGTTTTCTATATATAAGAGGAAACAGGTTCTATAGGTAAAAATTAAGAATTGTGCACTGATTAGACATCGCTACTCTCATTGCTGACAACTTAAAAGATAGTTTACCGAAAAATAAAAAAATCTATCATCATTTATACACCCTCATGTCATTTCAAACTCATAAATGAATTCAACTTGATAAATTCAACTCTCTTGAGATTAAATATAACATAGGTCAGTTTAACATCTTGACTGAAGAGTGGAGTAATGATGCTGAAAATTCAGCTTCGCCAACAGTGGAATAAATTACATTTTAAATTATATTAAAATAGAAAACTAAATTGTAATAATATTACACAATATTACAGTTTATACTGTATTTTTCATCAAATAAATGCAGGCTTGTGAGAATAATTAGCATTAAAAGCATTACAAAAATCTAACCGACCCCAAACATTTGACCAGTAGTGTACATGCAAAAATTAAACTAATAATAACAATCTGTACTATTGCATTACATTATTGTATTTAAGCCATTCAAACACACAAGAAAGGTTAAGTATATCCGGTCTAATCCCATTTGCATCAATTGCCACTTATCAGTATCATGCAAATACACAAATGCTATACTACTGCTTGTATAGATTTTCTGAATGAAGTGCAGAAGATGATTATAATTGCTCAATAGTCATCGGCTTGTGCATGCGGAAGAGCCTAATAATGCTCTTTGGTAGCTGCAGCTGTAATATTTATCAGCTTTTCAAAAATCTACAGTGTTAATGTCAATCACTCAAGTACTTATGCAAGGAATCGGATTGCATTCAAATCCATCAGACAGGAGGGATAAGAACAATAATCCGAAAGTCATTACAATGAAATTTGTAATAAAATTTGATTAGATGAAGGAGGGGGAAAAAATCAAAGGGGATTTAAAAGATTGAGTTTAATGTACACAAAAATGTCAAAGGTATCAGATCTGAAAGCCGAGCAGCCGTGTTTCCAGAGGCAGTGGAGGGAAGAAGAAAAACTGAAAGGCGAGAGATTTTCGCCCTGCTCTGCTGTTTGCTCTGTTTGTCTGCTTTTGCATGATTAATATTCTGGTCCATGCCATCCCACTGCGCCCCTGCAGACAGCCCCCAGCTTACAGCTCGGACATTCCATTTTCCTCCAAAATTCGCGCCCGAAACTCTCAGAGCGGCCCGTCAACAGTGAGAAGGAAGGATTCAAGAGATGATGGTCTTATCGCTGGGGCTAATGATGATGATGATGATGATGGTGGTCCTGGAGACAAGTGAGAGGCCTTCTGGGGAATGAGGTGTGGGGGGGATGGGGGGGTGCCAAATAGCACCCCCCACCCTCGGCGGCGCTGTGGGCCTTGGCGATATGCGGGGTCCATTGTGTAGCGATTATGTAGGACGAACACGAAGGGTGCTAATCTTACTGTGGGAGGGTACGTGCTTGTGAATGATTGAGCATAAGGAAAAAGAGAAAAGGAGGAGATGAGGAAGAGGAGAAGGAGCGGACGAAGAGAGAGAGAGAGAGAGAGAGAGAGAGAGAGAAAGAGAGAGAGAGAGAACCCCCTTAGCAGCGATTAAGAAATGGTCTGTCACAGATTAAAGCTGCGGGGAGGCAAAAGGGAGATGAGGCGAAGCCTCCCACAGACACAGGCTCATGAGGACGCTTTGCCGAGATTACCTGCGGTTATACGCAAGCAGCTGCTTGGGTACACACACACACACATACACAGAGACACACGCAGAAGAGCGGGAGGGTGAGAGAAAATGAGAGACATTGAGAGGGATGAGAGGGGGTAAAACAAACCTAAACCAAATAGGCTTGCAATTTACAGAGGGTGAGCAGAGAGGGAGGACGACAGAGATGGAGAAAGAGACAGATGCCTGAGGAGAAAAGAAGAAATAAAGGAAGGATGGAGCTTGAAAAGCTGCCTGCCACGACAGTAGCGACAAAAAAAAGTGATGAAAAAAATCACAGAGGGCCACACAGGAAAAATATATGCATCATTCATTTGTTCCTAATTTCGTTTTTGAAACTGTATACTAATAGCTTTTTCTGCTATTCTTAGATTTAATTCAAGTTCAGCTATACAGAAACTGCGCTAGTTAAAAATACAAACGATTTACTTTTAGCTTCTGACCAAGGCTGTATCTCAATACTAGTTCTACTCGATCTTAGCGCTGCGTTCGACACTATAGATCATAAAATACTCTTGGATCGACTACAAAACTACACTGGTGTTCAGGGACAGGCATTAAGCTGGTTTAGATCGTACTTATCAGACCGTTACCATTTTGTCTGTTTAAATGGGGAAAAATCGAAGATAACGTCAGTAGACTATGGAGTGCCGCAAGGATCGGTGTTAGGCCCTCTGCTATTCTCAATATATATGCTGCCACTTGGTAATATTATAAGAAAACATGGAATTAATTTCCACTGTTATGCTGATGACATTCAATTATATATTTCATCACGACCAGATGAAAACACTAACTTATCTAAATTGACAGAGAGTGTCTTAAATATATAAAATGCTGGATGACGTGTAATTTCCTGCTATTAAATTCAGATAAAACGGAGGTATTACTTATTGGTCCAAAAAACTACCCACAAAACTTCGTACAATACAACATTAATTTAGAAGGATGTCCTGTTACTTTATCCACTACAGTAAAAGGCCTGGGTGTTATACTAGACCACAACTTGTCTTTCGAAAATCATATTTCATATGTTACAAGAACAGCCTTTTTCCACCTTAGAAACATTGCTAAGCTACGTAACATGCTATCTGTTTCTGATGCAGAAAAGTTAGTTCATGCATTCATGACCTCAAGAATAGATTACTGTAATGCTTGGCTGTCCTGCATCCTCAATAAACAAGCTACAGTTAGTGCAAAATGCAGCTGCTAGAGTTCTTACTAGGTCAAGAAAATATGATCATATAACACCAATTTTATCATCTCTACACTGATTGCCTATTAAGTTCCGTATCATTTACAAAGTATTACTACTGACCTATAAAGCCCTAAATGGTTTAGCTCCTGTGTATTTAATGGACCTTCTATCGCCCTACAATCCATCGCGTTCTTTAAGATCACTCAAATCGAGGCTTCTGGTCATTCCTAGGATATCTAAGTCCACTAAAGGAGGGAGGGCGTTCTCACATTTAGCTCCTAAACTCTGGAATAGCCTTCCTGATATTGTTCGAGGCTCAGACTCGCTGTCTCAGTTTAAAACTAGATTAAAGACGCATCTCTTTAGCCAAGCATTCACATAATGCTTACCTTTTATACCACTGCTGAATCAGATCGAATGCATTAATATTATGAACAGCAGCTATGCTAATTATTTCCCATCTGCTTTTCTCGGTAAATGGCGTTCGTCAGCTCCAGTTTGTATCCTGCCTCTCACGGAGACTTCAGATGCCCCAAGTTCAACACCTGTGATGAGACGACTCGACGCCTGTGAAGAGACGACTCAACGCCGGCGATATGTTATGCCCTAAATTAATACATGATTAACTAACTGTATTTTTCTATGTACATTTCTGAAATGCACTTTCTGTAAAACTGCTTTGAAACAATATGTATTGTGAAAAGCGCTATACAAATAAATTTGAATTGAATTGAATTGAATACTCAATAAAGTTCAAGTCAAACAATCGAGTGGTCCTAATTAAAATTTACTTGTAATGTTAAGTCAAGTCACCTTTATTTATATAGCGCTTTATACAATAGATTGTTTCAAAGAATCTTTACAGTAATAATAGGAAAATTATGCATTTCAGCTGTTGTTCAGCTGACGCCAGTTCAGTGGAGAGTCAGTCTCGTTGTAAAGATTATCATTTATTAAATTAGTTGATTTCATCTAAAGCAGTTCTACAAAACATTATGTTATCATCCAGCTCTCATACAGTACAGTCAGATCAATAATATTGTTGAATATTATGTGTCCCCAACTTAGCATGCCAGAAGTTATGTCACAGTTTGGAATAAAAATACTCTGTCTCCCAAAAAGTATTTAAAAAATAAAATAAAAACGTTCATTTTATTTCAAATAAAATAAAGTAAAATAAGTAAAATAATAAAGTAATAAATAAATAAGTAAAATATGTTAAAATAGATATCTAAAAATGTATTGATTGATTGATTGGTCGATTGATTTCTAAATTAAGGTATTCTTTCTAATATTACAAACATGTGTAGCAATTTCTAACAATTAAAATAAAAAGTGTAAATATACTTGCAACTTTCTACTAGAATTCGCCAGTACTTCCATGGAGCAAAATATGCAATTCATGATCTACACAAATAAGTATTTATATTTATTTATTTTTTTAACACAATTCTTTATGTAAGGGTTCATCTGTTACATTTCACAGTGTTTGTTTCAAACAAAGAGAGAAAAAAGGCTAATTATGGCTGAACTTCTCATCCCACAAGAGTCTTGTTTTCACACTCTACGCCTGCCATGTAAATGTAAAAATTTCTTCCCTCCCATTGACTGATTGACACATATGGGCAAGCCTCTTCCCACAATGCACCAAACTGGCAGGTCAAGTTGCGTTTTAGATTCATACCGAGTGAAGAAGACGAAGACTTGCTCAGTTTGTTACAGAAGAAACAAGGTCCTCTGACTGGCAGGTGAAGCTTGTTTTGAACTGCTGGAGCAATTAATTGATGAGCCAATTGAAACAAGAAGCCCGGAGCAGTACGACTCAGTCCAGGGAAGAGAGAGCAAGAATAGAGTTTAAACGTTTAAAACAAATGCTGACACAAAAGAGACAGTGCATGCTACATTTCGGTTGAACCATCTCAGACAAAGAGCCACAGTTTTTACCTGATACAAAAAAGAAGTTGATGTTTATTTGATCGATTGTGCTTCTATATGATAAGAGATTCTCTGATGGGATAAAAACAAAACTGATAATTAATTTTTTTGCAGATACATCTTGGTTTGATATTTTAGATCCAATAAAATGACAATTTGAATTCTTGCAGACATTAATCTGGTCTGGAATACATAATAACATTAGTGTTATAGAATGTGCATGAATTGTAGCGATGATGTTTTCTCTGCAGTGAAACATTATGCACAGTTCTTTATCTGTAAACAGCTCTACAGACCCGATTGCAGGTCAAGGACACAGGAGAAGAATGGCCTTGTGAACCGTGAGTTTTCAACCTGGTGACCCGCTGGTCCCTAGTCCATCTCCACAAGCACTAATAAAACACTTATAAAACACAGCGAGTTGTGAATTATTACTGCATCACTCCCGACATGCCTCTGACAGGCTACGGTAGGCGAAGATAATTGCCCTTGCACTTGCTGCCTAATGAACATAATTACACGTTATTTCCCATTCTCCCTGTGATTAATTGTTACAACATTTCTTTGTTGGGTTCCCGACAAATTGCCACTTCATAATGACACTATTGCCTCTCTGCAGAGTGCACAATCAAAAATGGTTCTGGCACTTCAGCAGGCAGGCCTGAGGTCCTTGACAAGCACAGTTAAAGTAAACAGTCTTGACATTTGTTTGACCAGTAAGCAGTTAAAGCTCTTTAACTGAGCTTTTACCTTCATATTTAGTTGCAAATCACTGTGAGTTTCTTGGAACAACACTGATGTTTAATACTGTATATAAACATTGGCAATATTTCAGTAGTGTTGGACTGTAATAGTTCTGTGGAACACAACATTTTAAACAATGTTCAAGACAGTCTTATTTTAGCATTAATTATACTATTATAGTTTTTATTAATGTTTTCGGTGACACAAGTAACTTTTTGATTATAAAAAATGTATTAGTAAATGTTGAGATTAACATTAACTAAGATTAATAAATGTTTAGAAGTTCATTGTTAGTTCATGTAAACTTGTTAACTAATAACAAATTAAACCTTATTGTAAACGGTTACCATATTTTGACTATTGAATTGGCTTTATTTGATATATTTTATAATTTATTTATTTAAAATCAAAAGGAAATCCCGCACACTATCAATACTTGCAAAAAGTATAAAAAAAATATGTATTAGCAACGATTCGGGCTCATGACCTTCATCAGTCATATGCCTATAGTTTATTTATTTGGAATTTTGTTACATGCTTTTGTCATTTGTATTACTTTTTAAATATTACAATTTCCTTATTTTTATTTTATTTATTTCTAGTTAGTATTGTTAGTGCTTTAACTTAAACTTATTTAAGTCAGTTGTCAAGTCAACATTCTCATTTTAATTTTAGTTTCATTTTTTAGTCATTTTGTTATAAGCTTTGTCATTTTTTATGTAGGTTTAACTTTATATATAACTTTTATTTCATTAGTGCATTAAACTACACTTATTTCAGTTACTAAACTTATTCTCATTTGTTTAGTAATTTTTTTTCATCTTATATTTACATTTTATTTCAGCTTTATTTCAATTAACAAAAATGCCAATGACTAGAGGCTGCCAAAACACCATAGAGGCACCATAAATATAGTCAATGCAACTTATGGACTACAGGTATGTTCCAAGTCATTTAAAAGTTTTGTGTGAAAAACATACTGAAACATAATGAAATATAAGTTCTATTTAATGACAATATTGCTTGAGAGCTGTGGTCCCCATTCACCTTCATTATATGCAAAACAGCATTTTGGAAAATCTGCTTGTGTTCTACAGCAGAAAGAAAACCATACACATTTTGAAAGACATGAGGGTGACTTTGACAGTATTTTCATTTTTAGGTACATTATTTAATTATTCATCATCATCATCATCATCATCAGGAAAATAACATCAGGCATTAAAGTTCTTAGCAGGTCATTTGCAAGGGCAATAAGTTTGGTATGTTTTGCACAGAGAAGACTTAATTGTGAGGTTGTCTACCAGTTAAGCAAGGTCTTTCCTCTAAGCGTTTGCTTAATAAGGCATGGGCTAATGCAATAGAGTGCTTATTTCAAATCAGCCATGACAAAGACTAATTTGTACAAAGAGAACGGACGCAAACGAAACAGAGAGGGGAAACTAGCGGTGACTAAGAAACTGTGACAAAGACTTGGAGACATGAGAAATGATCCTCACGCAGGAGGTAAACTGAGGTAGCGCTCCCCCCAAAATGTCTGTGGGCCGGGCCTGAGGAAGACGAAGAGCCAGTCACGACGAAGGCTCACGCTGAGAGGATACGCTTGTCTCTCTGCCTCTGTTGGTGCATTCCTGCAGGTTGATTGATTCGCTTGAGTGGCAAATCGTTCAAGTTGACAAATCATCCGATGACACCACAACACAAAACCGGACCCGTACCCTGACACCTAACCTGTGAGGAGAACCGGTCACACAGGGCGGAGGGAGAGACGCATGGAAAGGGGGAGGAGGCGAAGGAGTGGGGAGCTGGTTGACCCAGAAGAAGATGGTGATACGCCTTTTTTCTGTCTCTTTCTTCCTCTCACTCTCTCTTTCTGGAGCAGGGAGTGATGAATTCCCCTTTAGTTCATTCATCTAGGAAAGCAAGGAGACGTGTGAGTGTGTATGCGTGTGATGTGATCCATCTCTGGGCTGTTCAGGAGAGCAGCGTGTCCCTGATCATAGACCCTATCAATCTCACTCATAGCCTGACATCACTGCCGCTGTCACAGACATCACCACACTCTTCTATACCTGCATTATGAGTGCTGGCAGTTCCACGGTCCTGGTATTGATAGAGAGACTATATTATCTGTAATGCTTTACAAGTAAAGGTTAATGCTACAAAGTT
The DNA here is from genome assembly GCA_026230005.1 of Gila orcuttii. NCBI lineage: Eukaryota > Metazoa > Chordata > Actinopteri > Cypriniformes > Leuciscidae > Gila > Gila orcuttii. The sequence goes on along the minus strand of JAPDVR010000018.1, from coordinate 30,083,282 downwards.
AAATTGCATAAGTTTAAACAAATATAAACTGTGCCTACGTGTGTGTCTACGCAATTTCTATACAAAATCAAATATACACATTGTTCAAAAGTTTGCAATTGGTGAGATTGTTTAATGTTTTTGAAAGGAGTCTATTTTGCTCACCAAGGCTGCATTTATTTAAGCAAACATTTTTAAATACTGTTACTTTTTTTTAAATAATTGGCAGTGATTCAGTGTCACATGATCATTCTAATATGCTGATTTGCACTCAGAAAACATTTCTTATTATTACAGGTGAAAACAGTTAATATTATATAATACAGCTACAATATTTTTTGCTGAAACTGTGATGTATTTTTTCGATGTTCAGATGAATAGCAAGTTCAAAAGAACAGAATTTATTTTATTTTTTGTAACAATCAAGCGTAGTGTCAGTTCTGGCAGGTAACGTTAGTCAAGCTCGCATCAGCTGACTCTCAGCTGATCCACGTCTACCTATAAGAATACGACGCCTATCACTGTATACATGTATAAGGTCCTTCAGTATTATCAGCAACTATCATGTTTCTCAGGAGCTAATAACCCTCCTCCAGCTTCATGTTGGTTCTGTTCTGTTTACCCTAAAGGTTTTTTGTATGCTCTCCTTGCTCTTATCCATGCTAGGCTGCACGGATGCGCAGGGAGTTCTCCGGAGAAAAATGTTTTACATTATTTTAAAAAAAAAATAAACAAACAAACAAACAAATAAATAATACTTATTTTATGATTTTAAAATTTTAACATGTTTTTATGCACTACATTTTATTTTTTCATTACATATACACTTTTACTAATTGTACTCTTAATTTAAAATGTGGTAAATAGTAAAAAAAGAATGAGGTGTCCAAACTTTTGACTGGTTTTCCATGTTCTTAAGCTTTAACACATCCACATAGTCAAATATGCAGAGAGATATAACTTGTGTATGTTCACACTTCATAGGAACAGAAAAACAGCTACTATCCACAATGTACCTGTGAAATGCAGAAATCAGCGGACAGACGTTTGAAGTAAGAACTTTCTTACCTATGCCTACACACATTCACACCGAGACTGTGCATATCAGAATCAGCAGGCCATATAAGGCTCTGTTCGCACCTGACACTTTCGACTGATCAAATTAGGCTTGATCAAAACATGCCATTCAAGCTGGCTAGATCTGAGATGCACACACAAGTATACACACTCAGCAAAGCCCAGCTCAGGCTCTGACCTTGGGAACAATTAGCATGACTGATGCGCCCTGAGCTGAATACTGAACCTGCTCTGCACAGCTGCACACGAACACAGTCCAACACATTATTGTCAACAGTCTGTACCATACAGACACTTCCCATCATCGACACTAATAGAGAGATGTACTCTTGCTGTATATACTCTTAGAAAAAAAGAAAGTCTTAGAAACACTTGATGCTAAAAAAGTGTGTGTGTGTGTGTGTGTGTGTGTGTGTGTGTGTGTGTGTGTGTGTGTGTGTGTGTGTGTGTGTGTGTGTGTGTGTGTGTGTGTGTGTGTGTGTGCATTACTCAAGTCTTCAGAAATCATTCCAATATGCTGATTTGGCATCCAAGAAACATTTCTTATTAATATTACAGTTGAAGACAGTTGTGCTGCTTAATATTTTTGTGGAAACTGTGATATATTTGTTTAGGATTTTTGATGAATAGGAAGTTCAAAAGAACAGCTTTTATTTGAAATACAGTTTTTCGTACCAATGCCTTTACTGTCACTTTTGATGAACTTAATGCATCCTTGCTGAATAAGAATATTATCTTCTTTAAAAGAAAATCTTAATGACAACGAACTTTTGCACAGTAGTGTTCATTTTATAAGTAAATAAATACATTTAAATTAATTCAATTAAATACAAAATGCTTTTTTTATATATACATAAAAATAAGAAGAAATGTACTGTATTATAATTTATATTATATTATATAAACAAATAAATAAATAATAATTATACACTATACTATAACATGTTTTTATACATTACTTTATCACTAGGAAAAAAGTGTTCTTTTGGCATAAAGTGTTCTTTAAAATTGAGTCAAGAACCCAACTGAACTTTTTTATTTTAAGAGTGTACAATTATTAATGTTGTTCTTGTAGTTCTGGATAAAACATGATGACTATATGCTATGTAATTGTTACCAAATAAATACCAATTAAAAATATAAGCCAGTGCATTTCCAATTGAATCATTCAGGTAGATTGATTATTCTCAGTATAAAGTAAATAAGAACATGCATGGCTCCATTGCATCTTGGGATTGCAAACCAGTCCCACAAGCTGTAACTGCAGTCTGGGTCCATCTATCCTCATCTAACATATTCAAATCCACCCCAGTCTGAGTGTCCATGTACACTTCAGCAGAAAATAAGCTTACACTGCTTCCTAATGTTAACTAATACACATACACTGGATTTAAGCTGGGAAGCTTGAGCATACATGGACTTCTGTGAGTAAGCCTATAGAAATACGACTGTAATCCACAATTCGCAACAGAAAACGGCGCATTCAGCTTATAGGCCTCTTGTATGATCTGTTCTGCAGTGGGCAGGAAAAAGTCAGTGAGCAGAGTAACTGGAGAGAAAAAAACACTCTTAAATGATATGTAGCCTTTGTGAGCTCTGATGAACTGGAACAGAAAATAACACAAAATACAAATGCTAACATAACCTGGATGCTTCAAAATGCTTGTGTAAATGATTATTAGATAGATAGATAGATAGATAGATAGATAGATAGATAGATAGATAGATAGATAGATAGATAGATAGATAGATAGATAGATAGATAGATAGATAGATAGATAGATAGATAGATAGATAGATAGATAGATAGATAGATAGATAGATAGACAGACAGACAGACAGACAGACAGACAGACAGACAGACAGACAGACAGACAGACAGACAGACAGATAGACAGACAGATAGATAAACATTATAAATAAAACATTATAATAAATTATCATTTTGAGCAAAGGGACAAACAGACATCACAAAAAAGGTTACTAAATGCAACCAAATCAACAACAATGCACATAAACCTGTTAAACGATCGAACAATTCATGACCTCGAGCATGCTGGGAAGAGGGTGAACAAGACTGAACCACATCATAATACACAAAAAAGCTGAAATTTCAGTGAAGGCCTATATAAACAACAACAAATAATAATAATAATAATAATAATAATAATAATAATAATTACTTACCCGATGAGCTTGTTGGTTCGACATGAACAATCTGAGCATATTGTAACAGAAAAGCTGCATTAAGATGCATTACTCGTGTTCCTGAAAGAAGCAAGATGTTAGAAACTCCGGAATAGTAAGTAAACTATAATAAGCAAGAAAATGTTTGGTTGTTTTTCTGCATAATTTACATGATTTAAAAAGCATTTTTACAGTGATGGAGAGACCGATATGAGATCAAGCACAAGGTGAAAATGTACATTTTTCCAACCTTTTGCACACATCAACCACACTAAATGTGTGTTCAGCAACGGCAGTATCAGCCCAATGTGAACACCTCCTCACTGCTAGATTATAAACAAAGCAACAATATCTCTCCTTTTCAGTCGTTCTCCTCCCATTCTTTCTCGTCTGCACTAAACCTGTCTAATGCTTACATGTTTAATAACGATCAAATATGCGCTAACAAATCTGTACATAATACTTTCTCTCCTTGTGTGATAACGGTTCAGTGTTATGCTAAATACCCCAGCTACAATTTGATGAAAAAATGAACACACTTCATCTTATTTGTCTTTCTTCTGCTTCACTAAAAACAAAGGGTAAATCCTGATTAGTGCTTTGGGTTTTCTTGGCTTCCGTTCCCTTTTTAGTCTCTCTGTTCATTCAAAACTGTGATGTGAACTGCCCTGTTAGTTGTCTAGCACTTCTTTTTTGTAGTTAATTATATTCAAATGCTGTGTAGAGGTGTGGAGTATACATACTTTTCGTTGCTTTGCTCAGCATCATTGTGCATTCGGTTTACTGAGCTTATAATAGCAGTGCATGTAAACCTGTGGATGGTATAATGCGTGAATGCCATGGGAAGTACAATGTTCACACTCTAAGCTATTCTTTGATCTGAGAGCTATTCTTTACACTGGCGGGATTTTATTTTTGTCTGTTCAGTGTGCGGTCTCTCATTGTTTTTTGAGGAGGCACCAATGACAGTCTAAACATACTGTTTTTCTTAAATAATACTTATATATCATATTAATATATTACATATATGTGACCCTGGATCACAAAACCAGTCACAAGTCGCACAGGTATATTTGTGGCAAAAGCCAACAATACATTGTATGGGTCAAAATCATCGATTTTTCTTTTATACCAAATATCATTAGGATATGAAGTAAAGATCATGTTCCTTAAGATATTTTGTAAATTTCCTAACGTAAATATATTTAAAAAATTATTTTTGTGAGTGAATGCAGCACAATTGCGAACATAAATGGACAACTTTAAAGGCGGTTTTCTCAATGTTTCGATTTTTTTTTAACCCTCAGTTTCCAGATTTTTAAATAGTTGTATCTCGGCCACATATCTTAACAAACCATACATCAAAGCTTGAGGTCTTTATATTATATTTAATATACTTTAAAATGGTTCATACTTAAAAATAAATATATAATATATATACTGTATATTATACATTTATTTTTTTAAGTATGAACTAATTTAAAATATATTAAATTGATCTTAAGTGACAGTAAAGGCATTAATAATTTTACAAAAATGTTTGCATTTCAAAAAGGTTTGTATTTAAAAAAAAATGCTGTTCCTTTGTTTCACAGATTTGTCATTGGTGCTCCCTCAAAACACACAATATATCACACAATATGTCACATATTAGATGTCACATACACAATATCCTCACTATATTAACTAACAATTAACTACAACTTTTGTCTCAATAAAGTTCTAATTGCTGCTTATTAATAGTAAGGTAGTTGTTAAAGGGATAGTTCACCCAAAACTTACTCACCCTCAAGTTGTTCCAAAACTGAATGAGTTTCTTGTCTTCTCTTGAACACAAAAGAAGATATTTTAAAGAATGTTGATAATCAAAGAGTTGACAGCAGCCATTGACTTCATAGAAAAAAACTGTCTGGTTACCAACCTTCTTTAAAATATCTTCTTTTGGGTTCAACAGAAGAAAGAAACTCATACAGGTTTGAAACAACTTAAGGGTGAGTAAATGATGACAAAATTTTTATTTTTGTGTGAACTTTCCCTTTAAGTTTAGGTATTGGGTCGGATTAAGTGATGTAGAATATACTCATGCTGAATAAGGCATTAATACAGAATGTGCTAAGTACTAATAAACAGCCAATATCCTTGTAATATGCATGCTAATAAGAAACGGTTAATAGTCAGAATTGGACCCTAAACTAAAGTGTTACCAGAAATATTTATATATATACATATATATATATATATATATATATATATATATATATATATATATATATATATTCCACTAGGCTTGGTCGATATTTAGATCTGTACTTGTTTCTGTGAGTATGTTGAAGGTCTGTATAAGTTGCTGCTCATTAGCTGTACACAGATAACCAGGTCCGGAGCATTTCAGGGACCCGGCCAGCACCTATAAACTCAATCTAAAACTAAATGAGCAGCTCAGGAAACACTGTGGCCTTGACTAGCTGTGTCCTGCCCTGCAGCTACATTATTGAGCCATGCTAATAACCTGCCTTCACTCATTTAAACCAACTTTAACACAATTTTACCAACTTTACACACACTCCTTCCACATTTTAAATAGACCGCCTCTCTCTCTCAAGGCTGTTTCAGCACTGGTTGCACGTGTTTGCACAGATTTTAATAAGCACAGGAGAGAGGTGTTTAAAGGCGAAGTGAGGCAGCAGCCATACCGTTAGCAGCGCCGCGTTGTTGTTGACTTAAACAAACCCTCTGCGAGATCTGGAGCTTGCCACACACACAGCTTTACTGCTGTTAATTGGTCATTAAAGGTAGTAGTTTGCGGGCCTCACTAAATCTTTAAACAGGCCATGAAAAAACAGTTGAGGCTTGCAACTATAGGCCTGAGGAAATGGAGTGATAACAGGCATGCTTTTGATCATTACCTCAGAATTAGACTGTCTGTTGATATTTTTTTTTTATTCTACAATTATAAACATCTTTGAAAGGATTAAAATAACGTTTTTATCAGAGTTTTGTAGTTTGTACATGCAACATGAAACCAGATTTCATTAATTAAATAATTAACTAACCACATGGTACCAGTCACTGTAATTCAGTATTAAATTTAATGATGCACACCATGCATGAGGCTGGGCAAAGTCTCTGGTGGATGCAGGTTATCGCCCACAGCTATTGAGCAGAGTTTGGGAATAACATAGCCTTTTAGAAAAAGCACCTAGCAGAATTTTTTCAAGATTCATTGAGCTTGCAATTACTTTTCCTTTTTTTTTTTTTAAGACATCATCAAAGAATACATCCAAATCCCACCTGAACTCCTGTTTCCACAGTCCAGAAGGGGCTATCTTTTAAAGAATATTTTTACAAACGCATCAGGGTTGATGTGCACTGGCATCCTAGACAAGAACACTCTGTGGCGGACGGGGAGCAATTCCTGAACCTGCTGATCTCCAGGAAAAGTCTGATGTCACAGGTTTATTATGCAGAATCTGCTCTCTGAAGAGCAGTACAACAGATTTGTGGTCCCACTCCTGAAAAAGAAGTTTTTGAGGCTGTGTTAAAGCAAATCTTTTAAAAATGCCTGCATATTTGCAAAATAGTACCTTACATTTTAGATGTATGGTCAATTTTAATAATAATTCAAAGAAGTGTGTGTGTGTGTGTCAGTAAGTTATTTTTTATAGTTTTCAGATTTCAATTACAATGTAATGCTGTTCTTTTGTTTCGCAAAAAAAAAAAAAATCACAACCATTTTCAATATTGATAGTAATATGAAATGTTTCTTGAGCACTAAATCAGCATTTCTTGAGGATCATGTGACACTGTAGACTGGAGTAATGGCTTCTGAAAATTCAGCTTTGCCATCACAGGAATAAATTACATTTTAAAATATATTAAGCAGAAAATTGTTATTTTAAACAGTTATTACTTATTTTTTCATCAAAAAAATGCAGCCTTAGTGAGCATAAGAAAATTCTTTAAAAAAAACGTACGGACTCCAAACTTTTGAATAGTAGTGCATATGTACATATATATTAATATTATACATATATAATTATATTACACACATAGAATATGTCGTTTGAAATCAAGTATCCTTTCAGGAACATTTTTCTTAACAGAGGACGTCATCAGTTTCTATCCAACATGACTGCAGCACTCTCAGATATTGAAATATAGACCACACATTTATCTAATTTATAAGTCAGTCAAAACAACACCTCTGTCAATTTATCTTTCAAGCCTGAAACGAGAGGCTTCTGATGTCAGGGGCTTCATTAGTGAAGGAAGAGCAGATACATTTAAAGATAACAGCTGTCGTTCAAGCATGCGCACACACACACACAGGCTCCCAAAGAGTAATGATTTTGTTATACTTGCATGACTTCTCTTTTATTGATTTCAGTCATGATATCACCCCCTGAACTAGGATCCTTTTCACCCAGCGCCCTGCTCTGTCCTGTGTGGGTGCACATATGTGCAAAATACCAGCAGTTGGTGTCCACACAGTACGTATGGATGTGTGTGAGTGGGAGAGAGAGGGAAAGAGAGAGAAAGCCAGTGTTAGGGTGCGTGGGTAAATATGTCAGGGGGTCGCTTGGTCTCCGTGACATCTGTGGGAGCCGGGACTCATTGTTGGGGTATCAGTTCAGCCCGTCAATAATGAGGCAGTAGAGTGTGAAGAGAAGGGCGTGACCGAGTCCCCTCTTGTATACACACACACACACACATGCAGACACACACACACACACGCATAAACACACATTCTAACCCCGATTGCTGACCCTTCTGTCAACCCCCTCCCCGCTTCCCTGCCGTCTGTGCCCCTGCACCCCAGCCGTTCCCTTTTCAGCCGCTCTCCCTCATTGCCCCCTTCCGTCCCTCTATTGTCTCAGTTGGGGATAAACAGGGCGACTCGACCCTCGCATGTGCTGCAGAAGGAGGCCCTGTTCTGTGATCAGCAATAAACTCACCTTGAACTGAATCACTTGGGTTCTGAAACCTGATTGTTTAAATGGAACCATGTATAGTGAAGAGCTGCTTCTATTTTACCTGAACTTTAAAAATTACTTTCATTAGTGTAACAACATATAGGAAGGCTGATTTAGTCATATTAAGTAATATATTTGACTTGAGGAGAAAAAAACAGATTATATAGACATTACTTACCAAATAAACAAATAAGGTTGAAGAGGCCGGGGAGTGTTGTAACACCAATGTCCTAAGTCGTAAGTCTATATATATTATTTTTTTATTTTATTTTTAAATTTAATTTGTAATCATTTGGATCATCTGCATTAGCAGATTCTCTTGTTTATAACATCCACACAAGCTTTTCATTTACATGTAAAAAAATAAATAATGGGATGTTTGTAACACTTGCCAATGTACTGGACCCACAAAGATTTCAAAGAAAGAAATATGCAAATGTTTCCTATATGTTTATCCTTTTAAATGAAAAAAAAAAAAATGGAAATAAGCATTTTGAACAAGTACATTTCATTACCAGAGAAAATTCTTGCACAATAAAAATGTGATAAATAAAATGTGCATGAATTTAATTATTGTTCCAACCATGGTGGTGAGGTAGGTTGTAACATCAGCACTTTGTACTTGACATTAATTTATACTGTTTAGGAATAAGCTGAGTTTCTAAACTACACTTTAAATATTTAGAAGACAAATAATGGCAGATTATATCAAAGTTTGAGACACATGACACAATAAAACACAGCTACAGAAGTTGAAACAAAATGTGTTACAACTCTCTTGGCTGCACTATTTTTAGGTTATTTGAAAAAACATTTTCATAGAATAGCAATATGCAGGTAAGTTTTTTCAGAAAACCTAAATTGCTTTTATTTGTTAAGTCTAGAACTTTTCAGCATAATTCAAATTATTCAGAAACTCTATAAAAGTATAAAATGTAGGTCCAAATTAAAGCTTAGCTAATCACCATTATCCTCCTCACTTTTGCATGACTTTTAACTTGTTGTACATACCTGTAGCGTGTGAATGAATCTTGAATTATGTCTTTTTAAAAGTACTCCACATCGAGATATGTTAATCTGAATATATTTGGCGCTGTCTCTGAATGGAGTGCATGTAAATTGAACGCATAATCGTTCTTCTCGGACTGACTGAGAGTCAATGGGATTTCAGCTGTGCTGCTTGCCAAGGTTCTGACTGCCATCTAAAGGCTATTTTTATGATTGCAGCCATCTTAAAAAAAATAAAATAAAAAAAACAGCACTACGTCAATGCGCTCTTCTTTTTGGACGGAAAATTTAAAAAAAGAGGTCCTTTGAGATGCATTATGATATTTGATCTAGCATAATGAATATTTGCAAAGTCATCATGAATAATGTGACAGTGCATGATATAACGTGCCCAACAAGATTTTACTTTTATAAGAGAAGTTTTCGTTTAATTAGCTATATCGTAGCCTATTACTTGTTCCGTCACGTATCTTTCAATATAGGCGGCAACACAATACAAGTTGCAAAGAACGAGCTCAGGAGAATGAGGGAAGCTCAAGTGTCCCTGATATTATACTAGTTATAAATATAATAAGGTTGAATTGAGTTATACTGGAGCCTGAGGGTTTGCTGTGATAAAGCAGTGGCTACTTAACAACTGGGAGAGAAGAGAATATGAAAACAATACAATTATTCCTCTCAATAAACTACATGATGCAGTCTGCACGCACAAGTCCAAGAACTATGTTTTAAAAAGTAAATTTGACTCTAGTTATAGGCCTAGGTATATTTTCCACAGTGTTAGAAGAAGATCAAATGCTTACAAGAATTTCTGGATTTGGGAACATAACTTGTCTTTTAGCGTGCCTAGCTAATCGTCAACAATCGTATGATGTGTAAAATGTAATAAAGTGATAAATGCTAATGAGATACAGTGATGTGGTTGTTGTTGCTATGGTAACATCACGAGAAGGTGGTTTCGCTATAGCAAACATTTCACAAATTTGTTGATGAAACGTTGTTTGAAAACACTGTTGTACAAGAATAAAATAATTGTAAAATAAATATAGCATAACACCTCAATCTTTTGTTTTGTTCATCTTGAAAACACTAATGAAGATATTTTAAATGAAATCTGAGAGATTCTTGTCCCTCCATTGACAGTCCATGCAACTACCACTTTGCCGCTTCAAGCATATAAGCTTTTATTCACATATTAACATCGATCAGCGGACATAAACAGAAGCTCAGCCGAACCTGATTGAGGTGTGAGAACAAACCTCACTGGTTCTTGCGGAAGCTCATACGTGCTGCGTAACACAAGAATGCTTGAGCTTCTGTTTACTATGTGTGCATTGAATGTTTACGTGAAACAAGTGGTAGTTGTGTGGACTGTCAAAAGAGGGACAGTTATCTCTCAGATTTCAATAAAATATACTCATTTGTGTTTTGAAGATGAATATAAGTCTTACAGGTTTGGAATGACATGAGGGTCCGTAAATGATGACAGAATTTTGATTTTTGGGTGAACTAATCCTTTAAGCTATCTTGTAATTACAGTTACGACATGGCGTGAACACAGCATAACCTCGTTGTTTTGGTTCAGGAGGAACTTTAAAAGATGGCTGCTGTTTGTTTGCGGCGCTCAATGACTGTCTGTCTACTCTATAGCCTTAGCGAGAGGGTGCGCGGATGTATGGAAATACATAGGTTGACAGGCAGGTGGGACATCCTATCAATCGGACGGAATGCAATCATTGGATGAATATTTTTTGGTCCTCAAACTTCCACAGTAGATATTTTTAATATTTAGACCACTTCTATTATTGATTGCTATCAGGATGTGAAAAGAGTTTCAACCAGTATTATAAGGTATTTATTAAAAAACATTGCCTACCCTACCTTTAATTAGGGGATTTATCTTCTTCCAAACTCCACGTAATTCAGATCCAGATTTTCCACATATTGTTGTTCCCCGGAATCAATTGAGAAAAAAAAATTCTATTGAATTACAAAGCTAGTCTTTCTGTTGTTTGGTTTTACAAATGACATAATCCTGTTTGTAATTAAGAAAAAAACCTTTACTCTGTTATTGATAGCTACAGCCTAATTATTGATAGGCTACAATATTTCCATTTCCCTCGTGCATATTGTTTTACAAATACAATTACACATTTCTGTGTCAATTCAGTCTATTGTGTTGCGCTCTTTTTATTAAAATATGTACTACTGATTACAGACTGTGAATTCAGCAGCAGTGTCATATTCTGCCTCCTCCTGCTCCAGATCAGCTCTCCTACCATCTTGCTTGTCTAGAGTGATTTTCTCAATAATGTATTAAACTGCGTGTTTATTATTTACTGTTTACACAAGCTGTGTTGGAGTGACAAGCAAAGTCTGTATGAGCGCAGTGAGGCTCACGGAGACGCGCTACACGCTCCAGCGAAGCCAAAGCTGCTGGACTGCAACATGAAAGACATCTCGCTTCATACGAGCTGTTCTACACGCACCCCTAGGTTGTCAAAGAAAAAAAAAATGGGGCTAAACATGGGGGTGTTGAGTATTGATATTAATATTAATGGAGTAGGGTAGAAGTGACCAGTGAGTCTTTTTATGCCTTAAGTTATAAAGTATAATGTAAATGTGAGAGATAAAAAGTTTCCTATACACTACATCAAGACTCCCTTGACAATCTTCACAAGAGCAACACTGTGAATTTTGAAGCAAACTACTTCTATTTTTACAGGATGACATTGTAGGTGTTGTATCACTGTTAAAAAAAAGCAGAAAGGCACACCACAAAGGCAACAGAAAATCAGCATCTAAAATGGCCTGTATTGCATTAACAGACTGTTTAATGCTGTTAAAATGCATTAATGCTCTAAATATGAAATGATCAATAAAACATGAAAATATTAAATTATGTGTTAATACAAAATATAAACTTTTGGCAACAACAAGTTGCAAAGTTAATTCATTTACACAGAAGCAGAATGGGCATACTAAGGACTGAGACAAGTCTGAGTTGTAACATTTTAGTGTGGCTTTTGTGCGACATTATTCGAGTCTTTACACGGAATTTGGAGACAAAACTGAAACTGCACTTGCGCTAATAATAATTGTAAAAATATGTGGTCATATGCATATCAAAGATCAAGCATACTTGCAATAATTGCATGCCATTCTCTTTTGATACCTATCATGTTTCTACAAATGTGATTAAAAAGAATATTTGTTTTATAGATGGACTAGAGCTCAATGCATAAGAATATAAGAAATTATATCAATGTATGTTTGAAATGCTCGTTATCATCTTGTGTGTTGCTCCAGTTTCATAGAAACTCCAAATGAACACACAAACAACGAAACATTAAATAAACACACACACATACACGCACAAACAAACATGCAATTTTCCAAACTATAAAACGAGGGACATCAAATGCAGCTATTTGTTTGAGGCCTGTTGTCGGGGGAATAGGCTACACGACTGCCTGGCTTCATTAGAATTCCTTTCAAGTTGTGGAGTGCGGCCTCCCTGTGTTCATCTCTCTATATCCCCTGACCCTGACGATGCATCTCCATGGGGCTAAAGAAAGGGCGGGGCATGCGCGCACACACACACACACACACACACACACACAGTAACATTCTCCTCCTTCTAAACACTGTCACCCCATCGCATCATCCTCTCAGGGAACGACAGAGAGTTCCACCTTCACTCATAGTCTGGGGAATGTGGGTTTGTGAAGTGAAACTGGCAGAAGAAGAAATGTACACAGGTACTGTGGTAGCCTATTTTGCAATACAATTAAAAAATGAAAATAGAACAGATGCAGGTAGTCAGGTAGATTATCACAATCTAAACAGCCACAATTATTTGAAGACCCTGAAGTAAGGTGCCATTTACACGACACTTTTCAACTAAAAACGGCATTTTTTTATGCGTTTTAGACGTCCATTTACACGACAACAGCGTTTTGGGGGGCCTGAAAATGTGCAAGTTTTTGAAGACTATATATTATTGTCTCCGTGTAAACTACAAAAATGCAAATTTGTGAAAACGATGACGTCATGCGTATGCGTATTACGTGTTCAGTCGTGTAGTGTTTCTTTACAAAATGACATTGCCAACTACTGGTCTGGCAGGCATAATACAGCGTTTTTAGTTGTTTTGCAAATCCGTGTGAACGAGGATTGTTTTGACAACGTTGTTGACTGTACATGAAAAACGCAAGTTAAAATTTTTCCTTTTTTAGTACATCGTTGTCATGTAAATGACATTGTAAAAGGCAGATAATACGTTTGTTAGTCCCACTTACACTATCGTTCAAAAGTTTTGGGGCTGAAAAAAAACACAATATTGTGAAATATATTTACAATAAAAAAAACTGTTTACTATTTTAATATATATTAAATGTAATTTATTTATGTGATGGCAACGCTTACTTTTCAGCAGCTATTGGTGTTCAAGGAACATTTCTTATTTTCATCAATGTTCAAAACAGTTGTGCTGATTAATGTTATTTATTTTTTAATTATTTTTTTAAACCATGATATGTTTTTCAGGATTTTTGGATGACCATAAAGTTCAAAAGAACACTGTTTGTTTAAAAAGGAAATCTTTAATGTCTTTACTGTCTTTTTTGATCAATTCTTTCTAAATAACAGTATTAAATGATTTTTAAAAAATCTTACTGACCCCAAAATTTTGAACAGTAACTGTATCATTTTTATAGCATTAGTATTTGTACTTATTTGTAATTAAAACGTAGCCTTTCAAATACATTTTAATGCTTTTTATTTGTTTAAATGTTATACCACTATTCTAACACAGTCAGTGAGGAGTAAAAAGAGAAGTTAATAGAAGTTAAGTGTAATACTCATAATCATTAAATAAATTATTATATATTATTTATGGTATATTCTTAATTTTTCATCACAAGACAGAAAGGATTGCTTTAGCAGACAGAAGGCCTGTTGCATTTGCGAAGGAACTCCTCATATTCAACATCAATATTTAAATGTATGCTTTATAATCACAGATCATAACGTTACTGATATTTGTAATAGACAACTGTATTGATTTGGGACCAGGACTAATCTGGGACTAATCACAGTTAAATAAAAAGTGTTACAACCATCCCCATTCTCTTCTGTCTATTATCTAATAATTAATTTATGGTCAGTCATAGCTAAATTCAGCATTATGATAAAATCTAAAGAATATGAAACTGCTATTGTATGTCTTTTCCTTTTTTTTGTCACAATTAAAAGGTGTTTTATCAACCATGAGTGAATTATTTGTTCTGAATCTCTGCACTAACTAAAATTAACCAACTCCCAGCTAAATAAGAGGTAAATTACCCACATGATCTTAATTGTTCAATGATAAAGAACAAGAGGTCACAGTCATTCAGTACATTTTAGAAGGGGGGTTGTGTAAGGTAGCCTTTGGCAGGAGTCGCCGGATGGTCAGTGGTGGGTGCCAGGCCACGTGGGGTGAGGAGGATAAAGAAGAGGAGGGGGTTGAGGAAGGAGCCTGGGCCGCCCGTCACACCCCACTGCCTGTCTGACGGGACAGGGGCCAGACTGACACCCATAGGGAGTGGGAGGGGGAGAGAGAGAGAGAGAGAGAGAGAGAGAGAGAGAGAGAGAGTAAAAGTCTCAGTGCCCGACATTGCACACAGTGCCAAAGTGGCCCGAGGGCAGCTGCTCAGTGGGTGTGTTAGCAGTACAGCAGCCCTTGTGCGATGCAACCAGACGAAGAAATTAAAAAAGCCAAAAAAACAGGTATATGGCAAAAAAAAGCTATAATAACCTGTACAGACTCAACCATAATCTGTTTTCTTTAATGATTCCAATGCATGATGTTAGCAGTTTACAAGTAGCAGCACTTAAGGTTTGATAAATAAATAGTTAATTTAATTAATAATTTACTCACCTACATGTTGTTCCAAACTTAATTGATTTTCTTTGATCTTGGGAACACTAAAATGGACATTTAGCAGGATGTTTGGAGCAGAAAGTTACAAAAATGACAAAAAAGCACCATAAAAGTACAAATTTGACTTTTACACACTATGTTCGGAGTCTTCTGAAGCCATATAATTGCTTTATTTGAGAAAAAGACCTCAAATTTAAGCCATTAAAGTTACTCACAACTCGTATTCAGGTTTGCATATGCTTATCATATGACTTCAGAAGACTATTAAATATAGCACGTGAGTCTTATGAGACACTTTCATCACTTAAAGTTTGCAGCCCTGGTCACCATTCACTTCAATTGTATGAAAATTAACAGAATTAAAAAGAAAAAAATAGAGTGAATACATTTAAATTTAATTTTAAAAGATCAAAATGTTGTTACTCAAATTTAATTACATATTTCTCAGTGTGCTAAAAACAAGATGCCTATTTTGATCTGAAAACATGATCAAAATCATTTCAAAAACACTTTTTTCCTACCTGAACTGCAGTTTAATGTGATAGCTTTGATTTGCAACCGACTTACAAAGTTCAAGAGAAAAAGTTGCAAATGATGTGTGCATGCACACCTTTCTGTGTGTGTCTTTGAGATAAAGGTAAATAAAAGGCTGCCAGCCGGGGGGCATATCCATGACAGTGAGAAATGTGTTTGCATGTGTGTATTAGTGTGCTGACATAATGCCTTTCAGGGTATTTGGGTGCCAATGTAAACATGACACCCTCACAGAGAAATCGCTTATCTAGTGACAGCGGTGGCCATGTCGAATCAAAACTCCTTGATTCTCTCTTGCTCTGTCTCACTCACACTCAGTCAGTCTGCGTGAGCCATTAAGTCATTAATGTAAGTTGTGGCTATTTTTCCGTATGCATATTACTGTGTTGTGCAGTTACATTGCAAGCGTAAGGGTAAGTATGTTTATTTACAGTACTGAAATATATATTACGTTTATGTGTGTGTGTGTGTGTGTGTGTGAGTACAAGAGGTTGGGGGCCTCAGGGGCCCTTGCTAATGAGCTATCTGTGTGTATTTCTAACAAGAACACACTGCAGTGCTCACAGCACTGTCATCAGGGGCTGTGGCTGACCTTGCTCTGCTTCTAGGCTCTGTCATTTGCTACATTTATGGCACCGGCACCTATTTTGTGTGTGTGTGTGTGTGTGTGTGTGTGTGTGTGTGTGTGTGTGTGTGTGTGTGTGTGTGTGTGTGTGTGTGTGTGTTTTTGTGTGTGTGTGTGTGTGTGTGTGTGTGTGTGTGTGTGTGTGTGTGTGTGTGTGTGTGTGTGTGTGTGTGTGTGTTTGTGTGTGTGTGTGTGTGTGTCTTTATAAGAGTGGGGAGGGAAAGAAGGAGCTCCATTCAGGAAGCAAATACTGTGCATATCAGCATAATGAATCAAGTGCCTGAGCGGGGTAGAGAAAGAGAGAGAAAAAAGAAAAAGAGTGGGAGGAAAGGAGATCCATTTTTCTCCCCCCCACCCCCCTTCCAGTAGCAAACCCCTGCGGTTAGTCTTCCTTCAGTTAGTCATTTGGTCTCTGTTTTATTTTTCTCTCCTTGGTTGGAATGAATGCTAATTTTGTCCCTCTCCTTATCACAGGCTCTCCCATGCGTTCTGCACTGCACTTGTTCACTCACTTGGGCAAGATCTTCCACGTATCACTCACTTGACGGCTCAACAGCAGGTTCCCTTGGCCTGATATCGCTTTGCTCTCCAAACCCTTGTGAAACATCTCTGCAATGCCCCCCCCCCTCACACACACACACACACACACACAAACACATACATACACACGCATACACATCCAATCACATACACTCACACACTTTTTGGACTAGGAACATGCATGTATATTTAAGTTCATGTGCCTGTCAGTATGCAAAGCATCCCAAGACGGCAGTGCTGTGCAGAATACACATTCAACGTTGGTGGCTTGGCGCAACATTTTTCTATCACCAAGCGACGCCAAAAGGCACATGCTACATGAGGGGATCCAACCGCAGGAGATAAGAGAGAAAGAAACAGGCCTGGCCAAAAGTAAAAGTTTCTAATTTTGTCCTCCAGGGCGAACGCTCGCTCATCCCTCTATCCCTACATCCCGAGGAGGCTCTCTGTCAGAAATCTATTCAAATCGCATTTTCTCTGGGATTTTATTGCATTGCACATCATCCCATCACCAAATGACAAATCACCTGTAAGGCTGGAGAAAGACTCAGTCTCGAGTTCCGGATCCAACCGGCATGTACTTTGTTTACGTCCTTCAGCACCTAAACAGATAAAACTCGGGAACCGCAAGGACCTTATGTCTGTCTGAAAGTTTTTAAGAAGTGAAGAGATAAGACAGAAAGGGTGTCAACAACTCCACACCTGACAGAGTTCCACAAAAGCACTCTCACACACACTTCTACAAGAACCTCGTCTCCTAATAAAGCCTGGCGATGAGAGTGTCGGAGAGGATAATTAGTTTATCCCGACACATGACAGCGGCACTGGCTGAATTGTTATTATTTCCCCTCTCCCGTTGCCGTGACACCGACGACGCTTCTGCGCCCCTGCCACCGCTCCCCACATCCAGCTCGGCGCCACTTGATATATTCCTAATGTTCCTTAATATTTTCATTTTGATGTAATTTGTGGCCCCGGTTTTTTAAATATCCGCTCTGTAATAATGTTTAATTTCAAGGGTCAGTCTGCCAAGGAGTATATTAAAGCAGATAAAACTCATTTTCCAAAGCTCCAATATCGCGCCCAGATCAGGTTAGGAGGCCAGCCGCCGCGAATATTTCATCTTTTATCATGCCGATAATGGGCCGATGACAGAGGCGCGTTATTACAATGAGAGAATTGCTCATTTTCCAGGAAAGGGAAGGGCTGTGGGAAGCTGGGGGGTCCGGGAGTGTGCGTGTATGTGTGTGTGTGCGTGCGAGAGTGCGTGCCGACTCACTCAATAAAAGGCAATTCTTCCAAAGAGGAAAGGAAAGAGCGAAGAGGAGAGATGGTGGGATGAAGGGGGTGCGGGGAGAAAAGCATCTTGCTCCAGCCCGCCTTTGCTCTTATTTGATTGGGATGAATAATAAATGCAGGCTGGGTGCTGCGGTCAGGAGGCTGAAGAGGGGAAGGTGATGAGAGCTGATTTGAGGAGGGCCGTCTCGAAATTAACCTCTTTAATTGAACCATTAGGAAGAAACAAAAGATGATGAGAAAGGTGTGGAGGAGAGAAGAGCGAAGGAGAAACAAGGAGGCGGAGGGGGGTAGAGCTCATCAGGACTCCAGGAATTGGACCTGAAAGTGGAATGACTATGCAAACCGTCCCCGTCCCTCTAGCCCATAATAAATAGAGCCAATCAGAGGGGTCCTGGGGGCCAGATGGGTCCTGTACAGGTCAGACCCATTAGAGTCAGATTAGCCTGCTGACAGACCCATCACATCACTCAGTCTAAGCCACTGTCATCATCTTAACCCAATTCTGCTCCACTTATAGCCCACACCCTGCCTATGGGGCCGCATATACAGAGCTGTATATCTGCGAGGACGCTTAACTCAATGCGTGACCCAGAACATCTAAGTCAGGTGAGGAGCCTTGAGAAACTGTGACAGTTTGACTTGTCTTGAATTCGGTAGCCTACCTGGAATATAGTTGGGGGGAAAATTAGTGGAAAAGCATCCTTACTACTATTGAGATCTGAACGAATTGCTTATTTAACTATTCAAATTCAGCACATAACTCATCCTCTGATACTTTAACTCATGTGGCTTGTAGAGGCAGAGCAACCCATCAACTATATACAGTAGCTGTTTGGAAACATTACCATTTTGTTTGTTTTTTGGAAAGATGTCTCTTATGCTCACCAAGGCTGCATTAATGTAATCAAAAATACAGTAAAACAGTAATATTGTGGAATATTATTACAATTTAAAATAATTGTTTTCTCTTTTAATTACATTTTTTTATTATTATTCCTGTGAAAACGAAGCTGAATTTTCAGCATCATTACTGCAGTCTTCAGTGTCACACGATCCTTCAGAAATCATTCCAATATGCTGCTAAGGAAGCATTTATTATTATTATTATTATTATCAATGTTGAAAACAGTTTTTGCTGCTTATTTTTTTTGTGGAAACAATGATAAAAAAGAGAGAAATTAATACTTTTATTAATCAAGGATGCATCAAATTGATCAAACATGACAGTAAAGACATGTATAATGTTACAAAAGATTTCTGTTTAATAAATGCATATAAATACCATTCATTGAACTTTCTATTTATCAATTATTTTTAAAAGTATCACCATGTTAAAAAAAAAATGTTAAGCAGCAAATGTGTTTAAAATTGATAAGAAGAAGAAATGTTAACTGAACTACAAATCAACATATTCGAATGAATTCTGAAGGATCATGTGACACTGAAGACTGGAGTAATGATGCTGAAAATTCAGCTTTGCCATCACAAGAATAAATTATATTTTAAAACATTAAAATACAAAACAGTTATTTTAATTTGTAATAATATTTCGCAATATTACTGTTTTTACAGTTTTCTTTTTTATTATTATTATTATTATTATTATTATTAAATAAATGCAGCCTTAGTGAGCATAAGAAACTTCATTCAAAAACATAAAAAAATATGTTTCCATTAGACTCTGTTAAGAAATGCAATGCTTTTAAACATTTAAAATCTATTTGATACCAGTTAACACATTAATTTTGGCGCTCCTAAAATATTAAAACTAAAATAACAACTAATAAACTCTGTTAACATGAAAAATAAATAAATAAATACATATTATTAATAATAATAATAATAATAATAATAAGCAATGATAGCGTGAAAACTATCATTAACTAAATATAATTTAAAAGATGAGTTAAATAATAAAAACTATATTTAAAAAATAAGGACAACCAAGCAATTTCCCAACAACCACTGAGACTGCCCAAACAACCACCTAGAAACAGCCTAACAACATTCAGAACAGCCTAGCAAGGAACTACGTTAGAAACGTCCTAACAACCTCCCAGAACACCCCAGCAACTATGGCCTAACAACACCTAAACAACCACCCAGAACATCCTGGAATTGTGGTGCCAACTTTCATAAGTAAGCAGCACTTACCATTTCTTCAGAAAAGTAAGAATCTAAGACTGAATATCCATATGCAAGATGTCAGTACACACAAGATGTTAGATAGCTACGTGTAAAGAAAAGAGTCTGAAAAGAGTCTGAACACAGCTAAAGTTATTAAAGGTGTAGGTGAGTTTAGATTAAAGCAGCAGATTGAATTGATTGTATTAGAAGGAGAACTCAGGTTGCCCCAGGTGGTAATGTTCAGCTCTCATACCAGCCTTTAACAGCAGGGGATACAAGAACTACACTCATCAAATCATCCCTCCCTCCCTCTCTCTCTCTCTCTCTCTCTGAAGTAATCAATGTACCGGCATTGTGCAACAGCACCAGGATAGTCTATCAACCCCCTCCCGTGTTCATGCAAATATTAGAGCGGATCTTCTAAGTTCTACAAACTGTTTTGTGTGTGAAAGCTGTGACGTCACTGACAACACTTTTAACACTTCTAATGTAATCCTTAAGGCACAAGCATGAGCTGACAAAGATAAAGATGTAAATATGTGCTCACTTTATCGAGTCACCACTATACTTGAGGCCAAACATAAAAAAAAAAAAAGAAGACATGGCTTACCCCTAAATCTCAATCTCCATAATCACATAGGGACCTTAGGAACTCGGTTGTCATAAGGTTTAAACTCAAAGTACACGTAAAGTGTCAGGCAAGCATATCTGTAAACATTGGGAAGAAGGTTAAAGGCAAGAGTGTAATCTGAGTGTTAACCGATACAGAAGTCAGCCAGAATTAATTTATTCCGCAAGCAAAAGTGTCCAATAACAGGGGATTTAAACTGAGATAATTCAAGTAGTATTCAACTAATCATGTGATTCAAAATGGCCACCGCCTTGAAGCGTTCCATGTAAAATAAAACAGCTTGCTGATATGACTGGGGTCAGCTCATGTGGACATGATTTTAAACAGCTGTTTTAAAAAGTAGGCTGCTATTTATTTCTCATCTGTAAAACTTTTTAATGAGGAAAAGTGCACCTTTGAGGTGTGCAACAGATGTGAAGGAGAGGAGGAAGAGGGCAGTGCTGGTAGAGAAAAGTCTTGTCCATAGAATTAACCATGAAAGGGGTGCCAAGTTGGTCCCCAAAACCCCTAGGCCAGGGTGGAGAGAGGGGGAGAGATGGGCCAGCAGGCTGGGGGCACCTTGGGGAGTTGAGGAGGAAGTGGCATGCACCATGTCTCTTGCTCCTGTTGTTTCCTCATTTGATTTTTATGAATAATGCATGGGGAGGGGGGCCCAGCCTTAAAGGGGCACCGCTGCCACAGTGGGAGTCATTACTGAGCACAACGCACTGATGAGGAGAAAGAAATAAAGAAAGAAAGAAAGAAAGAAAGAAGGAAGGAGAAAGACAGAGTGGGAGGTGGGGGGGGGGGGCAAACAAACAAGAAAATTAGAGAAGTAAAACAGTTCTTTGAATCTTCTTCGAACACTCCAGATGAGCTTCATTTCATATCTGCTGCTTTTCTGAGTTAATCAGAAATATTTTTGTTTTTGCTGTGCTTTTTAATTATTAAAATTAAGTTAATTTATACAAGTTCTTGCATGTTCCAAACAGCCTGTCAGTCTGTGTATGAGTGGTGGGGATTGTTCAGTGACTCTTTCCACAGGTTACATTGTTACGCCATGAGTCTTTATGAGTGAGTCATTGAATTGTTCACTCAAGCGATTAGTTCCGAAACATAATTCGTTCAGAAGCTAAACAAGACTGACTGAAACATTAATTTCAGCAATTCATTCAAAAATACTGATTCATTCAGAAAGGAAACAAGTGACTTATTTTACAAATGAGTCATTAAATAATTAACTTAAAAGATTTGTTCAAAACACTGATTTATTCAGAAACTAAACCAGTGACTAAGTGTGTTTATCTTGAAGCAGCGTTGCGCAGACCGATCAGTGTATGACATCACACAAGAGTGATTAGAAAAACATACGGATCTGTCTGGCCTCTAATTGTTCTTGTGGTACTTTAATGTCATAGCCTACACCGATCGGTCTGCGCAGCGTCGTTTCAAGGTGAACACACCTATTGTCTTCAGGTGAGATTCACTGAATAATTAATTCAAGCGATTAATTCAAAAACACTAATTCATTCAGAACGTAACACATACACAAGTCATTGAATTGTTCACTCAAGCGGTTTGTCATTCTCTCAAACGATTCATTCAAAACACTGATTCATTCGGAACGAAACAATAACTCATTAACTTTTTCCTCAAAAGCTAAATGAAGCCCAGCAGAACGTGATTTTGTTTCACAGGTGTTTGGCGGACAGCCATCTATACTCCCTTTAGACATTAGACGGGTCACAATACAGTCACAGAAATAACCCTGCTTTTTATAACCAGACACAGCATTCCTCAAAAGAGATGACTTTCGGTTTCAGCATTACCGGAAAGCTGCATTTATAGAGTTGCTGATTCATGTGAGCACTTGGGACCCGACACCGACTTCTAAGAACACGTTCAAAGAGTACGGCGTTCACGCAGGAACTGGGCGCAGAGAAAGAGCAGGGTAATGCTACAGAAGGGGATGCAGCAGGCACAGTGCAAGGTGTCATCACTCATTTTGATTGGGTATTACAGCATGACGGATGGGGCCCCGCGGGCCACCGCGCGTCTCCTCTGTGCTTATTACAGCTGTTCTTAAGTGGGAGTTGATTTAGCTTAAATAGGTTGTTTCATAAGGAGAAGACACCGGCGCTGTCACCACATCTCTGTTCCTTTGCACTGTATCCCGCCACTTTAATTGAATAATGCCTCCTCTACATACCTATTAGTGTGCTTAGCTACATACCATGCCCCTATAATTGCTTATACAACCCAGCTAATTCCACCACTCCCCTCCTTTCCTTTCTTTTCATGCAATATTTCACACGGTTAATATAGAGAGTGCGTCGGCAAGGATAAAAACGGCTTGTTTAAAGGGTTATCAGGTCTGTGCAGCACCGTGATGTCTTTTATCCGCCCTCCATAATTAGTCGTGTAATCATTAAGCTGCAGTTTATCAGGTTTTAGGGCTTTTATTAATTACAACACTCGAGCGATTTCACGCCACTTTCACGGTCACGTAATTCACGAGCCATTGTCACGCTGTGTGTAAAAGAGAAATGAACAAGGTTTTCATAATTGCGTCTGACATTATTGCAAAGATTTATCTGAGCTAGTACTGCTTCAATATTATCAAATTACAGACATCCTGCACGCGTCACGTGATGCAAACTGCTTTATATTACAGAGTTGGTTCTCTCGGGTCTTCTTAACACTGGTGATTGTACCATTAAGATTAATGTACTTCATGATTTTAATCTACATTATAAGTTTCCTGTAATCCTAAGTCTGCAATTTAATAATTAATTTGTTATAGGCCACTATTCTTGCTCTATCCAGCTCAGTCATTTGGCTAACAACAAGGTATTTGGCCCTATAAGATTTATTTGTGGATGTAGCAATTTTTGGCTTTCCAAAGCTGTCCAGTCAGCACCATCAAATGTTCCCACTGACATCAGCACCATAGACAGCTCCCAAAAAAAATCCCTTCAAGGCCTGTAGGACACCACTTAAAGAAACAGTTCAGACTAATTGATTCAGATAAACAGTTTTGTCATTATTTACTCACCCTAATGTCGTTGCAAGCCTGCTATTGTTCTGTGGATTTTCACAGATCTTTTCCATACAACAGCAGTTCATGGGGGACACAGGATGTCAAGCTACAAAAAGGCTCTATAAAAGTAGTCCATACAACCTGTGCTTTATGTTCCAAGTCTTCTGCAGCCATACAATAATGTTGTGAGACGAATAGACAGAATTTAAGCGATTATTCAATGAAAGACATCCAACCTGTGCATGTTTTATTTGAGAATCTCCCTTTTCCTAACATCAAATTACAGATTTTACAATTAGTCTCACATGAAGACCTTTATCTTTCTAGTCAATGATATTTATGTCAGTAACACTTTAGTTTAGATTCTAATTCAGTTAAATGGTTTTATACAACTTGAAATGGGGAAAAAAAATAGTAGTTTTTGTGTTGATAAATATTTGTAAATTCATTAAAAGATTCATTATTTCATGTTATCTATTGCATTAAACAATGTTAACGAATACAAGTGTTACCTGTTTGTCTTTATAAACCAGTGATGGACTACAGAGATTAATGTTGCTGTTTGCTGGCACTGATTCATTGAAGCACTTTTGTTGTTTATTCTATTGACTTCCATCATTTTAATAGGCAGAGGTCATGATGCTGATGAAGCTGCAGGATGTAAAACTTCACAAAAGTAGAACGCTGATATCCTGTGTAAAAAATAAATAAAATGGTATTAATTGCTGATGCATTGATGACATTGACGCACTGGTATTGGGAGCTAGGATGTCTTTTAAGGAAGTCAGTTCACACACATTAACAATAAGCCAAGATGGAGCTCTGCCAAAGACAATACACACAGCCTCTCTCTCACACACACGATGCCAAGTATGCTGCCAGTCTTGCCCCACAAACCCAAACATTCATATTTGTCATCAAAGCCCTCAACTGCACACACATATCTGTCCCACCCAACACAACGCCAGCTCTGGCTGCCTGAGGTGCCCGCTGGTTCTGCATGATTGATGATGCCGATTGAGAGGCAGATCATTTGGGTGCCCCTCGCTACCAAGGACGTAAATCACATCAGCCCACTCTAATGATTTCTCACAGACCCATTTGGCAGAATCCACAATAACCTATTGAGCCTTGCATGGGGACAAAAAAACATCAATACAGTCAAATAATGATTTTATTTAAGCACTTTATCAAGGATTGACAAGCATTTTTCCAAGGTTGCATGAGGTAGAGAAGCTTCTGGAAACCGTCAAGGTGGCTTGAAATGTTAAAAACATAAGAGTCACTGCAAGAGTAGACTAATAAATGTGTCTACTTCGGCCAGGTGGAATTAGTTGTTTTAACGAGTAAAGATGTCTGTGGCGTACTACAGTGATAAATGACGACCGTCAGAGCAGATTTGGACACTTGGTGCCCTGAGGGGCGACCCATTTCAACTTTTCATTAAAACGTCCAGCCCAGGCCAAGCCATGATTTTCTCCTAATTGATGAGGCCATTATGATCTAATTAACCACACATTTTCAAAGCCACTCTTATTTTGGCTTATTCATGGCAGTGGAAAGCTCATTGGCACCAGAAATTCAGATATACTTTACAAATGACAAAGGATGAAAATTACACTAAAGGGCAAATTTATATCAAACATCATTTCACATTAATTTTAGCTTCTTCTTCATTTTTGTATTAATATATAAAACACATTTAAAGTAACATATAGTTGATAAACAACTGATTTCACTTAAGAAACAAGTCTTACTATGGCTGTTTATTCTACTTATGTCAGCCAGTATGTCCTGATAAGTCAATGCAGACCAGATTTGTTTTGTTTTGCCTAACGATTGCCTCTTATGTAAAGTTCTTTAAATTTAAAAGTTCAGGGATTTGATTAACAGATTTCTGTTTACTCTAATTCAGCTGCCAAGTCTATACTAGGGGTTTAGTAATTGTGATTGAAATGTAAAAGTTTGTAATGGCTCATGAAACTGACCACCAAAAACTTTCTTATGGTCCATGGCAAAGAATCACAGTGATCAAGATTTAGAGTTTGCATAAACCGTTTAAAGGCCAAATCTGCCCATAGTCAAAATTCAAAGAACAGGCCAACAAGAATGTATTGAATTCAAATTAGCTTTTTTTTTTTAGTCTAGGAATTATTCATGTAACTGTTTAGCCTTAACATATTTTTTTAAAGAATTCACTGAAATGTCCAACCTGTTCTTTGAATTTTAAATTATGAGTTCCTTCCAATTAAAGATCCTACTGGACTGCAATTCAGAAAAAAAATAAACCAAAAAATACATTTTTGGTTTAACCAAAAGTATTTTATTTATACTGTTCAAAATTTTGGGGTCTGTAAGATTTTTTTTTTAAGAAATTAATACATTTATTCAACTAGGATGCATTAAATTGATCAAAAGTGACAGTAAAGACATAGAATTTAGAATAATCTGAATGAATGAATCTGAATGAATCTGAAGTGATGACTGCTGAAAATTTAAATTCAGCTTTGCCATCGATAAATTACATTTGAAAATATATAAAAATAGAAAGCACTCATTTTAAATTGTAATAATATTTCACAATATTACTGTTTTACTGTAATAAATGAAGCCTTGGAACTTAAACATAAGAGACTTCAAAAACATTAAATAATCCTACCAATCCCAAACTTTTGAACAGTAATATTCTTAATAGATTCTTGGAAGATTATCCATTATTAATAGTGTAGGAGATTATTAATAGATTATCTTTTAGGATTGGTATCATATTGTGATTGAAATGTAATCACTATCCTGTAGTATTGACTACAAAAATCAAAATTAAATTATCGTTTTTTCACCCTCATGTGTTTTGAAACCCATTCTGGAGTTTTACAGCCCTTGATTCCCATCCAATCGTATGGAAGACTGCAGCATGAACACTCTTCAAAACATCTTCTTTTATGTTACTTGGACGAAAGAAAGTTCTAAAAAGTAAGGTCATCTGTAAACCACATTTGCTATAAATGAAGAGAAAAATGACTATTACTGCTCAAAAAGGAGTTCTACCTTGAATTCAATGTAAATTATTTTGCTTAAAAGTGCCGGCCAAATGCATGAATGTAAATGTAAACAAATAGCTCTAAATAATGGTTTAATAACACAACATTCTCTTTCACAGCGGTCTTATCCAGTGAGGGGCATCCTTGCATGAAAGTCAATTCAGTGAAAGTGTATGTGCATCTCCTTATTAGTAACACAAAGCTGGATAGGGAGATGTAAGGCTCTGTTCAAATAAGCTTGCTGTCCCCAGGCCAGGTTTTATGTGTGAGAAGGCCGAGAAAGAATAAGAAGGAATGGCTGAATGGTTGGATGGAACTTTCTTTTAATTTGAAAGTCTTGAGGGAATTGTGCATATACAATTACAGCTCATTCGAGTGGAGCTCGGGAATGGCACTAAAGAGGAAAAAGAACAATGAAACGGAGAGAAAAAAGATCATCTTGGGTGTTATCATCTTTTCCTCCTCCTATCATATTCTACACACAGTCTATCATGCAGGAAATGATAAATGTAAGTAATGCCACTGTAATCCATTACTAAGAACTGACAGTTAGCATGAATAGGGCTGTGAAGTTGTGAGGGAGGGGATGGTGGTCTATCATCAAACTCAATTATCATCTTATTACAGGCACTAAGTGGCCTCATATTAGGGTCACTGCCCTTAATTTCAGGGGTAAAATAATTGGTAACCCCCGTAATAGCAATACACAGACACCATTTAGCAAACCCTGAGGGGATCCTGTGGGATAATCAATGGGAAGTCTGGTACAGCGCAATACAACCGTCATCTGATAAGTGTCCGTCTTTGTTTTTCTATGGTGCTAATCAAACTTAACAGAGACCTAATGTGATGATTATGTAAATATAGTGCAAAGAAGGCGTTATTTAAAGAGATATTCCAACTGAAAATGAAATTTTGCCCATTTACTCACCCTGATGTCATTTCAAATATAAGATATTTTGAAGAAAGTTTTTGTCCATATAATGAAAGTCAATGGGGTCAAAAACAACAGTGGACTTTTTTGTGTTCCTCAGAAGAAAGTATACAGGCTTGGAATGACAGGAATTTTTATTTTTCATGAAGTTTGCAAAATCTTAACTTAATAAACTTAATCTTAAGTGTGCAATTAAGTTTAATGATTTGCTTCGAAAGATCAGATTTGTTTGTTGTGTTTTTCATTTTTAGCCTGTTTAGATTTATTTGAGCAACTTCGGATATACATGATATGTTTTGGAATCCAGACCCCATGTGGTGCCCTCGACCGTCCCATTTAATTTAGAAGCAAATTCTATCCTCATGAGTCAAGTAGAGTGAAAAGCTTCTGAGAGACATATATGGGGAAATAATCTCTCTAAAGTGATATTGATATCAGATTTGACCAAACACACATTCACAGCCCTATTTTTCATTCCCCCGAAATATGCGGCTGAAGTCTCAGGAGGGACCAGTCAGAGATGAAATAATCCGTCTGTATTGTAAAAGTAGTTTTCTTATTCAAAGAGCAACCCCTCCGGTCCTCTGTTTTGTAGATTGAGAGTGACACTGCCCATAGGGCTCCACACACTGAATGCTTTTAGAGACGCCCTCTAAGTGAGTTAGCCGATTCTGTGGACACCACAGATTCAATAAAACACTTGCCTGTCTGTTCTGTTTTTTCGTCCACATACTCTCACTGCAGCCTTTTCTTCTCACCTCCACTCCTCTCTCTGTTCCATTGCTGCTCTGCTAACTTAGTAAAAGTGGAAAAGTACAAACAGGTGATATTAGAAATTTCATATCATGTGCCTTTAAATGAATCAGACCCTTTAATGGGTTGACAAGATAAGAATGTCTCTTTAATTAGGGGCATCATGCATTTCTTGTAATATTATTATTATCATTTTTGAAGCGACTATGAAAGCTTGTTTCCATCTCAGAATAAAAATAATTAAAAGGCAATTGTAACTCACAAATGCATCCTTTTTTATATAAATGCAACTTTATTTCTTACAGTCTGACTTAATTTCTTACATTAAACAGTAATTATTTGTTTTAGGTTTTACTCTGAGGTGGAAACAGGCTAACATAGACAGCAGTTGCTGCTGCCCTAAGACAAGAAAAAAAAATAAAAATAAATTTGACAGCCATTTATTATCATGCAACTTAAATTGCATTTAAATTCCAGTTGGTATGGCGTGGTTTGGGAGGCTGTCCCATAATTTAACATGGCAATTTTGAGTAAAAGTCACAGAAACAAATTCCACTGTTCGCATCATGGTAGATAAAAATTCTATCAATAAGCTTCTGAGGTGTGGTTCATTAAAGGAGTGTATATGCAAATATTCATATGGCTCTCTCCTCTGAGCAGAGCCTCTTATCAATATCCCAATTGGGTTTCCTCTAACCACACTCTCTCCTTTATTTCCCAGGAGTGAAAGATGCTTGATGCCTGGGGCTACATGACACTACCGTGCAAAACAATTAAATAAATAAAACACTCTATGGGGAGCTTTTATAAGTCTGTATATGCTTTTATCTGGCTTACCGGTCCTCTCCATCCCATAGATTGCCTATGCCTTGGGAATAATATTTTGCCAAATTATTCTTAAAAACAAATACTATGAAATCATTACAATTAATTACAATGTCAGTAAATCTTGAAACATGGTTTAAAAACATGTAATATTACATACTATTAGTTTTCAAAAAAGTCTATGAAATTAATCACAAGTTCCTACAGATATTAAGCAGACAGCCTACTAATACTCTAATAATAGTCTAACGACTGTTTGTTGACATGTAGTTGCAAAGTTACTTAGTAGAATGTCTAATGCCTGCTACTGTAGGATTTTGGCAATCCTATAAGATCATTACAAATCACACTGCATGAAATGGATCTAATAAAGTTGGGTACAACATAGACTGTACGGTGAGGACACCTATTGAATTGTAGGCTACGACGCAAGTTATTAATCACAATAATGCCTGTAAAATACTGACTGTGGAATAATGAATGAAGAATGAAGAAGAAGAAAAAAATCTAAATCAAAAAACTGTTTCTACTAGTAGACCACTCAAAGGTGGTCATTTTTGTCTGAATAAAGATGGGCTAAAAAACAAGCAAAATCATTCAAGTTTGAAAATTTTAAATATATTCTAATAAAAAGACTTTCATGAGTTGGAATTACAGGCAAACCAAAAGGCAATGCATCTTTCTCAGCCTACCACAACCAATTTATCTTTTCCAAACAAGTCTTTAAACAGTGAAGAGAAGTCATAGTGCGCTCTTCTATCCTGTGCTGTTTCCCCCCCCAGGAGACGAAGCTGGTCAGAAGTCAAGATCATTTCAATTCCTCTCGTCTCTGTTTCCACGGCAGCGCCGCAAAACAACTCACTCTTCCTCCAGTGCCATAGTGGGGAAACTTTTCTGCTCTCTGAGGGAGATGCTAAACTATTTTAAAAGGCAATTACGACAGTTTTGGGGGCCCCGCTGAGGGGGGGAGCGGGAATAAAGAGAGAAAGAGAGTGGACTGAAAAACAGGGAAAAGTGAAAATATGTTAATGGAAGTCAGGCACTTCTGTGGAGCAGGGGTGGTGTGTGAGTGTGTATGGGTGATCTAATGTGGTGACCTGACCTGTGGGGTGCGTGTTTCTGGCGATAAGGGCTGGAGATGAGGTGGAGGGTGCAGTGACAGTTCAGTAGTTGTAATTATTTTCAGGTTAGGTCACTCTCCCTGAGAACGCAGAGGTGAGGGAGCCTGGAGAGGAAGGGAGGGAAGGGCTAGGAGGTCACAGTGTGGTTAGCAGTACAGTTCTTCTTCACCCTTTTCTCTCTCTCTCAAACACAGACACAGCCCTGTCCCAGCCCCTGCTCAGAGACAGGACAGCAAGCTTCATAAATGCTTCACATTACAATCCCATATAGAACAAATTTCAGTTACGAGTGATACTTGGATAAAACATTACAATTAGGTTCTATTTGTTAACATTAGTTAATGTAATAGCTAACATGAAATAATTTGTTATTTTTTGTATATTGTGTATATTATGGCTCACTTAGCGCTGTTGCCTCACAGCAAGAAGTTCCCCGGGTCAGAAATTATATGAATATAATTTTATATATGAATATAATTAACATATCAAACTGAATTATATATTCAAAATAAATTGTATATATGTATATACGTAATATATAACACAAATAATTAAATTCATAAACTTAAAAAACAATTGATCTAATATTAATCTAGATTAATAATGCTGTAAAAATTGTTCTTGTTATAATGAAAATTGTTAAAAGATGTTTAAAAAAATTATTTAACCATTATTGTAAAGTGTTGCTGAAATTTTGAGGATATTTCTTCCGACTTATACTGCATAAGAAGACACAAATTTGTGAAAAATCTTTCGATCTATTGGACAAAATGAAACGTGACCGGAGACAACGGAAAATATACAGAAAGCATCAGCTTACGTTTCTGCTCTGAAAGCCGGTGGTGTGTGCGTGTTAAAAATCAGGAATGGTGAGAGAACATTGAGCTTGGTACGTTTTTCATCTTCAAACCATCTTGGGTCTTCAGCCGACAAAGTTTAAATCCCGTCTGGCTTGTGCACTTCCCATAATATTTACGCATTAGTTTAGTAGGTGGAGAGTAGGCGGTCTTTTGTGGCTTTTCGAACAAATACCACATGAACGTCTACACTACGAAAGCAATACGTTCTAATGCGTTTTCGACTGCCTCTGGAAGTGGTCGAAAGTGGACAAGTTAAAAATGTTTTAGACCCCGTTTACACCTGTATTTAGTGTCATCCACTTGTGATCCGATCGACCACAACGCATCTTAATACTAGGTGTAAACAGGGCCTTTGGAAGAAAGTAAGTCGCATGAGTTTGTAACGACTTGAGTAAATTTTGACGATTTTCATTTTGGGTGAACTATTGCTTTAAGCAATTCTTTAATTCTTTTTCAAAATTTTCATCAAGACATGCAACTAATAAAAAGATTCCAATACCACATCTCTCCAACTTATGACAGCACAAACTTGTCAAACCCCCCACCTTACAGTTATTAGACACCATTTAAGCTTGTGAATGCGTCGAGAGGTTTTTTGCAAAATATGTCATTTTCATTTACAAGATGAGCCTAGGCCATCGGAACAACAGCCCCCCATCTGCACCCCCCCACACACACACACACAATCACAAACACAAACACACACACACACACCACAGTGGTCCTTTTCTTTCTCTCCTTCCAAAAACACCCCACTCTTTATCAGTGCAATTACCACACAAACAGATCCATCACAGCCTGAACTGTCCTCTCAAATCGCCACTATTTCCACGGGCAAGCTAATTAATCCTAAAGAGAGAAAACTGATGCTGGAATAAAGAAATAGAGAGAATGGACCTATCATGTCCTTCTGTATGCGTTTGCAATTGTGACCGTGTTTATCCTTTTCTCCTTTGCTTTCTTTTTTTGTTGTCCCATTCTTTCTCTCTTTATCAGCGAAGAGAAAGCCTTCAAAGGAACGATTGTGCGGGCGGCGAGCTGAAGTGGCCTGTTGGTAGCGGCAACAGTGAAGGCGGACAACACAACATAACAAACATGGTTGCATCTAATCAGGGGCCTCGGTTAATGTAAACAATGTCATTTTTTGGCCTTAATGAGCCAATTTTCCCCGGACACGAGAGGCTAACAATTGGGGCAGCGCCTTTGATGTTCTTCATTTGAAGGTTTGTTTGTGATTGCCGGCACTTTTGTTGGAAGCCCCGTGCCGGGTGTCTTTCATCTCGCTGAAAAGCGAGAGTCACGGCTCACTTGGACGCAAAACAAGGAGAAGTGTGAGAGAGAACGAGAGACACAGAGAGAGAGAAAGAAAGATGACATATTCCCTATTTACCTTAAACAATCCATCATCAGCTGATCTTCCCCAAAACCTCCTCCTCTTTTTCACCTTCGTCTTCTTCTTCAGAAAGCACACACACAGACACATCAAGACATAAAACAAGCACATTGGTTTGGTGTCTATAACTATCAAATGGCTGGCTCATTAAAAGGCACCCCGGTGAGGGTGCATGTGTGTGCGTGTGTTTGTCGTTGACGGGGCTTAATTAACATGAGCCTGACAAAAGGTGACGCAGACCAAAGAGGCAGCCGGTGAGCCAGGTGTGTGTGTGTGCGCGGTGCCTTTCAACTTCATACTGTGCAGACATCCCACGCTGACCAATATCGGCCATGTTATGGAGAGAGAGAGAGAGCGAGAGAGAGAGAGAGAGAGAGAGAGAGAGAGAGAGAGAGAGAGAGAGAGAGAGAGAGAGAGAGAGAGAGAGAGAGAGAGAGAGAGAGAGAGAGAGAGAGAGAGAAATGGAGCGTCAAAGCAAAGATCAAGATAATTAAGCTTCTACTTTCTACTTTCCATAGATATACGAATTAATCTATTTATAATGTGTCAACTCCCATGTGTTAGGAAAATGGTTTAATTCCACATTTAGGAGCGCATAAAACGTACACAAGAGAGTTGAAAATACAAAGAGAACAATGGGGTAAACTTTTTTCCTCTATGCGTATTTCTCCACGGGTCTAGCGCACGTGTCACTGAGATAAACTGCAAATTAAGGGAAAAAACTGCAAGAAAATAAATAACTTTGTTTAAAGGACAAAAGCATTGTAGATAAAAATCACAACTAATATGTCCAGGCTTTTATCTATCAGTCAAGCAAACTCACACACACACACACAGGCTCTGTGAGTCAGGGGCCTCTGGGGCCTTGTCACCGCACCTGCTGGGCCCTGCGGAAGCCAGCTGTCAGCTCACATGTGCACCGGACTCTATATGTAAGTGTGTGTGTGTTTCTCTAGAGGTGAGGGGTGACGATGTCCAGGGGAGAGAGGGATGAAAAGATAGAAAAAGCAAAAATGCAAATAAGAGAAGATTCACTTGAAAGTTAGGCTACATGACTCAGTTGTAGAAAGAGAAGCAAGCAGAGGCAGAAACTGCTTTTGTTGATAACAAAACACATACAGCTACATGGTAACAGTTCCTGTTTGAAAGAACTAATGGTAAGAAATTATATGAAGTCAGGACGGACGGACGGACGGACGGACAGATCGATAGATAGATCAGAACAATATTTGATAGATCGATAGATAGATCGATAGATAAATAAATCAGAAAAATATTTGATAGATAGATAGATAGATCAAAAGAAGACATTTTAAAGAATATCATTAGCCAAACAGTTGATGGACCCCATAGTATTTTTTTTTTTTTTTTTTTCATACTATGGAAGTTAATAGGGTCCATCAACTGTTTGGTTACCCATTTTCTTCAAAATATCTTCTTTTTTGTTCATCAGTAGAAAGGAACTCATAGGTTTGGAACAACTTGAGGGTGAGTAAATGAATTTTCATTTTTGGGTGAAGTAATATTAATTAACTAAGTACTTATTATTTGGTTCGGGTTGGGTTTAGGGTTAGTTGCATGTAATTATGCTTAATTTGGTTAGTATAACTATAATAACATGTAATGTGAAATAAAGTGTTTCACCTCTAGAGATGGGGAATGGGTGAACACCCTCATCTACACGAGACAGCCGGGTCTCAGGGACTCTCAGCACACCTCAGGTCTTCTCACCCTGAACCATTTCAGTCAATTACAGAACACAGCAGCAGTCACTTCTGATTGAGCTCTCCCAGGGCCAATCTGACAGCTGAGCAGAGTTTAATGTTACTAAGGAGGACCACAACACATCTAAACCAATATGGCAGACAAAGTGCCAAACATTTGTGTATGCTATACATTTTTATGCTTAAACACAATTAGTTTAGCAAAATGGTTTCACCAAACTCTATTGAAATTAATTGAAAGTCTCTCATGCAGAGTGCTGTTTGCGTGGCGTGCAAGGTTTTCCATACAGGCCGTTCCAAATCATTCACTTTTGAGATTCCATGATAGTTTGGATGCTGACATAAGCAGCTGCCATATGTAGACAGCAAGGTAGCTCACCGGGTTTTGGAACAGAGGTATCAAAAGTCAATGATTTCCCAGTTTCTACTCATATAAAATAATACTTCATGCCTAAAGGCCCGTTCACACCAAGAACGATAACTATAACAATTACAATATAGTTATAAAAATCGCTGTAGTCCACAACACAACTATAACGATAATGGCACAGAGAAACAATATCATTGGACAACATTGGTTCAATTTCAGAACGATTTTTTCCCAGCTAATGAACGATAAAACAATGACAGCCAATCAGAATTTAACCTGCTTCATAGAGCTTGAGCATTTAAAACGGCAGGCGACAAAACTGCTGCACGTGCTTATAGACCTTATGCGCCAGAGAATCGAGGACGCAGCCATCTTTAGAATATTGTCTTTGAACTTCCGTTTTTGCGGTCGCTCTGTATATCTCTTTGGCATTGCTGTCCAGGAGTAATTAGCTTTTGAAGTGGATTTACTTGATGTAAAGTTAACAAAAGTTATCATGAGGATTGTAATGTTTAAAGCAGATGTCTTAACAAATGTCAGTAGACCGAGAAGATTTTAAAACGAGCCGTTCATTAATAAATACGCAAGATCGCTGTGAAAATACAGACCGGAAGACCAAAGACAATGAGCGCAGCGCTGAAAAGGGGCTGGGCTACATAAGGTCTATAGAATAAACAGATCGATATCGTGTGCTGGTGTGGACGCTAATATAGTTAACATTATAGTTATCTTTATAGTTATCGTTCTTGGTGTGAATGCCCCTTAAGAAATAGGATCTGGTGAAGTGTTAAAATAGTACAAAAGTCTAAACATTTCAGTCCATTTTTCTCCATTGTATTTCTTTATAGAAAAAAAGGAAAAATGGAGATAATCGTACAATGGACAGGTGTTCTCTACATCTGACAGCAGAATACAACAGATGCGTAACCTGCTGTGGAAGAGAGAGAGAGGAAGATAGAAAGAGACACAACAAAGGCAGAGGGGGGGAAAATTGCCCGTTTTTGGAAAAATCAATAATGTTCACTGATATGAATCATTTCCCAGCAGGACTATCTCTGCTTTGCAATCCGGTTTTCTTCCCCTGAGGTCAAGTGTGTGTGTGTGTGTGTGTGTGTGTGTGTGTGTGTGTGTGTGTGTGTGTGTGTGTGTGTGTGTGTGTGTGTGTGTGTGTGTGTGTGTGTGTGTGTGTGTGTGTGTGTGTGTGTGTGTGTGTGTGTGTGTGTGTGTGTGTGTGTGTGTGTAAGCCTTAGAGACCTCTTTCTAGGCTGGAGTTGTGCTGGAATGTATTAGTGCAGCCCATGTCAAAGCAGGCTAAAGCACGCATGGCACTGGATAAATTCCACTGGGCTATTCTCTCCACACGCCGGACCTCTGCAGAACACCCTCTAGAGATGGCCATGGATACCTGTACGCCCCCGCCAGGTGCAACAGGTCAGAGTTCGTCTGGCTGTTTTTCTTTTATCTGAATTGATGTGCATATATGAACTGCTGCATGGTGATGTCAGAACAGATAGTGCTCCACTCAAACTGACATTCCGCTACTCACAATCGCAGAACATTATTTTCACAATTATTCCTAATGGTGACCTAATCAAATCGTGAATGTGTTGAAAATAGAAAACAATACTTTTTTCTATTTTTCTGCTATTTTTAATACTAGTTACACAACAGTTCCAGTTCTCAAATTTGATTCTAAAGACTTTCATCCATCATTTTTTTTTTTTTTTTTTTTGCCTTATTGCGTGACAAAATGTTCTATATTTGTTCAAAATTGTCTTTAAAAAAGTGAAGGACCACCACACAAAAAAAAATGCTATTATTAGATATAACTGAAATATTAAATTAACTGACATTTGCTCTATGTACACTGCTTGATTAGCCACTAAAGAAATGCTAAATGCTGGGGAAGAAAAGTTAAATCTGACAGAATTCACAAAATATTAATATATAGATTAATATGGGCTATCATATTGTCATATAATTATAAAATAATTGATTGAAAAAAATGTAAAGAACAATGAAAAACTTTGAATGTTATAATAAAGTAAAATGTTAAAAATCTTAACATTTTTTTTTTTTGCACTGATTTATTTGTATGCAAATGCTATCACAACAATGTGAAAATGACATTTGCTCAATGTAAATTGATGATTTGAATAAAAACAAACTTCTCTTAAACAGTGTTGGGTGTAATGCATTACTAAGTGATTATTTACTGTAATTTAATTACTTTTCCCTTAAAAAAAGTGAGGGATTACTTTTACATTTTCTGTAATTTAATTAGTTACTTCTGATGTAATTGCATTAAATGCTGTATAGACTACAGAACAATTAAAAATAGCACAATAGTGGATTTAACATTAAAATTGAATGTCTAATGTTAAAATGTAGGTTTTTAATGTAACCTTCTCCTTTTTAATACGTTGGTCAATTCAGGAATGATTTATGTAAATTTAAATTACTTATTTAGAATTTAAAAAACAGTTTCATGTCTTTGTATTGTTCAACTGGTCAATGTTGATATGGGATTTAGAAAGTAATTAGTAATAAGTAATGCACCGCTTTTTAGAGAGAGTAATTAGTACAGAAATCTAATTACACTGTTGAAGATGTAATTAGTAGCTAGTTATTAATTACTTTTTTAGAGTAACTTCCCCAACACTGGTCTTAAAAGGTATAATGCAATAAAACAGCATGAACTCAGAATAGGGGAAAATTTCGTCTCTGAAGGGCAGCTAATGACATGCGAAAGAAAGAAAGAAAGAAAGAAAGAAAGAAAGAAAGAAAGAAAGAAAGAAAGAAAGAAAGAAAGAAAGAAAGAAAGAAAGAAAGAAAGAAAATTACATCTGAGCGACATCCTATTCACATGAATATGAAACAATATTAATGTCTGTAATGCAAGCTTGTTTAAGTATTTCTCGCTTTGTACAATTACTGAGATTAGCGACAAGATGAAGGCTAAATAATTGCACAATAATAGCCAATAATGAGTCCGAATGAGGAGAGCTCTGAGAGACAAATCAGTCAAAAGTGGGGACGCAGCATCAGACAGCTGGCTAATTTTCACTGACCCTTCCCTTTCACACAAACTCTTCTATTTCTGTTTTCTTCGCTTCTTTCTTCTCTCGCTCTTAGCCCCCTCCCCGGAGAAAGCGCAACTGCTTTGCATAACGGCTGCATCGTGTTGTGGACCGGGAGGAGGTGGGTCGAGTCAGGCTGGCACTGAGGTAAGCTTTCTCGTTTTCCATCCTGACCAAACACACCACCACAAGCCTCCCAAACCTACCCTCCTCCTCCTCTTTCTCGCTCCCCTCTCCACGTCACCCCTACACACTGGCTGTCCCCATCTCTCCAGGAGGCAGTTGTCAATCATCAGCGTCTCTCAGAATCCCGCTGGAGCTCATTGTGCCCGCGGTCGCTGGCGGAGGCAAGCGCTCGGAGGCAGCGGCGGGCCGCAGATGGAGAGTGCGCTGTCAATCATTGTCACTAATTATTAATTTCTGTCACTCAGCCCCGTGGCAACCACGCTCTCTGGCTCCCCCTCCCTCCTTCTCTCTCTTCCTCCCTCTCTCGCTGTGGCTTCTCTCTCCCAGGGTGAGTTGATTTGGTATGCCATCTCTGCGACGGAGGGTTCAACCTTTCATTATGTGTCACACACACACAGTATTCTCACCTAGGTCACTCCCCTTGACTCCCTGCTTGGTTTTAATTGTATTTTACCTTCTACCCCATACTAAACCCTTTGCACCCTTTGACCTTCATCCTATAGGCCCCCCACCCCCCCAACACATATCTTCCCAGTTCCACTGTCCTATAGAGGAGAGGTGAGGTGGACAGTGTGTTTGTGCCATTAAATAACACCTCACTTGATTAGGCCAGTGATCATGAGTTTCATTTGACATTTCATTCAATTTTAACTTTGCGGGGCAGATCTCGCCAATATTCATTGTACATTGCTGAAATTGAACTTGTTTCGTTGATGAATTTTACAGTATTAAAGTGCCCCTATTATGCTATTTTAAAGTTTCCTAATGTTGTTTTGGAGTCTCCTACAACAGGTTTACATGCATCAAAGGTCAAAAAACTGTTTAATTTTCTCATAATATACATTTGCACATCAACATAATTTCAATGATTCTCAAACGACTCGTCAGATGAGTCAATCTCTCTAAATTCCTCCTTTCCGTGAGCTACTCTGCTCTGATTGGCAAGACAGCTCAGCCTGTGTGTTGAAAACAAAAATGCCCATTCCCATAACAACGTCAGTTCTGCTTGTCCCGAGGCTTCCTACAGTGTAAACTAAACACAGTAACGAACAATGACCTTGATTTAACCATGTCAATCGACCACGAGTGCGATGATGAAACATTGAAAGAACTAGTTCTTCAACCCGAACCTCCATCACAAGGACGACTCGAACAGGACGTTTCTCAGTGAAACGCTACTCAGTTTGAGGTACATTATGAGATGTTGCAAATGTAATTCCTCACCATCAGCATTAACAAGTGCATGTCCATCAACAAACTGATTATTTTACTTGTACTTATTTATTTACCGAGTATTTTTCTAATTTATTGTGGTGAATATGTGGAAACGTTGGTAAAACAAATCTTGCTCCATACTTAACCTTTCCTCAAAGAAGTGAGAACGACAGACAATCTGCATTAATAGACACAGTTTTAGGTAATAGTGGCCCACATCTGATTAGCAGAAGTATTTCAGTAAGACAGTAATAATTTGAGTTAACCAGTTAGCAGGAGACCAACACAATATAAAACTCAAAACTACATATTTTGAACAACATCTTTCAAGAGCAAGCGGTTTGTGAATCCTGCATTGAACTCCGAGATTTGAGAAGCAGTCATCAGTAAAATAAAGGGAACACAGCAAAAGTTTAGGATTATACTGCTGTGGTATCTTGGTAAAGATGAATTTTAACCACTGATTCTTCACATGCTCGTCCTTGGGCAGTGGAAAAAAACGTCTCAGGTTAAGACTATAACCCTAGTTCCCTGAGAAGGGAACGAGACGCTGCATCGACGACGCCTTGGGAACGCCTCCGCGTGATTACGTCTGAAGCACGTATGTCAACTAGTCCAATGGAAAGAATGAGCGTCACGGGCGGGTGACGTCATGACCAGGAAATGATAAAAGCACATCCGGTGCAACCGGCGCTAGCTTCGAGAGCCGAAGCAAAGTCGATCACAGGGATGCAGGAAGTATGGCAGGGCGACGCAGCGTCTCGTTCCCTTCTCAGGGAGCTAGGGTTACAGTCGTAACCTGAGACGTTCCCTTTCGAGGGAACTCACGCTGCGTCGACGACGCCTTGGGAACGAGAATCCCCAATACGTCAGACTTGCAATTGCCTGTATGTGAAACTGTCGGCAATCTAAGTAAAAAGCACCTGAGAACCTGGGGTAGCATCCAGCTCCAGGCTATAAAACCAAGGACCACCCTGCCGCATCACAAACCTCCTGAAGGGAAACCCCAGATAATAAGGCTTTAGAGGTCGCCATACCCTTAGTAGAATGAGCTCTGACCACCAAAGGACATAGCTGGCCAGAGGACTCATAAACAAGAGAGGTAGCCTCAACTATCCACTTACTAATTGTTTGCATAGAGGCTGGAATGCCTTTCTTAGGTGATCCAAAGCAGACAAATAACTGATCAGATTTTCTCCACGGGGAAACGCTGTGGACATTAGTGTCGCCAGAGCTTGCACTGGACACAAGAGATTCAGTTTTTCCTGGTCCGAAGAGGCAAACGGAGGAGGACAGAAACCCTGCAACACAATAGGCCTCAGAATATTGGTTGGCACCTTAGGGACGTATCCCTGTTTAGGGTATAAGAATGCCTTGACCATCCTGTGTGCAAATTCAAGGCAGGTGGGTGAAACTGAGAGGGCCTGAAGGTCTCAGTCTCTCGAGGGACAAAATAGCTAGAAGAAAAATGGTCAGAAATTTATCTGCAAAAGACTCTAGGGGCTCGAAGGGAGCCCCTGAAAGGCCTTCCAAAACTATTGCCAGGTCTCAAGCCGGCACCCTAGTGCGAGTTGCAGGCCTCAGCCTCAAGGTGCCACGAAGGAAACGTATGATCAGGGGGTCTCGACCCAAAGATGTAACACCCACCGGGGTGTGGAAAGCCGCAATGGCCGCAAAGGTAGATGGACATAAACCTGATGCAAAGCAATCTTGGAGAAACTGAAGTACTGTACTAACTGAACAGTTAACTGGATCCTACTGATGCTGGTGACACCAAGACATGAAAACGTCTCGGGTTATGACTATAACCCTTGTTCCCTGAGAAGGGAACGAGACACTGCGTCGTTGAAAACGACTCTTTGGGGACGCTCCCTTAGCGTGCGTCTCTGAAATATGAATGAAACTATGCCAATCCTGATTGGTGTTGCGTCATGACGTAACATGTGACGGCATAACCGGATGCATAAAAGTGATGCCGGCACACACACACACTAGCCTAGCGATGAAGCAAGACACTCTCAGGCCCTGAGGGGCGTGGCAGGACGACGCAGTGTCTCGTTCCCTTCTCAGGGAACAAGGGTTATAGTCATAACCCGAGATGTTCCCTTTCGAGGGAACTTGCACTGCGTCGTTGAAAACGACTCTTTAGGGAACGAATGCCTACAAGGCCACGCACCGAAATAGGCCTGCCTTGGAGTGAAACTAATTCAGGCACTCAGCTAGGACGAGAGCACATGTGCGCCAGGCGTACTAGGGAGGTGTAGACTATAGAACCTAAATAAAGTGTGCGGGGTAGCCCAACCGTCTGCCTCACAGATCTCCTGGAGGGGAACTCCCGAGAGGAGGGCCCTAGAGGACGCCATGCCTCTAGTCGAATGAGCCCTTATGGCCAGAGGGGAAGGCAAATTGCGCA
Source organism: Gila orcuttii (assembly GCA_026230005.1). Taxonomy (NCBI): domain Eukaryota; kingdom Metazoa; phylum Chordata; class Actinopteri; order Cypriniformes; family Leuciscidae; genus Gila; species Gila orcuttii. Next base: position 30,041,442 of record JAPDVR010000018.1, on the reverse strand, counting down.
CCTCGTAAGCCAAGGCAATAGCCTGCACAATCCAATTACTAATAGTTTGCTTGGATGCCGGGAGCCCTCTCCTAGGTGAACCAAAACACACTAACAGTTGGTCCGACCTCCTCCAAGAAGAGGACCTCTCGAGGTAAATACTCAAAGCTCTGACGGGGCAGAGCAAATGAAGCTTCTCTTCTTCTGCCGACACATGAGGTGGAGGATGGAATGCCTGAAGGGTCGTAGACCTAGCCGTATTAGCAGGCACTTAAGGCACATAGCCCGGTCTCGGGTGCAAAAAGGCCTTAACCTTGCCAGGGGCAAACTCCAAGCAAGCTGGTGTCACTGCCAGGGCTTGGAGATCTCCCACCCTCTTAAGAGAGGTGATGGCTAAGAGAAAGACCAATTTGTATGTAAGATCTTTAGGCGAAGCCAACTGAAGAGGTTCGAAGGGGGCCAGGGATAACCCTTCCAGAACCACTGCCAGGTCCCAGGCAGGAACCCTGGACCTGGTTGTCGGTCTCATCCTCGAAGTACCATGGAGAAAACGAATGACCAGCTGGTGCCTCCCCAGAGGCCCATCACTTAACGGCGCGTGGAAAGCCGCAATGGCAGCCACGTACACCTTAAGCGTGGAAGGGGAGAGACCCGCAGAGAAACGATCTTGAAGAAACTCCAGAACTGAAGCCACCGGGCAGTTAACTGGGTCTAAATTATGTTCTCTACACCAAGTGACAAATACATTCCACTTGAGGCCATATAATCTCCTAGCAGACGGAGCCCTAGAGCTAAGTATGGTTTCAATCACCCCGGCTGATAGACCAGCATTTAGGTACTGAACCCCCTCAGAGGCCAGGCCCACAGTTTCCACAGCTCTGGGTGAGGGTGGAAGATTGTGCCCTCCGCCTGAGACAATAGATCCCTCCTCAGAGGAATCTGCCATGGCCGAGCTATCAGGCGTGAAATTATGTCTGAAAACCATACTCGGGTCGGCCACATTGGGGCAACCAGAAGTAGACTGATGCCCTCCTGACGGACCCTCTCCAGGACTCCCGGAAGCAGAGCGATCGGGGGAAATGCGTACAGGCGAAGCCTCGGCCAGGCCTGTACCATGGCATCCAACCCCAGTGGGGCTGGATGTGAGAGGGAGAACCAAAGTGGGCAGTAGGACATCTCTCGAGACGCGAATAGATCCACTTCCATGGGTCCAAACCTCTCCCATATCAACTTCACCACATCCGGATGAAGTCTCCATTCCCCGGGCCTCAGCCCCTGCCTCGACAGGATGTCTGCTCCCTGATTCTGAACCCCCGGAATATACATTGCTCTGATAGACAGTATTTTCCCTTGGGACCAAAGAATAACCTGATGCGCCAGTCTGCACAGAGGGCGCGATCTAAGTCCCCCTTGTCGGTTCAGATAAGCTACCACTGATGTATTGTCCGATTATACTAGGACATGGTAACCCTTGATGTCTGGAAGGAAGCTCCTCAGAGCCCTGAACACAGCCAACATCTCTAGACAATTTATGTGCCAAAAATGATGATGGTCCTGCCACAGACCCCTGGCAAAGCGGCCGTCCATGACCGCGCCCCAGCCAGTGAGGGAGGCATCTGTCGAAACGGTTTTCCAGCGACATGACGCTCCTAACACTGGCCCTTGGGACAGGAACCAAGGTTTCTTCCATATTATTAGAGAACGAAGGCATCTGCGCGTTACTCTGATCATACGAAATGGATTCCCCTTGGGGGAAAACCCCTTGGTTTTCAGCCACCACTGAAGGGGCCTCATGTGTAGAAGGCCCAAAGGTATAATGTTGGATGCCGCTGCCATGAGGCCCAGCAGTCTTTGAAATTGCTTTACAGTGGTGGCCTGGCCTAGCTTTAACTTGGATACCATCGCCAGAATGGACTCGATACGCGCCGGAGACATGCGTGCCTGCATCGTAGTCGAGTTCCACACCACGCCCAGAAACGTTGTGCACTGGGACGGTTCTAACACACTCTTCTTTGTGTTGAGTCTCAACCCCAATTCTTGAATGTGGCCAAGGACGACATCTCGATGCCGAACTGCCATTTCTCGAGACTGGGCCAGAATGAGCCAGTCGTCGATATAATTCAGTATGCGGATGCCCTGAAGTCTTAGTGGAGCAATTGCTGCATCCATACATTTGGTGAATGTGCGGGGAGAGAGTGCTAGGCCGAACGGAAGAACCCGATATTGGTAAGCTTCGCCCCCGAAAGCGAACCTCAGGAACCTCCTGTGACATGGAAGGATGGATACGTGAAAAAAGGCGTCTTTTAGATCTATCGTGACAAACCAGTCCTCGGATTTGATTTGACTCACGATGACAGGAATAGTGAGCATTTTGAACCTGAACTTCCTCAGAGACCGGTTCAAAACCCTGAGATCTAGAATTGGCCTCAACCCCCCATCCTTCTTTGGAACTATAAAGTACCGGCTGTAAAATCCGGACTCCCTGTCTGAATGAGGAACACGTTCTATGGCCTTCTTTAGCAGCAGAGATTGCACTTCTTGTTCCATCACCTGAGCCTGCTCTGGAACCACTGTAGTCTGCACCACCCCAGAAAATTTGGGGGGGGCGGTGCCCGAACTGCAGTCTGTACCCTGACTTTATTATATGCAGGACCCATGCAGATATGTTGGGAAGATGATACCATGCCTCTACAAAATCTACTAAGGGAACCAGCATCTCGAGACTGGCCTCTGGTGTTTTTCGAGCACCCTTCTCGACCCCCTGAAGCGGAAGACCGGCAGGCTGTAGTCGATACGATTTTCGTGACCATAACTGATGCTCGTTTTTTATTTTTTGAGAAAGACGACGCGGAGTGCGTTCGCTGGAAGATGATGCGGCCCGAAGCGTCACAGACGCCGGAAAAGTGACAACATGGTCAACATTGACAGGGCTGTTTCTGTTCGGATTTATCTTTCTCCTTTAAACCTGACAAATTCAGCCACAGATGCCTCTCCGTGGCCACCATAGCTGCCATAGAGCGGCCAATGGCGCGGGCCGTCTCTTTAGTGGCCCGGAGAGACAAATCTGTGGCCTTACGCAACTCCGAAATATCCTCTGGAGTTGGCCCATCCCCCTCGTCCAAATCTTTCAGGAGGTCGGCCTGGTATGCCTGCAAGATGGCCATAGAGTGCAGACATGAACCAGCCCGACCTGCCGCCATGAAAGCCCTGCCTATTAAAGCAGATGTATCTCTGCAGGGCTTACTAGGCAGCGCCGGGGTTTTAAGGGAAGATGCCGCCTCAGGAGAGAGGTATCCAGCTAACACCTCTTCTACTTTAGGCATCTGCCCATAACCCATATCCCGTGCCCCCAAAACATTGCTATAATCAACCACAGATGGATTGGAGACACGGGACGAATGCGGTTTATCCCACGATCTCGAGATCTCTTTGTGGAGATCGGGGAAAAACGGCAAACCCCGGCACTGAGGCTGTGACCTGTGCCGCAGGAAACGCTCGTCTAATTTGCGTTTGACTTGCGTTCCCTGCTCATCTTGTGGCCAGCTGATGTGAAGTCTGGCCACGGCACGAGTCACAACCTCCACCAGCTCCTCATATGCTTGGCCGTGAACTGGCGCGCCTGACTCACGGTCATCCCCCTCGATGCTGAGCACCTCTACCTCCTCGGAAGCAGAGAGCTCAAGCACCGGGACCTGGTCGTGGGCAGAAGGAGCCGCGACGCGGGCTTCTGCACCACTCGCAGGGGCTTCGGGATCCTCAGATGAAGAATGAGAAAGTGCCGCAGCAGTCTCATTCTCATCTGCAAGATCCCGCTGCAAACCCCACGATCTGAGTCGCCGCGCCGCCTCAACAGATGCTGGACCAGAACCACGGGGAACGCGAGCCTGACCGAGCTCATCAAAGCACGCCAGCCGGGAGCGCAGCACTCTCATGGGTAGTGCTTCACAGTGTACACAGGCAGCTCCCTCGAGAGCTGCCTGGGCGTGCTGCGCTCCCAAACAGTTTACACACAAAACATGCGTGTCCCCATCCGTAATGAAACGAGGACAGGGGTGCACACATGTAGACAAACAACACCAAATAAGACAGACAGCCGTAACATAGAGCGCTTGCTGAAGAGCGAAAAGCTGGTGTGTGTGTGTGCCGGCGTCGCTTGTATGCATCCGGTTATGCCGTCACATGTTACGTCATGACGCAACACCAATCAGGATTGGAATAGTTTCATGCATACTTCAGAGACGCACGCTAAGGGAGCGTCCCCAAAGAGTCGTTTTCGACGACGCAGTGCGAGTTCCCTCGAAAGGGAACTCTCCACTTTAGTGCATATAATTTCCTCGTAGCTGGAGCTCTGGAGCTAAGAATGGTCTCAACAACCTCAGTTGAGAGACCACTCTCTATAAGTTGGCCCCGCTCAGAGGCCAAACCCATAGTTTCCAAATCTCTGGTCGGGGGTGAAATATTGTGCCCCCAACCTGAGACAGAAGGTATCTCCTGATCGGGATCTCCAAGGGAGGGCCGTCGAGGAGATGAATTAGGTCCACAAACCAAATTCGACTCGGCCAGCGTGGTGCTACTAGCAGTAGACTTATTCTGTCCTGGCAGACTCTCTCCAGAACACCTGGGAGTATAGCGTACAGGGGGAACAGGGGGAATAGCGTACAGCCACGTCTGCACCATAGTGTCCAGGGCCAGAGGGGCTGGGTGAGTGAGGGAGAACCATGGTGGACAGTGCGTCGTGTACTGAGATGCGAACAAATCCACTTCTGCTTGGCCGTATAATTCCCATATCTGCTCCACCACCTTGGGGTGGAGTCTCCAATCCCCTGGCCTCAGCCCCTGCCTCGACAGGGTGTCTGCTCCAATGTTGATGGCCATGATGGCCCCTCAGGTCTGGGAGGAAATGCCTCAACGCATTGAAGACTGCCATAATCTCCAGGCAGTTTATGTGCCAAGAAAGATGATGACTCCTCCACAGACCCTGGGCTGAGCGGCCTTTCATTACGGCTCCCCAGCCGGTGAGGGAAGCATCTGTCGAGATAGCAACTCCATGGCAAAGAGCTCCCAACAACGGACCCTGGTATAGGAACCAGTGTTTCCTCCACAAAACCAAGGCGCGGAGGCACTGCCGCGTGATCTTGATCGTACGAAGTGGGTTTCCCCTCGGGGAGAACCCTCTGGTTCTGAGCCACCACTGCAAGGGTCTCATGTACAGTAGGCCAAAGGGTATCACATTGGACGCTGCTGCCATGAGGCCCAACAGTTTCTTGAACTGTTTCACAGTGCGTGTCTGGCCTAGCTTCAACTCTTTTGTGGCTGTGACGATAGCAGCTATACGAACGGGCGATAGAGGGGCTCGCATCGTGACTGAATCCCATACCACACCAAGGAAAGTGGTTCTCTTTAGTGGAGAAAGCACACTCTTCTTGGCATTGAGTCTCAACCCCAATTTCTTCATGTGAGCGAGGACGACATCTCGATGCCGAACCGCTGACTGCTCTGATTCCACTAGAATCAGCCAGTCGTCGATGTAGTTCAGAATGCGTATGCCCTGCAGCCTGAGCGGGGCCAGAGTTGCATCTACGAACTTCGTGAACGTGTGGGGTGATAGAGCTAGACCGAATGGAAGCACTCGATATTGGTATTATTTGCCACCAAAAGAAAATCTCAGGAACTTCCTGTGTTGAGGGAGGATGGAGACATGGAAGTAAGCATCTTTTAAATCTATCGTGATAAACCAGTCCTCGGATCTGATTTGGGTCACGATCTGTTTGAGTGTGAGCATCTTGCACTTGAATTTCATGACTGCACAATTTAAAAGACGGAAAAAGGTTTGAAGACGAAGATCTAAAATGGGACGCAACCCTCCAACCTTTTTTGGAACAATAAAGTAGCGGCTGTAAAACCCAGATTCTCTGTCGGGTGAATACACCTGCTCTATAGCTCCCTTTGCTAATAGAGACTCTACTTCTTGCTCCATTACCAGAGCCTGCTCGGGATGTACTAACGTGAGTAACACCCCGTTGTAACGAGGTGGAGGAGAACCAAACTGGATTCTGTAATCTTTTTCTATTATCTGCAGGACCCATGGAGATATATTCGGCAGATTTTTCCACTCTGTCAGAAAATTTACTAAGTGTACCAGTCTCTCGAGACTGGCCTCTGGTGTTATTGTAACAGTCACTTCGGTGACCTGAAGCATCCTGGCAGGAAACAACCGAATTGACTGTTTTTGAACCCCCCTCAGAGGGTGCGAGTCTGACGCAACGTCGAGTTGACACTGAGCCAAGAGCTCGCTGGGGACCGCTGCGCCCTGAAGCACCAAGGGTGGCGGGGTTGGCAGAATGGTCCCGAGGACCCGGAAGTGGAACGGAAGTGGAATGGGCACCGTGTACAGAGGTAAACACCGCCCCACCCCGGCTGGGGCTGTCCTCAATGATCTGACGCAAGTGGCGTCAGGACCTCTTTTGAGCCGAAGCCTTCTTCACCATAAGAATGGTCCTCAGATCCGGGTTCGACTTAGAAGGCTTCAGCTGAGAGTGTCGGCTCGGCCCCCATGATTTATTAGGAGGAGCACCAGACGCGATACTCTCTTTCTGTGAGGAGCTTGACTGAGGATGCTCACGTCCAGCATCCCCAGGGGGCTGGACTCGGTGTGGGACAAATTTCTTAAAAGCCTCTGATTGTTTCTTTGCTTCTTGAAACCTTTCAATGACTGTGTTCACTGAGTCGCCGAAAAGACCAGAGGGAGGAAAAGGGGCATCTAACAGAAATGCGTGATCTTTTTCTTTTATTTCTGCTAGGTTTAGCCATAGATGTTTCTCAGTAGCTACGAGGGCTGCCATAGACCGCCCAATGGCATGAGCAGTCTCCTTCGTAGCCCTGAGGGAAAGATCTGTGGCCCGATGAAGTTCTTGAATTCCGTCGAAGCTGACTCCCTCACTCATATCCAGATCCCCCGACAGGTCTGCCTGATAGGCTTGAAGCACTGCCATAGTGTGAAGACAGGCTCCAGCTTGATCTGCTGCCGTATAAGCTTTGCCCACTAAATTAGAAGTTGTTTTCAGAGGTTTAGTGGGCAACACGGGAGCCTTCAGGGACGATGCTGATCCAGGAGACAAATAGCTCGCGAGCGTCTGTTCCGCCAGGGGCATCGACCCTTAGAACCTTTTTTCTCTGCTGGCCTATAAATATGTAATTTATCAACAGCACGAGTTATCACCTCCACAAGCTCCTCATATGCAGGGGAAAGAGATGGCAAATCCTCTTCCCTATTAATTATTGTGTCACATTAACCAATGCTCAGTACATACAATTCCTCGGAGCTAGAGCATTGAAGCATTGGGCTCTCTCCCCGGGCGGAAGAAGCCACAGGGCGGGCTTCCGACACAGCCAAGAGAGCACTGGATCCCTCGGGTAAGGGTGGAGATTAGGCAGAGTCCGTCTCCAACCCCGCCGAGAGATTCATTTGCGAACCCCAGGAATGCATTCTCCGTGCTGCCACGGCAGCAGTGGGTCCTGCACCCTAAGGTTCGCAAACCTGACCACTTTGATCAAACATGGACAGGCGGGAGCGGAGCATGCGGAACGGGAGAAGCTCACAATGCTGGCAGTCAGCCCCCTCGAAGGCTGACATAGCATGCTCCACTCCCAAACAAACTACACAAAGTTTGTGTGTATCTCCACCCGTAAGGAAACGAGGGCAGGGAGAAGCACACGACTTGAATAGTTCCCTGTGCACTTTCAGATTTAAAACTTTGCAGGATCATTCACTTTTTCATTCACTTAGAGCTGTTACACACTACATGAAAGGTCATTTTCAAAAATCCATAATAGGGGCACTTAACACTATTTTCCTGTTTCATAATATGAAGGGTGATCATGGTTAATAAACACACAAAATAAAATAAAAACCTAATTAACAGATCATACAATCCTACTAAATGATAAAATCCTCAAGACCTCAAACTTACTAAACTCTCTTACCATGTTCTTGTCTACATGAGGAATATCCAATGGCTAGTAGGGCTAGAAGTTTTAACTTGAACTTTAACATAATAATAATAATAAACTTTATTTTATAAAGCGCCTTTAAAAGCAACTTCTCAAAGCGCTGTACACAAAATAAGCAATACAAAGCTCAAATAATAAAAGTAATATCAACAATCAAATGCTAATTTTAAAAAATATGTCTTAAGTCTACCTTTAAAAATGTCATAGTTCTGAGCTTCCCTAAGATCAAGAGGCAGAGAATTCCAAATGACATGAGCATATGAAGAAAAAGCCCTGTCACCCATAGATCGTAAGCGTGTATGAGGAACAACCAACAAGTTGGATTGTGAAGATCACAGTCTGCCATTTGGGGTATAGGAAATTAACAATTCAGATAAATAATAAGGAACCAAGCCATGCAATTGTTTATATGTCAGCATCAAAATTTTAAAATCGACTCGGAATATGACTGGGAACCAGTGTAAGGACTCCAAAACTGGAGTAATGTGATTGCATACCCTGGACCCAGTCAATATCCTGGCGGCCGAGTTCTGTACATATTGCAGTTTGTTGAATGTGGATTAAGAGACTCCAGCTAAAAGGGCGTTACAGTAATCTATACTAGAGACGACAAAGAAATTCATCAGCTTTTCAACTACTGATAAATTTAGCATAGGACTCAATCTTGCTATGTTTCTGAGGTGAAAAAAGGATGATTTAACTGTACTCTGAACAAAAGAATCAAATGAAAGACTAGTATCAAAAATAACTCCAAGATTCCTCACTTTAGCTTGAGTCGCCCAAGACAGAGCCATCAATAGTCAAAGATAAACAACCAGCTTTGGAAATTTGATGACGGGAACCAATAAGCATAACTTTTTTACCACCGTTTTAACAGTTTTACCACCGTTCAGACACAAGAAATTATTACTCATCCATTCTTTTATCTCAGAAACACAGCCGGAGAGAAAATCAACATCAAGGTGTTCACCATATTTTGAGTGTATATAAATCTGCGTATCATCAGCATAAAAGTGATAATGGAGGCCAAGCGGTCTCAACAAATGACCAAGTGGTGACAGACAAATATTAAAGAGCAGAGGGCCCAATACTGAGCCCTGAGGAACACCAGTGAGAACTGAGCTAATCTCAGACCTGAAACCGCCCATGGAAACAAACTGAGAACGGTCAGTGAAATAGGATTTAAACCACTTCAAAGCTGTCCTTGACACACCAAAATCTTGTTCAAGGCAGATGAGTAATAAACTATGATCAACAGTATCAAAAGCTGCTCTTAGATCTAGAAGAATGAGAATGGAAATTGCACCAGAGTCAGAAGCCATCAACAAAACATTGATAACTTTGACCAAAGCCGTTTCAGTACTGTGGAATTTACGAAAACCTCACTGAAGGGGTTCAAAAAAGTTATTAATTGCAAGATGGTTACACAAATGAGCGACAACAACACGCTCAAGTATTTTTGCCATAAACGGAAGATTAGAGATGGGTCGAAAATTGAAATTTGGTACAGTAGTTACAGCAGCAATCTTTAATGCTGCTGGAACATCCCCCATCTGCAATGAGTAATTTATAATACTGAGGACAGTAGGGCTCAACATATCGAAGCAAGATTTAAATAAGCTTGTGGGAATAGGATCAAGCAAGCAAGTGGTAGATTTCATGCTTGATACTGCCCTTTTGAGAGCCTCAGAATCAAGATGTAGGAAATTAGTGAGAGAAATACCAGAAAACCCAGATGAACAGAGTAGTGAGACAGTGAGACAGTGGGAGCAGATGCAACAGAAATTTGTTTGCGAACACTATCAGTTTTACAGTTAAAGAAATTAAGAAAAGAATCACTTAGCTGTTGAGAAACAAGCAAGATGGTGGCAGCATCAACTTTAAGCAGTCTATTTATAGTTTGAAACAAATGTCTGGAATTTCTTTGATTGATTTCAATAGTCTGAGAGAAATAAGAAGATCTTTCAGTCTCAATTAATGCTCTGTGGTCACCCAGAAGATCCTTCCAAGCTAAATAATAACCATTCAAGCCAGTAAGACTCCATTTGCGCTCCATTTTTCGACATACAGCCTTCCTAGTGCGCAGATTGTCGTTATACCAAGGAGCAGTGCAGGCTGAAGTAACCTTACATGACCTTAGAGGAGCAAAAGAGTCAAGATTGGTAACAAGAGCACTGTTTAACTGTGAAACTTTCTCCTCCAAAGATGTAGAATGCAGGTCACTTAAAGTGGATACAACAGAATTGGAAAAAACTGTTCGATCGATAGACTTCCACTTCCGGAATGTTACGGTTTGGTTGGTAGTCACACTTGAATGATGCAGCTCCAGATTAAAGAAAACAGCTGAATGATCCAACAGTCCAATGTCAACAGATGATAACTGTGATACAAATGAACAATTTGTTATCAGAAGATCCAGGGTATGGCCTTTGTAATGAGTCATGCCAGTTACCAACTGTGAGAAGTTAAGACAGTCAAGGAGCGATAAAAATTCCTTAGCCATCACAGAGTCACTTCGGTCCACATGTATGTTAAAGTCCCCCACAATAAGAATTTTGTGGAACTTCAAGCTCAACATTGACAGAAAATCAGCTAATTCTGATGTAAAAGCTGCATGTGACTTAATCTTCGGTGGTTTATAGACTGTAGCAATGATGGTAGATGTAGGAGCAGAAATACTCAAAACCAGGCATTCAAATGACGAGAAATTAAAGCTTTAGCGTAAGTTCTGTCAGGAAGACTCAATTAGTGCGTCACGTATTACCTCACTTCTAACCAATCAGGTGCTAACACTCATAGTATAAAAAACTGGTACTTACATTTGTCTGAGTTCGCAGATACTGACGCTGCCAATTACCTCCATCCTCCCCAACCACCACCAAGACGGTACCTTCCTCTTCATCCTCCCCACCACCACCAGGATGGTCCCTTCCTTTACCTCCAGGGGGGTCGGCTGCGCCCCTGCCTTCATCTTCAGGCAGGACATGCAGATTCGGCTACTACCCTCGCATTGCTCGCTAAGGACGGGGCCTATGCCAAAGAACTTTATAAATGTATGCTTGCTGAGCTGTTAATAAATATACGCTTTTTATTCAATTTATCTCCCGAGTCTTTCTGGTAGAACTGGGAAACAGACACAGGGCTTATCTTGAATTGCAGATTGTAAAGCACAATAATGCCTCCACCTCTGCCAGATAACCTTGGGAGATCTAAAATTCCAAAACCAGCTGGAGTGATCTGATTAAACAGAAGTCCGTCATTTTCTCTATGCCAGGTTTCAGTTAAGAACAGTAAGTCCAACTTTTTGTCCAGAATAAAATCCGATAAAAACAGTGCCTTGTTATTCACAGAGCGGGCATTAAATAATGCAGCATAAGCCAAGCTCTGAGGTGGAGTCAACAATGATTTAATCTCCACACAGGGTACCAATATTAAATTACGTTGATCAACACCAGTGTAAGACAGATTGTTAGTCTTACGTCGGCATGTAGAATAAAAATGCCTGGAGAAGATGCTGGGAAACTGTAAAGCTTCGCCTCGAACCCCGGTGAATATATAGTTTAAGACGTAGCAAGCCAGCGTCACGACAGAGTTCGTAAGAGTCTTTAGCTAAACGATAAGGGTTCTGTTTTAAATTCAAAAGTTAGCGTGCAGTGTACCATAGGGCCATAGTCATTAAATCCGCATATACAGCTGGTCCTATGCGTTGAATTCCCGTAGCACATCGTGAGCTTAATGTCGTAGAATCCACATACACAACCAGACCAATGCGTTGATTCCCCGTTGCTCGTTGCAGATTGTTCCGGGTGGAGCACAAAAAATAAAAACAACAGTCCACAACAAATAAAATGGCACCACCACATTGCAATCATAGAGGCGCTGAAAGCAATATAACTAAAATAAACAAGAGGGTAAGAGGAGCGGCAGCCAAACGCATCAGACACCCTTATGGGAATGATCCAGTCAAACTTGTTAATCGTCTCGGTTAACTTGTTTAACGTCTTGTTTAACGTCTCAGTTACGTATGGTGACCCTCGTTCCCTGAAGGAGGGAACGGATAGGTACATCGTGAGCGATGAATAGGAATCTCGCAAGAGAGGCCAATCTACTTTGAGTGAAACTAAATGAGCCAATGCACATTGGCGTGCAATCATGTGCATCAGCTGTTCAGCCACTCAGCGTAGGTATATAATGAGCAGAAGGTGCGATTGCACTTCAGCTTTTTGCTGAGGAGCCGAGCCGATGAGCTGGCTGCCCCGGTGGGTCACAGGAGATGTGGTGACGGGACGTACGTCTCTGTTCCCTCCTTCAGGGAACGAGGGTTACCATACTTAACCATACAGTTCCCTATCAGTCAGTCACTCACGCCGTATGTTGTGACCAACGAATAGGAATCCCTACCAAAGCGCCACAGCTGCTGACACCATCCAGCACCCTGTGCGAGCCTTTTGCCCCTTCTTGCCTGGAAGGATGATAGGAAAGGGCTTTCACAGAGTGTATCTGTCACTGTTGTTCCGTGATAACCCCTAAAGTGAGATTATTGAATAAGACTGGGAAAATGTGGCCTTTCTGTTAGGAAGGAGAACACTGTGTAACACACATTCTTCCCCAAAGGAGTTATGTGGAGATATACATATGGACTAACCTGAAGGTTGTACTGCATATGAAATACTGGGTGACTTAGAAATACTGGGTGAATTTCTTTCTTCTGCTGAACACAAAAGAAGATATTTTGAAGAATGTCGGGAACCAAACAGTTAATGGACTCCATAGTATTTTGTTTCCTACTATGGAAGTCAATGGGATCCATCAACTGTCTGGTTACCGACATTCATCAAAATGTATTCCTGTGTGTTTAGCAGAAGAAAGAAATTCATACAGGTTTGAAACAACCTGAGGGTAAGTAAATGATGACAGAATTTTCATTTTTAAGTGAACTATTCCTTTAAGCTGTAATTGAATCTTTCCCAATTCAGAAAAAAAAAACACTGAACACCTGATACAAATCATCTTGTTTTCAAATCATACACAAATTTATGACATTCAGGCTGAAAATCAGTTTCAGATCACTACTTTTCTCATTGAACGAAACTAAACCAGACGCCCCTCTTCCTCCCTCATTCCCTGTGCATCTTTGTCCATTCACTCTGCTCTGCATATTTTTATCCATATCTCTCTCTCTCTTTCTCTCTCTTTCTGTTCTCAGCCCTGCAGACAAAAAAAGGCCTTTAAAACAGATGAAGCACTTCTCAGAACCCTTCAACACATCCTCAGTTCATTCTTTGAGTCTGTGAGGTATGAAAACAGGATCTTTCCTGACATCAACCACTCACAGTCTCCACCAGTGCCTCCCAACTAGACCGTCAGTGGATGAATTAGACATCACAGCAAAACAAGCAACTAGCATTCTTCAAAAACAGCTGTCAGTTGCACAAAGAACGGGAAACAACAATTAACTGTCTGCCATAAGAACACAGCATATAGTCTACATTAAATACAGCGATCCTGCTAAAATACATTCCTTTAATGTCATATAATAATGACAGAGAAATATTCTGTCTGACGGAGTTAAGAACAGAATTAGTGAACAATTTCTGTTTTAATACACTAAAGAAATAAAACAGACAAGGTGGCAGAGTTTTTAAGTGTACACATCATGTACCAGGCTGACTTAAAAGCCTATCATGCAGCAATAAGCATGAATTTCATTCATGTTCCCCTTTTATTTTTGACATTGTGACTTGAAGAGTAATGGATGTAATTGCGAGAGAAACCAAAAGGCAAATTGCATACCAATTACAGCTTATGTGTAGAAAAAAAATCATAGGACTATCTGTAAATTTAAGACGCATCTGAGAGGAAGAGAGTGAAATGTTCTCTTGTGAGTGTCTACCAAAGATTTGAAGACTCTCATGTTCCAAATAACAGTAAAAAAATCAGACATTTGATTGAGCAACAGGTAATCTGAGTAAAATAGGCAAGAAAAAGTTGTGGATTACACTTATCAATGCTAACACTTACATTTCTTCCTCCTGAAGAGAGGATGAACTCTACAGTCAGCAACACACACCAAAACACCATCCTCCTATTTTTATGGGAGAAAAAGTAGTATCAGGGAGGAATACTTTTAAAAGTAACATATTTCATTCTGTTCCAAAAAAAAGTTATTCATTCATTTAATTTCTTATTTTAAAAAGTAATCATTTAAAATGATCTTTGTTAATTAAGTAACATTGTTTTCTTTATGGGAAGCAACACACTAAACATTACTTTTCCATTAAAGGGATTGGGTTATTTATTTGTGCCCCATCTACCATTGTCCATAAATAAAGGCAAATATATGATATGATTGTACAAATAAGTTAAATTTTAATTAAATTGCCTTTATATTACAAGGGCAGCACAGATGTCATGTCTGCATATCACAAAAAGGTGTTTACACAGACCTTTTCATTCAGAACAAAAAAAAAATCATATGCTTGAAAAATTTTAACAAAGATGCTTGTCATGCACAGCAGGAAAAAAAAAACATTTTCATGACATCGCCAAAATGGCAGATCTAATGCATAGCTAACATTATGGGAAAGTGTTTCAGTTGTCATTAGGAGTCTTTTTCTTTCTTTTTTTCTTTCTTTTTAAGAAATCAATATATTTAAGGTGTATTAAATTAATCAAAAGTGATAGTAAAGATATTTTATCACAAACGATTTTGATATCAAATAAATGCTGGGGTTTTTTTATTAATCAAAGAATCCTGGGGGAAAAAATGCATTACGGTTTCCACAAAAATAAATAAGTAGCAAAACTGTTTTCGGGAAATGTTTCTTATAAGCACCAAATCAGCATATTAGAATGATTTCTGAAGGATCATGTGACACTGAAGACTGTCATGATGCTGAAAATTCAGCTTTACCAACACAGGAATAAATTACAATTTAAAATACATCAAAATAGAAAACATGCCTTAGAATTGCCTTTAAAAAATTTCTTTAAATTGTAATCATTTTTCACAGTATTACTCTTTTAACTGTATGTTTTAATCATTTTATTCAAGTAAATGCAGCCTTGGCTTGGTGAACATAAGAGACTTCCTTCAAAAACATTCAAACAAATCCTACTGACTGCAAACTTTTGAAAGGTAGTGAATATTTTAAAAGAAAAATTTGAAAACTAACATATGTTACATTTGAAAACATAACTGAGGTATGATAATACAGCACTAGAATGAATGAAACCAAAAATATGGCGTGTGGCCTGAATTGGAACATCCACAGCCCAGTAATGTTCTTTACCTGAGGGGAATCACACTTTCTAACTTTCTAGCACAAAACACTGAATATCACAGAGCTGAAGAAAAAATTAATATCCATTTATTTCAAAAATAGTACAGCATAACTCTAAAGAATACAAGAGATAAAGACAAAAAAGAGAGAGAGAGAATGTGAGAGAGAAAAATGAGGCCATAGGATTAAAAGCTAATAGCCAGAGGTGCTTGTCCTGTCTGATTTGCTCTTAGTACAAAATGTTTTCACACAGTAAAACCGCCCCATCACCACAGGTGTTGGCACAATGCTGTGATTGCCCTTGACAAGAGAAAACAGCGGAAAGGCTCCAAAACCAGGAAACTTTGAAAGACAAGGTCACAACTTTGCTTGACATCAAAGGTTAATCCAAGAAGTTTTTTAATCATAGAAATAAAAGCCAAAAAAAAACCTAGCAATTTTATTCAGCATCCTTGAGACATCACCTTCACCTAAAGAGAATAATGGCTCTTTTGTGTTTTATATTTTTCAGTTTATGTTTCTTGGACAATGGTGAAGATTTAAATGAGAATTGCTGCGAGGGAATCTACTGGTTTAGATCCAAAGCACAAATAATGAACGGGTGGAACGACACTTGATTTAGAGAGAGTTTGTGTGATCAAGAAACAGACTGAAACAAAAAAATGGCACAAAAAGTTCTCTAAGCAAGTGATGTAACAACAATGCTGTCTCAGGAAGTGCATTCAGAGTTTGTGCCAAAATATCTTTTGTTTAATGTCTCTTGGTGCGGGCTGCTACATCCCTTGAACTCCTGCTTTGGACTCATACTGTCTCTCCGTACATACTTTTATCCTCACATCATATCTGGTTTGCATCGCTTGTTCTCCATGATGTATATTTCATTCGTGCAGTCAGTCTTTGCTGTAATTCTCTCCGTCCTTTGCTCTTGCTTAGTTTGCAGCTTCACTGCTATGTAAGCAATCTCAAACGCACACTGTGCCCACAGCAGCAGGTCTCCAACTGTCACTTCTCTTGCTCCACAGTCGTTCACACTCTCTATTCGTCATCCTGCGAAGGTCTTAAGCCTGACAGTTGCAGGAAACACCATCTCGCACAAAAAAAAGAGGGTGTCATCACTTTTAAATCCACCAAAAAGAGCATCATTGAAAACGGTATGTTTGCTGGAGATCTGACATGCACTTGCACAACTGGATGCTCAATTATAATCTTTGGGATGATATATAAAATCTGCTGATGGACTCGGGCGAGAGTGGCATATGTGGTACAGTAACACCAATGTTTCTGTCATTTGCCATGGTTGGGACACAGGGTCCTGACATGTTGAGCTGTGGCGCTCATGTTGGGGATGCAGGTTCGATCCCGGCCCGTTCAACAGTATACTTTTACTGTAATTTAATAAGCCCATTTGATTTCCACTTTTTTAAAAATATATATATTACAGTGAAGCACTTACAAATGCAAGTGAATGAGGCCAATCTGTAAAAGTTAAAATACTATAAGTATATAGCCTAGTACTACTATATAATATAGTATAAATACTATATAAATACTAAGTATAGCTACAAGACATAAACAATGTGTTTACATGATTTTACTGTGAAAAAGATTAATTTTATCCCTTAAAACTGATCTTTGATCACCAAAATTATGTTTTTTTTCCTTGAAAAAAATGTATTGCCTTAGATTGAATACAACTCTACCACCCTTGCCTCATTTAGTATACGTGGTTCCATGACCCCACTTACACCAGCTCAGAGATCCACTTGTTGACTATCACACGTTGACCTGATTGGTTACAAGGTTGTGATGTCAGAAACACCAGTGATTTCAAAACACATTTTTGAGACTGCCTTTGGTTCACTGCAGTTATAAGGAGAAAATACTCAGCAATGGTGCTGACTTATGAATTAGCACATGGTTTGTTTATGTCAAGTCAAGTCACCTTTATTTATATAGCGCTTTTTACAATACAGATTGTTTCAAAGCAGCTTTACAGAGATAATAGGAAAATAATGTTGTAATAATATTGTTGAATATAAAATTAAATGTCCCTAACTAAGCAAGCCAAAAGCCAATGGCGACAAAGGGCGAAGAAAGGCGAAAAAGGAACCAAAACTCCATCAGGTGACAGAATGGAGAAAAAAAACCTTGGGAGAACCCAGGCTCAGTCAGGGGGTCAGTTCTCCTCTGGCCAACGAACGAACAGTTTATGATTATGATTCAGGCAGCATTATAGGTCAGAAATCAGATTGGATCAGAACTTTCACAATATTTATCCAGTTCCATCTGGTTGGGAGTCGGAGTCATCACGCCGGTATGGAGACGAGTTTGTTGAGGTGTCCATGAGGCCGTCACAGGGCTGATGAGGCTGGCACTTCAGGGATGCGTTGTCGTCGTGTCCCTGCGATGGTCCTTCATCAGATCTGGATATGGCCTGGATCCGGCGGACTGCGGTAAACCTCAGGATAAACAGAGAGACGAATATTAGTGTAGACGCCATCCTTCTTATGACGTACCAAGTACATCAGGATTTATGGGAAGTGTTTCCGGTTCTGGCTGATCTAAACTATGCAGCCTAACATTGAATTATAGAAGTCTATAATGTGTTATGTGAATGCTAAGACAAAGAGATGTATTTATAGTCACATTACTTTCAAATGAAAGATTGGTATCAAAGAGCACAACCAAGTTCCTAACCGACGACGAGGACTTGATAGAGCAGCCATCAAGTGTTAGACCGTATTCTAGGTTATTACGAGAGGAAGTTTTTTGTCCAATAATTAGAATCTCTGTTTTTTCAGAATTAAGTAGTAGGAAATGAATAGTCATCCAGTATATCTGGTACACATTCCGTTAATTTTGTGGATTGGTAAATTTCATCAGGCCGTGAAGAAATATAGAACTGAGTATCATCAGCATAACAGTGAAAACTAATGCCATGCTTCCTGATGATATCTCCTAAGGGTAGCATGTACAGAGTGAACAGCAACAGTCCTAGTACTGAGCCTTGTGGTACACCATAATGAACTTTTGACTGATAAGACATCTCTTCATTTACTGCTACAAACTGATAACGGTCAGATAAGTATGATTTAAACAATGCTAGTGCAATTCCACTAATGCCAACATAATTTTCGAGTCTATTTAAAAGAATGTTGTGGTCGATAGTGTCAAATGCAGCACTAAGATTGAGTAACACTAATAGAGAGATACAACCATGATCGGATACTAAGAGCAAATCATTTGTGACTCTAATGAGAGCTGTCTCAGTACTGTGATATGGTCTAAATCCTGATTGAAAATCCTTGCAGATACCATTTCTTTCTAAAAAGGAACATAGTTGTGAAGATACTGCCTTTTCTAGTATCTTTGACAGAAAAGGTAGATTCGAAATCGGCCTGTAATTGACTAATTCTGTATAGGATCAAGTTAAGTTTTTTTAACAAGCGGTTTAATCATAGCCAGCTTAAAAGTTTTTGGTATGTATCCTAATGACAAAGATGAATTAATGATATTAAGAAGAGGATCTATGACCTCTGGAAGCATCTCTTTCAGTAGTTTAGTCGGTATAGGGTCTAACATACATGTTGTCGATTTAGATGATTTAACAAAATTCACCCTCTCCTATAGCAATGAATGAATCAAATTTTTCGTCAGGGAGACTACAATGCACTGTCTGATGCGATACTTTGGTAGACGGTTGCATAGTTATAATTTTCTCACTGATATTATCAATCTTGTAAGTAAAAAAGTTAATAAAGTCATTACTGCTGTGCTGCTTGGAAACGTCTGGGCTTGAAGCTTTATTTTACGTTAGTTTAGCCACTGTTTCAAATAAATACTTAGGGTTTTGTTTATTGTCTTCTAATAGGGTTGATAAATAATCAGATCTAGCAGTTTTTAATGTCTCTCTGTATGCAATCGTGCTCTCTTTCCTTGAAATGTGAAATACCTCTAGTTTTGATTTCTTCCAGTTGCGCTCCATTTTTCTCGCTGTTCTCTTCAGTGCCTGAGTGTGCTCGTTGTACTATGGCGTTGGACTATTTTCGTTAATCTTCTTTAAGCGCAAAGGAGCAACTGTCTAAAGTGCTGGAAAAGAGAGAGTTAAAAGTCTTTGTCACAATATCGAGTTCTTCTAAGCTATCTGGGATGTTGAGATGATGAAACTGATCAGGAAGATTATTTATAAAGCGATCTATAGTGGCAGAAGTGATAGGTCTAACATATTTGTAACACAGAGTTGGCTTTGCAGCCTTGGCTAAATGAAGTTTACACAAAACTAGATAATGATCTGAGATGTCATCGCTCTGCTGCAGAATTTCAACGGCATCAACATTGATTGCATGTGATAATATTAGATCTAGAGTATGATTAAGACAATGAGTAGGTCCTGACACGTGTTGTCTAACTCCAATAGAGTTAAGAACGTCTTTAAATGCCAATCCCAATGCATCTTTTTCGTTATCCACATGTATATTAAAATCACCAACAATTAGGACTTTATCTGCAGCCAGTAATAACTCTGATAGAAAGTCAGTAAATTCTTTGATAAAGTCTGCATGGTGCCCTGGTGGCCTGTATACAGTAGCCAGCACAAATCTCAAATGTGATTTATCATTTACACTAGATATTGTTACATTAAGCACCATCACTTCAAAATAATTATGTTTGAAACTAGACTTCTTAGTAATTCTGAAAATATTACTATAAATTACAGCAACACCTCCCCCTTTGCCTTTCATACGAGGTTCATGTTTATAACCGTTATCTTGGGGGGTGGACTTATTTAAAGTAATGTAATTGTTTGGTTTTAGCCAGGTTTCTGTCAAACACAGCACATCTAGGTTATAGTCTGTAATCATATCATTAACAATAAGTGCTTTTGAAGTAAGGGATTGAATATTCAGCGACCCAAGCTTTATCTCTGTAAAGCTGCTTTGAAACAATCTCTATTGTAAAAAGCGCTATATAAATAAAGGTGGCTTGACTTGACTTTATCATTTGTTTTATATCTGTTTTTTTATTTGTTGAACATCAGTTAAATTTTTACCCTTAAATGGGTTTGGAAGTTTTTTGTATTTCCTAATTCAGGGAACAAACACAGTCTCTATATGATGATATCTAGGTGAAAGAGTATAGGAGTTCTATATTATTTTGCGGACACCACCAGCCACTGAGTGAGGACAGTCTAACTAACTATCTCATCACTCCTTCAAACAGGAAGGGGGCCAGAGCAAATTACAGTACCTGACATCGTACTTGCGAGTTCACACACCTCTTTAACGTTAATTTTAGTGATCTCCGACTGGCGAAGTCGAACATCATTAGTGCCAACGTGAATAATAATCTTAGAGAATTTACGATTAGCATTAGCTAGCACTTTTAAATTTGCTTTGAAGTCAGGTGCTCTGGCTCCCTGCAAACATGTGACTATGGTGGCTGGTGTCTCTATTTTCACGTTCCGTGTAATAGAATCGCCAATAACAAGGGCACATTCAACAGGATTCTCAGTGGGTGTTTCACTGAGTGGGGAGAATCTATTTGATGTTGTAATCGGAACGGAAGAGCAGTGTTTTGTCCCGCGACTACAGCATCTAACCGTCACCCAAATTGCCCTGCTGCACGGGCTCTACTGCAGCCGGAACCGAACAACGTACAGTGTTCTCTAAGCTAATCGCATCCAAAGTAGTACCTAAGGCCCTTGCACTCTTACGATTAACCTCAATTAAAGTTTGGATGCGTGTCTCTAGTTCTGAAATCTTCTCCATCAGCCTAACTATCTCCCTGCATTTATCACATTTAAATCCTATGCTGACAGAGAAGGCTATGCTATACATGTTACATGAAGTGCAAGTGACAATAAGAGATGACATGACTCACCGTGTTTGTTTGACTGACTGATACACACCACAGTTGTTTGATGGATTTGTAAAAGGCGCGAGCAAAATAAATGAATAAATAAAGAGCGCACTGATGGGACGCTAACAGTCTAGCGAATTACTAGCATGTTGTGCTAGCAACGATTTAGATTGAAGCTAGCGATGTAAGGTTAATATGTGATGTTGAGTAAGATATATTTAGCAGTATAAAGTATTAAAAGCTTGATTTTCACCACAGGGGGACTTAAATGTATATCCAACTCCTGCATGAAAACACCAATTTTTCCTGAAATGAGTGTAAACACCTGTTAATTTTGAACAAAAAAGGTTACTTAGTGCACCTTTCATTCTGATTAGTCAATACATAAACTAGCACAGCACAGGCCAGCAAAAAACAGAGCTACAAAGAACATTTAAAGCTGCTTGAGTAGGCCACATTTCTCAGGGAATCAGATGAGTGCTCCAGCAGTGTCCGTGCTGTTCCTGAACGTCTGAGAGGTATAACAGTCTGAGATGTGGTTTCTGTGGGATGTATTACCACAGTGGGGAGCTGTCCTTAACTCTTACACTGCATTAAAATGCAACCCGCATTCTCCACCAATCTACACCTTAAGCCTGAATTTCTATTCATCTCAATAGCAGTTGCTAGGCTGCCGCAGGACACCCTCAGACATACACAACTTACAAAAAACCTTCAGTCACATGTTCCATCAGAAATCATTCTAATATGCTGAGTTGATGCGCAAGAAACATTTCTTGTTATTATCAACATTGAATAGGTTTGCTGCCTAAAATTTTTCTGCAAAACCATGATACATTATTTTTCGAGGATTCTTTGATGGATAAAAAAAAAAAAGTTCAAAAGAACATTTATGTGAAATTAATTCTTTGTAACTTTATTGTAATTGTCTTTACCATCACTTCTGATTAACTGAATGCATCCTTGCTTAAAGCTACAATATGTAATTTGTTTTCGCCGCTAGGGGTCGCTAACCTTTTACAATAACAAAGGCGTAGTTTGATGACGCAGTGATAAGCGGAATGATGGGACTTGCTGTCATGCTGATGGATCTAATAATGTTTATGGATGAGTGATTGGTCGCGATTGCTAATGAGAGACAGATATCAGCGCCACACGCGAGTCCCGTGGATATAAAGGAATGAGTACATTTAATTCTGCCGAACTACCCGCAAGTGCTGAATTACTCACACAGGTCAGTTTACTTGACAAATTAAACTTATGAGGTAACGCAGCACTGTTTCATTTGCTCTAACGTTACACTATCATACTAAACAGCATTTGAGTGTGTTGAAAGTTATAATGTTATTCTATGTGTTAGTTTGTTTGCTATATGAGACTAGCAGTAAGCTAGATCAACATTAGAATAACATACTGATTCTAACATTTCATCATGTTGAGCTATATAACATTGATTTGTTTTATGTACATTTGCTCACCTGTCAAATAAAGTACAACCCCAAATCAATTTTGTAAAATGCAATAAAATCAAGAATCTGTTATTTGTTCATTCTTTTTAACCTTTTTTTAACTGACAAAAGTACAAAGAAAAGTTTTCCAATGTTTTCACTGACCAACATAATTGTATTTTGTAAATATGAATAAATTTTGATTTTGATGACTGCAACACACCCCAAAAAAGTTGGGACAGAGACATGTTTACCACTGTGTCACATCACCTTTCCTTTTAATTACACTTTTTAAATATATATATATATAAATATATATATATATATATATATAAATATATAAATATAGCTCGATAAGGCTGGTACACTGATTTTCATCTCTTCAGCGAAGCATCACGCATCGCTGGATCCGGAGTGAGAAGCCACGCCGTCTGAGAAAAAGCACACAGCGGGACGAGCCATTGAGTCTGAAGTCGCTGGCATCGCCGCCTTTAGCCGCCGTACCTGCTACGCTTTCCGGCGTTATATCCTTTTCAAACTGTGTGTGTGTGTGTTCGCCGCTGTGACACACATTTTTTCACTGTCTGTCTCTCTCTGCTAAAAGAGCTGCGTCTTTTTCAAGATGCAAAGATCCTGCGGCTCGTGCCGAGCCACACTCAGCGACGGGGACCGTCATGTTATCTGCGTTTCCTGCCTGGGTGAGGATCATGCGGCTCTTGCTCTCGTCGACGGCGGATGCCCTCACTGTGAGCTACTGCCTATGGTGACTCTGAGGACTCGCCTGGCATCCTTCTCAGAGCCTGCACTTCAGCCCGCTGTAGCGCCGCGCCGTAAAAAGCGTCGTGCTCAGCGCGCTCCCGAGCCTTCTCCTGCCCGCCAAAGCTCGCCGGTTCACCCGCCAGCTTCGCCGGCACAGCCGATGGTGTTATGAGTGTATTAAAAATGCCACAGCCCAGTGTTCATTTCTACACACAAACACAGCCCGCCAAAGTGCAGGGCTCGCACAAATGAGTTCGACTCATGTCAATTGTGCATTAATTATAGTGAATGTGCCCACAACCCAGTGCCCACAAACACTACACACTGCATGTGCCACGTTTTCTGTAAAAGAAACCAACACACATACAGTCAGCTAAGGCCCACAGTGTTTAAGTCTCGCCGCGGCCAGACTACCGAAACTTCTCGCTCGTTCATTTCCAAACAATGTGACTGTTCCAGTGTATTTTGCAGTAAACAAGCTAGTACCACAGCCCGCTTGCCTGCACACAAACGCCAGCTTTAAGGCGACCCAGATAAATCCCAAAAAGAGTGTATTTTCTGGAATTCCGGCCACAGCCGATGGTGTTATGAGTGTTGTAAGAATGCCCACGTCTCAGTGCCCATTCCCACACGCAGACACAGCCCGCCACAATACAGGGCTATCAAAAAAAAAAAAAAAAAAATCGACTCATGCCGATTGTGCAATAAATGTAGTGTACGTGCCCACAACACAGTGCCCACAAACACTACATGAAGCATGTCCCACGGTTTCTGTAAAAACGAAACCAACACATTTTCAGTTGGCGCGAGCCGACAGTGTTCTCAGTGCAGCGAGTGTGCCCGCTATCCCGCGCCCACATTCCCTCACAGACATGCCGAACCCCACGGGGCTCGCCCCGCTCGCCTTCTCTCCACATCCCGTCAGAGAGAAGCCGAGCGCGGTCAGGCTGCCCGCTGTGATCAGCGCACGCCCCGCCTCGCACACTATAAACACAGTCTTTATTTCTCAGCACACCGGAGCTCTCCGGCCGCCGCTATATCACGGCCAGAGCCCAGATTTCATTCTACCTCTAGCTTTTCATGCAGATGCGTGGGCAAAGCTTCCCGGGGTATCAGAATGGGTGCTGAACACTATAAAAAGAGGCTATTTGCTGCAGTTCGCTCGACACCCCCGCCGTTGCGCGGCGCGAGTCGAAACAACGGTAAAAAATGAAGTATCTCACCTACTTCGAGCCGAGATAGCGAAACTACTGAGCAAAGGGGCTATAGAACATTTATCTCAGGCTCAGAGCGAAGGGGGTCTATCCAGCAGGTATTTTCTGGTACCGAAAAAAGACGGGGGTCTCAGACCCATTCTAGATCTGCGACGGCTGAACAGAACGCTCACGAAGCGTCAGTTCAGAATGATTACAACCAGGAAAATCCTCGCGCAAGTGCGCCAAGGAGACTGGTTCATGTCGATAGATCTAAAGGACGCTTATTTTCAAATACAAATAGCGTTACGTCACAAGCAATTCTTGAGATTCGCCTTCGAGGGCCAGGCATACCAATACAAAGTCCTGCCGTTCGGCCTGTCCCTGGCACCCCGTACTTTTACGAAGTGCATGGACGCGGCTCTCGCACCCCTGAGACTTCAGGGCATGCGAATTTTGAAATACTTGGACGATTGGCTGATTCTAGCTCGATCACAATCAGAGCTCATAGAACACAGGGCCACATTACTCGAACATCTCGAGAATCTGGGTCTCACAGTCAATTGGGCGAAGAGCTCGCTGTCTCCCAGCCAGAAAATATCTTTTCTGGGAACAGTGCTGAACTCGCTATCTATGACAGCGCATCTGTCGCCAGAGCGCGCACAGGACATTCAGCGCGCCGCGAAATCTTTTCACCGCGGCTCAACTGTCCAGCTCAAAAGGTTTCAGAAAATGCTGGGTCTCATGGCCTCAGCAGCTTCAGTGCTCCAGTTGGGGCTGCTTCGCATGCGCCCACTGCAGCTATGGCTGAAAGCGCGGGTTCCGCCCAGGGCATGGACCACTGCTCGGTTTCGCCTCCGGGTCGGTCTGAAATGCGTCTCAGCTTTGGAGCCTTGGAAGAAAACCGACTGGTACCAGTCAGGTGTGAGTCTGGGGACTCCCTCGAGCGTGAAGGTGGTGTCCACGGACGCCTCCACCTCGGGATGGGGAGCGCTGCTCGAGGGCAGACCGTTCTTTGGCCAGTGGTCAGAACGGGAAAAGCTCCTACATATAAACTGTCTGGAAATGATGGCAGTCGACAACGCGCTGCGGCGCTTCTGTCCCCAGATAAGGGGTCACCACGTCTTGGTCCAGTCGGACAACATGTCAGTGGTGGCGTACATAAATCGTCAGGGCGGCATCAAGTCCCGAAACCTTTACAGGCTGACGGAGTACCTCCTGGTCTGGGCTCAGCACAACCTGCTTTCACTGAGAGCAGCGCACGTGCCTGGTCACCTGAATCTGGGACCAGACAGGCTGTCCAGAGACAATGTCCCAGCAGGGGAATGGTTGCTGCACCCGCAGACGATCCAACTGCTGTGGGAGACATTCGGCAGAGCGCAGGTGGACCTGTTCGCGTCCAACGAGAACGCTCACTGTCCGAAATATTTCTCCAATACCAAGGACGCGCTGGCCTACGTTTGGCCCCGCTGTCCCCTCTATGCTTTCCCCCCCATCTCGCTCCTGCCTCAAGTGCTGGAACGGATCAGGGAAAATGGATGCCCAGTGCTGCTTGTGGCTCCGCTCTGGACAAACCAGGTTTGGTTTCCAGTCCTGATGCAGCTGACCAGCACTGCCCCGTGGCCAATACCATTGAGGAGAGACCTCCTCTCCCAGGCCAAGGGCTCGATTTGGCATCCTCGCCCCCAGCTATGGTCCCTGCACGCATGGGCCATCAACGGGTACCCGCTATCCTCCCGGAGGGAGTGCTAAACACGATCATGCAGGCAAGGGCCCCGTCTACAAGACGGCTCTACTCCTAGAATTGGTCTGTGTTCTCAGCCTGGTGTCAAGCTCAGGGCTTTTCACCCGTAGACTGCGGGGTCACGGAAGTGCTTTCCTTCCTTCAAGAGCTGCTGGATAAGGGCAGAACCCAATCCACACTCAAAGTGTACGTGGCGGCTATAGCAGTGTTTACAAAACCTGTGTCTGGCCAGTCACTGGGGAAGAACGACCTAGTCGTGCGATTCCTCAAGAGAGCTCGGAGGTTGAACCCTCCTAGACCTCCTTCAGTCCCGGTGTGGGACCTTTCTACGGTTTTGGAAGCCATGAAAGGTGCCCCGTTCGAGCCAATCCATTTGTCAGACATGAAGCATCTGTCTTTCAAAACGGTGTTTCTTTTGGCTCTCGCTTCAGTGAAGCGCATAGGGGACTTACAAGCGCTTTCAGTAAGCGCATCATTTATGGAGTTTGGGCCTAATGACTCAAAAGTCATACTCAAACCGAGGCACGGGTACGTGCCCAAATCCCTCAAGAGACCAGGTGATTTCCCTGTGCGCTCTCTCGGTTCAAGATGAGGAGGAGGATGCGAGTCTCCTTTGCCCTGTCAGGGCACTGAGAGCTTATGTGTCCCGCTCGTCTGCCTTCAGGCAGACCGAGCAGCTCTTCGTTTTGTTTGGCGGACGTTCCAAGGGACTGGCCGCATCAAAACAGAGCTTATCCAGATGGATAGTCGATGCCATAGCACTGGCTTACACTTCTAAGGGCCTGCAGTGTCCTTTGGGTGTCAGAGCGCACTCCACGAGAGGCGTGGCCTCGTCGTGGGCATGGTATAGTGGCGTTACCTTGCAAGATATCTGTACGGCTGCGGGCTGGGCCTCGCCGTCTACATTTATAAGGTTTTATAACCTAGAGGTTCCCGACTTACAAGCCAAGCTTCTGTCGGTATAGAATTCAGTGTTATCTGCCCCGCTGTGCCGGCCCAGATGCTGAGTTTTGCTTGTGCATCGCTCACTGAGCGATAACACGGCTCGATGGGTGTTGAATAACCCGTAATCTTAACCAGTTCAGGCTGAACACGTAAACCCTGTCTGTGTGAAACACTATTAACATAACTAGCCCCTATAGGATGCTATTTCATGGGGAATGATGCTTGCAGCCTCTCTTCTCCGACTCTCTGTGAGTCTATGGTGATTATGCACTACATGAGCCCCGGGCTACTGCCCTTGGGACTTTGGTGTCGGATCCCAGTACACACGGCGTTTTGCATTGTGTTCCCCATAGCGTAAGATATTACGCAGTACGAGAGATACTCTCGTAAGAGAACGTACTCGGTTACTAACGTAACCTCGGTTCTCTCTAGAGAGGGAACGAGTACTGCGTATCTTGCCGTGCATACACAGCTCTGGTTCGCTTCGGCGATGAAAACCAGTGTACCAGCCTTATCGAGCTATATTTATAGGGCGAAATTGCGCCCTTTTCTGGCGGGACGTGACGAAATGGGCGCGAAATGCCCCCATAGGATTATGTCACGCAGCACCTCTCGATAGGCTGCTGCTGTTTGCCGCAGGGCAGCCAATAGGCGCGCGAGCCGTCCTGCCTATATCTGCATGCTGCTGCACAGCGTTTTACATTAATTCAAAATTAAGGATAATTTTTTGCTTCAATATCTCGTGGAAAAGAGGTTTTCCTCTTAAGGAGAAAGATATTAAGATATTACGCAGTACTCGTTCCCTCTCTAGAGAGAACCGAGGTTACGTTAGTAACCGAGTACGTTTTCCAAATTACTCCTGAGCACATGTGTCTGTATTTAACAGAGTAGCATGATGGTATCTTGTGCAATGCCATCTGAGGGCTCAAAGGTCACACACATTCAACAGAGGTCTACTGCCTTACCCAACACAGACTGAGATTTCTCTGGATTCCCTGAATCTTGTGACAATATTATGTATGGAAGATGATGAAAGGCATAAATTCTTTGCAATCTTGCATTGAGAAATGTGATTTTTTAATTGTTTGACAATTCTCTCAAGATATTTGGCACAAAGTGATGAGCCATAACCCATCTTTGCTTAAAAAGACTGAGAAGCACTTTTACACCCAAACATGATACCCTCAACTATTACCAATACACCTGCTCATTGTGGACTGTTTCAAAATAGTTGGATAATCTAATTTGGATAATCTTTTCACTTTTATTTGGTCTCTGTCCCAACTTTTTTGGGGTGTGTTGCAGCCATCAAAATCAAAATTTGTTCATATTTACAAAATACAATTATGTTGGTCAGTGAAAACATTGGAAAACGTTTCTTTGTACTTTTGTCAGCTAATAAAAGGTTAAATAGAATGAACAAATCACAGATTCTTGATTTTATTGCATTTTACAAAATGTCCCAACTTTTTCTGATTTGGGGTTGTACATGCAAGAGCGGCGTCCCTGTCAAGTCGTGACTCGTGAAGCTTTGTCAAGTCCAAGTTAGTCGCCGACGTGGAGCTCTCGGCATCTCGAAAACGCCACGCTGATATTGATCCTCGTTTTAGTTCTCCTTTTCTCCCAAAGTCTGTTTGTCCCATGGTCCATAATGTTTGAACGAAACAACAACAGTGTGCCGCTAGACGTTACGCACTACGCAGCTGTCCACATCTGTCGCCATGGTTACTATGACAGTACAAGCGTAAACCAGGGTTAACGTGGATATTACGTCATTGACAAGTGGCAAGTGAACAGGGACGGGAACTTTTTAAAATTGTGAATTTCTCTGAATTTACAAATTCTTGGAAACATTTAGGATAATGGAAGTACACAATTGAAAGAAATATATAACACCGTGCAAGTGGTTTTTGGATATTTTGATACAACATTCTTACATATTGTACCTTTAATAAAAGTATTCATAAAAAAAAAAAAAAAACATACTGCCCCAAACCTTTTGAATGGTGTATACTTGATAATTCAAAGGACTAGAGTCAAATAATTTGGCGAAGTGATATGGAGAGACTTGCCTGGAACTACTTTAGCTGTGCGTTTACTTGAAAATAATTGAGCATTTGACAGGTATAATATAATAAATTATGTAATCGATAATCCATGGCTAGCTGCGCATTAAATGATTTCAATGCAGGACGTGGAGGCAAAGAACCGCACGACGCAAAGGGGAGATAAAAGCCATGGATAAAGCTGTGGATTATCCCGCTTGTACCATGGTAATTTGCCAGTATTGACAACTTAAAGCTGTTATTGATGGTTGCAGCGCAATATTTGTTCAAAAGGGTAAAAATTACAGTTATTTTCAGCAGTTACAGCTCGTTAGATCTAGCATTCTGCCCGCTTTAAATTAGAGACAGAGATAAAGTAGTGCTTAAGATGACATTTATTTGAATGAATGAAATATAGCATTTATTTGAATTAATTATTGAGAGAGATAGAGAGATACATGTGTGAATTATGTGTGAATTACCTGCGTCTGTTCAGTGCCTCCCTCTATTAACAACGAAGCTGTGAGTTTAATTATTTCAAAAACCAGCGATGTTACCCCCTCGTTACTGAGAAATATAATGTAGCGATTCAGTATCGAAGCTATTTTATTACTAAAAGTCGCAGGGCAGCGTCGATGAGTTTCTGTGCTCCTGAATGTTTGTGTGTGAGCACAGTGCAATCTCCAATCTCTGTGTGAGGGACGTATGCTTGTGTGTGCTTCAACGAAAACAGCGCATGAATATAGAATTGTGACTGACTTGGACCTATTATATGTTTTATTGCACACCTTCCAGCCAATCAGAATAGAGTATTCAGACAGTCCGTGGTATATTAACAATATATTTGTTGTTTGTAAAAAAAAAAAAATTGTTAAAAAGAAGCTACTTTTTAATGGCCGTCAGTGGAGAAATACACTTGTTGACAACATCAACCATCAACAGCCAAGGTAACATGCTAACCAGCCAAACCTTGACCCGTTGGTCTCAACAGTTGTAAGAGAATGTGTAGGAGTTGGACCACCTGTCATTGTAGCTGTATAAGATGTATAAGAATGTGAGATCTTAGCGATCATCTTGTCAGTTTGTATCTCCATGATCTGTCATCATCATCAGTAGCGTGTCGGTATGGACTGCCAACTTACTAGTGCAGGAGTACTGAGTCAGGGAGACACTGAACAGAGGACGGGAGAGAGAAATGGGACTCTTGGATGAGGGACTTGAGGACGAGACATTTCAGGAGTCTTTGATTAGTCCAGCAGTGTCAGAATAGACCTACAAGACACCAAAAGAGATGGGAGAAAGAAGGAAGACAGAAGCAGTCGTTTGGAGTGGCAGGCAGACTTGGGGAAGAACAGCCTGGTCACTTCATCTGCCACTGCCTATGGATGAAGAGGAAGTAGAGGAAGAAAAAGGGCAAAAGGAACCGCATTCAAATGCATATGCCATTCTCCCCCTCTCTGGTTAGTCTCGGCAGGTTCACGTCTGACTGGAGACTCCAGCAAATGGCTTGATGGGTGCCAATCCACTGTCAACAGCCATATAGCTGTCCCACATCACTGCACCAAAGCGAGCACGGATCACATTTGTTATACCCTCAAAAAATGTTGCCTAATGACCCTTTCTCGCCGCCTGGGTCGCACACTCTCTGCCCCACCACCAGAACATCCCTGGCTATGCGAGACGAACATGTTTTAAACCCAAACCTGATGAGGGCGGAAGGCTGGCAATATGTTTTTCATGATGCCTGTGAATAGACAATGAGGAACGGGCAAGTTGAGCGACGTGTCTCGTGTGCGTCTACACAGCCTAGGACAGGCAAGAAGAAGAACGGGCTATTCAGATCCGGCGATTACCCGATCCATCGTGTTCCATTTAGTTTAAACAAGCAAGCACACGCAACTTCGGCACTGGGCTGAGCTGTCCAGGACATTGTATCTGCACGAGGCTGAGATAATGGCATCTGTCGCTGTTCCTTTAGTCACAGTCGACCCAGCGCTGCCCATTAGCCGGCTGCTGGCTGACTTCCCCGGCTCGACACGCTCTGATGGCCCAACACAAAAAAAAAAAATACAAAATCCGACCGGCGCTCCTGTCTCGCTCCTTACTTCCCCTTTTTTCCCTCCCCCCCGTTCCTACTGTCATGACTAGAGGCTGTCTGGTGTTGGATTTTGTTGGCAAAGCAGCGCTCTAATAAAAGAGGGCCCTGACAGTGCTGAGGTATGACTACTGCTTTCCTCTGATCCATACCAGAGTAGGACAGGCCAGCGGATCAGGTCCCTAATTCACAATCAGAGCGCTGCTCCTGTAAGACAGATCTCTCCTCACAGGACATCTCGCTCAGATCTCGGAGCTGCCAGACAGCGTTGTCTTGATGTAAAAAATAACCAGGATCTGGAGAAATGGCAACCGGCGCAGTTTCCTCAAGTCCTGTCGCTTTATTTAGGAAGAACCGAGCGTTGTTTCATCTGCTTCACACCTACGGTGACGCAAGATAAAAGTCAATGCGCAGCTGACAAATGTCTATCATTCTCCACTTCAGTGTGGCACTTTCTAAACTTAGCACAACTAGCCATCAGAAAAGTTTGAGACGCTTTGGTGTTCAGACTGTAACA
Source organism: Gila orcuttii (assembly GCA_026230005.1). NCBI lineage: Eukaryota > Metazoa > Chordata > Actinopteri > Cypriniformes > Leuciscidae > Gila > Gila orcuttii. The sequence continues at coordinate 30,009,565 of JAPDVR010000018.1, read as the reverse complement.
CAATCACATCAACACAGTTGGTCTGAGGTGTAGAGCGGTAAGCGTTCCCAATTATTAGTCTGGTCATTAGCTTCTGAGAGCGGAGGAGTGTGTGCGGCCACGTCAGTTTTGATAAAGCAAAGCAATTTCAGCCGCTGCTATTCAGACAAATTACAGTTGTACATCATGCTGGTTTCTCCCTCATTGTACAAGTGCTTGATGTTAACATTTCATTAGCATGTTGGTCGCCACTGGAAGGGTGAGAGAGAGAGACAAGACAAACAATAACTAGCCGTAGAGAAAGAGAGAGAAAGACAGAGTTGTTCGGGTCTAATTCAAAAGCATTGGCGACATCTAGTGGATTCAAAACAGCATTCTCATTTTAACATTTGTTTATCATTTTTGATGATTATTAGTGCATTCTCTATAAAGATATTTAGAAATCCACTTCATTTGGCCTTCTTTGAATAAATTAGTATAAAAAATGTGCCATGGTAACTTTTCATCCTACTGCAGTTGTTATGCAACAACTGTGATAAGTTAGTACAATACAACTTTGGAATTAAAACAAACAAAAAAGCACAGAATTGATTAATTCTGAAAGCCTCGTGTTTAATGGACATCACATATTAATGTATATACATGGTTTTACAGTAGCCTAATAAAAATTGGATAAGCAACAATAATGGGATAATAAGTGGGAGAAGCAACATTGTCCAATACATGAACAAATAGTTCTTTTTAGTTAGATCCATTCAGTGAATTTGATCCAGTTCGCAAAATAGGTCTGAATGATTGATGCAAAAATCAGAATCGTCTGATTCTTGAGTTCAACTCACTAGCTTATAGGCTAATCTTAATGTCTGGATCACTAAGTAGATAGCCTAACACAACTTAAACATAATTGCATTATACATAAGCCTATTATGCTAATATTCAGTAGCATACTTCAGAATAATTGCAAGTATGATGCTTTAATAAAACTGTAAACTGTGAAGTAATTAGGCCTTGTGGTTAACATTGCACATTAAAAATTGTGGTTAGCAAAAATGTATCATGTCATGCCTAGCTCCAAATGCTTGTTTCTAGGGTAGGCCTACTTTGCTGTGGTCAATTTAAGAATATGGTGGATTCTTCTAATCTAATCTAAAATCTAAGTCTGACCCTCAATCGACCAGAATAGTTTAATTATTCACTCACAAGTTGCATGAGGAGCTGCTTGTTTTGACCGAAATTTCTACAGTAGCCTATACGCAAAGCCATTTAAGGGATTAATGCAAAAATTTTACAAGAAATTAGAACCTTAATGAAGTGGACAGAAATGATCTCAGTGTTTTATTGGCAGTAAATTGCGTTGACGTGGGTTCTCATAATGAGTTGTGACAGTAGTTGCGAAGCGTAGGCCTATCTGCTTTTACTGGCTTGTGATATTACTGCGTTATTCAAGCTCGTATTTAACAAGACTGCTCAGCTAATGGTGTTACCAGTGCCTTCTCGTAGAACTGAATTAAGTTTCAACACTCAGAGACAAAGATCCCCTAAATTATTATTATACTGCTATTTACAGTGTTGGTCTACATTGTTTAAAGATGCTAAAATGGGACCTAAAATGAAGGAAACAAAACATAAAGGATGTTTGAGGTATAGGCTATCAAATGTCTGGGACATATCTCAGCACCGGAATAGCATGCCAGTTTAATAGTTACTATTACTATTTAATATTACTATATAAAAAAAATGGCAGAAGTAGTAGTTTGTATGACATTTCCAGCTCATGTGTTTTTGTTGGGACAGTTTAACAAGTTTAATTACAGTGCTCTGGCGCCCCCAACTGTCAAAAAGTGAATGTTCAAAAGAAAATGATCCGTTTAGAATGAAAGGCAAACCTGTTATAAATAATTCATTTAAAACTAAATGACATGACTCGTTAATCAGTCTCTATAACTAATCGAGTGTCTCAATCATGGGCATTGTTTTGGATTAGTTTAAAATGACCATTACGTCAGCATTTACTCACCCTCATGTTGCTCCAGACCTGAAAAAGTAAATATTTAAAATAGGCTAATTTTCGCTTGTGTAAGTTAGCCTACTATTCCCATTTTATATGGCAGCTTTGTGTCAAAAACTTTTTACTGATTTTTACTGATTGATAATTATTTACGTGGGCTGTAACTCGATAAAAAAAAATAACTCACGAGAAAAGGATCATTCCGACTTGTGAATGAATAATTCTGACAGACGAGTTGTGTGTGAACTGGATCAACCGATTCGCTCAAAAGATTCGACTCAAAAGAACGATTTGTTCATTAATCGGACATCGTCGTCACTTCATGAACTAGCCTACGACTCGAGGGTTGGCAGATGTCAAGATTTTCTGCCAATATTAAGGACACAAATTTCAGTATGTTCGGCACACAAAGATTTTATATTAATTTAAATATTTCACAAGAGTCTGAGTCATATATTGACTTTTATAGTGTTTTTCGTCATTATGGAGCTCAATAATGTCCGGCGGTATTTGAAACACATTTCATTCAACTCAAGGCATACATTTTACCAGTTTGTTAATTTCCTAGGAGTCAAAACCATATCCTTGGCATTGCTTTGAGCAACATGAAAACTATTTTCATTTTTGTATTCGTTCTAGGGGAGGTTGATGAGGAGGGAGGGTCGAGCTAGCCTCTGTTTTGTTTGACAATACTTCGAACGTCAACAAGAAGTGTCGTCACCCAAAAGGCAACATCGCTTAGAGCACCATAAGTACAGGTCCAAATTAAGCATAAACAGTTAAAAACCTTTTATAATTACAATTATGTCCATCTTGAGTGTGTGGCCAAGTCAAAGACATAACATGAATACTGATTCCAGTGTGTACATGTTTTATTTCTTGTGAATGATAACACCTTTGGCAAAACGCAAGACAAGCATCATTTGTGTCCTATAAGTAGTCTTAGAAACAAGAATCACAAGAAGGCTTAAAGATCAATTGGTTTGTGTTCTTCATATTTAATCTAGTTTCCATTAAATTATAAATGACAGAGTTGATTGCAAGATAACATGAAGCATCTCTACGGACATGCTTGGAATGGATTTAACTGATTCAAATGTCCTGTCACTTCGCCGTTCCTTAATATCTTAATTTTACAGCAGATTTTCTCCGAATCAAAAACATCATGGTGATTGGTGATCGGAAGAGTGAAAGCAAAGATTAGTGAGTTATAAATGTGAGCACAACTGCATTGGCACCTCAGAACCGGAATGTAAGGTATTAAGGTTTGTCCTACAATGTCCTCGGATTGCATGAGCTACATGCCAAGGATGCCATAACGTAACTGGAGGGCAACAGTACAGCATACCAGTTTGAATTTTGTTAGTTAGGATCCCTGACATCTTCTAACGTAACTGCAATCACAGTGTCCTAGAGGTCAAATGGCACAGTACAACTTTTTCCTCAAACGCTCTCCCATGTGTGACTTTGTAATATATCTGGGCCCTGAACCAGTGCATTTGGTTGGGCCATTTACATGTGCGCGCGCACACATACAGACAAAATCCACATTGCAATCCCTTTAGTAACCTTTCTTACACAATACATGGGTTGTTTAGGTGACCGAGTGTGCATGTGTGCACTAGGGGTTTGCATCAGACAGGCAAACTCTACATAAGGCTTCAGAAGTATGCTCGTAAATTTTGTGCACCACAAATTTTCACAGAAGTCTGCAACATTCACGTGTTGAGGAGTAAACCAGGTATGTATTTAAACTTGGCTACTGTGTTAAGTGACCAGCAGCATATCATACAGCATTCATCCAAGTTGTCAGGCAGTTTGGCCTGACGGGGTGAGAGGTTTCTTGCTGTGCTTTTGTTTTTTCCTCAGTGACTTGCACTTTGTTACTTGTTCTCCTGAGGAACAGTTTGTTAATCCCTTTTAGTCACAAAAAAAAGTGTTCCACCTTCTTTTGTGCCTCTTCCCTTCCATCCATAGCTTAGCTTTGCAAGCTTACCCATGTTACATTTCTGCCCAACCCACTGCAGCAAGTTTATTTTAATGACTTTCAAACTCTTTTGCTTCTGCTTATAAAGCTTTTGGGAGCAGTAATGGTCAGCATACTCAGAATGCAGCCCATCTTGTAGTCTCTCTCTTATTACCTTTTCCATCATCTCCACACTTTTTATCATTGTCTTTATTGCCATCTATCTACACAGTGCTCCTGGGGGTTCCGTTTAAGGCAACAGTCTTCATGAGAGGGGTGCCAGTTGGCTGGCTGCTTGTCCTTGAAGTGGAAACGCCCACTTCGAACACTTCATGAATGGCTTTCCGGAAACAGTGGAAATTGTAGTCTATCAATCCTGTGGCACAAAAAGGAGAATTAAAAAGAACCGAAGACCTGCCGCTAGAATAAAAGACACCAATATAATAGTATTGCTGTGGTGTACCTTTACGCTCAAAGCTCTCTTCTCTCAGGATGCAGACCAGAGCGAGGAACCTGGTGACCTCTTTCAGATACAGCACTGTGGTGTTGTTGAGTTTGATGATGGCCATAGACTCCTTATCATATGCACTGCCACTGCCATCCTCCTTTAATCTATACAATCAAGATAGATAGATGGATAAGATAGATAGATAGATGGATAGACCTATATGCAAATAGAAATCCTATACAAAGTCTGACCCGTAAATACAGGAGACGTCGATGACCACATCAATCATGTCGCAGCAGAGCTCGTAGGACTGCATGTCGACTGGTGAACTGTCAGTGGCGATGTAAATCTTACTGACGACGTCAAACAGGAAGGCCTTCTCAATCCCTGAATTCTATTAGCAGAGAGAAACACATACACTCATTGAATAATGCCCTGCAGGGTTTGATATGGGATCTTAAAGCATTGAGAGCATAATAAAACATGCATTAGCACGACTGCATTGGAGATAGAGAGCCATTTCCACTGCAACAACAACACTATATATTCTTCATAACGACAATAATGTAGTGACCAAAGAGGGAATGGAAATGTATTAAGGTGCAACCATCTAGAAACATTAGGGTCTTGAGGTAGAGACACATACAGATATAAAGATGTTGAGAAGGTTCTCCAGTGTGGGAAGCTGAGGGATGAGCTTCTGGACAACTTTACTGAAGGCCTCGAAGATGGAGTGATCATATATACTGGTCAAATAGAAACTGCAGAGGACAGGGAAAAATAAAATACAAGACAGAATGAAATACAAAACACCCGACAGATTTAATACAGCTAATATACCTAATTCTCATTTCACCAATTATTAACACAGTGATCAAAATGCAGAGTAATGCTTTGCTTAGGTTCGCATTAACAGTGCTGGTTAAAGTCACTTAACCGCATTTACACTGTAAACCAATTAAGATTTTATTTGTATTCATTATCTGGCACAGACAAGATCTAGTTGCAAATGTTTAAACAGCACAACTAGGCTATTCAAACTAAATTGCAGGGTAGTTAAATAAACATTTCTCATTACATTTACTCCTGACAACTGCAATCTCACATGCATATGTGCGCATGGTGAACAGTTAAATCCACTACACGGTTAAAATGGCCATCTTAGTGGGGTATTTATGTAAAAACAGTTACGTGACTATATATTGGGAGACAAAAATTTGCAATGTTTTTGGAGACAGCATCTGTTGCCAAATGAACAGAAGTGTTACCGAGACAAAAGAACCACAGAATCTGCCAGAACAGAAGTAGCTTAAAGGCTCTGCAGTGTTGGACAGCAGCCTCAGACTTATTTAGACATACCCTATTTCTCAGTATTGTCACCTATCATAGTGTACAAACTATTATTATATTGTAATAATTGGCAACTGCTACCATTTTTTTTTTACAAGTAATTGTGTTGGTCATTATATTTTCAGAAGAACTTTGCACATTCAGACTGGTTTGATATGAGAGGATGTTTGATTAATAACCACATTAATTTGCTAAGTGAATGGTAAGTGTACAGTTTAAGGTGCTTGAGTGGTCAGTGCTTTGTGAACAACAGCAGACAAGGGTGAATTGCAAGCATACTTCTAGCAGAACATTCTAGAAGTATGCTTGCAATTTACCCTTGCCCTGTTGTTTATGAAGCACTGACCACTCAAGCCCCTTAAACTGTATGCTTGACTTTCTGTACTGAACAGCGCTGAAGGAAAACAAGCTTCATGGCTTTAGCATGTAAATGCATTTGTGTAAGTGCTTTTTCCTTGACAGATACTAAAATCCAGTAATCCACATGGCCTTATTGGTTCCCAAAAACTATAGTAACCTAAACAGCAACCAAAAATTACCAGAATTCTTTCTTTTTTTACTGAGGTGATCAGAGCATCTGAAGATGCCATTTTTAGATTGATACAAACAAATGTGAATGCAAATATTTTCAGATAACACATCAAGCAGACTCTTTATTTAGATCAGAGAGTTGAGAGCTGTGTGTTCATCTTCACTTTCAGTAAAGAGTATCAGGAGATTCTATACTATAGAATCTCCTGATACTCTTTACTGAAAGTGAAGATGAATTAGAACCTATTGCAGAATCTATAACCACATTAATTTGCTAAGTGAATGGTAAGTGTACAGTTTAAGGTGCTTGAGTGGTCAGTGCTTTGTGAACAGTTAGATTCTATAGCATTAGTAAAAACATCAGAAAGAAAACAGGTAGGCTAATCGGATCCAGCCATAAGTGGCACTCTATTTAAATTTTGATCAAATTAATTTAGCAAATGCCTGTAATGACTGAGATTGAAACATCACCATTTCCTCGGAGAACTACTTTTCAACATCAAAACATTACATCCATTATTAAGTCAACACCAGAATGGCTCTGACTTAACAGTTTCTCTGATTTAGCAATGTAAAATAAACAAAACAAAATCAAAATCAAACAAACATCCTTCCCACATATTTACACATTAATTAGGTGTTCTGCAAATGAAAACATTGAGAATATCACATTAAAAAATAATAATAAAATCACAATGCATCTACATCAGTGCAGGATTTCTGTTCCATCTTCTCAAATCGCAGAAATAGTGGCATATATTATGGGTCAAGAAGTATTTTAGGGTGTGTTCACACTTTTGGTTCACTTGGTTCATTTGTCCGGACCCAAAAAACAAAAGAAACATTTAGTCCTGGTCCGCTTAGTGTCCACATTGGTATTTTAACACCGAACCTAAAGGTACCAAACTTAAAGGCATAGGGATATGTTCACAATCTGATTGGTTGGCTTTTATTATGTATAATTCAGGACAGAGCTTACCGAACATCCAAAACAATTCTGTGTGTTGAGTTAAATGCACTCGTTGTATGTGTGTAGCCTAGATATGGTGGTATTTTGACCAGCTGAGAACTTGATCATGAAGAGCTTATAAAATGTGTAAAGGAGTCAAAACAGCGGCAGGAATCCCTCCGTCACACACACAAACGAAGATCTACTGCGAGGAGACGCGATTCTAATGGCTGTACAAAACTGTGATGGGCAATATCGAGACTAGGAAGAGAAAAAACAGGTATGCTTGAGCATTCTCTCCTTTTCAGTCGCATCATGTCCCATTTTTGGTTAATTTACATGCCTTTGGTCTGTGTTGCACTTGCTTTCATTTGGAAGCAGTCTCCTTGTTTGTCTCCTTGTTTGGTGCACACCAGGGTTCGGATGGCAGCGTTCACACTTATTCAAATGAACAGCACTAACAGAGAAATCGCACCAGGGTTCGTTTTAATCGATTCAAACATGCCAAATGTGAACACACCCTTAATCAATAAACAGCACCAGAAATAAAATGCAAATGATTACCTGAGATGAAGTTTCTCTAAACTGGCATCTGCCAGGTCATCATTAGCCCTCTGGTGTATATCCCTCTGGGTCTCAATCTTATGGTCATCAGACAGGCCGTCTACTTTATGGATAAACACTTCAAAGTTGATCTCTGGGTTGACTCTATAGGCCCGTGATACTGTAAGGTGGAGTCGACCAAGGGCCTCCATGTAGTCATCCTTTGAGAGGAAAAATGCAAAATAGTATGAGTTGGCAATGTATGATAGAGGCTGACTAGGTTTAGAGAAAAAGCTGTACTTGAGGCTACCAAACAAATTGAAAATTACATTTTACAAATTTGCAAAATAAAAGAATGCAGAAATACAAAAGAAATATGCAAAAAATATATCAGTCTCCTCTAAAAAGCAGATGACAAGAATGTTCTTGACACATGAAGACATCTTTTGTTATGGGGTTTGCTAATCTGCAATCTAATAAACCATATCCTTTAAAAACAACTTTTAGCTAGAAGAAACACTGAAGTGCTGAGACAAGATACTGACTTCTCTGTATCAGCAGAAACACAAAGTCAATCTTGTGCCTTTTATTTTTTTTTTTACCTTAAGCCAATGCGATACAATGAGCCAAGGCTTAATGACAAACAACATTCAATTAAATGAAACCAGAATGTCTAGACTCAAAGCCAAGATTTAAATAATCTAACCATTTACAACATTAACCCATTTCAACTGCAGTTTAACACAATATTTACAATAGCTTCTCGATTGGTTACATTGGGAAAGGATTCTACAGAAATATTTTTTTTAAAACTTCCTTTGGCAATGGCAACTTTATTGATTAATTTGTATTAGAATTATTATATTTTTTAAATGTAAACAAACCTGGATACTGAAAAGATACATTTGATCAGGGTAGAAATAAAAGTAGTTGAATAATAATTTTAAAAAAGTAAAACCTAGAGCTGCATGATTCTGGAAAAATTGAGAATCGTGATTTTTTTTTTTTTTTCAAACAGAAATCACATTGCGCAACATTTCATGTTAAAAATACTCGTTTTTCTAACCCATACATGCATAAACAATTGCCTGATGGGCTGAATGAGCCCTTCTCTGATCACTGCGATTGCCTCTATAATCCTGTACAGTAAAATAAATAAGAGGGATTCGGGACGGAATTTGAGACTGGGCGTGACGTCATGCGCGTTCACGCTCACCTGGCTATGTCTGGCAGGTTTGTGTATTCGCCTCCATTCTATGCAGCGAAGACAACTCGAGCGACAAAAGTAGAAGATGGATTCAAAGAGACCGGCTTGTAATCCATCCCAAACCCCAACGCAAACTCAGTTTGCAGCAGTTTCGCTTGTTGCCAGAGGGGGGCATAGCTCTGCAAAAACTCTATGCACCTTTAAACTGAATGAATCATTTAATTTAAAAAAAGTGTTTAAATGAATGATTCAATGACTTACTCATAAATACTTCACTTGTTTCATCACTGGATGAGCGTTTTTTTAATTAAATTTCTTAAATTAATGATTCAATGACAAATACATTTTTTAACAGTCACTTGTCACAATGTAATCGATACAATCATCATTTTAAAGTTCCAAGTTACTATTAAAAGGTGATTTTGATCACTCTACCGTAGAAAGTGTTCATATCCAAACTATAAACTTTTATCACAGTTCTTCAGTAATAATATGAATATTTGTAACACAGAAATAACAATACTATGTGTTTGACTATTTTGAAAAGACTGTTTGTGAAGCCGTTTAATACCTATACATTACAACCGCTCTCTCTGGGACAGCGGCAGCGCCGTCGCAGATTTGAATGTTCTGGTGTGATTTTGTCAAAGGTTTAATAGACACAGGCAAATCATTGTCATTTAGGAATGAGACCGTGTGAGTGTTTGAATCGAGATTGTGATATTTTAACGATTAATTGTGCAGCTCTACTAAAACCATAGATATTGCACCAACGAAAATGATATAGCTGTTCAGTATTTGTAATTACAATGTTTCACAAAAGAATCCAGCCATCTCAAATTACTGACAGAAATGCATCACTATGTTGTTTGGGTGTGTATAGTAATTAGAGTCAAGGCTTTGAATTTTCTGTTTCACCTGTGCATCGATGACAAATATCAAGGCCCCAGTTCCTCTGAAAATCATCTCGTAGTCAAAGGTAGGATCAAAAAAATCCACTTGTCCAGGGAAGTCCCAGATCTGGAAGTTGACAAAGGAACTGCTGGAGATGTCATCTTTATATATCTTGTTGGTGCTCTCCAAAAAGAGGGTCTCGTTGGGGGACATCTTATGAAACACCACCTGATAAGTCAGACATTTAATACATTAAAAGCATTCTCAAAGTGCCCCGTCTCCCCTCCACAAGGTAATAAAGTGAACCAGTTGTGAAATCAAACTAAAAGCCCAGTCACATGCTTTATGAGGAGCTTACTGATGGCTAGGCTTATGTGTCAGAGGTCTCAGATTCAAATTCTTAAATCGTAAAGCCAAGGGAATCATGGGCAGTTAAAGGTTGCACTCTTTTAGCACAAAGTTTACACATTTGATTTTCTATTTATTTTAGTAGCCACTTTATCATTAGTACAAATCAGTTTGGACATTATACTGACACCAATATTGCGAAATGATGAGGAAAAGAAGTCGAAACAAAAGATATAATTCAACTACCGTACCGGTATATACAATTTTTGAAAGGGTTTTCTATTTTTTAGAAGTGATAAAAGTTTAAATTCTTATTTCATCTGTCGCTCAAATAGACACTAAAAAACAAAAGTAATGTTCGTCTCAAAGTAAACATAACAACAATATGCTGCTCACACACTTTCCATTTAGAATCAAGTGGTGTGTAAATTAAGTTCTGCATTATGAATCATAATGTTACAGATTTCATATCAAATACCCTTTCATATACCCTGAAAGTCATTGTATATTTTGCTCACTGCTGACACCTACTGGTGTGGATGCATGATGCTGCTGCTTCACATCTGTTGTTTTTATCTCCATGAGTGCTTATAAGTTGTGACTGTCATGTGTTCACGTTCAGTGCTTGATGATGCAGCATTTATCCTAAATTGGTGGTGTGGAAGTTGTAATTAGTCGTGGCTAGTTTCAACAAACCAAAACGAACAGCTTGTTTATAAACAGTTTGTTGTTAAACTGTTTGGTACATTTAGAATTGTTTTTAAAGCGCTTAAGCACTGGCTGAAAATGCTATATAGGATGAAAATAATATTATAATTTTATTATTATCAGTAGTATTATCCCAATCAATTGCATGAAACAGCTGGGCATGTGACGTCACCATGGAAGCGCCCACACATGGGTGCCCACTCCATGTACAATAAAACAGCTTGTTCTAGTAGACTGTCTAAAGTCTTCTTCCTAGGTAACTGTTAATAAGTTTAATAGTATTTTTAAAAAGCTCTGTTCATTACTTTGTGTAAAACGTTTTTAATTAGAAAAAAAAAATCCTGAGTGCGCCTCACATGAGAAATGCACTCAAAAAATGTCTTACACATACCCAATTAATAGCCTCAATGCGCACAAATTGTAAAAGGAAGAAAAGAAAATGCATGGACAAGAATGAGCTCTAAAATACATCATCGATGTTGAGAGGTTGTGGCGGATGCTGAATGTAAGAATAAGCATTTCAGGTTTTGATATGAAGAAATCACGTGCCACATCAATGCCGGGTGAGTTACAACACCATGAACATAGGACATCTAAGTTATATGCTAATTCTTAGCCAGCTGCCTGAATGTGGTGTATTTAGGCCTGTGTGGCATCAAAGTCCGTAAATCCATCGCTGCTTAAGAAATAGGTTGGTTGTAACGGCTCTTAGTGGTGATCTTGCCCGTACCCAGTGACAGCTCGGCAGCCCGGGGCGGCTCTGACCCGGTTCTAACTCGCTCGGCTAAGTCAGCAGGGGAAAAGAACGTAAGTTACACTGTCTAAATCTCTTCCTCCTACCTTTTGGATAGATGACTTTCCGCTCCTCCTTAATCCCATCAGCAGGATTCTCGGTTTGCTGTCGGAGGGACTAGGACTGTCCTCAATGTCTCCCTCCTCTTCTCCATATCCAAAATCTTTGGGAAACGAGTCCGCCACCCCGTAGCTGTCCGCCAGCGGTGCCTCGTACTGGATCGACATGTTGACCCCCCTCCCCAACCCCTTTAAAATATAACCTGGCTGATTATTAGTAATATAATCAGCACAAAGTAAATGCTGAGAGAACAAACATAAAACCTCGTTATACTAGAAATGGATGGGAGCAAACTTATTATGGATTCTCCTTTAAATCTTCAGTCTATTATGTTTCCCATCTCGATGAAACGCCCACTTAAGATCGACACTAGCGTGTAATTGGGCAGGCACCCGGTAGCTCGTTTGCTGATTGGACAAATAAAGTGTCACTCTACTAAGGTATTGAAATGCGGGCGGATCGTTCCAAGTCATGTGCCTGGTGGTCACCTGACAAACGGAATCGTGTGAATGGTTGTTTTTTTCCGACCTTTCGCCTGAAATGGTATTTCTTGTCTTCAAATGCTGATAAAGAATTGTTGGTAAATGTTAAATGTTGTTTCTCCCTCTTAATTTTCCCTGTGGGAAAGTCGGCACACATTACTCCCCGCCCCGGATATTAAACAAACTGTATGCCCTTTCTAAAACAAGTATGAATCAGCTTTTTTGTTTTGCAAAAGTGACCACTGCACTGATATGTTAACACCTCAGCCTATTGTTCATTATCATGATCGATGTGTGCTAGCAATTTTATAAATACATTATTAGCTTTCAACATTATGCATGCCAAATATGGTAATTTTAAAAATGTTAATATTAAAATAAAACTGGCATTTACTTTTAGACCTTCCAGAACTTTATTAAACAGTCTGTTGTTTATTATAATGAAGCTATGCCACACATAAATCGTGTATCTCGTTTTTATGTGAACCACAGGCTTTTACAACACTGGCTGACCAATGTGTCACATGGCTGCAAAGCCAAAGTTGTTATTGTTCAGTTTTACTAATGTAGGCTATATGTAGGCTATATGCACAACCCGTGCCGTTGCACAACTATACTGAGTTTTCTGTCAAGATTGCAAAACTGCTGCAGTTTAGTTTTCACAATATTAGCAGCACAGATACATTGAATTCATAAAACATTAATTTAAATATAAATTTAATGATCACTGGAATGTTGGGACTACATTTTTTTTTGTGGTTAGAACACAACCAAATAAGAAGTATAAAGCAAGGATGGGATCTTATCTTATTTAAGATTTTTTGAAATGGTGCTAGTAAAGTTTGCCATTCAAGAGATCAGAATCAGAATCAGAAAGAGCTTTATTGCCAAGTGTGCTTGCACACACAAGGAATTTGTTTTTGGTACTGAGGCTTCCAGTGGACATATACAAATACAAATACAACAAGAAAGATAATACTACAAATTATAAGAATAAAAAATAAAAATATAAATATATGAGAATAAAAGTATCACAGTTGGCTCAGAATAGACATTTTCAGATTTACAGATTATGAACATATTTACAGTGTTTTGAATATTATAAATAAATAAATCTACAGATAAGTATCACCTGAGTTGTAGGGTATTGCACTAAACAGTGGGAGTATTGCACTTAAGGCATATGCCTTGGGAGGAGTGTTAACTGTTCCGGAGGGAAATGGCCTGTGGGAAGAAACTGTTCCTGTGCCGAGATGTTCTTGTGGCCAGTGATCTGAGTCGCCGTCTTGACGGTAACAGTTCAAATAGGAGGTGTCCAGGGTGAGTGGAGTCTGTGATGATTTTACCTGCTCTCTTCCTCACTCTGGAAGGGTACAGGTCCTGGAGGGTTGGCAGGGGGGCACCAATGATCCTCTCCGCAGTCCGGACTGTCCGTTGTAGTCTCCTGATGTCTGATTTGGTAGCTGAACCAAACCAGACAGTGATGGAAGTGCATAAGACAGACTCAATGACGGCTGAGTAGAACTGAATCAGCAGCTCCTGTGGCAAGTTCAACTTCCTCAGCTGGCGAAGGAAGTACAGTCTCTGCTGGGCCTTTTTCACAATGGAGTCAATGTGATTGTCCCACTTCAGGTCCTGAGAGATGGAAATGCCCAGGAACCTGAATGACTCCACTGCTTCCACAGTGCTGTTCATGATGGTGAGTGGGGGAGTGCTGGGCTGTTCCTCCTGAAGTCCACGGTCATCTCCACTGTTTTGAGCGTGTTCAGCTCAAGGTTGTTATAACTGCACCAGAGAGCCAGCTGTTCAACCTCCAGTCTGTAAGCAGACTCGTCACCGTTTCGGATGAGACCGATGACAGTGGTGTCGTCGGCAAATTTCAGGAGCTTGACAGTGGGGTCTTTAGAAGTGCAGTCATTAGTGTACAGGGAGAAGAGCAGTGGAGAGAGAACGCACCCTTGAGGGGCGCCAGTGCTGGTGGTGAGAGTCCTGGATGTGAGTTTCCCCAGTCTCACTCGCTGCTGCCGGTCCGTCAGGAAGCTGGTGATCCACTGACAGATCGAGGATGGTATGGAGAGCTGGGTCAGTTTGGCTGTGAGAAGACCAGGCATGATGGTATTGAAGGCCGAACTGAAGTCCACAAAGAGGATCCTTGCATAAGTCCCTGGTCTGTCGAGATGTTGCAGGATATAATGCAGTCCCATGTTGACTGCATCATCCACAGACCTGTTTGCTCTGTAAGCAAACTAAAAGGGATCCAGCAGGGGTCCAGTGATGTCCTTCAGGTGGGCCAGCACCAGTCTTTCAAATGACTTCATGACCACAGACGTGAGAGCGACGGGTCTGTAGTCATTAAGTCCAGTGATTTTGGGATTTTTGGGGACAGGAATGATAGTGGAGCATTTGAAGCAGCAGGGAACTTCAAACTGCTCCAATGATCTATTGAAGATAGATCTGCGTGAAGACCGGGGCCAGTTGGTCAGCGCAGACTTTTAAACAAGCAGATGAGATGCCGTCTGGGCCTGAGGCTTTCCTAGTCTTCTGTTTTTTGAAGACTCGGCTCACGTCCTCCACACAGACCTTAAGCTCAGGTTGGATGGCAGGAGGGGGGAGTGGGAGTGCAGGAGGTGATGGTGAATGTGTGAAGTGCAGGTCAGAGCCGGTGTGTGGTGTGAATGAGGGCTTTTCAAACCTGCAATAAAATGAGTTTAAATCATCAGCCAGGTGTTGATTGTCCACAGATCGGGGGGATGGTGACTTGTAGTTGGTGATGTTCCTCAGGCCATTCCAGACTGATGATGGGTCGTTGGATGAAAACTGTTTTTTCAGTTTATCAGAGTAGCTTATTTTAGCAACTCTGATCTCCTTTGTCAGTCTGTTTCTGGCCTGGTTATACAAGATTTTATCCCCACTTCTGTAGGCATCCTCTTTGGCATGACGAAGGTGTTTGAGTTTCCCAGTAAACCATGGTTTATCATTAGTAAATGATAAGAATGTCCTGGTAGGAATGCATGTATCCTCACAGAAACTTATATATGATGTTACAGTATCTGTGAGCTCATCCAGATCGTTGGTAGCAGCTTCAAAAACAGTCCAATCAGTGCAATCAAAGCAGGCCTGTAGATTCTGCTCTGCTTCATTAGTCCATCTTTTTACAGTCCTTATTACAGGTTTAGCTGATTTCAGTTTCTGCCTGTAGGTCGGTATAAGATGAACCAAACAGTGATCAGAGAGCCCCAAAGCTGCTCGTGAAACGGAGTGATACGCATCTTTTATTGTGGTGTAACAGTGGTCCAGTATATTACTGTCTCTGGTGGGACATGTAATGTGCTGTCTGTATTTTGGTAGTTCACGGGAAAGATTTGCTTTGTTAAAATCCCCAAGAATGATTAAAATAGAGTCAGGATACCTTTGTTCTGTTTCAGCTATTTGTTCAGTCAGCTGTTGTAGCGCCGCGCTCACGCACGCGTCTGGAGGGATGTAAACATTCACGAGAATGAAAGAGGAAAACTCCCGAGGCGAGTAGAAAGGTTTACAGTTTATGAAATGTGCCTCTAAATTAGGAGAGCACATCCTCTTCAGTGTTGTTACATCTGAACACCAACTTTCGTTAATGTAGAAACACAATCCACCACCTCTTGTTTTCCCCGTTAGCTCCACGATGCGATCCGCTCGGAACAGCTGGAAGCCCGGCAGATGTATTGCGTTGTCCGGTATGGCTTCACTCAGCCAGGTTTCAGTGAAGCACAGCAGCAGAGTTTAAAAAATCCTTGTTAGTGCGGGTGAGGAGAAGAAGTTCGTCCGTTTTGTTAGGAAGGAATCGGAGATTCGCGAGATGAATACTGGGGAGTGCAGTGCGCAGGCCGCGCTCGCGGAGTTTAACCAGCGCGCCGGCTCGCTTCCCGCGTTTGCGTCTGACCGCGCGTTTGAACAACAACACTGCCCCTCCGACGAGAATGTCCTGCAAGACGTCCGAATAATCAAAAACTGTAGAAAAGTTATCTGGTGTGTGTTTCCTAATGTCCAGTAGTTCGTCTTTGGTGAAACTGACAGGAAAAGAATCGTCAATTGATGAATAGGAATGTAGAATTGTCTTACAAAACAGCTTAATTTGAGCAACTGTTTTGTAGTTTGAATGACACGTGGATTGTGTTTTGTTATTCACTCCTGCTTTCTTTTTCTAAAACAGCATATAATCCAGTTCCTGATACTCAAATTAAGCAGTATTTTAGCTGCTAATATCTCAAGTCAAAGTATAAATATTTTTGTGAGTGGGCACAGAATAAATATGTGTATGCTTTAGTCCAGTAGATGGTGTTGTGAGCAAGTATTAGCTGTATTATTAATACACTGCAATGTGTTACTAAAATTCAGGGAGAACAAAAAAAGAATAAAAACAACTTTTAAATGGCTCTGTCCCCTTTTAGGGAAGTAATATCAAATTGACGATTCTTCTCTTTAGTCAAGTGTAAGACAAGAATAATTTCTTCAGAAATGAAGCGTGATAAGAATAGATGACAATAACATTTCAAGCTGACAGTAATGGCAACAGAAAACACAAAAAAAGTATAAATATTTAGATTTGGTGGTTTTGTAGAAAGTTCATTTAAAGCCTGTGGGGAAAAGCTGTTAGATATTTTGGTACTTACAACTTGTACTAGTTTAGTGAACGTTAAGGTTCTTCATCCTGTTGATAAATTAAAGCATGTGTGCATGATTAAATAAACTAGGCTATATGTAAATTTTTATGATACAGTTTAGATATAATCTAAAATCTAATCATAGTAGTAATGTTCATATGACACTTTCAATGAGTAACTTCTTTCTAGCAAAAATGTATTTGTTCATACCACGGAGCTGTTGAATGCTTGAATCTAATTGGTTTACAAACGGTTTAAAGTGGGCAATTACTTTCAGGGAAACGCGCAGCTAAAGTAGTTCCAGGCAGCTTGGCTGTAGCCTATTACATGTCCATATCATGTTGCAAAATGATTTCAGTTATTTCAAAGGTCCTCCTTACAGAAAGAACCAAAACTCACACAGACACTGACCAAGCAAATAAATATAGCAAACAATTTAATAAAAATGACAAAATATTTCCATGTTGTTGTTTTTTTTTTTTACACAAAATTACATTTTACTATATAGGCTACGGAAACCACGTCTCTCCCGCACTCCCTCCCTCCCACTGAAACACATACACATACAGTACGGACACACATTCGCACAGAAACGTGTGGTTTGCGCTACTCTGACGATTTTATCAGTAAAATAGTTTAGCAACTTAAAAGCTATATTACATTTTTCACTAGCGATAATACCGGCACTGATCTTGAAGCATATCAACTTACAGTTTTGCTATTAGTAGAGACACTGCTGCCAAACACTGTTGAGAGATGCACACTCCACAGACTGAATTAATTCACATACATTTAATATCTCTCTCTCTCTCTCTCTCTCTCTCTCTTTCTCTCTTTCTCTCTCATTAATAATTAATCTGCTATCAATGGCTCAAGCCTCCATACTAGCTCTAAAATTATGCTTTTGGCATGGGATGAGATGCATTAGAAATTAGAGCAATGTCTTGAGTGTGCATTATCTTCTAATAATTCAACGTTCCATCTTCAATTATTCCTTACTTATTCTGCTTTTTCAATCTTTTGCGATTTAATTGAAATCTAATTTAGAAATGCTCTTTGTCCATATGCTTAGAAAAGACTGACTTTACAAATAAATTTTCAATCTGGCTTGATTGCATTGTAAATCAGATCAGTTTATTTAGCTCTAATATGACATATGCAGATAGAACAGTGTTTTTTACAATATCATTTTTTGCAGATTATTACAGCTGTTCTAATTCAGCAGTTTTAAAATTGGGATTTTTTTAACCATTACACCATTTTGACTTCTGATGCAGGAAGCACTTAAAAAGAGAAACGTCCAGATGAGAACAAGGCATAAATAATCAAACGTACAATCCAATTCCTGTATTGTAGTCATAGTACTATTGTTAATTAAGTATACTGTCTGTGTGTACTGCTGAATTGATATGTATAAAAGGAGAGTGTAGACAATCCATAAGGAGTGCTACCACTTTATAAAGTTGAATATAAAACTTCAGTTTGAGATTGCTTCCGTGCTAACATCAAAGCTGTAGATGTTAACTTTACAGTCACTCTGGTCAATTTCCATCAATTTATAACTACAAAAATTATATGGTTATCATCTGTGAGTTTTTCCTCATATCTTTAAGTCTGTGGGAGCAGCTCGCCTGCTACTGGAACTGCTGGCCAATGAGGCGCGATGGCTTGGTGACGCTCGTGGACTATGCCGTGACTCAGAGCTGGATTCTTCTATTGAATCAGGAGAGGTGGGCCTGCTCCGCTTGGAATCGGACCTGGACAAAGTACGTGCCCGCACAGCAGCGTAGGGACAGCGGGCTTTAGCGCCTTCCAGGGAATCCGAGTCTGAGCCATTGCCTTCTACAACCGTTGAGCAGTTCCGCGGTGCGCTTGCCTTCCATGGCTTCTTTCCAACGCCAGATGATGAGTAAGAAGATTCTCTGGGGTGGCTCGATGAGTCTGGAGTCTTGGACTCTTGCCCTTTCTTGTGCAAAGGTGGAGGGTGGACAGAATCTTCCCCCTCTTCTTGCTTCGGCGGCGTGACAGAGTTGCAAGGTGGTGAGCGCGTGTCACTGCTGGTGTTGTTGGAATTGCTGTTGTGCTCTGTGGGACTGTGCTGCGAGTACTTTGGTGCATCAGAACCATTTTTAGCTGGCAAATCACCCTGAATGGGCAAGAAAGCAGAGGATGGGTTAATCAAAGGAGGGTAGACTGTTCCATCAGGTGGTCTCTCGAGCAGAAGGTTGTATCCGCTGGGTGCAGATGCAATGGTGGCCTTGCGGCCAGTTGAGGTGCCGATGCACGTCTGATGGACCACAGAATCTTTCTTCAGCTTGTTGGGATAGTAGCTGTCATCAGGATCGTCCCTCAGCTGTGGGTAGTAGTTCAAAATGACCTTTTTAAGCTTTTTGTAGCCCAGGTGCAGGATCTCCAGGATGTTGAGAAACAATGAGATGGCAGCTATGCATTGCATGAACACCATGAAGACGCTTTTCTCAGTGGGTCGAGATACAAAGCAATCAACAGAATTCGGGCAGGGCTCACGCTCACATTTGTACAGCGGATTTAGTCGAAACCCATACAGAACATATTGTCCAGTCATGAAGCCCACCTCTACGCCAGAGCGGGTGACTATGTGAGCCACGTAGGTGCGCAGAAGGGACCCCCTCAACGGAGCTTTGTTCAGCTTCCCTTGGTCGATCTGCCGAAGCTCACGTTCTATTTTGCGTCGAACTTCCGCCATCTCCACATCCACGGCCTCAAGTTCACGTCTCAGTGTCATCTTTTTGCGCTGTCGCTCTTTCTCAAGGGCACGGAGGCGGTAGAGGGCATGGCCCATGTACACCAGTGAAGGTGAAGACACAAAAATGACCTGCAGCACCCAATAGCGGATAAGGGAAATGGGGAATGCTTTGTCATAGCACACGTTGCGGCATCCAGGCTGCTCGGTGTTGCAGATAAAGTCAGCCTGTTCATCATTCCACACATCCTCGGCCGCCACTCCAAGCACCAGCATGCGGAATATGAAGAGGATGGTCAGCCAGATCTTTCCCACCATAGTGGAGTGGATATGCACCTCTTCCAAAATCCCGCCAAGAAAGTTCCAGTCTCCCATTTTCACTCGGCCATTTTTAAGTCTGTTTGGAGAGGAAATAAGAAGCAAGAATCATGAAAAAGGACCGTGAGTCGCATTTGAATAATGTAATACAGTGAAATCAAATTTTGTACCAAATTATTATTTGATTATCGCCCATATCACTTTCATCCTTACTGTCATTTTTATTTGAAATGAACAGAGCTAAGCTTTCCCAAACTAAGAACATCTCAGAGTTACCCTGTATATTAAATGCATAAACCATAAATAGGTGGACTTCTTTTTCAAAACTAGGAAGGAATAACATAAAAAAGAGACAAAAATGAATGGCAAACTAAAGAAACTGATGCGAGATCATAAAGTCTCCATTGTAAGCATTGAAGCATCTAAGGTATATTTCAGACATAAACATTGAATCCGCGCAACAAAAGTCAGATTAATGGCAGATCAGTATGGGGTTTTCAATTACAGATCCTTGTTTGGTTGCAAACAAAATATAATAATACATTTACAATATTTATACCTGAAATTAATGTAAACAAACCCAAACAACAAATAGGCAATGATTGGATCATTATAGCACTGACTGATTATTATGTTTCTAGCATGTTATATGTTTGGTAACAGTCTTTCTAACCCTAATTGGTGGAGTGTGTAGCTTTTCATTTCTTAAACAACCATGTAGGAAGACACATCATAGCCATATTCCAGGATGACAATGTCAAGATTCATCAGGCTCAAATTGTGAAAGAATGGTTGGTTAGGAGGGAGCATGAAGAATCATTTTCACACATGAATTGGCACCTCTTGAGTCCAGACCATAAATTCATTGAAAGTCTTTGGGATGTGCTGGAGGAGACTTTACAGAGTGTTTGACTCTGGCATTGTCAATACAACATCTTGGCCAACAATCGATGCTCCTCTTGATGGAAATAACATCCCAACAATTATTTCCATCAAGATGTGCATACATTTTTGGTCAAGATCTTTAATAAATGAAAAGCTACACACTCCATCAATTAGTGTTAGAAGAACTGTCTCCAAACATGCCAATAACATGCACTGCAATAATGATCCAAACATTGCCTAACTTAGGCACCTATAGGTGTAATTACAGCAAGCTTAACTAACCTATCTAAATTACTTACTAAATAATCAACCAAACATGCAGTGCTACTAAATGCAGTCAATCAGTGCATTACTCTGTTAAGCATCTTTTTGTTGAAAGTAAACATAGATAAATAAACTGAAGCACCGACATACCTTAAACAAATTGGGAGAAAATGAAGTAAATCTTCATTGTAAAACCGACTCTAATGCTACTCCAACGCCATCACATTAAGTACAAAAAGCTATAGACTTATGCCATCCTGTTTATCGTTAAAGCTCTCGACTAAACACAAAACAAGCAGGTCATCTTGGTGCCAACTTATAGTCATGCAGGAGAAATCAATGCGCTAGCCAATGTCATTTACCTTACAGCAGTATGGACAGAATGCCGCTGCTTTAAATCCCCGTGGGTCATACAGGCGCGATGAGGCCACCAAAATATTTAAAAATCGTTGGTGCCCTGCACATCTGACGCAGCACATCACCTGAACTTTTGTGACCCCCTCTTTCCTCTCTGTTGGCACCGAAAGAAGGTTTCCAAATGTGCAGGGGTCTGTTGGCAAGCGCACTGGTTCTGTATGTCAGTGCGTCAATAACCAGTACTCCACTATAAACATGAAGGGAGCACTGAATTGATTGTGTATGCCATGCGTAAATAAAACATTGTCGAATGATAAAGCCCCCTTCTTTATGAATTTATAGCTCTTTTACACTTGGTGCCCGCTTCATGCTCTTGTGCACCCGCTCTTAATCAGTAAACAGTCTTGCATATTTGATTGCTAGTTAACACCCATTAGAGAACGATTTTTCAGCTGAATAGCAAAAATAGACCAATTGTGCACACAAGCCTGAGATAAAAGCACGAGCGCAACACTACTGGTGAATTTCCATGTTTTGTAAAGAGAAATGAAGGCCTGTTGGTTCTTTTAACAACATAAAACCAAAACCAATGACTGACATTATGAGTGTAATGTTGAATAAAACTGCTTTTTTAGAGTTGTTTATTGTTATCCATGATAGGGATCACAGCTTAACACAATGCTTCTAATGGCATTTGGCCACATGTTGGCACTACTTTTAGTAGTCAATATTTTGGGAAGCAATCAATCGGTCATGTCCGATTTCATACTCTGCTGGGTAGAGCCCAATGTAA
Source organism: Gila orcuttii (assembly GCA_026230005.1). Classification (NCBI taxonomy): domain Eukaryota; kingdom Metazoa; phylum Chordata; class Actinopteri; order Cypriniformes; family Leuciscidae; genus Gila; species Gila orcuttii. The sequence goes on along the minus strand of JAPDVR010000018.1, from coordinate 29,987,320 downwards.
TTAAGTTGTCGCTGCTAGTTGTGGAGATATTTTATTCCATTTAAAAGAAATCAATGGTGCAACCCCATTACACTCACTAACTATGCTGTTGGTTGGTTTCATCCCCGGCCTGCTATTTTGGGGCATATCAGGCAAGCCCTATTTAACATAGTGAGTGAGTCTCTTCATTACATAATTTGATTCAGACTATGCATGCTTTTAATGAATAACTGAATTAAATAGTTTAAAGGTGCTCTAAGCGATGTCACGTGTTTTTTATAGGCCAAAAAATTTTTTGTCACATACAGCAAACATCTCCTCACTATCCGCTAGCTGCCTGTCCCCTGAACACACAGTAAAAAAACGCGGTCTCTGCAGACACCCCAGGCTCCAGAAACGGCAACAAAAACAAACTGGGCTAACCCGCACCACGAAACATAACAAACTGTTCCAGCCAATAAACGACAAGAAGGATTTGGGGGTGGGGTTTGGGGGGTTAGTGCGCGGATGAGGAGGAGGGAGGGTCGAGCTAGCCTCCGTTTTGTTTGACAATACTTCGAATGTCAACAAGAAGTGACGTCACCCAACATCGCTTCGAGCACCTTTAATATAGCTTTGGTATCTCAAAAAGAGAAGCACATCAGATTAGCTTGAATACATTTCATGCTCCCCGAAGAGAAAAAAAATCTTTCGTTCAGGCCTAAATATAAATTGACATCTGTTGTTTAGCCATATAGGTACAAAATCAAACATTATTGGAACTGTCACAATAATAAAAATATATTACAAGCACTACTTGAGTAGTCTGTTTTTGAAAGACAATTCAGTTTCAGACAGTTTTTCTAAGGGCTTACTTTTTTGAGCTTAATTAAATATTTATATTCTCTACATATACCGTTATACTGTACAGAGACCGTGAGACAACAACTACTAATCTGATTCGTCGTGATACATCAGTACGTCCATCGTAGATGTGGTCAAAATGACCATGATGCATCCATATATATATATATATATATATATATGTAATCTGTTGTCATAAGATTGCAAGATGTTTCTTATCTTATGTAATATTATATATATATATTTCAGCATCATTACTGCAATCGTCAGTGTCAAATGATCTTTCAGAAACCATTCTAATATGCTGATTTGGTGCTCAGGAAACATTTCGTATTTTCAATATTGAAAGAATTGTGCTGCTTAACATTTTTGAGGAACCCTTGATACTTTTTTTAGTATCATTTGATAAGTATAAAGAACACCATTTATGTGATGTAAAAAATCTGTCACTTTTGAATCATTTAATGCGTCTTCGTTGAATACAAGTATTAATTTCTTTCAAAGAAAAAAATCTTAATGACGCAACACTTTCAAAAGGCAGCGCAGATTATGTTCATACATGTATTTCTACTACTAAAAATAGATTAGAACAAACTGTTTGCAGAAGGCAGGGGAATATCCCTGGTGGTGCCCGATCGGCATTTCTGTTAGTCAGGGCAAATAACTGAACTTTTGATGAACATTTAGTTGAAAACACAGCCCCAGACATGAGTCAATATTGTTCTAAAAATAGGCCAGAATTAGATTAATACATATTCCAGGAATGAGTGCGTTGCACATTGATTTGATTCACAACCCAAAATCTGGTTTGTACTGGAAAGTTCTGCTAGTCAAATGTACCTAATTGATGTAATTTGTCAAAAGAGTGGAAAATCTGCCTCAAAGCAACCTCTTCACATCCTCAAATGCACTTTGAGGACTTACAGGTCACATCAGGTAAGATATTTTCAGAAACATGAATTGAAAACGGCAGATATTCAGTTTATTATAGCACAAGTGTGAGGACTAGAATAAGTATATAATAGGATCAATTAATGAAAGCATGCTTGAACGATCAGTGAACTATTTTATGCCATGTGGCTGGAGTTTATTTGTTAAATTAAGAACAACAAAATGAATAGGGGTCTGTATCAGTCCTTTTAACAAGCCTTGTTTGCAGCAAACACGCTGTGTGAAGGACTGCCATGAATATCAAAGTAGCTCAGACAAATGAAAATTGATTTTTGTGAACTGAAAATACCTGGAATGATCTGTTTAGATTGGCAAGAACACTGTATCCATATTGGCTGGCAATCAATTATCTTGTTTTGGAGAACTACCATCAGCTCATTAGAACACAGGGTCAGAGGACATTTGTTTTGGGGTGCTTTCAGGTGTGAACTCACTTTACCTTAAGCTATTCGGCATGGTACAACATTTACTCTACACACAAACCCCAGAATGAACCAGTACATAAAACAATTATAACAAATGTAAAGCAAGTGAATACAATTAATATTTGTATGAACAATTAGAACTTGTATGAATATTCGTACATTTTATTTTATTTTTAAAAACACATTTCCAACCTAATCCCTTGAAACAATATATGATAATCATGAATGTAACTGTAGATGCATGTAATTAGCACTGAATTGACACAATTTCCTATTGATTAGGTCAATAACTTATTTGTTGTGACCTCAGGTTGAGGTCTGTCCACATACTGATCAGTGCTGCCCTCTACAGTATTATAAAGACACTTCCAATATTCTGAGTCTAAGAAATTTGAAATATATCTATATTTTAAATATAAAAAAATTTAAAAAAGTCAATTAAAAAAAAAGTACATGGCAAGTTTATTCTTTTTGACCACAAAGCTCCTTTTTGGCTCCCTTCAAATCATTTAAATTGAGCTGTTTGTTTAGTCATGACATCAGTTTGTAGGCCAGCATGTAGAGGGCTCTATAATTTTGTGAATACAAAATAAATGGTCTCACAAAAAAAGGAATCAAAATGTAAATTTTTAATGTTCCTGAGTAACTAAATTACTTGAGGTGCGTTTAAGCAAAACAAAAAAAGGGAATATTTGGATGTAAAATCTTTCTTAAAAATTGCATTCATTTACTTTAGATTGTATGTAGTGTATTAGCATACGACCTTAAGAGTCTTTATGACAGTTATATTGACCTGAGACTTGCTTCTTTTAAAAAGCCATGATTGTCCATTGTGAACTGATGCATGACTTCAACCATCATCCTCACGCAGGTGCTGGGGACAGGAAGATGTTGAAAATGACAGCAAACAAGAAGAAGGCGATGTATCCCACAATGCACATCCAGAAGCGTGGGTCCTTGAGGAGCGCTTTATCGTAGTTGGTGAAAAAAACATAACCAATGGTCATGCCTGCTACACCACCACCAATATGGGCCACAAAAGAGACCTAACAAAAAAAGGAAAGTATGAAGGACCTTTTCTAGTATATTATCATATAATGAAGTGTGAAAACTAAATTCAGAGTGAATTCTTGTGGCAAGTCCTATTTATTAAGATGGAGTCTAAATCTTTCTAGTTGAGTATTAGGTATTCTGGTTTTAATACCTGGTTTATGATTCTGCTATGGACCTAAAAATGTCTCACCTTCATGGCAGTGTCATGGACAATGAACCTTCTGTAAATAGCAAATCCAACATCTGTTCCAACTGAAAAAAACAAAACAAAAACATTTTCATATCAATAGGTCCTAACAAAATGCTTAGTTTATACAAACATTTATAGTAGAGGTCAAAAAAGATACCAATAGTAGAGTGAAAAGTGAAAATGGACGTACCAATCAGAACAATTACCAGAATGCGAAACACTCCCACAAGTGGAATCATCTCCCTGAAATTCTATAGGAAAAAAAAACATTTTTGATTTGGGTACTTGTGTATAGTATTTTCTATAAAAAGAAATATCCCATCAAATATTACTGTAAAGTTACTCACCACCACAGCATTCATGAAGTAACCTCCCATGAGGGCATAAACACCACCTGAAGCCCCCACAAGAGCACTGAGAGGATCAAAGATGGAGCTGGCGAGAGAGCCTGAAAGAGGATTCATACACAGACACATATTCCATGAGATTATGAAGATTTGGATCAACAGCAAAATTATAAAACAGTAAAATCTTAATATTTTTCAGCTAAAACCATATTGTATCTAATCAGTATATTCTCATTAATGAGTCAATGTCCAAAAGTTTTTAATGTTACCATGTTCTCACTGTGCCATTACTTAATTTACCCCCTTTCTATCAATTAAAACATTTTTTTAAACTTTTCAAGAACTTCAGCAAAAACCAATGTGATGCGAGAAAAAAAATCTGTATTTTTGAGAAATTTTATTTGAATATATCAATTTATAAAAACATATAATATGAAAATTAATTGATTTAATTAAATTAATTTAAAATGTAGACTATTTGGTCTATGAACTTTTGCTCTACAATCACATTAAGACCATTTGTTGGTCATTTTATTTTAATTTCAGAATTATTGTGTGTGTATATGTGAGCATGTTTATAAACAAAATGCAGCCCCTTTCCTACGGCTTACTACACACTTGTGTGAGTGTGTGTATTGAGTAAATGTAGGAATGAGGCTAAATCAACTAATATATGTTAAAATTAATAATTAATTAATTAATTAATTTCATGTGTATAGCCACAGTTCACTTTCGGGATAAAACAGACCTTAACAAAAAACAAAAGGTGCAACAATTTAGTTTAACTGGTTATACTGTATCTCTTACATTTTTTGTTTAAAAAAATTATAATAATTATGTGTATTTTGACAGTCTTAAAGTTTCATCTTCATAATAAAAACTATGATTTTTTTTTTAAATGCAATAGTATGTGAAACAATATGCATTTAAAGAATAAACGTTGTTACTTTAGAGTAGTCACATAAATCACAGTAACTGCAATGCAATATTTTTTTGGATTGCAAACAATGTGAGATATTATATACTGTATCCCAGTAAGAACTACTGAAATACACAAACCTACCTGCAAGGACTCCAGCCATATAGACCATGCCCACTTCAAAGCCCTTATGCACCAGCTCCAAGGGAATGCCAAGAAGAAGCTGCATTAAAAGGTTTCCCATGATATGCTCCACCCTAATTGAGGAAAAATGGTCATATATATTAAAGGTAGGGTAGGCAATTTCAGAGAGGCAAGCTAGCTTTGAAAGCATAAGATCCCACCCTCCCTTTAGAGCGCTGTCCAAAGCCATGCCTCCTCCAAAACACATGAAAGCTCAAAGCCAGAGCAGAGTCTGCAAACCATCACGAGACGAGAGATGGCGTTAAATTACCTCATGTTTCAAAGCACATAACTTTACCATAATAATGAAGGTAAACAACTTAAAGAGCCCTGACTTGTACCACCTGACTGCTGCAGATTCATTTCAACATTGGTAGTGTTGACATAGAAACGCAAAATTCCGAGGACGTAAGTAGAACATCACAGGTAGCCATCTTTTAATTACGGTAATCACATGGCGTGAACGCAGCATAAGCTCGTTGTTTTGGTTCAGGAGGAATTGTAAAAGGTGGCTGCTGTTTGTTTGCGGCGCTCAGTGACTGTCCATTTACAACTCTGCATAGCGTGTGACGTCTGCGCAAGCAGAATGCGCGATGTATGGAAATAAATGTTGATGAGCAGGTAGGACATCCTATATTGCATTCGGACCAAATGCAATGATTCGACAAACATTTTTTGGTTTTGAGACTTTCACAGAAGATAGGCCTATTTGTAAATTATCTATTATTGATTGTCATCAGGATGTGAAGAGAGTTTCAACAAAGTCCTTTTAGGCAAGTCATGCCACTCGGCCGCCATCTTGGCAACGCCTCCGGGCAGCTATTTCGGACTAACAAGACCAGGCTCCTATCTAAATGAATGGGCAGAGTCAGAACTGCACTTTCACTGGTCACCGGGACATAAAAACTGCATGTATAGAAACAGCAGTAAAATATGATAAAAATCGCTGAAAAAGTTTGATGACTTTGCCCCAAAATAAGGTTTAAAATGCCTTTTCCCCCACAGGTTATACTTTACTACGCATGCGCAAGGGTTCTCTAACTCTGTGACGTGCGCGCGCTGCACGGTTTGAAGCACAGTATGTGTGAGCTCTCGCTCGCTCACTCTAGATTCTGGGAGATTTGAACTAATTTGCGGGCATCAGGGAGCCGCTATCAATATGCGGTAGACACTTGGGATGTCTGATATTTACACAACGCACACATACACTGCATATCAAATCTGCTGCCTTTTCAAACAGTAACGTATTTTCCCCTGTCGAAAACCTCAACTATGCGTATGCGTCAGTGGAACCAGACGATAGGCTTAAATGTTTCCCGGCTTGACTGTTAAAAGCAGACGATTGGCTTTCCAGTGGGAGGGGCGGGACATGTGCATACAACCGCCATCTTTGGCGTTACGGGTTTTCCCTATATAGTTGTATTGAGGATTGAGAAAGTGGCATGTCTCTATATAAATAGTCTCTGGTTTCAACCAGTATAACAAAAAGTGTTTATGAATAAGATTGGTATTTAAAGGTAGGGTAGGCAATGATGTAATAACTAAGACGTCTGATCCAGAAATCAGCTTGATTTGTCATTCTGTGCTGGGCGGTATGACCAAAAATCCATATCACAGTATTTTTCAATATTATACCGGTTTCACGGTATATGACGGTATTTTATTTTTTCAAGTACGACTGGGTGTTAACCACATTTTCTACTGAGATTGAGAGAGGAAATGCCGCAGTAGATTGACTTAGAATGCCCTATTTAACTGTCATGAGTAAATTGTAGAAAAATCCACACTAGTATTAATACAGGTGTGCACAAAATTATGCTGTTTACAAAGATGTGCCAGCAGGAGGTGCGTCAGAAACAGCAGTTTCCCAAAGCAGCGCAGAGCTCATAAATACTGCTTTATCAGGAAAAATAAAGAAAGATTAAATGAAAATAACATCGAAACTTTTCTAAAGACTGTCAGTTCCCTTCAAAAATACATTCATATAAAAACACCCGTGCCGCGTTTTGACTTTGAATGTTGATATTGTGAACGAATATAATTTGACAGATCGATCAATTACAGTTTAACCTATCCATCTTCATAAACGTTTAATAAACGTCACTAAAATTAACTTTTATTATTTCATTCATTCAGGATGATTGACAAGGGGCTAAATAAATAGTTTTCATTGTAATTTAAAAATGAAGAAAAGGTGCAAAATCCCCTTACCCGGCATGTACAAACATGTAGGAGAGAAACCGCCATGCTTCCTCGCGTTGTTCGGGCTTATAGGTAAGAGGACTCTCCCAGATCCCTGTACCCAGGGTTATCCACTGCTTCTGAGGCTTCCATACCGCATAGTAGATAAACACTCCTAACTGTCAAAGATTGAAAAGAGTTTTGAGAGACAAGCCCTAAAGTCTTCATTATGTCAATAACTTCATTATGTCAGTTGCCAAAAAGCACTGTCAAAAACATTAACCTGTGTCAATGTCTCAAAAGGCCTTCAGTTCTAGGAAAGTATTTTACTTCTAAAGCAGTATTTAACTCATATTTAGAGACATTGTTTTATTAAAAAAAAAAAATTAGCATAGCAAGTAAAAAAAAGAAATAAAGAAAGAAAAAGACATAATTTTATTAAAAATTATTTTATTTTAAAAATGACTCTTTCTAATGGAAGGTCTCAAAAGTTTATTCATTTCCAAGACACTTATTTTCAGTGACTAGGTCTATTTTAAGGAATGTCCACGGAAACAAGGATGAATCTGGCTTTTCAAACACTTTGGCTAAGATTTGCCATACAGGAATGGAAAAGTGGAAAGTGAAGCTCAAAAGGATCTCAGTTCTTTCATAGTGACACATCCCAACTAAAACATTCACAATTTAATGTAAATGTACTAGTGGCTGCAGGTTTTTATAAAGAATGAACATTTATACTAATATAGTATGAATGGTAATTAATTTATTAAACCAGTCTAAACTGTTTTCTGGTCTTACAGTATTTGCAGTGTCTGTCACAGAGGCGAGTCTGTTGGCTGGTTTTAAAGTTTTTTTTTTTATCTGATTGGCCAATAGATCAGATAAACCAGCTAAAGACCAGCTTGGCCAGGCTGGGATAGAGACCATCTTAAGGTGATGATACACAGGGCAACTTTTTGAGCAATGTTTCTGGGCAATCTTGCCGAGCGATTGTTGCTTGGGCACTTTCCCATTGAAAATGGGAAATAAATTTCTATCTGGATAATTTAGATTGGTCGTGGGCCCTGTGTCTCATCTGGTTGCCCATTGACGGCAACATTGCCCAGCAACATTGCTCAAAAAGTTGCCCTGTGTATCATCACCTTTAGACAAGCAAACTTTAACTGGTACAAGCTGTTGTGTGAGCAAATAAAACAGTTAAATTTATCAGATAGCCAGAAAGATAAAATTGCAGTGGTGCAAAGGTTGATGTTTTGCTAAAAAAAAAAAAAACATTTGATTGTACCTCCGCTAAACTGATGAGGATGATGAAGATTGGTGGCGGACAGCAGTTCGCTCGTTCCAAATACGTCTCCCGTAACTCCTCGGGAAGCATCCATTTAGAAACATTTGAATGTATCTTTTCTATCCTGCGACGACTCCTTTTCGGATTTGCTCGATTATCACCTTCTTCATCCCTCTGCACGGGAAAAGTGTCTTGCTCTTCTATGTCATTATCGCCCATTTCTCTTAAAAATGCAAATCAGAAGGGTCGTTTTTTGGATTAGCCTAACTGACAATGAACCAGTAAATTAAAGTTTTTAATTATTTCATTAGGCAATCAGAAAAGTTTTTAGTAGGCTAATCTTTACAATTGCAACAAAGCAAATTTAAATGAACAAAAACAAATGTATTTCAAAGCTATTTAGATTTCAGATGCACATGTTTTTTCAGAACTCTCTTCCGGAGTTATTGGCTCTTCCTGCATAAACAAACTCATCCTGTATGGAATTATTTAAGAGGTGGGCTACACTTCATTTTAGAAAAAAAAAAATCTCTTGTGAGAGTGATTAATACATTGGGTGTTTTTATAAGTCCTGTTTATGCCCGAAACTCTTTTGAATAGATCATTTGCAAACATTAACTCGACTTACCCTTTCTTCTGATCCACTACCTCTCACGCGAGTAGCCTACAAGAGATTTCTCTAAGAGCGCGCGCCGACCAGAGCTCATTAATGTTGTTGGTTATTTGAAATTATGATAAAGTAATAAAGTCTGTGTTTTAAAAATAGTAAGATAAACAAAAATAGTTGTGTGACCACCACGAACTAGAAGACGCTCTCCCTGGACAATAATTACAGGCTTCATCCAGCTTTTCCGGCTCCAGTCTTCCTTCCTCTTGTTCCTAACTAAAAGGTCAACAGTGCAGGATCGTTTTGCTTACTTTTGTTGAGCAAAAAAAGCAACCTCTGACCCGTCAAAGTAGAGTAGACTTTTTACCTGAGCTTCCGCAAACCGCCACACCTGAAGTCACGTGATGCAATTAATTGTTTTAAACATTTCGTCCAAATGACAATACACGCAAAAAACGATATATTCTAAACACTGACAATTAACCAACCATAAATAGACAATTTTTGAAAATACATAAAACTCATTCAAAGAGAATGGTAGCATCCTTTATGAGCACTAGATGTCGCAATTTCCTGTACAATCTACACTCAAGTTTCTTCGAGATAATTCAGACAAATGAAAATTCTGCTCATACTCGTTTTAAAACCTGTATCAGATCCCTTCTTCTGCAGAAAAGTTTTTTTAATGGTTTTCTTTCATATATTTTAAAATGTAATTTATTCCTTTGGTGGCAAAGCTGAATTTTCAGTATCATTACTCCAGTCTTCAGTGTCACATGGCCATTCAAAAATCATTCTAATATGCTGATTTAGAACACAAGAAACACTTATCAATATTAAACAGTTGTGCTGTGGAAACCATGTTACGTTTTTTTCAAGAATCTTTCATGAACTGCAAAGCATTCATTTGAAATTTTATATTTTCTCTAACATTATCAATGTACTAAGTCATAGTCATTTTTTCTATGTAATTACAATAAATGGTGACCACATCTTGACAAGCCTGTAAAAAAATTCAAATAAAATAAGTCGTTTACATGTCGCATACACTATATTCCAAGTCTTCTAGGGCAATCGAAAAGCTTTATATGAGGAACAGAATTATAAATGTTATTCACTGATAATCTTTACATCCAGTGAGCTATTAATGATTATGAAACTCAAACTCTACAATAATTACATTTCAGTTAAAAATTACTTTAATTTCTCTCTCACACATAAGGCTATCAAATGACTCCAGAACACTAACAGTTTATGAACCTATTAACCACTTTCATGGTGATTTAACATTTAAGGTTCCAAAGCAGAAAGCCATAAGTGGATATTGTCATTAGCTACTCACATTCATGTCTTTCCAAACACTTGATATGCAACACAAACCAATTATTTGCAAGAAAGAACAGAATCAATTCAAATGGTGACTTATCACAGATCTTTTATTTGTCAAAAAAAGAAAAAAAGTTGGAGAGTTAAAAAACAGACTGAAGGATAGAGGGATAGTCTGGTATATCTGCTGCAGGTCAGTCACATTACATTAAACAGATCGCATCAGCCAAGCTTTTTTACAGCGGTGGTTTGATATTTTCCCACAAATTCTTAAGAGATTAAACTTCCTTAGAATGCATCTAGATATGCATGTTTGGAGTTGGGCCATCAGTAACAGTTCAGCAATAAAAATTAGTTAAATGTGGATAGACCATGGCACCCAAGCATTTTAAAGGAAAAAAAAAGAAAAAAGATTCAAGTGGAAGGAGGAAATTTCAAATGAAACGAAGGGGGGCTGGTTCTATAGTAACCAGCTGCTGAAGGGAGGCTAGTACCATGTATAATGTTCTTCAAGACACATCTGAAAATAAAGAGACCATAATCAGCATTTGAAGCAACTGAAATCAGCTTAATTATTTTTAACTGCAACAAACAAACAATTTATGACAGAATGTTAATTGCTTGCTTATAGAGGAAGTTATTATACTTACAGCTTGCAGGCCTGGCGCCATATCTTCGCATAATCTGATCCTGTGTGAATTTCACGAAGGACTCATATTGTTCTTAAGGGGAAAAGAAATGACAATTCAGACATAAGAGTGGTGAAACCACAAAACATGACAATGTAGCATGGGGGCGCGGGGAATAAATAAAAAATCATGTTGATACTAATCAAAGAAATAGACCTCATGTAGCCCCACCTCTTCTGTCTCCCAGTTTACAGAAATATGAATGAACCGCTTATTTTAAAATCTTACCAGTCTACTGATATTTGTTATGCATGACATTGGCTTCAACATTACAACGCTTGATAACTTTCGTTAAAGCTTCAGCAGCTATTTACACTTTGACAGCGAGGTCACCGAAATATAAAAACAAGGACGTTCAAAGACAAAACTCTACAGATTGCTGAGTGCTTGTTTCTCTGGCGCATAAGGTCTATACACAAAGAACTGGTGGTTTTTTTTATCCTAATGAGAAAGGCATGAACTCGATAAAGCTAACACACCACTGTGTGTAATCTGCAATTTGTTGTACCTGCAAGCTTTGTGTTCAGTATCTGTTCGTACTCTTCACGCATCTTCTCCTCGTGATCTTTGATAAGGCGCTCGCACAAATAGCCAACCTGCCTCAGTGTGAACAGTGGCTGATCCTTCTTCAATGATGAGGCACCTAAAGAAAAAAAAACTCTGAATATCCATTCTTGACCATGTAACTCTACATTCCATTTGCAAAATATCTATAGGAATCGATAAGAATAGTCGGAAAAGTAAAAATTCAAACGATACCCAATTCTACTCACTTAGGCTGCATTTATTTGATCAAAAGTATAGTAAATACAACATACTGTGTACAATTCAAAATTTAAATTTAACCAGAATAAAATACATTTTTAAATATATTAAAATAAAGATTCAGTCTTCAGTGTCACATGATCCTTTAGAAATTTCCTCTCATTGCTTTATACCACACACACTCTATGGTCACAGTCATCATGGGCTCTCATCTTCATGACAAAATCACAACGTTTGCTTTGCAAGACTGTTTGCATATGGTCAAATTGTGCTTCAAAATCTATAAACCAATTTTGCTGTCACGTTTGCATTTTCTGCATATTCAAACTCACCGGCATCAAGAATCAGAAAGTATTTGACATTAATGACGACAAACTCACGACACTGCATCTTCACAATGCACATTTAAAATTAAAACCAGGAGCCCAATCCTGTTCCTAGAGAGATTCTGTCCAGCAAAAAGCAGCTCCAACCCCAATCAAATACATCTAATGATATCCAAGAACACTTGATTACAGACAGGTGTGCTGGAACTCTGTGGAAAGGCAGATTCTCCAGGAACAGGATTGGGCATCCCTGGTCTTAAAAAAAAAAAAAAAAAAAGGTTGATGCATGGTTTAAGCATCTCAATGGACATTTTCAGTGGACTGACCTGTGGGAGAGCTGGGGGAGGTAAGGGCGGGACTGGAGCTCTGGATATCAGTGGAGCTACAGGGCTCAGTCTGGTTGAAGGCCCCTTCTAACTGCCGTCGCCTCTGATAGCGGCTGTACTCCTGACGAATGTTCTGGAAGATCTGTTCTGTTGGGGCCAAAGGAAGACAAATCAAGAGAAAGATGTTAATTCAGCTCAAATAAAAAAAAATTAAAAAAAGATTTCCCCTGGGGGTGTGCAAAAATAGTCGAATATTCAATCTAATTAATGTAATTCGAAAAATAAAAATGCTATTCAAATTTTGCTACATGTTGCTTTGCTGGCCGTAAATGCCATGAAATCCTAAACATGCAAACTAAAACGCAATTATAACTGAATGCACTAGGTAGCGCTGTGGAGCTTGTTAAGATTGTATTTGATCACAATATCGTCATCTGCCTCCAAGTACAGCGAAGTTTGGAATTACTTTGATAAAAAAAAATTACTAAATGACCTTACAAAAGTTTTGATCAAATGGATCAACGTGTGGAAACACTGTCAGGTGAAACGGAGTTATCATAAGGGCTGTCACGTTAATTAAATTTGGCTGACAATCAATACCGATTAATTGTCTGTTTTAGGGCTTTGTCATGCATTTGTGTGCTTCGTTCCTTGAATAGTCGGGATTAATTTAATTTTGTTGTAAATGATCATTTTGCAGTGTAAGACTACAGTTAACACCATAATTTTATATATTACAACAAACTGGCCAATCACAGAAAAGGCTATAAATGTATAATAATTTTTTTATTTATATATATATATATATATATATATATATATATATATATATATATATATATATATATATATATAATATAAATAAGAGGTGGGCATAGATTAATTTTTTTAATCTAGATTAATCTCACTGTAATCTTGGAATTATTATCTGAATGCCTTCCGCAGAATTCAAATGAGACATTTTAATCTAGATTAATAATGACTAAAAGTAAGTCTTTGAGAATAGTTCGCCTCGCGTAGGGATGTGAATTTCTGCCAAAAATGCCATTCGACAATAGAGGAGCAAAAGTCGAATATGGTTCAAAAAAAAAAAAAAAAACAAAAAAAAAAAAAAAAAAAAAAAACACACAATGACAGAAAGGTAGGCCAATTTCATCTTTAGCGATTTGTCAAACAAACTGTTTATTAATTGAACAAGTAACTTGTTTTCGTCGTTTTTAACATAGTAGGCTAATTGGAAGAAGAAAAAAACAATAAGCACGACGTTTAGGCTATAGTCGGTTTTTGCATCGCCAAACCAGATGCTCGTTAGATAAAAAAAATAATGTCATATGTCATAATGATTGTATGTGAACCTGCCTTTACCGGCAATAGCCTCCTCCTTTTTAAACAAATTAGTTTTTAATCAATGTAAACTATTCGTGTGACTATGCCCCTGCGCAATACACACACATTACCGCAGGATGGCGGGTGTTCATTTCATAAACTGTACACAATGGTAGCTTATTTAACCTGTTAACCTTTGCCAGTGCGCCGACGCTCTGAAGCGTTTTATTGTAGCCTATAAATTAATGTATATGTCCAAAAAACGGATAATGTCATACTTTTTAGTAGCGCTATCGTGGCGTAATAATCTGTTTGGTTGTAAAATGTATTACCTGAATGAAATGAAATCGAATGTATCGTCCTGTGGAATCATTCACAGACAGCTTACGAAGATGTTCAACTAATAAAGATCTTCATCGCTGGCAAAAATATGATGCATTTGCAGATTTGCTTTCACTAGACTAAACTGTAGATCCACGGCCACTTCATCCAACGCTCTTGATGTTTTTAAATCTTCCCGTTACGAATCCGAGTCGAGTGTGATTGAACGCACTTCAGACGATTCAGTGCGTGAGGAAACTGAACAGATCTTTCAGACTGATTCGCGAAACCGATTTAGACAGATCTGCCAACTTGTTTGATGAAGTCTTTGAACAGAATCGACTCAGAGTGATTCATTTGTAAATTGAACATCGCTCATGCCCATAAAAAATATACAGCACGCTTGGAATAAACTCATTTAACATGTAATTGCATTAAAATAAAGTAACGAGAGGAACGTCGCCCAACGTAACATGTAAAAGTATACACCTTGTAGTGCTGGGCGGTATATTGGTTCATACCGAAAACCGGTGTATATTTTTGTTATGATATTTATTTTTAATATACCGCCATACCGATGTATTTAATTACACAACGTTCGGAACGAACGTTACGCTGCGCGACACTGTTTCAGACAAACCCTTTATAATGTTAAACTTCTAAGCAGCGACTGCGACGCGAGGGTAAACAGCAGTGCTCTGGTGTTACGTTACAGGGAAGATGGATGCTGCAGAACAATAGCGTTATTTTCCTGTCAAATGACGAGAGCGCATTATTGTAGCGCGAAAGTACATTAATATAATGCGCGAGCGCGAATCACTCTGCCCGCGCGCGGAATATAATGTGCCGCGCTCTCAGATACACGCTGCTCTTGTTAGAATAGGTCTATTTTCTCTGGGCTCGCCTCGAGAATCCAGCACTTAAAACGTGTTCAGTGCAATCGCGAATCTCTCCTCTTCCCCAGCTAACAATTTTAGGTTATAAGAACGTTTTCATAACGTTTCCAAAAAAAACGTTATTTCTGAATGTTCTAGGAACATTCAAAACGTCCAGTTTTTTAGACGTTGTATTAACGTTGTGTTATTTCTTGGTTATTCAAACGTCATTAGAACGTTCAATTCTCTCGTTATATAAACGTTGTATTAACGTTATTTCCTGGTTATAAGACTTTATTAGAACGTTAAGAAATAACAATTTTAGGTTATACTGGGCGCTATTCTATTCTACAATATTCACTAATGACAGTAAAATAGACCATCCTAAGTTAATTTACTGCAGCAATTCCTCTCTCAACACGTAGAAAATGCTTTGAACAGCTGATTATGCATGAAAAAAAAGAAAAAAAACGTCATAAACCGGAAAAACGGCATAATTTTGAAAAAAAAAAAAAACGTGATATAAATTTTTGGTCAAACCGCCCAGCACTAACACCTTGTGTCCCTGACAGGAAAATACCCTGCTGCACGATCTGTAACAGTAGGCGCGGCGTCAATTATGTCAAATATACTAGGCTACTATACTATACCCCCCCCCCCCCCCAAGGAAAGAGCAAAAAAGAACTTTGCCGCAAGAATATTGGGGCCTATTTTCAATCATCTTAAATGAGGTGAAGAAAAACAACAGCAACCACTGGCCTAACTTCAGCAGGCGCACACAATGCAGAGGATATCCTGCTTCCAGCATGGGTCCCATGACGAATAGTGTGAAGAAATAAGTTTCACTTCAGTTTTACTATCAGCCACAATGATACACTGACAACATCACTAACACACATGCTACATTAGGGGGAAAATGGGATGCAGGTTAGTTTCGTTTGGCTTTGTGGAAGGTGAGGCTTATTTCTGGTAACCGAATCTGGGTGACGGGACTGCAATGCGGAGGGCAGCAATGCAACCAGGAACCTCCAGAGTCCCTTTATAGAAAAACTGGGTTGGGTTTAGTCCCCCATCCAAATCTTTAACACCAGCAGATGACTCAATCACTCATTAGAAACCTGCATGAGCCAAACTCTTTAAAGTTATCTTCTATAATAGTCTAAATTCATCACAAAAATTAGTATTTGGAGGTTGATCGTCTCAGCTTCCTGAATGTAGGTCATTTAAAGCTTCAAGGGTGGACAAACACCAGGGCACATCTATCTGCTGCGCCTGCATCACTTATCTTGGGTCTGGAGCTCAGAGTTCCCCCCCTACTCAAGGCATCGACCTTCAACTAACTAAAGAACGAAAAAAAAGGTCAAAACCATAGACTGTAAAAAATATGGATGTAGTGTCCATGAGATCACCCGTAGGTTTCTGAAGAGCATTTTTGAAGATTAAAAATAGGCGGAGCCGGCCGTCGCCATCTTGGCAGTGCGTCACTGCGCGCTACTCCTGGATAACCTAAAATGGGCAAAGAGGCGGGATCTGGTTGGAGCTGAGGAGCCTGGTTGCTGAAACCACGCCCACCTAGCTCAGCGTGACCAAGTTAGTATGGGCTGTACCAAGTGTGCGACCGCACAGGGCCTCGCACTAAAGTGACAGCTGACTTGATGTAAAGCCAATAGTTAAAGTTTTTGCCCGTCTAAATATTATAATAGTTAAAAGACATTGCTAAAAGTGAGACTTTATCGTGATGCTGTATTATTCTGCTAGTTAAAAATGTATTATGCAGTAACTTACAGTATTGCTCTGAGCGTGTGATTCATGCGCATACATGTCAGGTAGCGCAGCATCGCATGTCAGGTTCGTAGAGAGCTTTATTCAGTACATTTTAAATTATGATTTTGGCCACCTCCCAAATGGGTCAAACCATAGATATTACTTAAGAAGTTCAAGTAAATGCGCTAAAAATCCACGCTCATTCAAGGAGGTGCATTTATTGCATGGACAAAGAAAGAACAGACACCTGCAGGATTTCATCTGATGGTACATAAGCATATATAATCTGTTCCGTAAGAGCAACGGTACCGCAGAACGAGTGTAGCCTCTATATCTAGACACGTTTTTAAATATGAAAACTCCAAAAAGCAACAAAATTGTCAGACATCCACGAGTGCATGCTCACATAGAAATCCAAATATAATACAGCGCTGTTCTCTCGATACTCGACAACGACTGAATCCAAAAGGCGTGGGCGAAGGTATAATGGGATGTATTAAATTTAATGAAATAATCCCCCCAAAAAAAAAAAAAAAAAAAAAGTACAAACACAGATGCCAAGTACAGCTGCTGAAAGCTGAGGTGACATGACAGCTAACAAATTGCTAGTAGTGGCAGCAGCAGCAATCCACTCAAGTGTAGGGGTCGACCGATTATCGGGCTGGCCGATTAGCGGCGCCGATAGTGAGCATTTTTATGGTTATCGGTATCGGCCATTTTCAAAACCGATTTGCCGATAAAATAATTTTATTTTGAAATGCGCTATATTTCGCTCTAACGCAGGCATCTCTGTTGGAACTCACCACT
Source organism: Gila orcuttii (assembly GCA_026230005.1). Lineage (NCBI taxonomy): Eukaryota > Metazoa > Chordata > Actinopteri > Cypriniformes > Leuciscidae > Gila > Gila orcuttii. Next base: position 29,969,832 of record JAPDVR010000018.1, on the reverse strand, counting down.
CTGTAGACTAGACCAATGTCCCGCACATCTGATTTTTCGGGAGTCACGAGTCCGGCCAATCAGCGCAAAAGCTGAGGCACTGAAAGTGTTGCACTCTCACACCGAGAGCACTCGCTGACTGGAGCTGCTTCACTGATCACGCATCAGTCTCTCAAAGTTAAGACAGCAGAATTAATAAAAGAACAGGTCAGTACAAATCAAATCGGATGTCAAACCGCAAACCGTTATTTAAATATGAATCCTGCGTGTCTCTAAATGAATGGCGCAGACGCGTGATCATTACCACACACACACACACACACAGAAGCACGCGTGACGCTTGCGCTGTTTTCAGCCTCAGCCGCATCATTATATGAGGACATGATTGCATAAACATCTCCAGAGCCGCTTAGTCACTTCATGAGCTTAATGCTTCAACTGAGAAAAGTTATCGTCATATCCATAGGGTCATATCATAAACACACAGAAACTCAAAGATCTCAACGGCAACCCGTCAAAATAAAAGTTCGGTTTTTCATAGGGACCTAAAAATGTAATTTGTGTTAAACTGTAAATAAATTTAATTGTTTGATAATTTCAATTAATTAGAAATGCTTTTTTTATTAGTAAAATTTAATTTTACCATTAAAATAGTCTTTAAGTTTTACAAAATGTTTACAGAATGCTGCTGGGTGCTCCCTGAATTTTTTTATAGTTATTATTATTAATAATGTTATTAATTATGTTATTATTAACAGTTCTCAGATTTAAAAATATGATTAAAATCATTTAAAGAAAGTTTTTGTAAAAACCCTTTGTTATTCTTAATTTTGACTTTAACTTACATTTTTACACCAGACATAGGCTATATCGGTTCAAAATATCGGTTATCGGTCTACTTGATCTGTAATAATCGGTATCGGCCCTGAAAATCACATATCGGTCGACCCCTACTCAAGTGGCCACGCCCTTAATTACACAGAACTTTAAGGTTTAATATAATTTAAACGGATGACAAAACAAATTCACCCCCCTCAGTTTTCATGAAGGGCAAAATTAGCTTAATAGCCAATTTTTGTACCAGACTGTCAAAAAAAATTATTCCGCTGTAAAGTTAGGCATTAAGTTGGGTTAATGGAATTGACTCCCTTTTGGAGCCTGACTCTATTGGCAAGTCGATGAATTGCAGTTTAAGTCACTTCCGTATTGGCTTCAAGAGAGATCACAAGGTTGCCGCTTGGTAAACACTCAAGGGGTAGAGGTGTGTTACCTCATGATTCAATTACGATTCAGAGGGTAACTATTCAATTTTAAAACAATTTTCGCCATATCTTCAATTCTTTTATTCACAATAATGTTATTTTATCTTTTTTATTACAAATAAGAAAACACAGTAGAACAAATACAATTTAGGGATTTTCTCCCTGAGCTTAACCCCGGGTTATCGTCGTTCTAAACACAGCTCTTAACCCCAGGTAAAAGAACATTTCACATGGCATTGCCAAACTTGAACAGTGTAAAACGATGCGGTGTTAGAATGTGATGATGACTATATGAAGCACGCTATTGGTTGTCATTGCTAAGCATATTTACGTGCTTTGGACAGTAGGAACGTAACAATATATTGTGTCAACATATCGCAATACAAAAATGCAACAATATGTCGTGGATCCTAGTTCACCCAAAATTGTGTGAGGAAAAAAGTTTAGAGTTGTTTCAGTCAGCACGAGTAACGCATTGAGATCTTTTTCGTTACTTATTGCACTTAAAGTGCGTGACGTGCTTGATGTTAAAAGGTTATTTTCTCATTCATGACATGCATGTTCTTTTCATAGAAACAGCAAGTGCAAGTGCTTTGCTTACGAAGGACATGAGAAACTTTATAAATACTGCTTACTGTATGATAGGCCTATTAAATTCGATTTCCTAAAAATTGATTATTTTGTTTTTATGCATTGATGCGGAATCACGCATAACAGCATCGGATGATGCATCTTAGAAACAAATACATTTCACAGCTTTATCAAGGGGTGGCAGCTATCTTGATGCTAATGCATTCCAGCGAAGCAGGCAGTGTGGCTACAACCTAACAGAGTGCCTTAGCTGCATTGTAAACACAGGAAGTCTCCTCTGCAGTCTCATCTGATTGGTTTTTACTTCTATAAACACACAGCTTTGCATGGCCAATAAAGGTGTTATTGGGAAGCACAACCAAACCCAGTGTTCACTCTAGAAATTAGTAGCTATACCAGAACCAAAGACTCACTATTGAGTTGTACAAGTCCTGTAATAAAGGTTTTTGTAACAATAGAGCAGGAGTGTCTGATACTGGAAACCCACTGTCCTGTAGAATTTAAAGGGACACCAGGCAGGAATCCCGTTTTTGTCAAACAGCGACCCCTAGAGTCGCTGTGGAGTACTTGTATTTAACGTTACTGTCGTAAATTTCTTTTGCCAAGTGTGTCAGAGGTTCTGGGTTCTAATCCGTACTAGTATAGTTTATTTTCCTCATCAAAACCGAATGTTTATTAGTGGTTGTATTTCAAGCAGGGACACGTTTTTTGTGCATTAGGTTTTGTGATTTCACCGTAACAAATATAGAGTCTCTCCTCAACGGATTGAGGCGCGCGTTTGTGTGAAGACTGTGCGCGTCACAACAGAACACTCTATCCGCGCCACTGATCGCAGCGGCAACAAGCACTTTGGTCACTTGATTTCAAAAACAACACATTTCAGATCGCCTCTTATTTAACAAACGAACGAAATGAATGCTCTACTAGAATTACCTGGAGATGTTTTATTTGTTTGTATGGGTACATCCGTGCCGCGAGATGTTTCAATGGGGACATATAACACCCGCAAATTACGCTCGTGTCTGACTCCTCGCTCCGTCAGTCTGCCGTTTCCTCTTTCTCTGTTCCACCGACAATGCTTTCTGCATCTTATATGCCGGCTCAGCCATGACGATATTGTGACAAACTCCATCCTTCTCTACCTTCCTGGATGGGGGCGTGTATGTGTGCAGTGCCGTAAAGGAATATGTTACATCGCGAGAGCTGATATCTCGCGATACTTCCTGAGGCTGAGGCCGGCGGCCCGCCGCACCAAAGTTGCAAGTGAGATTTTTCCGCTCACAGGCACCAGGGGGGTGCGAGAAGGCCACCATTCAACCCGAAAGAAGTCATATAACCATTTCAATAACTCTGAAGCTGTTCAGTTAAGCTAAAAAAACTGCATAGAATCCCTTTAACTGCAACCCAAATTATTTTTTTATTTTTTTTTATTTATTCATTTATTCGACATGGACATTTCAATTAAACATAGTACAAGACAAGTCTGTAACTGATGCTATGCAAAAGAGTTTATAGCTATTGCTAATTTTCAACTCCAGTCCATGGTTGGGCCTTTACACTACAACATTTGCCATTTCATCTTAAAAACATCCCTATAAACATACCAAATGAATCACTTACATACACAAACAAGTTATCTACAAATGGGTACATTCCTGTTTCGATTTCATCCAAGACTTAACTCGAGAAGTAAACAGTTTAAGCTCAGTCATGGTTTTAAATTCAGTGGGTAATGAATTCCACAATTTTGCACTTTTATATGAAAAAGTAGACTGACCAAATGAAGTCTTACAGTACGTAACTATACAGTTGTTATTGATAGAGCCTCTGGTGACTATTGATGCTTTGTCTCTGCACAAATGAACTGAGTGGCTCAGGTGCTATATTATTGAGACATTTGAAAGTTAGTTTGAGAACATAAATCACTAAAGCTTTCAAAGCTTAATTTATACTTCAGGAGAATATTGCAGTGATGATAGCGTATTGGCTTCTTATCCATAATCTTTATAGTTTGATTATATAATGACCTAATATGCTTAGTTTTTGCAAGCGTGGCCTGTGCCCATACTTTCATGCAGTATGATATATGAGAGAATATCATAGCATGCATGTACAGGAGGGCGGCCTGTTTTGGAATATATTGTCTAATTAGTTTAAAACAGTTTAGGTTACTTTGTATAGTTTTTGAGATTTTCTTAAGATGTTTATCAAATTTTAATTGAGGGTCAAGGACCAATCCAAGGTATTTAAAACCTGTTACCAATTTTATAGTTGTGTCTTGCAAATTAATTTGAAAATTTTGTTCCTCATCTTGACTTTTAATAGAAAAACACATTGCTACAGTTTTAGTTGAATTTAGTACCAACTGATTTTGAATGAGCCATTTACTGACCTCCGCCATACAAGTGGTCAAAACCTCCGCTGACTGTTCCGGTGACTTAGCGGGTGCATAAAAAAACAGCATCATCCGCATAAAGTTGGCAATTTACATCCGGACAGATTTGTGGCAAATCATTTATAAAAAGACTAAACATCAAAGGTCCCAGCATAGAGCCCTGTGGTATACCCCTTTGAATGCATAAGAGTGGTGACTTATCCTGATCAACTTTAATGTCTGTCCTGAAGATAAGATGTAAACCAGCTAACAGTCTCAACAGAAAAGTTAAAGGATGTCATCTTGGATAGTAGTAGGCTATGACTGATCGTTTCGAAAGCCTTTTTTAGATATAAAAACACCGCTCCTACCACCTGACTCCTGTCCATGGACTGTTTTAGATTTTCAAATCAAACAGCAGTTTGCAATTTCGGTTGAATAACCTGGTCTAAAACCAAACTGCTGTGGGTGGAGGAGCTGATTGGTTTCCAAGTGGTAATAAATTAAATTAAAGTAAATTAAATACCTGAAACAGCTAATCAAGGTCTAACTAGACATACTACAAACTTCCAGGCAGGTTTGAGACAAGTTGGAGCTAAACTCTGCAGGACAGTGACCCTCCAGGACAGAGTTTGGAAACCCCTACAATAGAGGTACTAACATGTTGACAACAGTGTTGCTAATCTAGATTGAAAGGTTTCAGTCCAAAACAGACAAACAAAAATAGCTTTTACTCATCCTCAAGATGTTACAAACCTGAATGATTTTCTACAGTGAAACAAGACAATATTTTGAAAAATGTCTCAGCGTTTTTGGAGCAATTGGAGTCCAATGCTGTTTTGTATCCATTCATTGCATGGCCAAAAGCAGTTATTTTCTTGTGTTCTACAGACTAGGGCTGTAACAACTAATCAAAATCGCGTCTGCGCACGGAAAACATCTGCCAGTCTTTACGTTATTCTTGACGTAACCGTTTTGACTGTGGGGAAGAAGTCTGCTGAGGAGCTCGCTTCAGTGCGGGCTCTGCAAAGGCGTGCATCGACGACGCATATCGACCGCAAAAGTCGATGTCACATCTGCCAGTGAATAACACATTTCTATGGACAAAACATCTGGAAAAAAGCGTAGGACTGCTGTGGGAAAGTGCATGACCCAAGTTGATCTAAACATGAGAATGTGTCATATTACGCTCTTCAAACAAAACCATATTTTAACACTGCTTGCCCTGTCATGTGCTTTGATGGATGTGCATGCTGTTTAATATGTTTGAGACGCGTTTTCCTCATTGCATAACTTATTGTATCTGAAATCTGAATGGTTATTTCACACTTCCTAATGGTTTAGTTCACTATTATCCGTTAATGTTAGAAAATAATGCTTGTCCTGACAGGACAGCAAGACTTCACAGCCTTTAGTGAACAAGGCAGGCAGAGGAGTACAATAATTCTGACGTTAGATGTTAAGAGCAACATGTAACAACAATTTCATAATAATTAAAATGTTTAATTAATCATGGATTTTTCCATTAAATTAACAAAATTGTCTAAGCTAATTGTTAGTTGAATCCCTACTGCTGATATAAAATCTAAAAGGTTTTGAATAAAACAAGGGTGAGAAAAATAAGAAATTTAATATGTGTGCGCACCAACTCAAGTTCAGATCATACAATAATCCGTTTTCAAAACAGAGAGAAAGATACACACAGTCAATGGGCAACGCCAGACCCCTTGAATGACAGGTAAATCCCTCCGCCTGTATCAAATGCTGCCAAATGCTGAGACTAGGTCCAACAGGTTACTTAGCAACTGTAACCTTATATGGTCAAACCAAGCAATCAATCACAGTGGCTTCCTGAGAGAGGATGGGGAGCGATTCAAGGCCCAAAAGCACAGAACAGGGATAATACAACTACAATGGAGGTGTGGGATGAACTGGACTGGGGGAGGGGAGTGTAAGTGGGTGTAGAGTTAAGGCGTCTGATTCACTACACTGTCAAGGCTTTGAGGAGGGAATTAAAAAAAAAAAAAACTGGCAGGAAGTACCCTCAAGCTAGGAGTGCAAGCCCAGGGTGTGTTCCTGCAGGGAGCTTGATTCACTTTCTTTAGGATTTGGTGTGTTACAGATAGGGATGTCCCGATCCGATCCACAGCATCGGTATCGTGCCGATACTGGCCCAGAACGCTAGATCGGAGGGGAGAAAAAATATGATCCGATACCTATCCAACAATGCTTGAATATAGCATTTCCCTTGCTGCGACATTAAGCCGCGCATATTGGGCGGTTTTGCCATCTATTTTGCGGGCAAAAAATGGGTTTGGGCGGGTGGATAAACATTGGGCTGGTTAAACATTGGGCTGGTTTCGGATCAGTTCGGCGGGTTTTTGTAGCCGAAACACCGGCACTTCAGATCCTTCTTCCGGCGACCCTCTGTTCAGCAGGCAGTAGTCTGTCTCACTCACTCACACACACACACACACACACACACACACACACATCTCTGGCTGACGTGCCCTCTAAACTCACAACAGACACTCCATCCCACTACCTTCGGTGTACTATAAACACGGTTTTGCAATCCGTCTCCTCAGTTTATAAACCGTAGGCTGTAAACTTTATGCTACACAAGATTGACGCATAGCAAGTGTGTGTGCAGAGTGTGGAGCGCACACTGCATGGACGGAGCGCGGGCGCGAACACTTCCGGTTTCCTTTCAACAGTGGAAACAACTTAAAATACTCATTTCTGGTCATACAGAAAATAACTTATTTATATATAACTTACGTCAATATGTATTTGTATTGTATTTTAAAAATACAACAACCGTTAATTTTTCGTTTTACGGGTAAAAAAGGAAAAACGAATGGACGCAAAAGCACACGGATCAATGGGTAATTTTAAAGCTTTTTAATTTTAAATGATCAACTTTAAACCTGTTGGTAGCTTTAAGTAGCCTACTGAAGTAGCCTGCCTGCCTGTATTTTGTCCTGTTTGAATAAAGGGTGTCAGTCTTTCATAATCAACTGTTGTTGTGGCCTATATACTGGAGAAGTATTTGTTCTCCATTTGAGTGAGATGTTTTTAGGTTGCTAATTGAGCAAAGTGCTTCCATATATTTTATTAGGCCTAGTATTAGTTCAAGAATAAAATAGAATAAAATAAAAATATCGGATTAATATCGGTATCGCAAATAACCAAATCTGCGGCATCGGTATCGGAAGTGAAAAAGTGGTATCGGGACATCCCTAGTTACAGACGTTAACTATTCTGAAGCAAAAAGCTTGTGTGTTTGAATGTTAAGATGAGTTATCAAATAACACAAACAGGGTCAAGCAACTTCAGACATAGCTTGAAATACCAGACGCTGGCTTGTAATAAGAAACTATGAGCTGCTGATGGAAGACTATTTTATGAAGATTCTATTCAAAATAAAATGTGCCTATCTAGAGACACAAACTTAAAGGATGATAAAGAGTGTTGTTCCATGAAAACAAAAGGGGCATTTGGTTTTACAAAAAGCAAGACTAAACACCAAATTGGGCTTTAAGGCCAGTCACATTCCATACTTGCCATTTTAACAAGAGAACTGATGGGCAGGCTTGAAAACAAAGAACAAGCCACAAAAAAAAAAAAAAAAAATTAAAAAATTAAAAAACACACACAACACTAAACCCAATGATTTTAGCTAGTGTCATGCAAAATCCCAACCAAAGCAATTGACACCAAAGCAATTCCATTGGCTGAAAGAACATAAAATGTCTACTCTATATGGTGCAAAATGAACTGTTATTTAACTGTGTAAATACAATTTACGTCAAAATTCACTCAAGATAAACACTGTTAAAGACAATAATTTGTTACCTCACATTTGTTTAAACAAATTATTTTATTTTGTTTGTAAACCACTACTCTAGAACCTAGAAAAAGATATGAGACATTATAAATGGCGACCTCTTGGGGTCCGAGGGGAACCAGCAAAAACACTTTTGCATCATTCAGAGTGATTAGTCACCATGAAATATTCAATTCTTCTTTTTTATGGAAAATTGCAGTTTATTATAAATGATTTATCTGTGCACTTTTTTAAACTCATGTGCCCGCATAAGAGGTTGATTGCTGAAACAATCGTTATCTGCATAAATACTTACTGATAATTTTCCCAGGTTGCATCCATTACTAGAGTTTTTATGTTTAATGATCATGTTATGATCATTACAATCTATTTGCATTAGTTTATATCCAGCTGGTCACTTTTATGCATTCGTTAGCCAGCAAAGTTGCACATTTAAAGCTAATGAAGTGAGAAAGCAAACTGTATGGTCATGCAGGTAATTTCAGTTCTTTATAAACGCATACATAGTTTGTTATTTTGATTAGATAATCATCAATAGTTCTAAAATAGAAGCATATAACGTGAGAGACCACATGCGCATCTAATTTCAATGCAATGGCCTTTATGTAGATATTTGGATATGGTGTCAATGCCTGGCCATTGGATTTATATGAAATAGTAACACTTAACAATAACATTCCATTTCTAACATTGATAAATGCTGTAGCAGTATTGTTCCTTGTTAGATTGTTAATATCAACTATCACTAATACATTTAAAAATGTTAAAGTTGTATCTGTTAACATTAGATAATGTACTATGGACTAACATGACTAATCAATGTATGATATTTAATTTATATATTTCATTAAAAAAGTATTCAATTTTAAAAACTCTTTTGATTAATTAGTTATCGGCCAGGGATGCGTTTCCCAAAGCCAACTATGGTCGCAAGTTCCGTCGTTACCTATAGTTTATAGGAAATTGCGATCAAAGTTGGCCAACAATGCTTTTGGGAAACGCACCCCAGTGAGGTCCAACCTAGTTATTATCGTTATAGTTCTGTAAAGTTCAATATTGGTCGACCTCTACTCAAAATCTTTAATCACAATAACTTCCCCTCCCACTTGCAATGTCATCTTATCTCTGATGACTTGTTTGCAATAGTAAACAACAACAAACCTCTCATCCAATCAATTCCAGATGGACAAATTAAGTCCCACCCTACATTATTTTTCTGGTACGAGAAGCCATTTCACTTGAATATATGTCACAATAGGGAATAACAGTAGGGCTGCCCCCTAATAGTAGACTAGATGTTATTTATCAAGAGGCTTAGTTTACTATTTTAATTAGTCGTTTAGTCGCAGGAGAAAAAAAAAACTCCACATGAATTGGTAAAGTCACGCAGTCCGATGGATAAAAGGTAATTATGGCCCTGTCCCAAATGACACACTTCATGCACTTACAATGGATGCTGTGTACGTGTCCGATAAGCCCACAAGACCTCAGGGTGTCCAATTTGTCAGGGTGTCTGATTTCAGGTTTCAGAAGGGTGCCCGCGAGAGCCCCCCTTTGTGGTCGATATGCGCCGTCAATGCACGCTTTTGCAGAGTCCGCACTGAAGCGAGCTCCACAGCAGACTTCTTCACGACAGTCAAAACGGCGTTACGTCACGAAAGTGAGGACTCATAGGAAGAACGTGAGTGTTTAGGGTGCCATTTGGGACAGGGCCTATGTCAGGCAGGAAATGTTCACCTTTCATTCATCGACATCAAACATGGCTTTCTCTGAAACATGCAAGTAGTAGCTTAACATTAGCTACTTTACATGGCCGCTCTCTCATTAATTAGAACCCAAATAAATGTGGGCTTTTATGAGGCGCATATCCAAGTGATCGTGCAGAAGCTAAATTAGTACAGCACTTCCTGCATGACATGTTTTACTTAACATGCATTTCTTTATATGGGAGTCTGCGTCGTCAGCTTCACAGTAGCTGCCGAAAGGGACTTCGTGCTTCGTGTTTACCTCTAATGTAGAACCATGTAACAATATTATCTCAATCCTGAATATTAAATCATCATAAACGTGCAACTAGTCGACTAATGCCTTAAATGAACGACTAGGCTATTAATAGTCAGGGGCAGAACTAAATAAAAGACCATTGCAACTTCCGTTTAATGCCACCTGTAATGCATATTCTGTTTCTAATATGCTTGTCAATGGAAAAAGTCAAACAATATTTTCTGCATTCATTATGCATTTCAAACAACACTAAATACAAGAGTACAAGATGAGGACCAGTTCTGGACTCTTCCCCTGATATTCACTGTCGCTTAAGTGAATTTGTGAGTGCCACCAAGTTGTAGTTCTATGTAAGAGCAGTGCAAAGGAAAAGAGATTAGAGATCTGTAAAAAAAAAAAATATTTGTACTGACAGCATAAAAACGTTGGTCTGCACAGATATTTATAGGACTGAATTTTCATCTTGGTGTCAACAGGCCTTTAATTTGAATCACCAAATATATCCTCCAAAGTACTACAACAATTGTTAATGGAATTGGAATCATTAAAAATCAGAAACTAAATCATCAGTGTTCTTCTATTCTAAATACTACTAATGAGGATGTAAACTCAGTACCTATAATTAAAAAATAAACGATGATGACAAAGTGATATTTTACTCTAGACTTTACTTTTGTTATTTATTTCACTCATAGTTTACCCATTTATTCTATGTGGCGTCTTTGATTTTTTTTATTGATTTTTTTTACTTGCGATAAAAACTGTAACGTTAGCTGTTTTACAAGTACTAAACAGCAGGATTTGGGTTCGCCAAGGTGTCCAAAAATTTCGGATAAAAGCGGTGCAAGTACACAGGCAGACTACATTAAATACGCACTGCTTTAATGAAATTATCAATGTTAAATATCAAATTACTGGAAGTTTGCCTGGGTTATTTTATGTAACATTATATATGCACACATAATATGAACACGTGTTTTAAAATAACATTGTTAAATAGAAAATAAATAACGCCAATCCACCCTTGCGCACATACCCACCACCTTTCCTCTTTGTTTAGACATACTGGTTCAATCCTGCTAACGTTAGTAAACTATAACAGGCTGAACGCAGAGATAAATGTTCACCATCCAGACCAGAGCAGGCGTTTGTAGAAAAACATTGTCATGTGTATTGTTTTCAGTAGTAATGGTCGATGGCTATGTGTGTGTTCACACTAAGCCATGGGAGTTAAACGAAGCTCGGTGTCAGCTAGTCTGTATTAGCGGCCGCTTTCAGCCTAGCTAGTCGAGCTCAAAAAAGCTATTCATCCAAACTGCATAATTACCGGTGACTACAGTCCATACCAACTACCCACCACAACCATACCATCCATTAAGAAACGGCATTACACATTCAAATCGTTACTCAAAGCAGCTTGGTGGGGGGGTAAATTAACGGACTGTCGAAATTCAAAAATCCACTAACGTTAGCTGGTTAACGTTAGCTGAGATTAAACAACCCCATTCCCCTCCTCCATGTCAAACAAACCAACGTTAAATGGCGAGAATCATGCATTTTTCTCACCTGGAGTTAGCCTGTGTTCTCCACCCATTGACTGGGGCGACATCGAGTGTGCCGGGCTCTCTGTTGACGGGCGAAGACCGCATCTCTGCGGGGAAGGAGTAGTCGGAGTCCCCGGTAGAGGATTGCACCTCCTTCGCTTGGGGGACTGCGGGCTGAGAAGGGCCTCAAACTCCATAGATCGCTTCAACGTCGCGCCACAAGCCATGATCGCTGATTTAATGACACAATAAACAACAACTGTAAAATACCACCTTTTTATAATAAAATGCTCAGATTTCCTTTTCGAATTCGACTTTTTCAGGGGGTTTTATTGAGCTTCGCACGATATCGGCGGCCCCCCTCTGTTCACACACCGGTTTAAACATCAAGTGCCAGATTTGTAGCAAAAATGCTAAAACGACACAGCCGAGGACTGTACCATTCACTGAGAGGCGGGGGGGGGGGGGAGCGAATGTTATAAACGAGTTTGTTTTTTCTCAAATAAAGTTATATCATAACTTGTTTTGTTTACAAAGCAACAAAAACATTCATGTGGTTTAACATATATCGCAAAAATATAAGCTATATGTTAAATAATTTCTAATAAAGTAAATCTACTACAGTGGTAATCGTCCCAACCCGTGAGTAGTGGATTATGTTAATGCCCTCTCTCAACATAGTTTCCAGTGATGTGCTGCTCCAAATCAAAACGATTATTAATAATGAAAGTGATAGTTATACTTACTCGGGTTTATGCTTGCCATTGTTTAGCTTTTCCTGTATAAACAGGCCTCTTGCACCGACATTTATGTGGAGGCTGTTTGCATAGAAAATAACACCTTTTATTATAAATGTACTTAATATTTTAATATTATATTTCATATTTTAAAATGTACGATCATTATCTATCTCCCTTATGAATATAATAAATAGGTAAATATATAAAATGAATACATTATGTACATTTGCTTTATATTATTAATGTATAATATTTGCTCTTTTTTCGTCAATATTTGTTTTTCTAATTTAAACAATATCTTTATATGCTCACTGAATTCTTTCAGTTCTTTGGATTAGTTCTTGGATTAGTATTTGGATTTCATTCTAAGGAAAAAAAAAACTTTTCCATTTCCACTCCTCCAACAGCTTAATCCTGATTGGTGCCTTACAATCATATGACTCTGATCAATATTTATTGAGTTTATTTGGCCAAAGACCATATTTCTGGAGGATTTGCATGTTGGTGTTTGTTTGTGTTAGCCATCAAAGCAGTCTTTCAAATCATGAGGAATAATTTCCTCACTGTCTCCTAACACCTCTATTTAGACGCAATGTTATGTATTTGAATATTACATATACCATATGAATATCACACGCTTTTATATCCCAAACCAACATTTGTCAATTTTGACTTAATCCAATGAAAATACTGTAAAATGTAAAACATATTAATGAAGGCCTAATTGATTACATGTAAACAATTATCTCAAAAGATCCTCAAACTGCGCTGTATCATCAAGAGGAAAATGTGTTTTTAATGATGTATCGGTCAATGAATTGGTCAGATTGGAGTGTAAGTGGTTTCTTAAACAATGTAACAGTAATTTATAGTTATGGCATACAGTATTTTATTGAACATATAATTATGCAAAATACCTTAAAAGTCAATATTACACTAATAACATTGGAATTTGCATTATTAGCAGACTCCTTCTTACCATAGCAACATATAATAATGTACTTAGTGTATCATAACAATTATCGTCGTGATATAGTAAGACATACAGCCAAGAACAGTGATAAAGGCAGAAAATGGGTATTACAGAATGTAATACAAAGCATATTGTATAATCGATCCAAAAGGGTAGGTGAAGTTTTTGCCTGTAGTCATCAATAATGCTTAAGTTATTTTGTTTCACAGTGTAATCTCTCTCTCTCTATATATATATATATATTGGCATCTTTTATGTTTGGGACAAAATGTAGCAAGTGATTCACCTGTTCTGAGTTCTTAGATAATTGCACTCCTGTAGAAAGGTATACACCAAAAGCTCATCACAATAGCCACATTACTACACACTGACCTTGTATGTTCATTTAATTTATAAGTATGTTTTGCTCATGTTAAAGTTTTTATAAGCATATCAACTTCTTCCTTTCATGTTTTCCACACTTTACATGATATCCTTCACATTCTTATCACAAAACAATGTAACTGCAAGGCCTACAGTGAGGAAGAAGAACTACATTTTGTGGAATATTTCAGCTTTTGACCAGCAAAATGGATGAAAATAAAGAACAAAATATTTTATAAATAAATAAAACTTTATTAAATTTGCATGCTATTTTGCTGGTTGTCTACACTCTCGGAAATAGTATCTGGATTACTATCACTCACTCCCTGATCCTCACGCTTTTTGCCGGAACTATTTTCATTTCTTATGCTATACGTGTTTCCCAAAGTATGTTCCCTGCATGCCAAGCAACATTTGAACAGTGCTAACAGTTCTCCCCTTAGCTCTTGACAGCGTAGAGCGTATAGGAGCGGGTTTACACACGAGTTCACCAAGCAAAGCGTGCTACAGAAAGCGAACATTCGCTGTTGTTTATCTGTAAGGGTCACCATGACATCCACCATCATAAAGGACAGGACAGGCAGCCAACAAACCGCGAGGATTAGGAGGATCAGACTGAAGGTACGTGCGAGCTGAATGTCCATTCGCATTCGAGCCTGTCCTTTTATGCTCGACCTACCACACTTTGGTCCACTCATAGCTGCTTCATGCCGGTTTGCTTTCAGCAGGATGAGGGCATAAGCCACTGTGATAAGGAAGAGCACCACCAGTTGCAGGCCCGTCCAGCAGGCCAGGTAGTGATGATCCACATAGGGGAAAAGACGGGAACACGGAGGATCCAACCAGGTTGTGCACCTCCAACCCATCAGAGGAAGGAATGAAATTATAATCGTTACACACCATAATAATACTATAGCGAGCTTGGCCCTTATGCATGTCAATAGCACCTTGTAATTGGAAGCCTGGTAGATGCAGAGATAACGGTCCAGTGCTGTCAGCAATAGACTTCCCACAGAGCCCGTGAAGGCCATTGTGACCCCGCCCAGCTTGAACAGATAGATATTAGCGTTGTCGTCTTTACCATAAAGATGGAAATTTAGAAAACTGATGGTGAAGAAACAGCTGGCAAAAGTGTCAGCCAGTGCCAAGCTGCTGATGAACAGGTATGATGGCCGTCTGCGCAGAGTGGCGGAGCTTGCAATGACCACCAGGACCAAAATGTTCTCCAGGAAAGTCACAGGACCAGCTAGAAAGCAAATTGAGCCAATAGCTTTCTTCTCTGGTGTGCTCAGGACCCTGTAGCACTGCAGGCTGTTGCACAAGCTCGCATCTGCAACAATTCAGGAACAAAATCATTCAGAATAATCACTTTTTTAAGATAAACAATTAATAGGATTAATATTTTAATATTTTAAACAAATATTTCATTAAGAATATTTTTAAATACATTCAAATATTTGGGGTCAGTAAAACATTTTTTATGTTTGGTCTCTCATGCTCACCAAGACTGTGCTTATTTGTAAATATAGTGTGAAATATTATTACAATTTAAAATAAAAATTTTTATCTATTTAAGATGTAATTTATTTCTATGATGATAAAGCTGAATTTTCAGCAGCCATTACTCCGGTCTTCTGTGTCACATGATCCTTCAGCTGATTTGGTGCTCAAGAAACATAATCAACTTTGAAAACAGTTGTGCTGCTTAATAATTTTGTGGAAGCCATGATGCGGTTTTTTATTTATTTATTTTCTGAATTTATTTGAAATAGAATAGTCTTTGTAAAAATGTAAAAGTCTTTTACTGACCTCAAATCAGAAACAAAAATGATCACAACTCAACTTGGAAAGACATGTCATGATCACAGAAAGACCATAGAAAATATACCTGTGGTTGAAATGTTTGTACTTTCATTTAAATAAAGCACAGTGGTAGCTTCTTGATCTTGTTCCAATTCACTCCCCATTTCCCCAGGACAGAATTGATCTATTAAAAGTAAATTATGAATCATGAAACTTTGATTTTTGGAGTTTGACATGATTAAAGCTCCAGTAGGTCACTTTTGTAAACAAATATTTGTTAAAACTGTCATTATGTCCTGACAGTAGAATATGAGACAGATAATCTGTGGAAAAAATCAAGCTCCTCTGGCTCCTCCCTGTGGTCCTATTGCCATTTGCAGAAATACACCGCTCCCGGTCAGAAACAACCAATCAGAGCCAGGAGGAATGTCTTAGCAGTGTCAATCACGCCCGTGTACGCGCTGATCACCCCTCTCTTGCACAGTGCGAGCGCGTACCGTCGTTCGTGACTCTCCTGTTCGAACTCGTTCATCCAAATGAACGAATCTTTTTTCAAGTCATTTCGTTCATTCAACGAACGAAATGACTCGAAAAAAGATTTGTTCATTTTGAACGAGTCTTTTTTGGAGTCATTTCGTTCATTCAACGATCGAAATGACTCGAAAAAAGATTTGTTCATTTTGATGAACGAGTTCGAACAGGATCACGAACGTGCATCACAGAACAGAGCAAGGCGAGCATTTGTGCTTATAAAACTTAAAGTTTTGTATTTATTTTTGAAATGACCGATCGTTTCGCTAGATAAGACCCTTATTCATCGTCTGGTATCGTTTAAAGCCCTTTGAAGCTGCACTGAAACTGTCATTTGGTCCTTGAAACGTTTGTGTCCTATATTGAAGTCCATTATATGGAGAAAAAGCCTGGAATGTTTTCATCAAAAACCTTAATTTCTTTTCGACTGAAGAAAGAAAGACATGGACATCTTGGATGACATGGGGGTGAGTAAATTATCAGCAAAAGTTTTTTTTAAAGTGAACTAATCCTTTAACGTTATCTTACTAGCTATTTATAACTTATAGAAAGAATGCAACGTTATAAAGTTACATGTATTGCAAAATACATAATGATTTGAGGACCAAGTTTGTAGTCAAAGTATGGGCAGGCCATAGTCAATGTAAAGCATATCCGGTTGTTAAGTCGTGACGTAACCACTCTCCGATAATACTGTTTCCGGGTCCAAAGGCCGGGTCCTCTCTACCTACCTACCGCTTTCGCCCGAGTTTTAACGTGTTCCCGTGTTGTTTAAATAGATCGGAGTTAAAAAAACAAGTGACATTCAACTGTCATTCTACCGCTTCCCCTGTGACGAGAAAGATAAGAGTAAAATGGCTGCAGTTGATAAGGTAAGTTACAAATCTTAAACGAATGAAGAAACTTTGGCGCCAGTGGGTGCTATCCCTTAATCCCTAGTAACACCCACTGGCATTGAAGCGAAAAAAGCCCTTTAAGAAAAGGGTTTATTTAGTCTAGGATCTGGAGTGGACGAGCGGAACGCTTGGGCCCGGAAGAGGCTAAACGTCACGCGTGACGTCAGACGGAATGCGCATGACGTCACAGTAAGCGGAAGTCGCTGCTGTTCCGCTCACTGAGTGGCAGAAAGACTGAGCGGCAGCATTGGTTTTCAGTGTGAATGCTGCGGAAAAACACACAAAACGCGTCTAAAACGGGAAAGAGCTTTGAGACTGACTGTACGACTAGATTTGACAAGAAATATGAGGTATATTTTTACAGACTACCTAAAGCTACAGAACAGAGAAGCAAATAGATCGTTGCAATTCATAGAAACAACTGGACTCCAGGCAGCGAAAGGTGGATTTGCAGTTATCATTTTTGTGTCAATATGCTGAATTTAGTGGTAAAATCATTCTTTATATATTGTATTGTTATATATTGCAGTGACAACTCATCAATCAAATATTTACCACTGTATATTCTGTAGAATTTGACATTTTTAAATAAACACTGACAAAAAACTATACAAGTTTTAAGTCTACACGATATGATGATATATATAACATTGATATAAGTGATCACCTGGATTTAGACCTGCCTATATTGTATTTATATAAAGCGTTCACAGGCAAATTTGCTGTATGTATTTCCCCGGTGTCAAAATCAGGCACATATAAATGTCAGGAAACACAATTTCTGGCTGCATGTCAATATCCATGGATCACTGGATCTTTAGTAAGTTGTAAGGAACACTATATTGAGTCCAATCTTTAGTTTAAACTGATAATCGTTTGTTTTACTTGCGTTTTCGCAGTTTCCCCTATTAAATCCAGTCACGCAGCTGCTCTTCTGCCACTCAGTCCGGCTGAGGGGGCGTGTTCCGGCGGGAAAGTGACGGTAATGCATTCCCTCTATTGTTGATGTTTCGTCCCTATTAGTGAATGTTCCATAACTGATTATAATCCGCCGTCATCGGTGGTCCTGCTTACTAGTCTGCGCGTTCACGGCAGGCTCCGCTGTGGGGGAGGAGCTGTGGAGGGAGGGCTGTAGAGCAGCAGAGAGCAAGGGGGTTGGACCTGGAAGTTGTGCTTGTTCAAATTTTCAGGCTAAGTCAACATTTTCTCAAAACTCCCTACTGCAACTTTAAGAGGGATAAAACACTCATTTAAAGTCAAACATGTCTCCAAGCAAAATTTTTATTAGGCTAATGCATTCTATAAATAAAACGACATTATTCAGGCAGAATGAGTTAGATTTGGAAGAGAATTGATGTTATATTTAATGTGAAATAATTAGCCTGTCCCATGTCTATAAACCACTCCCTGTGACCTAAAGCTGTTCAATAGAATAGAGAGTTACATATTGCCCTCTCCTGGTCAAAAGACCACGCAGATTTATTACAAGAGAAAGGATGGACAAATGAAGAAAAACTATGAGTGTTATTGTTTGATTTACATGTTAATGAACCATAACCAACCATATTTTCACTGATATCCACTAGGAGATAGAGTATTGTTCGATGTGGCTCACATGCTTTGGAATAGCCTTACAAGCTAAGTCCAGAAAGCAGACACATGCTTTTGGTTCAATGCAGGCTAATCTGTTTAGTTAGGTAAATAGTAAATTAAATACTCTGCTCTCATTTTATTGTTCCCTCCTTCCACAATCACCTTATTCATCCTGTCCTTACAAAAGGCACTATTAGATTTTTCTTCTTTACCCTCCCACATTTTCATCCCAAGGCGCATTAGCTCCATGCCATCTCTTTTTGTCTTCAGTGTTCTTAAAATTTCTGGAAATGTCAGATAATGTTACGGTTAAAGCCACTTCTCATGTTAGCTCACAAGGGCTTTCCCTAGTCTTTGTTCCTCCCAAAATTTCTTCCTCATTTAGACTAAAATATTCTTGTAAGTTTTTCCTATAGCCACTTTCACTTTTAGTGGCTCACTGGGGGTTAAATGATTTTTCTTTTCCTTTATCTTCTTTAGTTTTAGTTCTGTAAAGGTGCTTTAGAACAATCTGTATTGTAAAAAGCAGTATTGATTTGAATTAACCAAAATAAGACAAAGGACTGTACAAATCACCTTATGAAAGACATCTGAAAAAACTTAAACACTGAGTCAACATACACTGTTCACAAACACATCCTGAGGTTAAAAACAAAAAACACATCTTCAGGTTAAAGCTTCCACACTGAAATGTAGTGAAATGTAAGAAGATCTTAAAGGGATAGACCCAAAAATTTGAAATTTGCCATTACTTACTGACCCTCAAGTTGTTCCAAACCTGTATGAGTTTCTTCTGCTGAACACAAAAGAAGATATTTTAAAGAATGTTGGTAACCAGACAGTTGACGGACCCCATTGACTTCCATTGAAAAAACACGATGAAAGTCAATGGGTGCTGTCAACTGTCTGGTTACCAACATTCTTTAAAATCTTCTTTTGTGTTCAACAGAAGAGAGAAACTCATACAGGTTTGGAACAACTTAAGGGTCAGTAAATAAATGATGACAAAATTTTAATTTTTGAGTAAATTAATAACAATTCTATTTAGCCTACATATGGCTTACAAATAAGGGCAAGAAAAAACTGCAGTTCCTTTTCCTTTTAGAGTTGTATCAGTTCACACAGGATTTTGGCATAGCCTACACATTGATCAAAATGAACTGGTTCTTACCTTTGTGTTTTGCTGTTTGTATAGGGTATTGAATCCTGTAATTGTCTTTCTAGTCTTTCTGCAGTTTGCCTCTGATTACAACACGAAATCATATGCCACACCCCTAATGAGAGGAAGAGAGAACCAACATTTCATTATCCTTCCAGACAGCTGTTATGAACTGTGATGTATTTATCATATATGAGCAGAGATGCAGGTTACAGAGATTAAAGTGACCATGACACCTTACTGAGCAAAGAAAAGCAACAGATGGAAAGTACCAAAACCGTTACTCTCTAAGATACACAAAGTATCCAAAGAGGAAGCTTTTTATGTCTCATAACTAAGATGAAAATCGCGTAATAAATGCTGAAACATTTTACTTTTACCACAGCTTCCTCATTTTGTTGCTGACCTATTTCACAATTATTTAAAATTTAATTTACCCTTGTCTTGCGAGCAGATGGTGGAGAAAAAATGTTGGTTTACCTCTCACTGCAACTGTCCCAATTTTTATGCATTTCCATTACTGTAAATGCTTATTCTGAACGGCTTTAGAGGCACATGTTGTGAGGAATAACAAAGCAAAATGTTTTTAAACGTTTCTCATTTTAAGCTCCCCTCCCAGTGATAAATAAATGTACTATTAATGAATAAAGGTAGAAATATGTTGATGTTCATGGCCTAGTGAATATAGATATACCCACGGAAAAATAAATATTTGTCTGTGACACCTTTAAGGCAAGACACCCCAGGTGAATATAGGGTAAAAAAAATTGTATTACAAGTTTTCTGAAAAGTGATGTTTAATATGCAAATTAGGCTTTATCTATTAAAAGTCAGGTTCAAAATTCTTGTTTCATTTTGGATATCTCTATTTATCACTCCTCAAATCAGAAAATACTGTAAACAGCCAAAAATAAAAAAAAAATAAAAAAAATTTTAAGGAATAAAATGTTGTTCTAAAATCAGGAAAATTATAAATGAACAAACCCCTTTGTAAAAACCTTCAAAATATATAAGAATAAAACTGTAAAGTTTGGTGTATGTAAGTGAAGTGGAGATTTCTGGCTCAATAAAGGAGGAAAAAATATATTTTGAGAGAACGGCCTTTAAAAATAAATAGCCTACTTTAATTGAAATCCACAGACGCAAATAGATAAAGTGCTCTAAAAGATACAGTTAAAGGTGTATTTTGGATGTTTTTGCCAGTAGTTTTTGTCTTTCCTTAAAATTATATTGTCACCCTAAAAGGGATAGTTCACCCAAAAATGAAAATTAGCCCATGATTTACTCGCCCTCAAGTCATCCTAGGTGTATGACATTCTTCTTTCAGACGAATACAATCAGAGTTATATTAAAAAATGTCATCATGGCTCTTCCCAGCTTTATAATGGTAGTGAATGGCCGTTTCTGTTTTGAAGTCCATAAAAGTGCATCTATCCATCATAAAAGTGCTCCACACAGCTCCATAAAGTCCTTCTGAAGCGATGATTTTGTGTAAGAAAAATATTCATTTTTAAAACTTTATAAAGTAAAATAACTAGCTTCCGGCCAAACGAACATAAGGATTTTAAGTCTTAAGCGCAACTTATGCGGGTAGTGCACCGTACTGCTGATATTGACTCTAACATCATGACGCAATACTTTGGGCTTTGGGCACAAGTAGATTGCGAATGTTCATTTGGCCGGAAGCTAGAATTTTACTTTGTAACATGTTAGATATGAATATTTTTTTACACAAACTCATCGCTTTGCTTCAGAAGGACTTTATTAACCCCCCCGGAGCCGTGTGGAGCACTTTTATGATGGATAGATGCACTTTTATGGACACTAAACGGCCATTCACTGGCATTTTAAAGCTTGGAAGAACCAGGACATTTTACTCCGATTGTATTTGTCTGAAAGAAGAATGTCATATACACCTAGGATGACTTGAGGTTGAGTAAATCCTGGGCTAATTTTCATTTCTGTGAGAACTATCCCTTTAACTATTAAATATTGAGTGTAGCATTATTTTTAATCAACAGGTGGCGCTTGTGAATCTTTTACTGAAAGGGAAAATGAAAAAAAAAATGAAAAAAAGAAAATTCTGTTTACTCACCCTCATGTTGTTCTAAACCTGTATGAGTTTCTTTCTTCTGTGCACAAAATAAGATATTTTGAAGAATTTTTGTAACCAGTTGACGATAGCCATTGACTTCCATAGATCTATCTATCTATCTATCTTTACACAATTTATCTTTTTGTGTGTCATAAAAGTATTGTTTTGTTTCTTGTGTACATCTGTTTCTCCCCAAATTTGGTCATTTGACCTCTTCTCAAATGGTGTGTGACCAATAAGAGCCTCCCACCCGACCTACTTTCCAAACATAGGATTCAAACCATGATTCAAACTTAGGCCAAGCCCGTTGGAAAGCTGTAACTCAAGGTTGCATCAGAGAATGTCTAAACGTAAACGGGCTCTGGTTCTATCCAGTGGGTATGCACTTCCGTCACCAAATATGGGTTTTGATTAAACAGGCAAACAAGTGCTGTATTATGCAACAGGTTTGCTTGAGGGATAAGCAGGAGTATTTAATCTACATATGAGGGAATTTTAAATGAGAATTGAAAACTTTCACATGTTTTGAACCACCACCACTTCAGTAAAACTTTTTACAAATTACAGTTTTTCTTAATCGATTTGGCTCATTTATTAAACTACAAGTGCAATTGTCACATCTGTTTTATGGTACATAATCACAACCCTATCTGGAAAATAGTAACTCACCCAAAACATTTAATTCATGCTTCAAAACCTAGTTATTGTTTCAGTAAATTGGCCAATGGTATCAAAATGAAACATTTCTGGCATTATGAGCCATTGCTTATGGTCAAATTGTTTAGATGGTTTTTTACTCCATGTCTACCCTGTAAATGTTTGTTATACTTAGGGCCTATGCTTTTTGTTGACAGTGACACTAACTGTCAGTTTTGAAGCTTTTTAGATACACATTTCAACATTAGGTAAAAGTTTACACGGGAAAGTTAATCCTGTAGCACACAGAAATAGAATATGCACATTGTAGCCTACCTACATTTATTTTGTAGCATTGTGTAACAACAGAAAACATGGCATGTCTGACAACTTTTGTCTCATGAAAGGATGTTTAGAAGTTGTGAAGAGTGACAAATTCACTGAGAATCATCAGTTTTGCCATGTGCATTTAGTTATTGTGCAATTAGACAATATTGAATATGCCTATAATTTAAATTCTGTTTGACTCCGATTAGCTTAATTTTGAGCTGTTCTGATAAAACATCAAGTTACTTCCTGAGAACAATGTTGGAAATATGACAACAGAAAAGGTCTAAATCTGGCCTAAATGAAATGTTTATATAACTGCTGTAGAACATTCTCAGTTATAGCACCACCATGAACAATCTAAGTAGACATTTTGGTTCAAGAACACCAAATGGCCCATATGCCCCCTCTAATTCCATTGATTTATGAAGATACTAGGCTACACCCCCAAAATAACACCTTTGTCTGTTGCTTTTCAAACACTCTCCCTCATATTGTCATTGGCAGTATACACCACTTCACAGGTTTCTATCTACCAGTTGTCACATGCCAGCAAGTGGTGTGTGATACTTCTTAAAGGATGCCATGTTTCTACTTGGTTTTCAAGACAACGGCCTATTTCCTGTATCCCACTCACACCTTTCCTATGATCATGGTAATGCCTGCTATGTAAGTGTCTACTATTTTATTAGGTTATTAATATAGTATGCATTTCAAATATGGACAACTCAAAATTCTGTTCTCGTCTGATAATTTCTGCAACATGAAGTGTCTGAAAGTTTTTGGCTTGTGTTAAAATTAATTTTCCTCAAAAAAGTTCTCTTTTGTATATGCTAAGCAAATAGGATATCTAAAGAATTAAAACACTGTTTCATTGTGTCACGCAGCGTGATTTTACATAAAGCACATTCTATGTGTTTTATTGTGCCCATATGTGTTTTTCGAAGATATGCCATGGACATACATTAGTACATTTAAGTGTTTGCATTTTGAGAAGAAAACATAGACTGTATGGATGAAACTAACCGGAAGAAACCCATGTGACGTTTAATATGGCTTCGAGTTATTACAGTAACGCGGAAAAACCAAAATTCCCCAGTCCCCATAAACATGCAATGACGCAGGAAGGATGGCAACAGGCGTGTTCATCGCTCCTATTGGTCACACGTCGACAGTGCTTCTCCCTGATTGGCCAGAATAACTCACTCCTGAAGTACTTATGCTTTGTTGAGGATCCATTTTGTTGTTAGACGGAGACAAACTGGGGGAGAATAATACCATTCCGCTGTTGCCTCGGATTGTTATGAAGATTCACATATCGGGAAATATTTTCTCCATTAACAGCTATAGTTAGCAGACTAGACCAAGGGAAGACGAAGGGCTTTTTCATCAAAGCCCGAGGAAGTCGGTAAGTTGTTTTTTACTGAGTTAAAGACATAGGGAGTCGTCGACGGTATTGACGCCATGTTGCGTTCAAGAGTCTTTTGTTTTGGTACGGTGCCAGAAAACATGACCTAATACCTTTATTTTTTTATAATTTAAAGAATAAGTATTTGTTACAACATTTTTGTATTTATTTGCGATTTCGAAATGTGTGGTTTTTCGTCGACAACGACTGTTTTTGAACATAATAGAGGAAGACTAGATGTTTATGTAACCCCACATCTACAAAAGATTCAAGGTTTAGATTTTTAAACGATGAATTATATGAAAGCGTGTCTTATGTTTGACCGTAACCTAATTTTAGACGGGTTATTTACACGTATACGAAAACAAATGGTTTGGTGAGAGATTTTATATTCGTGAAAAAATGAATGTTGCTAGATGCTGTCTAAACTTAATACATTTTGGAAAGATTGTCGTACGTAATATTAAACAATTCGTGTTTCTTTTGTTAGATTCACGGCTTCTAGAGCACCGTGCGCCGAGGTGAATTCATGTTCAACTCGGTTACACGACAAAACAACGCTCATTGGCACATGAAAACTTCAGATCTTGCTGGACCTAGACGTGCAGCGAGAAGTAGATCAACTACTTCGAGGACCTGGAGCCCGATCGGTGAAGAGAAATTAAAAAGTGAAAAGAACCAAGCACTCAACTTTTCTACAACAGTGAGGTAAGCGGAGGAAGCGAGTGGGGGATGGGCGGGGACGCGCAGCACGTAGCCCTTTGTTATTGCCAGCCAGCAACAGGGGACATTTGACAATTGTTTTAAGCTCGTTTTTAAACCGGTTTGCATACTTTAACATTGTACTTAAAAGGCGTATTTATTTCTCTTTGTTTAAAACAAGGTTCCTTTTTTATCTTTAGGTGACATCCAGTTAAAGCAGTATGGGAGGTGGTGAGAGATACAACATTCCAGATCGCCCAGCGCCCAAGAAGAGCCACCAGATTGGCAGAGGCAAGCAGAGAAGTCGAGACCAGAATGGAGTGGTGCATTCCGCCTCCTCGGGAGCCTTAGGGGTGCCCCATCACCTCAGCCATCGCAGGGGTGAGAAGGGCACCAGCTATTCTTGGTCTCCTGAGGCGCGGCAGGCCGCGTCTGTAGACAAGAAGAATGCCGCTGTTCGTTTTGCCACACCATATGATCAGAATTGGGAGGGGACCATGTCCCACCTGAACAAACTTTTGTTAGCTCAGTGTGGTCAGAACTATGCTGGAGCCAAGTTCAGTGAGCCCCCATCCCCAAGTGTTCTACCTAAGCCCCCAAGCCACTGGGTGTCTCTTCCCATCGGCGCTTGTGATCATCGTGAGATGATGACCTTTCAGTTAAAGAGCCTTCTGAAGGTTCAGGCATAACTAGGTCTCACTGCTGCTCTCTTAAGCCAATATATGAATGAAGGCTCTGCTTTGACCTTTGCCCCTCCCCTTGAATGCCTCAGCTGCGTAATATATTTTACAGCTATTTTTAGATTTGCGTCTTAATAAGGTGATGAGCATTTGACAGGCAGATGTTTCTCCTAAATGTCCATCACCTAATTTTTTAAAAGATAACCGCTCCACTAGTTATTACGTCATTGAGGCCTTAAGGGGTGGTCGAGAACTCTTAGCGGAGCTGTACGCCATGACAAATGATGAACTGGATGTCCTCCTAATAACTCATTGCTCTGTTATGCTCCTGTTTTGCTTTGTTCTTTTTTTGATGGCTGTTTGTGACAGTGTTTTTTCTTCTCAACCTGGCCTAGGAGTAGATGTCAAGACAACTCGCACCATTTCCTTTCTAATATTTCGCATTCTGTTTTTCGCTTGCTGAGGTTTGATGCGCACTCTCGGCTTGAGTTTTAATCATGCAGGGAGTGGCGGAAACCTCTTGGTGCTAAGCACAGCAGCATTTGTAGCATTATAGTGCGTACTGCATTTCCAGGTATCTCTTTTTTTATTTTGCTTTTTGGGAAGTAAAAGCCACTTGACGTCGTTCTGCAGGGAGAACTAAGAGAACAGAATACGGAGGGGGGGACAAGCTTAAGTGAAAAGGTCATTTAACTAACCTCAAGCTTAATGAGGTGGCACAATGGACCTTGTGCTTTCAACACCTGTACTTCTTTTTTTAATGGCGCTGTGCGCATTGCACTATAGGTGTTGAAATTCATTAAGGTTCACAAGCTCTATTGCAGCGTTAAGCTTGTACTTTTTGCATCCCTTATGTTATAGCTTAGAAAACTAAGTGTGATTTAAAAAAAAATGTCTACCAAAGCTACGTAATCAGCAATTTTCTGTTGGAATCCCCCTTAGCTTAACCAGATCTGGTTACAAGTGCCATAAATCATTGGGTAAGGCATTAGTGTATATCAAGGTTTTGGTTGACAAATCATTTTTTGTAATTCATTTTTTTAAACTTTGCTGTACTTTTAGAACGATCACAGAGCAAATATGTGGAGGATGGTTATGATGCGAGACCATAGGACAGATGTTTTCTCTGGTGTTGTCTCAAAGCCTTGTTTGCTCTGTGATGTGTTTTGATATTATAAGCATTATTGTTATGAAATGTGTGTATTATGGCACGGGGGAAGTGAGAAATAGGGCGCAAGTCCAGTGTGGACATGTTTACATTGTTAAAAAAAAAGGCAGGCTGCCGGCATTTTACACACACTGCCCTTTCTCACTTGTTATTCTTGCACTGCTGTTCATTTGTGTTCAAAAGTTTCAGACAATGTTGCTCTTTCAACTGTGGATATGTGAAGCACCCCTTCCCACTTAGTTAAGCGTGTGGCGGAAAAAAACTACCTCTCTTGCAGAACGTGATATTAATAGCTATCGTAAAGATGACAAAACAAAGCTGATGAGTTTTGGATGTGTGTAATGGAGCCATGTAAATAATGAAATGTATAAAATGTTGTAGCATATTGTACATTTGTGCAGGAACGTTTGAAACCTGCAGATAAAGTATTTTTAGTAATAACACTGAATGTAAAAGTCACGCTAAGGACGTGGCTTGTTTTCAAATGCTGAAGAATATTTTGTTAAGAAAAAAAGAGAAAATGTTGCCTATAGTGCGTCAAAACCCCTGCACTGTGCAGTTTGTTGCCAGTGATCTTGCACATAATATTTTTATTTTGTATAATGCGCCATGTAGGGGCAGAACGAGCTTTAAGTGCAAGTAAAAAAAAGATGGAATAAATTTTTTTTAAATTGAAAGGGACTTTTATACATTGTTTTTGAGTTGCCTATGCAAATAGTAATTTTTTGTTGTTGTTTTTTTTTTTTTTTGCTTGGTTATAACGTAAATTTTGCCCTTTATCCAGTCAATAAAGTAGTGTTGCATTTGCATCAAGTCATTGGTCTTTCCTCCGCAGGCCAATGTTTGATGCCAATGATGCTGCATTTACCTCCAGAAAAGCCAGATTACATTTTAACCTTTTAAAGTAAAAAATAATTTATTTTAATAGAATGTGTAAAAGTCCTTTTCCTAAATTTGGCTGTCCCAAACAATTGGCTTTAAATTTATCCCAACCTTGTAAGTGTCACTTGAAATGCAAACTGAAAGCCCTTTTGGTAAGAATTGGTATACTAAAAGATTGTTTAATTTGGTTGTCTAAAAAAATAAAATCCCTTCCCTCCCCCCCAATATTGTCTTTGTGTGTGATGTTTTTTTTTTTAAATCTGTTGTCTGAGAGTTTGCATGTAAACAAAAACATAAAGGATGTTAGTTTCTGCATTTAGAGAAACTTTTCACCTAAACCCTACAGTGAACAATATAATTAATTCCACTTACAGGAGAACATATAGATACTATTTTTGTTGTAGTGATGTACAACTATTTGTTTTGCGAAATGTCGAACGCTACTTCCAATTCAAGCAGGGAGGGCACGTAAGTCAACTGACAACTCTGTTGGACTTCGGCCCAGAGTTTCGAAGTCTGATCACGTAGACCACAGAACCCATTTGAAAGCTTTTAAACTGTGGTTTATGACGTGTCATTAACAGAACGAACTGTTTATAATGTTCTTTCAGTCCGTTTGAATTCTTTGGAAAGATTTGAAAATGCATAGGGATAGCTATTTTTTTTGTGTGTGTAATTATTACACAATAACAAAACAGGCAGACTAAATATCTGTCAATACATATGTAGTCATAAAAATTATGAAAAAAATGTACGTTAAATGAAAGGTTTTTAGGGTTGACTGCGTAATTTTAACAGCTACAGATAAACAGGAAATTAATGGCTGGTATTTGGCAAACTGTTTAGTTTCAGAGCTCGTTTAAAAAACGTATTTGTTTGAAACTAAGCTAAATACAAACATAGAATTCAGGATACAGGGAAACTGGTTTGTACCATGAACATCTCACATAGTTCTCAACGGCGGAGAATGTCACTATTTTTATTATTGTAAACTTACGTTTTCTGTGGTTATAGGCTGTTGCGTACTATTCGATTAACACCGATAGCAACATGGAATTAGCACAGAAAATATTTAAGATAAACAATACAGTTATTATATTTACTGTAAATTATACATAATTATGAATGACCTTGAAAGCTTCTGGTGTAAATAACGTATTTTAATAAAATTCATGTAACTGCCAAATGGAAAAAAAGTGCGCAACGTTGGGTGCAGTGGTTTCTGTTTTGTTTTCCACAGCATCATCAGCTCTGGCAACGAGCTACATTTACTGGTTTCGGTAATGCAGACGTCACTTGTTGAAGAAACAACAACCTTTCAATTATTTAATGGAATTTAAACCACTTAATACAGTTTGAAAAGTGAGAATTATTTTGAGTTAAAAGTAGTACAAGATATTCAGTTTATAGTCCACAATATGTTTATTTAGTTCAGTTTTGTGTATTCGAAATTCACTTTTGCGGTATGAATGTGTATAATTTATACCGAAGAACAAAACGTGAAACGCTCTTCCAGAAATGTTATTGTTAATGTTAAATGTTAATATTATTATTATTTTTTTTTAAATCGCCCGTGTGAAATTTATTTCTGGGACTTGCATTCAAAGTGACGCCATCTTGGCAACTTTTATTATGAAAAGGTGGCGTATTTTTTTGTTTAACCAGGAACTGCTCGGGCATGCGCAGAA
This sequence comes from Gila orcuttii, assembly GCA_026230005.1. Taxonomy (NCBI): domain Eukaryota; kingdom Metazoa; phylum Chordata; class Actinopteri; order Cypriniformes; family Leuciscidae; genus Gila; species Gila orcuttii. The sequence goes on along the minus strand of JAPDVR010000018.1, from coordinate 29,940,584 downwards.
CAAATATTTTTTTACCTGTCAACGTCTTTAATCAAAAATGGGTTCATCCGCAGAGTGTCAACGCTATCTGCATTGATGTCAACATTAACGCTGCTGTATAACCGATGGCTTTACTGAGAGCAGATATGTGATCTCGCCAGCGGAGTCCGGGAAAGCGTTTATGCTGTCAGTACACCCACCGACGTCGCACCTGACCGCACATCGCTCACAACCTATTCATCCATCTATCCATCTAACTGTTATACATTCGCCTACCTACAAGACTAGCAAACCCTACTCAGCCCCTCACAGCTCAGACCTTTTTAAAAAAACGTCGTCGACTGACAACGGTAAGCAGCAGCTCAATGAAGAGAATCCTGTGCTCTATAGCGAGCGCACAGTAGCTTAGCAGTTAGCGTGTGTTCATGACATTTGATCGTGTTTGGATGACTATTCTCAGTATGTGAGGGACGTATCGTACCAAGTGGAGAGATTTAGAGAGATGTTTACTATGAACCACATATTCATCATTGTCACACTGGCTACCCGCTTTTGAGGACCTTAGAGGGGCCTTCTCATCACAATGGTCCCTTGTTCCCCATCAGCAGTTTATGGGAAATCACAAGCCTGCCAAATGCAGTGATGCTATGATTTTTCTAAATTTAATTCATTGTAGTTGAAAACAGAGTCAGATAGAATAGCTTAATATGCATACTTGTTTTGGTTGGTGTGATCTTGTTTTGGTTTTGGATAGAGTAAAAACTGGGCTGTTATGATGCATCTTAAAGGGACAGTTCCACCCAAAATGGAAATCATCATTTACACACCCTCATGTTTTCTGTATGGCTTTCTTTCCTCTGTGGAACACAAAATTAGAATTTAATCAGAATGGCAGCCTCAGGCACCATTTATTAACATTATGTAAAAAATGAATGAGGTTGCCATTCCTATTGGAACACAATGAGGGTAAGTAAGTGATGTTTTTTGGGGTGAACTGTCACCCCAATGAAACGTTTTTATTTTTATTGGAGTTTTTTTTTGCAAGAATTTAATGCTTTGAATAACATAACTGCCGTTAACGTCAGATTGGAATGGAGTAAAATGTGAACGTATTTATTTTTTCCCCAGTCAGTGCTTTATTGTTTTTATTCTTTTCCCTTTATAGCTTAAAGTGTTTCACCTGCAACTGAGTCACATTGTTAATAATTCAACAGCCTCCCACAGCATCTCCACCAGTGACAGTGAGCTTTTCTGACCACTAAAGTGCTGCTGTGTTTGGTTTAGTGTTAAATACCACTTGGTTAAGCTTAATGTTGAGTATACTAGAATCTGGGTGTGAGCTCTTTTCCATCATCAAGCATGTGATCTACACTGTAACATTACTCATTGAGTACACTCCTTATGATTGAGTTTAACCTTTGTGCATTTTTCCCTCTGTTCCTTTAAACTGAAGGTGTGATGTTTGTACGTGACCTCGGAATCGGCTTTTAGTCCCATCGTGTAGGACGATGAATGCAGAGGAGTTGGAACTCCTTGGTGACTCGAAGTACAGGAACTATGTGGCAGCGGTAGATAAGGCCCTGAAAAACTTTGAGTACTCCAGTGAATGGGCCGATCTGATCTCAGCACTCGGAAAGCTCAACAAGGTCCATTTCTACATCCTCTTGATCACATTTAGTAGCAGTTCCAAACCTCCTGACAGTTGCTTTACTGATCTCATTTTTCTGTATTTGTTGGACAGGTTTTGCAAAACAATGGCAAGTATCAGGTTGTGCCCAAGAAATTGACCATTGGAAAGCGCCTGGCCCAATGCCTCCACCCGGCGCTGCCCAGCGGGGTTCACCGCAAGGCCCTGGAGACCTACGAAATCATCTTCAAGATCATTGGACCAAAGCGCCTGGCGAAGGATCTTTTCCTCTATAGGTAGAGAAATTGCAATATTGATTTTTCTGCTACAGTGACTTTTAGTGTCTAATATGTGCTTTTATTACCCTTTTCCTCCTCCTCAGTTCTGGACTCTTCCCTTTACTATCCAATGCTGCTATGTCTGTGAAGCCAGTATTACTTGGGTTATATGAGACCTACTACCTGCCCTTGGGGAAGACTCTTAAACCAGGCCTGCAGGGACTCCTGACCGGTGTAATGCCTGGTCTGGAGGAGGGATCTGAGTATTATGACAGGTAAAATAAAAGTTTTTAAATCTAAAATGTACTTGTTTCATGTTTATTAAATATGTATACTACTGTTTATATTACTACTACTATTATATTAGTACAGTAACAGTAATATTGTGAAATATGATTGCAATTTAAAATTAAAATGTAATTTATTCCTTGGAATTTCCATTTTCAATGTTGAAAACATTTGTGTTGCTTAATATTTATTTATAAATATATTTTTTAAAGGATTCTTTGTTTTTCTTCCACAATTGTTTTTTTTAACAATGTAAATGTCTTTACTGTCATTTTTGATCAATTTAATCCATCCTTGCTAAAATAAAAATGTTTCTTTAAAAAAATCTTACTGACAAACTTTTGAACAGCAGTGTATATTATATGTTCTTAAAAAAATTATAAATAAATAAATTAACACTAAAACTAAAATCAATTATTTCAAATGCATGGACATTCATTTAGAAATTTACAATGTTATTAAATTATTAGCATTTTAAAAAGATTAAGCGTTAGATGAAGGTGATCTTAATGTATTAATAGAGCTAATGAGCATGCACAATTAAATATCCAATATCAGCTGAGATATTTATATGTATGTGTGTGTATACATGTATCTACAATATCGACTAATACCAATAAATAAAAACAATAGGACCAATACCCTACTTGAAAAGGTGGCAGCAGCTGTGGAGCAGCCGGCCTTCTACAGTGCCCTGTGGGGGAGCATCCTAACCAGCCCTTCTGTGCGTTTGCCTGGAGTGTCCTTCGTCCTACTACACCTTAACCGAAAACTATCAATGGAGGACCAGCTGTACATCATCGGCAGTGACATCGAACTGATGGTACACTGATCAATAGTGGCAAAATGCAAGCAAAACAGCCTTTAAAAATGAATGAATCACAATATAGAAATAGTTTTATTGGATACCACAGGGAAAATTTATTTATATCATGATTTCATGTTTTTTTTTTTAAGGTGGAAGCAGTCAGCACATCTGTGCAGGATTCCAGTGTGTTAGTGCAGAGGAGCACCCTAGATCTTATCCTGTTCTGCTTTCCCTTCCACATGAGTCAGGTAACAAAACTAACAATGTTTTTATTTTACCCCAATAATAGTAATATTTCTTATATTTCTCTCTGAAATTCAGCTGTGAAAGACCTTCCTGTGTTGCATCTCAGGTGGCAGAGTCACCTGTCCACCTTTAACACATATATTTGTAGATTTGATTATTCTCTAGTCACAAAAATAGAAAAGTTAGTGTAAAGTTTTTGACAGAAATAAAGGACTAAGATGAAATACACTCTATACTTTTCATTTCAGGCTACACGTCCAGACATGATCAGGATTCTGTCTGCAGCACTTCATGTTGTTCTACGAAGAGACATGTCCCTGAACCGTAGACTTTATGCTTGGCTGCTGGGTGAGATATCCACACCTAAAGTACACACTGTATGCTGTGCAGTGTCCAGCCTTTCTAGTTTTGTTCCCATTTTCAAATAAATCTAAGAAATCTTCTAATTTTTCTTAGAAATCTTTTGTTACATTGTAAATGTCTTTAATGTCATGTTTCATCTATTTAATGTATCCTTGCTGAATAAAAGTATTAATTTCTTAAATGGTCTGCATGTTTAAGTGTTTTGGTTGACCTGATTTTGTCTCTTACTTGCTGTCCATATGCTGTGGATGAACATTGCGGTAAGTTTGTATGTCATGAACACAGTGACAACTATAAGTAGCCTTTTATCATATTTTCATGAACACTTCCTCATTTATTTCTTTGTATCTCTGCAAGTCATTAAAATGGTTTTGGAAAACGTAATATTTATTAACTCCATGTTCTAATTGTGTGCTTGATGGTGTTTTCAGGCTTTGATAACAATGGTGTGCAAGCAGGCCCTCGTAGCACCCGACTCAGTAATCCAGAAGAACACGTCACACACTACTTCAACACTTATTCTAAGGACATGCTCATTCAGGTAAGGTCAAACGTTCAAAGCAGAAAATGAAGTCCAAACAGTGAGAACTTCACATATGTTTTTGAATGCAGCATCCAAATTCTGTTTTATGTCAAAAAGATGGATTGATGCGACTCATTTTGTTGTTTTGGACTTTGAGCATAAATGGGACATCAGAAATCTCTGCTGTTCACAGTATTCTATACAAACATTTCCAGACAGAGAAATTAAAAGCAACATAGAAACTTCAAAAGATCTCTTTATTTTTTTTTTTGTTTGCTTTTGTTGTAGGATAAAACCGTTTTTGTTATGTCTGCAGTGGCGCACAGGTGCATGCACACATTTTGTTAATAAGCCACTCTGTCTTCACTTTTTTCCATGTGGTCTGTATGCATGGTTTAGCTTGCAATGAGACGCTGGTCCCAATGCATGCACTGACAGAGCCTCTCAGGGCCATGCTTTTAAAATGTCCTGGTACCGCTGGGGGTTGAGTTTGGGACTGCAGCAGGGGGAGTTTTGTTTTTGGCATTTTCCTCTCTGTTTTATTGGAATGGGAATTGTTTGATTGCGTGCCATCTGGTTTGGGCCACTTGTTGGATCTCGCTTGTTTGGGAAGTAGGTTATTGCAGGGACCGTCTGTTCCTCTGTCTGTGCAGCCATGCGTTAGACCAAGTGTGAAATAGCGGAAATCCCTAAAGAGCGGAAATACTCACTTGCAAAGGCCTACACAGTATAATGGAGGGAATTTTCCTTGTCAAGGGTAATGCTGAGGAAAGATCCATCTTAAGTAGTTTAGTTACATTTAGATTACCTTTTCCATCATCTAACGCTCACTTAAAGTTAATCTTTAAAGTCAGCATGAAATGAAAATTCACCCTATTTTTTCTATTATGTAAATGCATGTTATAGATCTCATCGTGTATTTTGTCATCATTATCTTATTTATTTATTTATTTATTTTTTAAGCTCATAATGTTATTCAGAATATCTTAACTTGATCTTCCGGGTAAAAACTTCTCTTTGGTAATGTATGCCGAACTTCTCCAATCATTTTGAAGCTTAAAGAGATAGTTCACCCAAAAATGTAAATTAGCCCTCTTACTCACCCTCATCCTAGGTGTATTTGACATTCTTCTTTCAGACGAATAAAATTGGAGTTTCCTTGAAAAAATTTCCTTGCTCTTCCAAGCTTTATAATGGCAGTGAATTGTTGTTTCTGTTTCGAAGTCCATAAATGTGCATCCATCCATCATAAAAGTGCTCCACACGGCTCCGGGGGGTTAATAAAGTGCACTTTAATGGACTTTAAAACAGAAACAGCAATTCAATGCAATTTGTAAAGCTTGGAAGAGCCAAGATATTTCTTAATATAAATCCGATTGTATGTATTAAGAAGAATGTCACACCTAGGATGACTTGAGGGCGAGTAAATCATGGGCTAATTTTAATTTTTGGGTGAACTATCCCTTTAACCCCATCCCCCCTCCACCGCCCCTACTAGCTCACATTCATGCCCACATCTCAAAATCCAATCTACAAAGAGAAATGAACCCCACATTGCATATTTTTTCTTTTTCAATGTTTTACTCTCTGATGTATGTCATTATATGGAAAAAAGGATCTGTCGCTACTTTCGAACTCTAAGAACTCTAATAATTTAATCAATAACACTGTTAAATGTAATCTTTAGCAAAGCTCAAAGCTGTCTGTGTGTGTTTGTAGGCCATGGTGGGGATCTTGCAGGGGAAGGCTAGAGGAGGGGAGGAGGAGAGCATCCTGATGCACGACTTAAAGCCGTTTCGCATTCTCATCAGCCTTCTCGACAAGCCTGAGCTGGGTACAGCCATTACTACATGATGTCTGTGGTATACTTAGACTCACACAAATAAAGTTGGAATTGCCTGGATACTTTTTTGTCCACTTTATTTAGGGCCAGCAATCTTAGAGGATGTTCTGATTGAAGTGTTTCGCACCCTGCACACTCAGTGCCGTGCTGAGTTGGACCTTCAGAACCAAAACCCCTTCAGCAAAGACCAAACTCAACTTAGCAGGTCCGCACTTCTTTTCTCTCACTAATGTTTTTTTTTTACAATTATGCAGTTCTTAAAAATATTTCAATATTTTCAATGGCAATATTTTCAACTTTTTCTTTTGTGTTGCTTTTTCAGCAAACTCAGAGAAAACAAGAAAACAGCAGAGCTCATTAAAACCGCCAACCTCTTGTTTAACTCATTTGAGCCCTACTACATGTGGGACTATATTGCACACTGGTTTGAGGAGTGTTGTAGGTGTGTGTAGGATAATGGGTGAAAAATATAATGCATTTTTGGTCCATTCTTGCTTGACCTCATTCTCTTTTTATAGGTGGACTCAGAGCAGTCATACCACTGGACAGACTATGAGCTCTGAGACATCAACACGCTCATTGGTTGAGTTCTGTGAGCTGGTGGACTTCTTGTTGGACATTGTATCTTTGGTTGGTAAACTTTACACTTGGATATGATAATTTAGCTATTGAAATGTTCAGTTCCCTGGTGACTTTTTGCCAGCTAGAAATTACAATTTTAGTTGGTCTAATCTCCATTGATGTTTCTACCTCTTTAGTTATACGCAACTAAACTACTTCAACATTTTAGTGACACTTGGTTTGTCTTAGCCTAATAGTTTAGACATTTTCTACATGTCAAAATTTTTTATGTGTGTGTTGATGTCCATGTGAAAGATTCAGAGATCATCTTGGCCTTCCAATCAGGGTTTCTGAAGTGTTTTCTTGCCTCTGCACTGCTCGCTTCTGTCTGTCTGAAAATCTCTGCTCTCTTTTTTTTCCCTCGAAGCCTACTAGAAGCATGAGGGTTATCTGCCAGGTACAGTACTGCTCTTACTTGCCTCTTCACCTTACCTCCACTTCACTCTAATTTTTTGGCTACCTTTCCAGAAACATCCATTAACGGTCTGTAATCTTCAGGCTTTCCATTTCCTGTTCCTTGCTCGCTTTGAAAAAATAAACGCCACTCAGCTTCACACCACTTACACTTTCTGATCTTGAATGCCGTGAAACAGACAAGCGGAGTAATAAAAAAAATGTAAATGCCTATTTGCTGTATTAAATTATATTTATTGTTATATTATATCTAACATTTTAAATTATATAATTATTTAAAATAAACACTCATCATGTTTATCTATGGATGTTGCGGAAGGTATAACCATAAACTTGCATGAGCTCACCAATTAAAATTCTTAAGCTTGTTACTCACTTTTACACCACACATAAAGCCTAAATGGTTCTTATGTTTTTCAGTTTTGTTAAGCATCACTCTTAATGTATATTACTGACTGTGATGCAGGAATGGACCTCCAGCTGTCTTAATATTGACAAGGAAGTGAGCCTCCCTCATGTATCTCTCTCTGTCTCTTTTTCTCTCTAGGAGACATACATTGAGATCCAGACAGAGCATCTACCTCAGTTGCTGCTGCGGATGGTTTCTGCTCTTACCACACACCTGCAGGCTCTGGGCCTCAGAGAGCTCACCCACTGTCTGCGCCTCTGCTCGAAGATCCTCAGCAAAGTCCAGCCCCCTCTGGTGTCGCCCCTTGCACTGTCCTCTGCCCCAACTATCCCTTCCTCTAGAGACAAAGATGAGAAAATGGTGAGAGCAGACAATGAAATGACTCAAACTAAATACTCAAAACCAGTTAAATGACTGACTTTATATGTAGGTCACATTTTTAACTGAAAACAGCTTAAGGTAAAGCATAATATATGCAGGGTCTACACAGCCATGGAAAAATTGGGAACAAACAAGCTTAGGAAAGACATTCAATAGAATGTTTTTTTTCTTTTTCTAGTTATGCTCCGCTCTAAAATGTTTGATCAGTTAGAAGTGGCTATTTTTTTTTAGTGCTACCTTGAAAAATGTTCAGGGTTCCTATGATGGAAAACCTAGAAATATATATATATATATATATATATATATATATATATAAGAATTAAAATATTTCCAGGAATGGAAAATTCAGGAAAACACCATCTTAGAATGTCATGAAAAACAAATAGAGAACAAATTTCCATTACAATCAAACGACTGGAAATTCAAAGATGTATGTTGCCTGCAGGTAACCGGTAGACCTCCTTTATTAGGGGCCAAGCACCGAAGGTACCTATTGTAATTGTTGGCGTTATTATTATTATTATTATTATTCCGTTTCTGCTCAGGAAGTCTATGGCAGCCCATAGAACCACTTGCGGGAAAGTTATGAAATTTGACACACAGATAGAGGATAGTCTGTCACCATAGTAAATTTGGAGACTCAAGTCCCTCTAGTGCCACCAATTGTGCAAATCTGCACTCACATTTGTGCTAATAACTTTTGAACTGTAAGGGCTAAAAACAAAATTACTATTGCCTCATTTTCCGTCATGAAAATTTGTCTGCCATTTAGAATTTTTTTTTGAAAAACCTACTTTTTCAAACTCCTCCTAAGCTGTTGCTCCAATTTTTACAAAAATTGGACCAGGTCATTTTCATGTCGACAAAAAGTTATGGAACTCAAGTCAGTTCGTCAAAACGTTCCCGAACAATGGCGAATGAATACTCAAAAAGTTTAGTGACAGTGCCACCTTGTGGTCAAAAGTTACAATGGAATTTCCAAAAATGCTAATCACTTTTGATCAAATTATCCTATTATAATGATCTTAATAGATTCCTTGGGTCATGCCTAGAACATAGATACCAATTTTGGCATAGTCGGCCAAACTTCCTGTCCGCCATTTTGATTTTCTTTAAAAAACAATTTTTTCAAACTCCTCCTAGACCGTTTGTCTGATTTTCACCAAATTCAAGTCAGATCATTTTCAGACTGTGCCGACAAAAAGTTATAGATTTCGTGTCAATAGACGAAACCCTTTTTGTATACCACAGCAACAAAGCTGAGGCATGATAACAAAACGACTCTTAAGGCTGTATCTCTGCAATGCTTTGGCATATTGACACCAAATGTTGCATGTGTCATTGTCACCTCACTCTGAACACACCATTTTGGTCACAGCACCACCTATTGGTCGAAAGTGATAAACCATTAAATCAAATTACTGGTGGCTGTATGTATCCTTTTTTTTTAAGCCATTTTGCCTAAAATAATCTTAAAATGTCTTTAATTGCTCTTTGTTGCAGTTGGTCTGATGCTCCCAGACATGTTGGCATGATGTATCGTGTTCTTTGTGCTTGGCCCCGATAATTGCTACCTTCAGCTATATTTTATGTAATTTCTGTAAGCTTCTTGTAAACATTTGAATACAGATGAATGTTCAAAGTTTTTTTATTTTATTTATATGTAAATGTCAATTATATAGGCTGCCCTTGGTAACTGATTAAATAAATCAAATGAAAGTAAGATGATCTAATTTGAATTTTAGTGGCTTTTAAAAGCTTTGATTCAAGCCCAACTAAGGAAACACATTGATTGGCATCAGTGCACAGAGACCGACGTCCAGTCTGTCTGAAACACAAAATCTGTTACTCTCATCTCTGCCCTGTGCTTCATGTACAATTTTTTTAGGCATTCCACATAGGGAATATGTAGTGTAGATTAAAAAGTATCTTAACTTAACAGTTCAGCTGTGAAATGTACTCTCTTTCTTCTCTCACTTTGTACATCACTCAGCACTTTATTTAACTGCCAATATCAACAGTACTCTGTCAACTTAGAATGTCTTTTAATTGTTTTGAAGTCTTTGGAAGCAGTCCCTACAGCATTAGTCTGTTAAAGTCAAGCCAATATGGCCTGATTGCCATACAAGCACTGGCCTGGAAACAACAATTCTTCTGCCTGATGGTGTGTGTCTCCCACTGTACATGCCTTCACTGACTCCCTGCTCTGGGTCCAGTAGACAGGATGGTCCTCCGTCATTGGCCCCAGACATGAGTTTGTTAGGGTGTGTGTGTGTGTGTGCACCCCCATGACCTGTTTGCTACCTTACTGGGACTACGTGTCTCTACCGTAAGTGAAGCTTCATCGGAATTGTGCCAGACTCCCTGGATGGTGCCAGCATGCAGGGAGGGTAACCAAGGGAATAGGGATGAGACGTTCATGCACAGCTGAGTTTCTCTCTCTAGTGGGAGCCCAGTCTAGCCTCTGAGGCCCAAGAGTCTGTCATTTTCACTCAGGTGAACACGGCCTTCAACCTCTCAAGCTCTCGCCTTTCCCTCCTTCGGGGCTCATGCAGCGCACTGCTTGCCACCTGAGTCTGGCTCTGAGCTGCTACACAGTTCTCATAGATATAAACACTAGATGTCGCCTTGGGGTTCTAAACATGCGTCAAAACCGCCGCCATCTTGTCATAGGAAGTAGCTAGGTAACGCTGAATTCATGAATGATGCCGGACTTTTGTGCTGCGTATGGATGTTTACACGAACGAAATCTAAAAACCAGACAGCAAGGGATTACATTTCACAAGATTGTGAAATTTAGTAAATTTTTTAAAATTTCTCTGGACTCTATAATAAATACATGTCTGACCATTGGAACGAACCAAAACAACTAGAAAATCGCATTCATGACGATTTATGGTGATTTTATTTCCGTTAGACCTTTTCCTACATTGACGCTGATGAGGGGTTCCCCTGTTTCAAGATGGTGGCTCTAATGACGCATTCGTTCCAATGAACTGCCGTAGCCAAGGCAACATCTAGTGTTTATGTCTATGCACAGTTCTATGATAGAAACCACTGAGTTGTGGATGTCTGAATGTGTTATTGCCAACCCACAACTTGATGGGAAGGGTTCATGTTAAAGTGTAGGACTGAGAGAGCTATGTTTTGCACAAGAAATGGCCTCAAATTTGACAAGCATGGAATTCCTTGCAGCCTTACAGTCACTATGATAATATAACAATATAATATTATCGACATTATGCAAATAGGGATTCGAAAAACCACATATTGTTAAAATCGACTTAGTGGAATGCTTGAACAGTCAACCTGAAGAAAGCTCTATATGATTAGACTGGTTTAGGTCTCACTTGACCCGTATCAGATGTGGCTACAAGATGCATTTTGTATTCAAAAACAGCTAGATAGAGCTCACCATAATGGAACCGAATTCACTGGTTTCGAGTTGAAGTACTTTAAACTTGATGCACTGTCTTAATGTAAGGCTTGTGACTGGATTTAAAAAAAACCTGCACCAGATGTAGCACAGCAGGGCTCGACATTAACCCTTGTTATGTACTTGCCCTTCAAACAAGTAAATCGGTCATTCACTTGTCTAAGTTTATTGTCTGGAAAGAAAAAAGGACTTGATGAGAATATTGCTTCAAAATAAGTTGCAGTGTTCTATCATTTTTATATTTATATTTTATATTCATATCTTATATTTAAAAAGGTAGTTTTTTCCTAGCCCTATTAAATGTGTCATCTTTCATGTCAAAGTTTTATCAGTGAATTCAATTAGGATAATAAGACACTAAAAAGTCTGTTACCAAATGAAATCACAATCAGCAAAATCCATCTTTTCACTGCAGAGGAAATAGAGCTGCATCGGAAGTGGCTTTTAGAGAGAAAACATGACTCTTGGTCACGTGTTATTGCTTAACTACATATGTTATGAATATAAAAAACTTAGCATTTAGAATTTGTACCGTTTCTGTGAGTTTCTTTTTATGTGCTGTTGCACTCATTTGTTTTGATTTTCCCACAAGAGACTTTCTCACACAGACTGGCATGACCTTGTTACTGTCCATAAATCTATTATCAGTCGCCGTTTACACCAAATAAAATCAGAATAATTCTCAAATTTCTTGCTTCCCTAGATGTTATTAATTTTTTTTTATTAGACCACTTGTTGGTTTGGTCAAGTAAAATTCTCTTTCACTTGCCCCTTAAAAAATCCCATTTGTCCGGGAGAAGCAGACAAGCATTAAAGTCAAGGCCTAAACAATGGTCAATTGTTTGGCTGTAGTTCCAGTGCTTTAAAGGGGTTACATTTAAAATTGTTACTTTTTGAATGGCAATTGTTTTACCATTTAAACAGTGAAGGACAACACGTTGTCAGCATGCTAACTACAAGCACCACCTCTAAAAATACATTTACATTTATTTATATGGCGCTTTTTACAATGCAGATTGTTTCAAAGCAGCTTTACAGAGATAACAGGAAAATAATGCAACAAAGTTTGTTTCCAGAAGAAAATAGCATCACTGTCCAGCTCAAGTAAGTTCAGTGATGTTTCATTTTGTTGTAAAAAAGTTATTAATTTTGTTCATTTATATATAGCTGCTCTGGAGAAAACCGTGATGTCATCGTCCAGCTCAGTTCAGTTCTTATATAAAGGTGTCAATGCAGGCAGATCAATATTATTGTTGAATATTAAATTTAATGTTAAATTTATTGTCCCCAACTAAGCAAGCCAAAAGTCAATGACAACAAAGGTGAAAAAAGGCGACGATGGCAAGGAACAGGTGGCAGGATCGAGTAAAAAAAAAAAAATCAAAACTAAACCAGTATATTTCATTGACTTAATGAAACTGCCTTGACTTTAAAACTGATTAGGGGTTTGCACTGTAGGGTCAGGAGACACTGTGTTTTATATGCCATCCTGGAGAGAAATAATCTTTTTCATTCCCAATCTTGCTCAGACCCTACCAGTCACCCTTGAAGCCCCTGGCAGCACTGATGTATTTGATGATGGCGAGAATGCTTCCAGCAGCCGATTGTCAGAGAGTGGATTTACTGACTTCATCCAGTACCAGGCTGAACGAGGGGAGCAACCTAATAAGATGCAACACTCCGAGGACGATTCCTGCGTCCCTGAAGATGTACCTGTCCAACCCAAAACTAAACCCAAATCTGGGCTTAATAGTTCATCCCACAGCAAGCCCCAGGACAAGCCAGTGATGCAGTGCTGCCTTGAACATTTCCAGCAGTTCCTTTCTTGCCTAGTGAGGCTTTACATCACCCCAGGTGGTCAGGCAGAAACAGGAAAGACCTGCAATGCAGAGATGGACTCTCTAACAGTGGTGGCTGATAAAAGATGGACAAGTGGTTTTGAGGAGTTTTCTGTGGAAATGGAGTGTCTGGCTGCATTCACTGCTGCCTGCCAGCTCTTCTTGGAGTGCTCCAGTTTTCCAGTCTACATTGCTGAGGGCAACCTGAAGTCCTCGCCCACTAGAGAGGAGCAGGCAGGTAAAAATGACCTTCTGCTGACATTTCTTAACTTAATGTACCAAAGGTCAGAGGTCAGCCTGTTAGTAACCTTCCTCTAATCTGTTACCTTGTTATCACAAATCCTGCTGGACATTGTTATCCTTGACTGCCTCTGCTGCCTTTAATCATAACTAAGAAATAAGTATTAGTATTGCTTTAATATACAACCCTTACATACCTGATAGCACATTGAATTAATAAATTGAATACAAAGGTATTTGGGGGCAGTTAATGAGGGTAATTTATATAAATACATAGTTTGTTTCACACTTGAAATCCTTCTATGTCACATATTTGTGTTGTGACAATTCTTGACAGGTGAGAGTGTTCAGCCAGCGGTGTGGCTTCAGACCCTGATGGATGCATGCTGTACAGCTGCTGATTTCAGTATTCAAGCAGTAGCTATCTCACTTGTCATGGACCTTGTCGGACTCACACAGTCTGTAGCTATGGTGACAGCTGAGCGTGTGGCAAGTCCAGATTCGGGCCAGCCAATGAGTCCGAGCCAGGGGCGTGTTGCAGTGGTGATTCGACCACCACTCACACCGGGTATCTTGAAATACATTGCAGAGAAAACAGGTTTCTTCAAGGTTTGCATTATTTCTAACTTGTTTTAATTCTCTTGAAGTCTCTCCTTCTATCTTGATTACCTTCTCACTTTTCTCCCGTAGAGTGTAGCCCTTATCTTATGGGATCAGTTGGGAGAGGAGACCCCCCAGCACCACAAGCGCAGTGTGGAACTCTTTTACCAGCTTCATAATTTGGCTCCCTCCCCCAGCATTTGTGAAGATGTCATTAGCCAGCAGCTCATGCATCGAGACAGGGTCAGTCATACATGCATGCACAGACACCCCACAAACAAGTGGCATAGAATTGCACGATTATACATGCACAGAAATTTTTTCACATATTACCAATTTTATTTTAGAGAATACGCCTGGAGGCTCATGTAAAATTCTCAGTTCTTTGGCACCTAACCAGAGACTTGAATATCACCAAGTCCTCCCCTTTCAATCGGACCTTTGACAGGTAACAGCACTTCTATGGGAGATGAAGTCTAATTATACAAAAACAAGTATGACTTGGAGAATCATCTCAAAACACATTCATTAATTGTTAAATCGCCTCACCATTCTCTTCCTCTTGTAGGTCTCTGTTTATCATGTTAGACAGCCTCAGTTATTGGGACGGCTCTGCAAGTGCTGTTGGCAGGGCCTGGTTGAACCAGGTTTTGCAGAGACATGACATAGCTCGTGTTCTTGAACCTCTACTGCTTTTGCTGCTGCACCCTAAAACTCACCGTGTATCCATACAGCGGGTTCAAGCACAGCGTCACTGGACCCCGGTCTTTCCTAACCCAACAGAACAAGAGTCCTCTGAGCCAATTTACATGAGGGATATGGGCTATGCTGAAAGTAAGAGGGTTCATCTAGTAATCTAAATAGATATATCATCTGCTTTTTTCTTTTTTAACCAAAATAAATATTTGCTTTCTAATGTGATTTTTGTCTCCTCTGCAGATTATTGCCAGATATCAGGGAATGGCCAAGCGTGTGGCAGATGCCTCCCTTTGGATGATATGGAACCCTTTAGCCTGACAGTCAACCCTTTGAGTGACAATCTTTCTCTCTTGAGCCTTAGTAGCGAGAACCTGCAGCTGTGTGGTGAATATCAACCTCCTGATCAGCAGGGGGAGCACCAGAGCTCAGATTCAAGTGGCTCTCAGTCCTCCACTATAGACAATGGTAGCTTTGATGAACTGGAGGGAGGTGGTAGCACTGTTAATATATCTGATTCTGTGCTTTGTCAATCCGTTTCGTCAGAGGAGGAGTCCTTGCACAAGGCAGTTTCTGGTGTGCTTTTTGAGCTAGTAGACCGAGTGGTGCAAATGGAGGAGAAAGAGTCCTCTGAGACACCATCATCTCCTGATGCCTGGATTCAGACAGACTCTGACAGTTCTAACTCATCCACTGATACCTCTAATGGGCCGTGCATCACCCTTGCTCCCTTTTCCAACACCCAACCTAGAACGCTCCCAGAATTTGTTGCAGGGGGAACCTTGGAGTTCCTGGCTGTGGCCTCAATTGATGCTTTAGGGGAAGAGGAGCATCGGGAAGGCATTGCTCGGCATAGCTCATCCCCTTCTATCATTACACTGCCAGACAGCGGTGGCAATGTTGCCACAGAGCAGAGTCTCCAGGTAGATGACCAGCACCGCAAGCGTAGTCACAGCAGCACACAGCTCAGCCTAAAGGGCAAGATTATGGAGCGTCTGGTGGACAAATCCCCAGGGGCCAAGCCTAAAATCAAGAAGGTCAAGAGGAAAGATGATGATAGACGCAAAACCAACCAGGCTGAGAAGAGCCGCCCACCCAGCATCTTCTTTGGTGACAGTCTTGACTTGGAGAACTGGTACAGCTGTGGGGAAGGGGAAGTGTCTGAGATTGAAAGTGACACAGGTTCACCCAGCGGCGGGGCTGCTAGTGGGGTGGGAGGATCTCGCACTTCTGGGTCACCTCGTTTTAACATCCATCCCCTATACCAGCATGTGCTGCTCTATCTTCAGCTCTATGACTCCTCTCGGACTCTGCATGCGCTCTCTGCCATTGCAGCCATGCTACGTGCTTCACCACCAGGATTTGTGAGCGCCATCTCTACCACCAGCATAAACAACACATACACCCCACAGCTCTCTCTTCTGCAGAACTTGCTAGCACGTCATCGTGTCTCTGTCATGGGCAAGGACTTCTACTGCCCCATCCCGCAGGACTCGCACTCTCACTCGTTCCGAAGTGCCATGTTCCTGGAGATTATAATCTCCCTTTGCCTCTATTTTCTACGCAGCTATTACTCTGCCCATGTGGCCGCCACCTCACAGGACCTGGCAGGCAACCATGCCATGCAACTGACAAGCGTGGAGGTGTTGACGTTGCTCTTCAGCGAGCTTTCCAAGGTCACTGGGGGCTCAGCAAAGGGCTTTGCAAGCTTTATTTGTGACATTTTGTCCAAATGCAAGGTGCAGAAAGTAGTGCTACACTGTTTGCTTTCCACCATATTTAGTGTACAGAAGTGGCATGAACACCGTGCCCGCGGCACCAATGTGGCTGCAGTTGAGGAGGGGCTTTCAGAGGACAGCGTCATCAATCTGTCAGAGGACCAGTTGGACAACTGCAGCGCGATACAGTCACAACTTTTGCGTTTGCTTCAGAGCCTGGTGGTGTTGGAGCACCGTGTGATGATCCCAGTGGATGAGGGTGGAGAGGGAGGTCCGGGGTCAACTGGGTCTAGTGGCATACCTAATGGTCCCGGGGCTAGTTTTGAGCTGATTGGGGGCGAGGTAGAGCATGTCAACCCACAACAACCTATGACTTCCTTGCAATATCTGCATGGGCAACCCATTACAGCTCAGGGCATGTTTCTTTGTGCTGTGATCCGAGCCCTGCATCAGCATCATGCATGCAAGATGCACCCACAGTGGATTGGCCTTATCACAGCCACTTTGCCATACATGAGAAAAGTGCTTCGGCGAGTAGTTGCATCTGTTACTCTTCAGCTGTGCAAAAACCTTGACAACCTTATCCAGCAATACCGCTACGAGACGGGCCTCTCGGACACAAGGTACTGGACCAATTCAGTTATGTAGCAGAGAAACAGGGCCATACAGCAAAGCACAGTAGTTCACAGAGCTGTTTGTATTGAAATTTTCAAATTGTTGATAAAGAGTATAATCACAAACAGATCACACACCGCAACCACAAAGTGATAGGTCATGTGATTGTATATTAATTTATATCCACAAGAGGGCATTGTTCACCATCAATTCTTCAGTTATTGCCCTAAAAATGTCAAGGTGTTCTTTTAAAAAGCACTTTAGGGAATATAAATTAAAATAAATAACATAAACATTTGAAGAAGGGCTTTGTTTATGAGGGGAAAGCCAATTTTCTGTGTGTATATTTCTAGGCCCCAGTGGATGGCATTGTGTATCCCCCCTGACCTGATTCTAACTGTACTAGAAGGAATGACAGCCATAATCCATTATTGTCTGCTAGACCCAACATCACAATATCACCAGGTGAGGGAGCTAATGTTTCATGCTTGTTATCTTTCAAACGCTTAAGATAATGGATACATTAAAAAAGTGAATAAATGGTGAGAACAATTTAATAATAATTACTATTATTATTATTATTATTAATCTATAATAAATGGATATATAATGTTAATGTAATAGGTGTCCGTTTTTTTTCCAATTTTAATCAATGCTTAGGTGTGAGCTTTGAATTAGTATGATTTTTTTTAATGCTTATGTGCATGTAATCCTCAGCTTCAGGTGAATGTAGATCAGAAGCACCTTGCAGAGGCACGTGCAGGCATTCTCTCCATCTTGCACACCATCATGTCCTCCGTAACCCTGCTGTGGGGTGTCCTTTATCTGGCTGATAGTTCTGACAAGCCAGCTGCAGCCTCTGCCTGCTCCACCTCCAACATCAACCTAGGATCCACAAAGGTACCGTGAGGAGAGTGGAATTGGGTCTTAAGACATGTAGTGACTGTGCTTTGGTCCTGAGAGTAGTCCAGGTGCTAGGTTAACAAACTTTTTACTGCTTGTTCACAGAATCTCAGGCAGCAAATTCTAGAGCTGCTGGGCCCAATCTCAATGAATCATGGAGCTCACTTCATGGCTGCTATTGCTTATGTGTGGAATGAAAGGAAGCAAGTTAAAACTCCATCCAGGAACAAGGTATGAACAACACCGGAAGTAACCTATTAGGTTTGTACCCTGGGACTACAAAAACAAATACATTGGTCTGTATTTTAGGTAATTCCCATAGCTAGTGAGGAACAACTTCTCCTTGTGGAACTTGTTCGTTCAGTAAGTGCAATGCGAACTGAGACTGTGATACAGACAGTGAAGGAAGTCCTCAAGCAGCCCCCAGCCATCGCCAAAGAGAAGGTATAGTTACAAATATACCCTGACAACTCCCATAATTATAATCTAGTCTCTGTCAATTACTGCTGTTGATTTTGCAGGTAGATTTAAGACTCCCCTTTGCCTTTCTTAATTTTACAGAAGAATCTTTCCCTGGAGGTCTGCATGCTTCAGTTTTTCTATGCCTATGTGCAGAGGTAAGTGAACTGACCAACTATAGTAATATCAGTATATGCCAAAGGTATTCTTTAAATTTCTCTGTCTCACTGCCCTTGTCTCGTCTCTATTAGTATTCCAGTGTCTAGTCTGGTTGATAGCTGGCCATCACTCTTGGCATTGCTGAAGGACTCTGTACAGCTCAGTCTGCCTGCTCCAGGACAGTTCCTCATTCTAGGGTAAGTTATTTTTCTCAAATCCTAGGACATACTTTTTGCCATACTTTCATTTCAAAATGACATTCATTAAGAGGTTTTACTTATAAGATAAATGGTGGCAAATGTAATGGAATGAATGTGTCCAATAACAAAGTGAACCTTGTCATAAATGAAAAGTTTGTTTTTGTTTATAAAATAGGCAATATTTTGGAAGACTTCATTAGCTATCAAGCATATTTCATTGGAATGGCCTGGATTAAATTATATTAGGCAATGTTTTACTGATAAAGTTTATTAATAGACTTTTAAAAAAAAGATTTCTCCTGGGATTAAGAACTTATATAATTGCTGTATTTTTCTATATTGTTTTGAGAAAGTATTATGATTATTTACATTTCTACATGAAATTAGTGTTTGCTGTAGATTTTATGAGTAATAAATAAGTAAATTAACTTATATGATTACATTAGAGTTGTCAAAAAGGTGAAATTTTAAAATTTTTACACTTTGAACGATGTTGAGCGGAATCGTAAACACCTCTGATTGCCCATTGTGGTCATTGGATATGTCTGTGATTGGCGGGAAGTGTTTGAAAGTGTTTTAAAAAACAGGAGTGGGAGAGCGTTTGAAAGCACAAGCAGCCGTTTATCAGAGGACCGGTCCACCGATAGACGCCTGCTCTTAAACGCTACCGTGTGTATCTGTGTAAGTGCTCGGTGAAGAGCGTCATTGATGTATATTTACAACATATTTTTGAACCGCTGATCATTGTAGCCAATCACAGATAGTGATGCTCCGATTGATTGGCCGATATTGGCTAAAAATAGCTTGATCGGCGAACCCCAAAAGCGCCGTTCAAAAAAGCCGATCACGTGACATAAATTACACGTGCGACTTTTTCCCACCTGCATGCGCGGCGCATCGGCACACAACAGCAGAACGGAGCTTGCCAGTGGCAACATGAGTTCTCCTTCTCCCGTCTGGAAGTTTTTCAAAGTGTCCGACAAAGACGTAAAATTAGCCATTTGCAATGTATGTCGTGCTGAAATCCCTCGAGGTGGAAGCCACCAACAGCATTTTAACACCACTAACATGATAAGGCATCTTCGAACACGCCATACAACAACTGAATATGTCGAGTATGAGAAACTAAACCAGCCAACAACCCCATCCCTCAATCAGCCGACGTGAGTGATACCTTTAAACGACGTGAACCATACAGCAGGGATAGTAAGAGGTGGAAAGACATCAAGTTCAGAATTATGGAATTCATTTGCCTTGACGAACAACCTCTATCCGTTGTGGAGGATAAAGGGTTCCGTCACCTGCTAACCTGCTTATTAACCTAATTATTAGTAATCATAATAATGACAAATAAAACTTGCCATAGTTTTGTCCTTTGTGGCAGTAGCCAGTTTTGGTGTAACAACTTTTACATTTTGCTGCCAATTATTAAATGTAGTCAGTGTATTAAGAGGCAACAATTTCCAAGTATGCCTAAGTGTAACTTGATCCTTTCCCATTAAGCTGATCTAATGTGTTGGGCTGCCTGACCCCTCTTTGTTTGGAATAATTTTGTTACTCTACCTTATTTGGGAAAAATGGCCTACAGTAGCCTAAAGTTATCTCATTTTCTAAATACAATTAAATAAACACTTGGTGGTTCTTCAAGATCTTGACTGTAGCCTATTTCTACAGTCTTTTTTTAATTCATAGTTTGTTTCATTTCTACAAATGATGCAAACTCTGCTAGATTATAGATAAAAGATTCCCATTGCCCTGCCATTCTGTGATCGGCAATCGACAGATCATGATTTTGGTGATCGGTAATCGGTGATCGGCCCCAAAAATGCTGATCGGAGCATCTGTAATCACAGACATATTTGATGAGCGCGTGAGCACAATAGGCAATCAGAGGTGTTTACGATTCTGACTTTTTGAAAGCTGTAGATTACATTAAGAATCAGGAATTCATTTTTATGTTTTCTTTAGAGTATTGAATGAGTTTATCCTAAAGAATCCCACCCTGGAAAGCAAGAAGGACCAGCGAGAGCTACAGGTGACCTTTCCCTCATTACAACTCTCTCCACCGTTACATCCAAGTATCATATTTTTGTTACTGTTTTTTGGACATTATACCATGGTAATATCATGTATTTCACTACCACTTGCTAATACCACATTATATAAATATGGCAATTCTATAATACTGTGGTAAACATTGAAACAGATGGTAATGCCATGGTACTTTAGTGTCATTGTCAGCTGTTTCTTTTACATGTCTCATTTTAAATGTTCACATTAAATCATAAAACCATGATTTTCCAGGATGTGACCCATAAAATCGTAGAGGCTATTGGAACGATTGCAGGCTCATCCTTAGAACAGACCACATGGTTGAGGAGAAACCTGGAGGTCAAACCTTCCCCTCAAATCATGGTGGAGGGGGCCAGTCTGGAGGCAGATGTAGAAGGTCAGAGACTATGTGTGTCTTTGTTTATTTAAGGTGTAGCCCATGTACATCGACCCCTGTTAGCATGCACAGCTCCATGACCATGAGGGTATGGCGAGTCTTTCACTAACAGTATTTATGTATGTTTCAGATCTAATGCTCACAGTGATGGAAGCCTCCAGCTTCACTCCATCTGTGTACAGTGTTCACGCCCTCACTTTGCTGGCTGAGGTAAACACAGAATGTCACATGCACACTCTTTTCCTTATTTAAATATATAACAAGCCCTAATCTACTGCAACCGGTGCAGCAGATATCATTTGTAAGTTAGAATTTTGCATTGGTATCAAGCACACCAAGAACATTCACAGGTCACTAGAGGTCGTGCTCTGCCCTGCCGTACTCATCTCTATATGTTTGCACTTTTTTTACATTGTTGTATTGATTGGCTTTCTGTAAATTTAATTATTGTGCTCATGGGTGTCTTTGCAGGTACTGGCTCATCTATTAGATATGGTCTTCTACAGTGATGAGAAGGAGAGAGTGATTCCTCTGCTGGTCAACCTCATGCATTATGTTGTGCCCTACCTGCGCAACCATAGGTATTTAGTCTTCAAAATCCAACACTGTTGACACAAGATGAGGAATTGACAAAATTATCGGACACAAAGTTGCTGAAGCTGCTTCAGTGTCTTGGATTGTGTAATTGAAAGTTATTATAGGGATCAAGAACTTATCTGTCTTCTTTTTGCCAGTGCTCACAATGCCCCCAGTTATCGTGCATGTATCCAGCTGTTGAGCAGCCTCAGTGGATATCAGTACACCCGGAGAGCCTGGAAGAAAGAAGCTTTCGACCTTTTTATGGACCATACATTTTTCCAGATGGACTCCTCTTGCGTCAGCCAGTGAGTCCTGTACAGCACAACATGTCCTTTCTCCTTGTCGCAGTGGTTTTACTGACACTCAGAGCAATGTGACCTCTAGTTGACCACATCTCTCTCTTTCAGCTGGAGAGCAATCATAGACCACCTGATGACTCATGACAAAACCACATTCAGAGACATGATGAGTGAGTCTTCCATTTCTACTAAGTGGGCCTTCAAACTTCACCCATCTTATTGCTCTATCATTAACACTGAGTTGGTTTTTTGTGTGTGAGTGTTGTAGAGAGGAACTTGCTAACATTTTGTATATGTGCAGCCCGAGTTGCCGTGGCTCAGAGCAGCTCTCTGAGTCTTTTCACCAATCGAGATGCAGAGCTTGAGCAGAGAGCCATGTTACTCAAACGACTGGCCTTCACCATCTACAGCAGTGAGGTGGACCAATACCAGAAGTACTTACCAGACATTCAAGGTACACGCAGACACTAACAGACATGCTACTTAAGGGCACCTAAACAAAAATCCATTGATTTCAAAATCAGGGGTGTAAAATCCTGAATAATAATAATAGAGGTGTAAATGTCCTGAATTTAGTTCCAACCTGCCACAAAACACTTGCCTGTAAGTTTCTAGGGTTGTGATCCACTTCGCTTTTAGACACACACTTGCAAACTTCCCTGAGCTCTTCTTCATCTCCAATTTGAAGTGAGTTCCAGTTCCTCAAGTGAACGAGGAAAGCTTATATGGACAGACCCTCAACCCCCTCGACAGACCCTTGACTGAGGGAGCGAGGCGACTCCTATGCACACATACACCACAATGCAACACGATTGTAACGCCACAGTATATCGCACTTAATAGGTTTAATCTATTAATTGCCTATTAACTCTTAACTTATGAGGTTATTGTATTGATATTTTATTAGTTTGTGTAATTTTATAGATTTTCTCCAACAGCACAAGCATACATATAGGCATATAGAATTGTGCATCAAACTAATTAATTAGAAAAAATAAATAAACAATATAATGTAAATAATAAATCAGTTCCATTAAGGTTTCCAAGTGATCAAGGGCTTGGGACTTTCCAATTCAATCCATTCCAAGGGTACTGCCAGTAGTGGACAATCGTAGGAATCGCCAGTTGTCCAACGTAAGCACTGATGTACATCTGAGAAGGATGGACATCAATGAGACACAGGGACGTTAGTGAGGGAAGATCATAAAAAAATTAAGGGAAGTGCAGCCTAGTAATCTAGCGCCCATAAGAAGCTCTAAATCAGGGCTAATCTAAAACCTATGCCAACTTTCAAACAGCACTCTGCACGTGAGCAATAGCGAGAGAGGTATATGTATTACACTTAAATACCCTTCACACCTGCACACCAGTGAAAATTTTTGAGGTAATCGTTTCGCATAGTCACACAACCTGTTTAACGTTAGAAGCTATAAATACTATTAAAGGGTAAGAATTAAACCGTTTGTCGTGAGTCACGCTGCGCGTGAGTAGATGACAGCTCACAGTTTGTTCTGCTGTATTTGTTGCTCTTATATTTCAGAGAAAAAGCTACCGCTGTCAATGAGATTTTTTCAACTCTGTATACACAGTCCTTAACATTTCACACAATGTCGTTTCAGAGCGTCTTGTGGAGAGCCTACGACTCCCTCAAGTGCCCATCCTCCATGCTCAGGTCTTCCTCTTCTTCAGAGTGCTGCTACTGCGCATGTCCCCCCAGCACCTGACCTCACTCTGGCCCACTATGATCACTGAGTTGGTGAGGATATGACACACCTCACACATTTACATAGTACAAATAATCACAAGCAATATCTCACAAATCAGTCTGTAAGCTCTTGGCCTTGATGGTGAAAAAAAACAGAAGTTCCTTCCTAGGGAGATCCTGGACAGGAATAGTTATTTGGTAGAGCTTTTTTGTCTCATTCTATTAGAATCAGCCATGTTCATTAGGCTTGTTTGCTTCTTCCCACAGGTTCAGGTGTTCTTACTCATGGAACAAGAACTCACTGCAGATGAGGACATCACCAGGTATCCATTTATCAAATCTGTTTTATCTTTTGTATAAGATATGTAATGGCTTCATTTAAGACCTTATAGGTGATTTGTACATGCTGAATACTGATGAATGTGGTCTTTGGCCTCTCTCCAGGACCTCAGGCCCCTCGGTTGCAGGGCTTGAGACAACATACTCGGGGGGCAATGGCTTCTCTACCTCCTACAACAGCCAGCGCTGGCTCAACCTCTACCTGTCTGCCTGCAAGCTGCTGGACCTGGCCCTCGCTCTGCCCTCCGAGAGTCTGCCTCAGTTCCAGATGTGGGTGTTTTTACATGTTTTTAAATGATAAAATTAAATGTTTGAAATGTATTTTAGTACAAGGAAGGAACTCATTTGAATAAGCTAGTAATATTTCTTGGGATTTCTAGGGCTTTTCACACTGCACTTAACCCCACGTTATCGTTGTTCTAAATACTGCTTTTAACCCTGGATAGAGGAACATTTCACACTTGTAATTTAAAAGTGAGGTTAGCACCGCTTTTTACCCAAAATTATGAAACCTAACAAACCGCTCTTGCGGTAACACTGCATTGCAGTGCCAAACTTGTAGTGTGAAATTATGTGGTGTTAGAATGTTATGGCTAGATGCTTCGCAACATACCCAATTGCTTGCCTCATATTCACATGGTTTGGACAGTCACAGAAACACTGTGTTTGAGAAATGGTGATGGAAAATACATGGAGTGAAGAAAAGGCTGTTTCATTTAATTCTTGCCATTATAGTTCAAAAAGTCTAAACAGGTCACATGCTGCTTTTGTCGATAGAAATTACACTGACAAGGCAAATATGCAAATAAGGACATTAACACAGGGTTTAGGAATGTACAGCGCAGTTTATGATTACCCAGGATTAACTGTTAACTCTAAATCATGAGCAGTGTGAAACGTGATAACCCAGGATTCTGTTTACCCAGGGTTTAGAATGACCCATGGTTAACTATTTCAAGTGTGCAAAGCCCTTCTGTTCCAAGCTGTGAAAACTATTCATCCTTTTACATTATATCAGTCTTCTTCATTGATACAATTAATTACAAACATTGAACATATATAATTGGAAGGAAATAATAATACACTGTGCCACAGGTATCGCTGGGCTTTTGTCCCTGAAGCCTCGGATGACTCTGGTCTGGAGGTCCGCAGACAGGGGACCCATCAGAGAGAGTTCAAGCCCTATGTTGTCAGACTGGCCAAGCTGCTGAGAAAAAGGGCCAAGGTAATACGACCACAAAACAGTCGCCACAATATGCAATTAACCCTTAAAAGAATTTGTATTGCTATTTTACATCTCATTAGGACCCAAATAGACCCCCCTGAAAAATGTGAAAAATATAAACTTTTATCTGAAGGTGAGTAGATAGCCCACTACAGGTGGTCATGCTGTTTTTAAATGTTGCCCATGAGCTAAACAAAAATGTGTGAACAAAGTCACCAGATCAAAATATTCACAACTAACACCCTTTCAACATGAAACCAAGAAAGGAGACCTACACTTTCCCTGCCTCTCCCCACAGCCTCTTAAATGTCGTCCCTTTTAGGATTAATCTATGGAAATCTGTTCTTTCCAATTGTTGCCTTGTTATTTTAATAGAGGTTCATTCCACGTGATTAGCATAGGACCTATAACATTTATAGACTATTCAGTAGATTTGCTAATGCTCTTAAGCCTAGGATGTTCATTACCCTCACGGGAATGTCTCCATTAACTCTAGAAAAATCCAGAGGAAGACTGCTCCACACGCACTCTGTCCTGGGAGCCCGGACAGCTCCTGCTCACCCTTTATGTGATCCGCAGCATGGAGCAGCTCCTCCCTTTCTTCAACCTTCTCAGCCAGGTGTTCAGCAGTAAAGGCAACAGCCGCTCAGGACCATATCACAGCCCAACTCCCAGAGACGGCCCTTTCCCCAGCAAGGATGGGAAGTTGGAGAGCCAGAAAGTCTTCTGGAGCCGGGCCAGACAGAACATTGAGGAAATGGTTGAGAAGGACTTCCTTGAGGGACTCATCAAAACGTGACCTGACATGAACAAAAAGTGAAGCTACTGAGCAAAAACACTAACACCTCACCTTTTAAAAAAATGGAAGAGAACAAAAAAAAGAAGTTTGTACATTTTTTTGCTTTTCTAATTAATGTATTTTCCCCCAAAAGCTATACTATTTCATTTAAATTATTTTAATGTAAATATGGCCAGCTGTGATGATTTCTTTAATTCTTTTGAGCCCATAGGATAGTATGATGATACTGTGCCATTGCATATTGTCGTGAATTGCCTAATAAAAGGGACCTATCATGTGAATTTAAAACATTTTTGAATTTCGTTATCCACAGAAAGGCTTGTAACAGACCTCATGTCCATAACTAACTAATCAAACTTGCACTAATATGTATTTCCTTTTGGATTAGATTTCAATTGTCAACAAAAACCTTTTGTTTAAAAATGCATATATGCGGATAGTTAAAAGTAATGTTGCTTTAAAAATTATCAAAGCCATAATGAAAAAACATTATTGCAGAGTAAGACAGACAGATAGGAAATAAAACAGACATGTTCCAATCCACATGCTTCACTACAGCTGTTTTTCTTCTTTAAAGGGTGATCTAATTTAACTAAAGTACAGCCATAATCGAATGGGGGGATTATGAATTTATAAAATGAATGAAAACCACCATTAAAATGACGTAAGTATATTATGTATTATTTAACCCTCTGGTGCTGTTTAAATGGTACGAAACTTGGAATTTTTTTTGGCACTTACTGTGTGAACCAAAAAATAAAAAAATCATGGAAATGATTCGAAAAGGTAAAATGGTCCTGAAAAAATGTGTCAAAATCTACTGCATTAGAAATGAATGGGAGACGAATTTTATCTATTGGAAATATTTGGTACTGCGCCCACGCTAATTCTTACTGAAAGCACATATTTTGATATATCAACCTCAAATTTAGAATAGTTTGTTTAGATTTATGGCTTTGATTTTTCTTACAGTTTTAGGGTAAAACGTGTTTTGGAAAATATGTATTTCATACAAAAACTGAAAACTGGTATTTTGTGCATATTTTATAACAATGGAAAATGTTATAACTTTTTTCAAGTTCACTTTTTTTTTTACTTTTAACTACTGCATAAATACAATTTAGTAACATACAATTCCCTAAAAATACAAAATATTACACAAAAAAACATTAGCGAACTAAAATTTAGTACAATCATTTATAATTTAATTGGAAAAAATCGGTAATTTTTGACCGACACGCGAACAGTACCAGAGGGTTAATTTTATTTTTGTGACGTTGTGTTTATTGCCTAATAAAGGTCATATCAAGCAGTTGAGAAACTTGAAAGAACATTCATGAACAGTCCTTTGTTGTAGACAAGCGCATTTTAATCACGAATAACAGCCACTGAACGGATCTTTAGGGTGAACTGACTGACTGAAAAGATCCAATCCTCCAAGAGGAATCAAAATCCCCACCTCCGGTTACCATAGCAATAATACAGCACATTAATGGGCGCAGGATAGTAAAACGCAATCTGAGTTTTTAATGACGTGTGACCTGACTCATGCGTGGGGGCGGAGTGATAGGAAAAATAAATAAATATTGAGTCCATCAGGGACCGCGGCTTCCCGTTATCGCTGCGTTTCATCCTCCTCGTTCAGCAATTGTCCGAAACTGGACATAGCCACGGGTGAACAAAAAGTAGGGAGAGCGTCTTTTAGAGATGAGGAGAACAACGCAAGCCGTTTGAAGGTTTGGGTGACTGTACATCCAGCGGGGTTTGTCGGGAAGATTAATCTATGATCTGGAGGAGGAGAGAAGGACGACTGTGCGAGCCGAGCATCATCGTTAACAGCCTCTTTCAATACAAAGTGGAAATAACGAGGACAATCCTTTAGTACTTTATATAAATTGTCTTTTATTACATTCAAGCTCACCGTTTTCTCTTTTTAATAACTATTTGCGGTTGAAATAGTCGTTACGCATCTCCCGCATCCCCACGAGGGGAATACACAGCGCAGGCGTTGACCTGAAATTTATATTTTAGTAAACACGGAGTCTAGCTCTGTATGTTTTAGTATTGCCTTAGGTATGTCCATAGCTCATCATCCATGCTAAAGATTTCATCTTGATAACAATAACATCATATTAATATTGCAAATTGTGGCCGCGAATCCATTTTAAAGGGCCTCATCCTTTTGGACGCCAACTCGACGCGTCTCTTTATACGGGAGTAAGGGCGTTTGATTCCGCGAGAGAAGAAAAATGTCGGGTCAGACTTTGACGGACCGCATCGCCGCGGCGCAGTACAGCCTCACGGGATCTGAGGTGTCTCGTGCGGTGTGTAAAGCGACCACGCACGAGGTGATGGCACCTAAAAAGAAACATCTCGAATGTAAGTTGGTTCAGTTTAAGATTACACTTTTCTCTGCCTTGTTTATATCTATCAATTATAGGCTACCTACACCATCTGTTCAGCTATACACATAATGGTTTACCCACTTTGCCCATCATCATTCCTCAAAGGTCATCAAACACCACTGGATTGGTTAGAAAGGTCTGTGGTGCTGTTTTGGTGTCAGTATTTTGGAATGGAGATATGAAATTGCTCTGTGACTAATGGGCCCTCATTTCACAGTGTGTCTGTCACTAAGCAGAGAGACACCAGAATGAACAGAGAACATGGCTTCCGTCCACTGTATGGCCTGAAAGGAAACAGACTATTTATCTCACACTTCCAAGTCATTTGTTTGGAAAGCCATTTATTTGGTATGAAATGGAATGCATTTTCTATCTATCTATCTATCTATCTATCTATCTATCTATCTATCTATCTATCTATCTATCTATCTATCTATTGATATATAGATAGATATGCAAACCTATTAGACAATACAATTACAGTATATCTATAAAATGTAGCCTACATGTAGCTACATATCACTGAAAATCTATCTATCATGTGCAATATAGGTAGGAGAATATAGATTTTCAGCAGTAGCCTATAGACTAACCTATATATATATATATATATATACTGTATATGTGCTCTAGAACCTTTTGTCTACTAACTGTGAGTCTGTAAGTTACTGTACATTACTCAGTGTTGATAGCATGCTAGGAAGTGCACTAGAAGGCTAAAGTAATCAATCTTCATATGAGATTGAGTAGCATGTGACCAGGAATTGTTTCGGCAGCTCCAGTACACTTTCATTGCCTCTCAGATTCACCTCTGCTGAATTATACATGCCTCTGTAGGTCAAAGGTGAGGATGTCACCAAGAACATTAAGTGGAGCATTTGATATTCTATGAAAGTTTAAAACTCAATGTCTTATTGTGTGTCATGTAGGGAAAAAAACAGATATGCATGACAAATATGCATGTTGTTTACTCAGACCTCTAGTTGTAAAAGGAATTGGTAGAAATTGGACACAAACAGACAAGCAATCTGCAAAATTCAACAACCGTTGCATGTGATATTGAAAGTAAATATAGCTAGTATTTGAAAAGATTTTACAATTGGCTCATGCTGAAATGTAAAGTGTCTCATTGAAATATGGCACATAAATCTCTCTGAATCATGGTTCTTAAATCAATAGCTTTCAAACGGTTCTGATCAGCATCACAAAAGGTCTGTGTTTGTGGCAGGTGTCCTAAGCACTGTGACACTCCCACATCTGTCTCAGAGGAGTATGGGTAATCAGAACACGTCAATTAAAGCAGAGATAAGCAATTCAACTGCAAGGCTCAGGACAAATTCACATGGTTGAAAAACCTTTCTTTGGTTTCCATCCATGTAATCTTCCTGTGATGAATATTTATTCAGTTTATTTATAGTTTTAACCCATTCAGTATTATTTTGTATGCAGCACTCAGCATTCAGTCGACATGCCAGCAATCTCTTTAATGTGCTGACTCATTAGTTCACCTCCCATTTTGTAATGTACACTCATTTCGGTAACATAATGTCGCTTGTCTTGACTTTTCAGATCTTATGTGTACTTAATTGTCATTTTTAGTATTTTGGTATTTAAAACAAAATCAGAAATTAACATAATGAAATCAACTTGCATTTTGTTACATGGACATAACACATTGAATTGAAACAGAATAGTCTCAGTTTGAACAGCAGGAAGGGGGCAGACCTTCTAGGTGGATTGTGCTGTTGAATTAGTGCATAAAGATCAGTGGCATGCAGTGATGTTCAGAAATTAGGAGGCAAAGTTCTTTTTTAATGTAAATTCACATTCCAGTTACACTTAATGTTGACACATTTTCAGGTTAAATAAATAAACATTACTTAGACTACCAAGAGAACAACAACCAATACAATTCTATAATGTTTTTTTTTTTACATTAACAATGCAATTAATGTTCTATTTATTAAAAACAAGCATATTTCACATCAAGTTTACATTTATTTAAAAACAATAACTATAAGAATGCAGTAACAAATTTATTTCTCCAAACTGATTGCTCACTAAAACTCCTCAAGATTGTGTTTCCAAAGTAATTTCAAGTTTGAATGTGCTGTGACAAAGCGGTGATATCTAAGTGGGTGAGTTGTTCACTTACTTTTTAATGAATTATCACATTAACACAATTATTCAATCAGACAACGTGACTTTCCCGCATTCATTCTCAGTTGCCCATCACCAAACCCGCCACACGCTTTAGGGGGTCTCTTAAATCTCAGTGCGCTCAGGGAAGGCGAGGAGATGCTGCTTCTCAACGTAACTTTAACCGATGGTGTCACCTTTGGACAGTGTCACTTAAAAATCAGTTTTTATACAGTCAGATTTATACACTTTTAATGTCATATTTCATAAAATTTGTGTTGTTTTATTTTTGTACTGTGGATTACTTTTTCATTACATTTTTTGAGGACGGAGGAAACGTCTGATAAAGACACTTCTTGTTTCATCTCATTTCGGACATTTCCAACCCCCCACTAAGATGTTTAAACATTGCATCGCCTCAATTTTATGTCCTGTGACTGGGGAAACTGCACAGATGTTTTTTTTTACCCAACATATTTCAGGGATAATAAAGGCTTCATTGTATCAGGCCTGTGTTTGGAACTGTGTACCAGAAGCAGCAGTAGCCATGATCCAAAAATAGGATAATAGCATTTAAGCGACACTAAAATTATCGTTAGTGTCTCTGCATTAGATAATGGAATATACAAACAACTAGCATCTGCGAACAAAAAAAATATGCTAGAGCTTTTCTCACTTCAACAGAAAAGAACTAACTAGCCTACCTTGCAAGTACGTCTTTCCAACAGGTCCCAAGTTGATTTTAGTGAATACATCAAGCAATTTGCCCTCAAGTTCACACAGGTGTGTTAGCAGTAACCACAAGTGTAGTTCATTGCATTAACTATGGACGTTCCACTAATTAGGATGTTCCACCTTTGGAATTAAAATAGCCCCACATCATCACATACCCTTCACCATACCTAGAGATTGGCATGGGGTACTTTCCATAAGATTATCTCTCAATGCAAATCATACCAGCTATTAGGCTAACTGAAATAAAACCATGCCAATCTCTAGGTATGGTGAAGGGTATGTGATGATGTGGGGCTATTTTAATTCCAAAGGCCAAGGGAACTTTATCAGGATGCATATTATCCTGGATCCATGAAATAACTGGCCTTTAAAAATAAAAATCTGCCTGCCTCTATGGGAATTTAACATAGGGGTGTCCTGACTTATGCACCCTGTATTTTAAGGAAGAACATTTATTTATTTACGATACATTATTCATTTTACAAAGAAAATTGGTGTCCTTAAAGGTTGGATTTATTCCTCATTTTTTTAATTAAGGCATTAAGATCAATTTCCAAAAGATGATTTTTTTATTCCTCTTTTTAGTCAACTTTAGCATGGGTGTGTTCACTTATGCTAAGCACTGTAAATAATGACCCAAAAGTTGATTGTGACACATTTATTAGGCTTATAGAGTAAAGGGATTTGTGTTTTTTGATGTCACTGAATTATAGAAGTAGCAAATTTATATAGATTAATGTGCCGTTATTTTTTTTAAAATAGAAAATAACAGCACATTAATCTATATAAATTTGCTACTTCTATAATTCAGTGACATAAAAAAACACAAATCCCTTTACTCTATAAGCATATTGCTAATCTAGGCAATTACAGTAATATAAGGTTTTGTCTATATACTAAATTAATATTAATGAATATGATCTGGTTAGTTAAAATGATAAATAAAAATGAAGTAGCATAGAACCAACTTTATGTATTGTTCCTGCCTACCGTAGTATGCAAACAATATATTATTATTATTATTTTTTTTTAACCATGCCCTCATTGGGGGCTGAGCCCCCATAATATTGAAATCCTCTAATTGCCCCTGGTAGGAATCCATGCGATCATGGAGAATTTCATGTGAGGTCAAATTTCGCAAAAAGTTCAGTTGAATGAATCAATGGCTGCGGCCAAAAGCTGAAAAATGTTGCATGTGAAGGTAACAAGACACGTCCGTTTATCTGGTCATTTTTAAAGGCAGCGTAGATGTGACCTTCACTGGCTTTGATATCCCAGAATCCTGTGCATTCCTTTCCATGACAGTTGAGCTAAAAAATAAATATGGCTTCTGAAAGTTGTGGTAGGTGGTCAGTTTGTGTTTAAATGTACATTTTGGACCAACTTTTTCCAATTTTGATGTAATTATAGTAATTAAATATTTGCTTAGTTATCACCAAAGCTCTCTCTATTTTGATGTAGATCATTAAATATTATCAGGCCTTTTAGTGATTTATGATTTTAGTGTGGACAGAAGTTTGGACACAGCCAATGTTCGTTTGAGTGAATGATTCAACGACCTAAAAAGACAGCCACTTGTTTCTTTCTCAAATGATACAGCATTTAAACAAATTGGTTGAATGAATGATTCCAATGAATTACTCATAAAGACAGTCACTTGTCACCATATACTGGTGTAACCTACAGGGTCACTAAACCATCACCACCAATAATGGACAGACTGACAAAAAAGGCAGAGTAATACTGTCACGTTTCAGTCCAAAGACGATGAAGAAGATTCAGTTAGAAGTGTTTTTATTTAAACAGTCAAACAAAGTTATTTAATCCACAAATGCGAGACAGCGTACAAGCATAAACACAAAAAAAAAAACAAAAAAAAAACAGACAATGAATGTGAACTAAAGAAGAATTTAAATGCACAGATACAATGAACTGATTACAGACAGGTGTACTCCTTAAATGAATATCCATGAAAACAGATTAGTGGCGGGAAACTAGAACACATGTAACAGGTAACTGAAGAGAAACAAATTAAAAGTTAATGAAAACGAAACTAAAGCTAAACTGAAAAGAATGGTGACAAATACAAACTGGGAAAAGTCCCAGTGCTGTTGAACTATATTTATAGATGAGTCAAACAATCAAGGAATGAAACATATTCATAGGCATCTGGTTCGGCAGTCTTTGTTGATGCTATTTTTGTTGACTGCGGGTAGAATGTCCATGTGGGGTCAGACAAACTGGGCAGAGTGTCAAGCTCAAACTCACACTTGAGTTTCAAACATCAGCAGTATAATGATAAAGATACATTTTGTCTGAAGGCCGTAGGGAGATATATGACTGACTCGCAGCTAAACGGTAGGGACTTGAGGAGGAAATCATTCATCTGAGTGTCACAAGAAAAATGAAGAGGCTATTGAGGCCACCAGGGTGTAATTTCAACCTAAGTGCTGATTTAAGGTGCTTCTCTTACATAAAACTTACATTAGCTTACAAAATACATTAAATTCGCCACATTATTCCAGAGAAAATAATGCATCCCTGGCTTAAATGCATTTTTAAGTGTGTCTCTGTGAATCAGTCTCACTCTATCCTTCTCATTTTCTTTCTTGCTATCCCTTCCTGTTTGTCTCTCTGGCTCACTCTTTCTGTCTGTCTCTTTCTACAAATCAAATGGTGCAGTGTTGGCGATACTCTGTCTGCAGTGTGTGAAAGTAAGAGTGAAAGCTGTGCGGCACTGATGTCATTTAGCAAGAGAAATCAGCATTGCTGTGATGTCACAGTATCAAAATGCGGCTTTTGGCCAATCACGACAAAGCATAGTGGCAGAGTGTTTTCAGCACCTTGGACAGGGACACCTCCTCAAAAACTGAACTAACACCTTCGTCTATTCTTATATTCTGTCTATTCTCATTTTTCCAGCACCCTTCCCCCCACACACAGCTGACTTAGAGGTCACTGCGTCCTTGAAGCAGTATTCATTGTGCATTAGTCATTGTGTGTGCTAATTTAAAATTTTGAAATGAGTCATTTGTGCTGCTCTTACAAGCACACTCACATATTTGGATTCGAGTGTAGCGAGAGAGAGATGCTCTTCTGTCCATTCATTGCGCAGATGTTTGTAGTGCTGTTTGCTTAGTGGTGAAAGTGCTAAATTTGTTGCCTGGTTAATTAGGCTACAATCACACTGGCAGTAGTGTACATGGCATCAATGGGTGCTGTTAGTACACCGCTGTTCCATGAATAATGCAAGAAAGATTTGTTTCCTGTGTAATCTGACTGCCGGGCCCCCAGGAGCCTTTAAGAGACAGATCAGGGTGCAAGGGTCTGGACCAGGTCTGCCATTAGAGATTAGGCTAGTCCACACAGAATTCTACCATAGACTGTAAAAAAATATGGACAAAGCGTCTGTGACGTCACCCATAGACTTTCTGAAGAACGGTTTTGAGGCCGTTTATGGGGGGTATGGGCGGCGCCATCTTGGAAAATCTTTTCAGAAAGGATACAGAGGTGGTATGATGTGTTGTGTCAGATCATGGCCGAGACGTCAAATTTCAGGAATTCCACTCGGCGCAGCCCGTTATCAGCTGTCAATCACGCTGTCAATCAAAGTTAACCACGCCCTTATTTGTCATACATTTTATATCTAAATACGATCTAAACTAACGAGTTAGAAAAAAAATTCACCCCCTCACAGTTGTCAGGCACTCGGAACCTATCGAAAAATACAATAAAAGTCCATGGGACCAATCTGTAAAAACATGAATTTATGCTGGAAAACGGACATTTTAACATGGGGTCTATGGACATTTGCTCCCTTTTGGGACCTGCCCCTAGCGGATTTTCGATGTATTGCAGTTTTTCGCACTTCCGGGTAGGCTTCATTTTTCAGATTAGAATGTTGCCGCTTGGATTCTACTGATTCTCACATTAGAGAAGTCATAACCGATTGAGATTATACGTGTCATGCTGGAGATCGAGATTAGGTTTTTCCAAAGGGGAAGGGGCTTAGAATAGGTCAAGGGACTGCAGATTAGTTGGAGAGGTAAACTAGAGCACTGAGATTATAATAGCACATTTCATGTTTTTCTGATGTTGAGATGCTCAGTCAACATAAAATGTGTTTGCATGATAGATCTTTTGTGTTTTTTGTTTTGTTTTGTTTATTTAGACAAATTAATATTAATATATTTTTAAATTGTGCATTTATTGATTATTGGCCTTAAAATTAAAATAATTATTGACTTATCGGTATCGGCCAGGTTGCTAATAATATTGGTGCATCCATAAATACAGGTGCACAAAACTA
Source organism: Gila orcuttii (assembly GCA_026230005.1). NCBI lineage: Eukaryota > Metazoa > Chordata > Actinopteri > Cypriniformes > Leuciscidae > Gila > Gila orcuttii. The sequence continues at coordinate 29,904,957 of JAPDVR010000018.1, read as the reverse complement.
AAATATATAAATTACCCAACATGATGTCGACACACTGTTGCTCCCTAAAATGATGATTAATCTTCTCTCCAAAAAGATGAGACATTTTGAACACAGTTTAGTGTGACTTTGATAAAAAATGTTAAAATGTTTTTCATGTAAAAAAAAAAAAAAAACAAGGGGGGGGGGGCAGTCATGGCCTAATGGTAACAGAGTTGGACTGGTGACCCATAATAAGTCTTTTTGGGGAAAAGATAAAAAAATATGTTTGGTAGCAAAGGTGTGCCGACATTATTTAGATTTATTATTTTATGCATTTCAGAGTGGAAATAAAAATGTCGGGCAAGACTTGATTTTATCCAATATAAATGATAAATAGGGTCCAGTTGGATTGATTTTAATGTAAAAATCTTTTAATTGAATCACACTTCAACACATTAAGCAAAATCTGTCATACAGTGAACTATTGAGTAACTGGCCTGAATGTTTATATGGTTGCTAAAGAGCAGGCTCGTCATTAGACTGTTTTTTAACATTATTAGCAAATTGACTTGTAATGAGAATCATGCTTCAAGTTAAGGGTGATTTACTTAAGTATTTGTAAAATGTGAAAATATTTCCTTCAATGGTTGTTAGGTTTTCTAACGATTGCTTTAATCGTTCATATATATATATATATATATATATATATATATATATATATATATATATATATATATATATATATATATATGCATGATATATAAGCATGATATAAGCTCACGTCTGCACTACAGAAAGGAAGATATTGTCATGTACAGGCTGGTTTACGCTGGTTTCTTCTTGGATGCTATGTCGCCACGCTGCTTGCCAGTGAGGGCACATGGGCAATCTCTCAGTTTTTTTTTTTTTTTTTTTTTTTTGCTCCAGGGATAGGACTATAAATAAAGAGAGCTTTTCATGCTCCATTCATGTGCAGCGGAATATGGCTGTTTTTGCTCTCAAACACACAAATATTCAGCACACTCATCCAGCTCTCATTTTACTTAAACACTCTACCTTAAAACTGTCATTCATTTTAACGTGCTCATCAGTTTGCATAGCTCTGTTGAATGGACTTGGCGAAAATGTTATTACAGTAAAAACAAGCTGCTAGTTGCATAGGATCTTTGGACAAGGGGAATGTTGGTAAAGTATTATAAAAAATATTACAAAAATATTAAAACTGGTCTAATCAACAAGATAAATACACCATTAAGGTTATTTAAAGGCTAGCTCATAAGGATATTATCACTTGTTATGAAAGGTAAAGTGGAGAGAGTAATGCAATTTTTACCATGCTAAGATTAGCATGACATTTCTAGCTGGCCACATCATTGTACCGGTTTACAATGGGACTCTGAACAACTGTCACATGATACTTATAATATATATTACAAAAGCATCCTCCTGTGACATCCAATAATTTCTCAAATCATATATGTTTTTGTGATATCACAAAATAATACAGAGAAAATATAGCTTCTGGGACTAGAAAATTCAACAATGTAACTCACATAATCCACATATTACTCACAATTCTGGTTCTATAACTAACAAAGAATGCACTTACAAGTACGGTTCACTTAATTTGACATTCTCTGCAAGTAACTGGACTCAAACCTGGTCAGAACTCACCAAGTCACAGTCAGAGCATGCTGTGTAACACTACACAAGCACTATACATTGTAGCATTCCAATACTAGGAGCTGTAGTGTGACTATTTGTAGTATCAGATTGTGCATTTAATTATTAGAATATTAATTTTCTGATTATTAGTATGCCGTTTTTGAGTCTTTATTGTGTTCTTATGTAGTCTTCTATTTTGAAATTTTGTGGGCTGTGAATGATTGGTTCCTGTTCAATTGTCTTGTTATCAGGTTTGCTCTTGTGTATTGTTAGCCTATATCTTTACATTGCCCTGTGTCTAGCATCGTTCAGTGTAACCAGGTATTGATTGGTGAGTTCTTGTTTATAATTAAAAGTAATGTCTAAAGATACACATGGGAACAATCAAGTGAGTGCAGGGCTCGACAATAAAGATGGCGCTGGGCCAGTGTGAACAACGCTCTGGACAGTTGACGGACATTGGGCCTTAGCTGCATCGTCATGAAAGTGTATCATTCACGCGTTTTTAAGCCTTGTGATTTTAAATATTCAAGCGCAAGAAGACGCGAAAGAGAATTCTATTTGGTACACTCACACGCTGTGTGAGAAGTTTGTGTGCAAACACATCTGAGGCATGAGCTCAGAAAGCCACTTCTCAGGGTGTGTTCACACTTTTTGTTTGGTTCGTTTGGTCCGGACCCCCAAAAAAAACATTTAGTCATTATATCTTAAGTGAACGTAAAAAGTTCCGAAATAAAACGCATGTGAAAGAGAATATTGCATTAGGTCTTAAAGTGACAGCACACTAATAGACCTGCTCTGTGCTGTTGATGTTAATCAACAACAAAGGACAAAGAAAAAAAATCACTCATGGTTCTTGACTGAATAACTTTTGTAACTTTAATAAGGATTAATATATATTTAATTTATACTGTGAAGACTATGCAGTGTTATTTTACATTTAATTACTTTATTCAATTTCTGTACCTGAAAACTACTGTTAGACCTTCCTGAAAATCACTGTTTATATCATTTGAATCTTTGCTCTGCTATTTGCTTTGCTATTGCTATTATTTGTTCTTATTTTATAACTGGCTGTTTAATTGTCTTTAATAATATTTGAGATTTAGCTAGGCTATATTAGATAGGCTAGTAGTTTTTGCTGTGGTATCAAAATTGGAATCGAAAATTGTGAAATTTCCTTGTATCTAAAATTTGGTGTTATAAGCTAATTTTTTAAGGTTTTATGGGTCAAACATAATGAAAACAATAAGTGAAAGTGACACGTGATGGCCAAGTATGGTAACCCATACTTGGAATTTGACCTCTGCATTTAACCCATCCAAGTAAGTGCACACACATTAGGAGCAGAGTAGTAAGTAATGAACACACACACACTGCAAACGTGGATACACACCCGGAGCAGCGGGCAGCCTTGAGTGGCGCCCGTGGAGTGATTTGGGGTTGGGTGCCTTGCTCAAGGACACCTCAGTCATATTCCTGCCGTTACTGGAATCCAACCAGCAACCTTTGGGTCACCAGTCCAACTCTGTTACCATTAGGCCATTTTTTTTTTTTTTTTTTTTTTTTTTTTTTTTTTTTTACATGAAAAACATTTTAACATTTTTTTATCAAAGGTATTTCAATAAGTATTTTAATTATTTTTTAAATTACTTTTGTAGTGGGGAAAGTGAAAATTTCCACATGAGGGAAATATGATGTAAACGACTTAAACTTTTTGCCAATTATATATAGTTTACATATATATAATTTGCATTAAAAAAAGTTTAAGGTGTATTTTAATAGCGTGTCCTTATTTAAATAAAATATGTGTGTGTGTGTTAGTATCAATATATTGGTCATTTTCATGTTATAATCTTGTATTTCTACTTGCTATAGTTTTATTTAAAATAACCTTAAATTAAACATTTTACAGATAACACATTTTGATAGGGAATGAACTTACTGAACAGTTCTTTTTTTATTTTTTTTTTTATTTTAAGATTTATTTGACAGGGACAAATGCATAAAACATTGCTCTATAATAAATACAAAGCAGATGCCACGCATACAGGTTTCTAGCCATGACTAATTTGCAACCCCTGTCCCTGGTTAGGCTTATGAAATAAAACAGAAATTACAGAGTATTGAATGTAAGATATGTAACTATTAAAAGACATACAACAAATACATCCCATACATGAAAAAAAGTATGGGCTTAAGTAGATATAAAACTATAAAACAATCTGGCAGATTTAACAATACAAAAACACAAAAGGCTGCATATGCGTGCTAACATTATGCAACATTATGTTTGTATGCATTGTGTTGTATCCTGTACAGTCAGTGTTCACAAAGTTGTTTCTGTTTCAGCCACTGCTTTAAATGTGTATTAAAAACCTTGAGTTCTGTCAATGTTTTAATTTCAGATGGTAAAGCGTTCCACAAATGTATGCCTCTTACTGAAAATGATGTCTGACCAAATGTTGTTCTACGTTTTGCAGCTATACAGTTTCCACTTATTGTGCCTCTAGTTCTTATTCCGCTTTTTTGTTTCTCTACTAGTTGACAGAATATTTCTGGTGCAAGGTTGTTCACACACTTAAAAGTTAGTTTTAAAAATGAAAAACTGACAAAACTGTCAAAACTCAATATATTATGCTTCCTTAGAATGATGCAGTGATGCCATCTTACAGATTTCTGGTCCATTACTTTTAGTGCCTGTTTATATAATGACCTAATGGGTGTAATTGTTGTTTGGTTGGCCTGACCCCACACAGTTATGCAATACGATAAATGAGAAAATATCATAGAATGCATAAACTGCTGTGCTGCCTTAAGGGGTATATATTGTCTTATTAATCGGAAGCAGTTTAGATTTGTCCTGACAGTTCTGCATAGTTTCTTTACATGTCTATCAAACTTAAGATGAGAATCTAAAATAACCCCTAAAAATTTAAATTCATGTACCTCATCTATCTCCTTATCATCAATCTTTATTCTAAAATTTTCATTTACCTTTCTTTTTATTGAAAAGCACATAGAGACTGTCTTATCATAGTTTAGGGTTAGATGATTATTTCGGAGCCACTGTGATACCCCGTCCAGTTCTTTTGAAAGCATCTCAGCTGCAATCTGAGGGGTTTTTGCTGAGACATATATAATTGTATCATCTGCATACATTTGGCATTTAACCCCTTTGCAACTGTCAGGAAGATCATTTATATATAAACTAAAAAGTAAAGGGCCTAAGATTGAACCTTGTGGAATTCCGAATCGACAAGTTTGGACAGATGACTGGGTGGAATTTATTTTAACACACTGCTGCCTGTGTTCGAGATACGATCTAAACCAGGTTATTGCATCATGTGACAAATTACAATTTTGCAATTTATTTAAAAGAATTTCGTGGTTAACAGTATCAAAGGCTTTTTTCAGGTCCAGAAACACTGCCCCCACTACATTACCTTTATCTAGTGACTGTTTTATCATTTCAGTGAGGTAACAGTTTGCCAACTCTGTTGAGTACCGTGGTCTAAACCCAAATTGTTTGGCGTGTAGGAGATGATTACTTTCAAGATAATCAACAAGTTGTTTGGCAACTGTTTTTTCAAGAACCTTTGAGAGTGCAGGTAAAATTGAAATTGGTCTATAATTTGAGACCTGGTCAGATGCTCCAGACTTAAAGACTGGAGTTATAATAGCCGTTTTCCATTGCTGAGGAAATGTATTTGCTCTAATGGATAAGTTCACTATATGTGTAACTGGCATTAAGAGGACTGAACTGTGTTTTTTTATAAAAGCGGTATCCAAGCCAAAGTTATCCTTGGCCTTAGATTGCCGTAACTGTGTAAAAACTTCTGCAGTTTCACTTTGGTCTACCTCTTTTATACAAAAAGATGTTGATTGGTCTCTTAGTTTGTGTTTTAATTGTACTGGTTGGAAATTTGCAGCCAATTCCTCAGCTGATTGGATAAAGAATCTATTAAACTCGTTCGCAATTTCAAACCTTTCATTATTGACGATTCCATTTATATTTAATTCGATTATTAATTTTTGTTGTTTAGGCACTCGATTAGTTAAAATATTTAGGTGTTTCCAAAGTTCTGAACTTTTCCCTCCTGATTCAGTCATCAATTTCATAAAATAGATCGTTTTTGCTTTGCGTAACTCCCTGACTACTTTATTTCTCAATCCTTTAAAAACAAGTATATCTATATTAGTTTTTGTTAAGAATGAATGTTTGAGTGCAAGGTCTCTTTTTTTCATCAGCTGGAGAATATCCTTATTCAGCCATGGTAAAGCCCTTCTACGTTGTGGATACTTCAATAACTGGGTATATTTCTGAATCACATCTGTGAGTGTTTTCATCATTATAGTACAGCCGGTATCTAAGTCGTGAGTTTGCTTAACATCATTCCAATTTATATTCTGCAATTCCTCTTCAAGTTGAGTTCTTTTATTCTTGGGAATGCCTGTAAATTCTAATTTATGCGGAATATTGCAGAAGGATTGTAGACGCTTTTTGGATAGTTTTCTAACAATTAAAATCAGATTGTGATCGGAAATACCTGTGATTAAGTTGTACGTTTTACTCACTCGCTCAGTTCTATTTGTGAAGATCAAGTCAATAAGGGTTTTACTACTTTTTGTTAATCTTGTCGGTTCTTTGATTATTTGGTGGAAATTATGCTTTGAGTAGATCATTTTTAACTTTTGCTTATTACTGTTACTTAACCAATTTATGTTAAAATCTCCTTGAAAGATAGTCTCACAGCGACAATTTAACTGTTTAAGTAAATCATCTAAATCCTTGTAAAATGAAACACCATGTGAGGGGGGATTATATAATGTAACAATATTAAACTTCATTTTTGTTGACAACAATACAGTGATGGCCACACATTCTAAAGATGTGTCCAGATTAATTTGGACACATTTAAATGTTTCTTTGATATAGATCAACACACCACCACCCCTGCCAGTTAGTCTGTCTTTTCTAAAACAATTATAACCAGGTACATCAATTATGTGTGTTGGAGTATTGCTGTTTAGCCAGGATTCACTTAGACACAGGTAATCCAAATTGGAGTCTGTCAGTAAATATTGAATCTGATCTAATTTTGATGTAATACTTCGAATATTCAAATGCCCTCCGACAATGCCCTTTGGTTTAGTGCTATCGCCAAACAAAGTGCTATCGCCAAACAATGTATATGATATTAATATCTTGTTTATGATCTTTTTATGATTAAATGTCAACCACCTATTGAATGGTCTGTCCTTTCTAAACTAAAGTGTCCTCATTAAGTTCAAGAGTATTTTGCGCATAATGTCACATTATGTTGAGTCAACCCGAATCAGAGCTGCAGTTTGAAGTCGTCTGTGTACCCATGCTGTTAGATCAAGTGGATTTTCTTGTACACCCTTTAGCTGTTCTATTAGGAGGACACTCAGTGTAAACTGGTTTTTAACTGGCCTCTTGTCTCGCTCCATGGCTGCGTACATTACTTAATTAAATGTTGCCGTGTCTTAATATTCAACAAAGGAGACCTGGTTTCCTGACACCAGACTGCTGCAGTTGCCAGGGAAACACGCGGTTTAAGCATGTCTGTCTACCCTCCTACTCGTGTCTTTAGAGGAGTGAAATTACCGTCTCAGAGACGGAGGTGCATTTTAACACATGGCATAATACAAAATTCTGGTGCCTTGTTTGTAGAAGCGAACTCAGCGTGCAATGCATGATGCAATTACTCCACAATGGCATTTACAGTCTGGGTGAAAATGCTTTTGTAATGGCACCTCAGAAGGTTAATTGAATGTCTAAAGTGCATGTTCTAGGGCTTTCTCTGCCGCTAATGGTCATTTTAAGCGCAACTGAAGCTGTTCAGTGCATTTATAGGGTGTGAAGTTGAACTATGAACACAGACCAGACTGTTATGAATTTGGGATTTTATTTGCTTTAAGAGCTGCCATCTGTTAAAATGTGAACTAGGGATTCATCTGTAATTTACAAACAGTGAAAACTTAATAAACAAAAAATACATACTGTTTTGATATGTGTATACTGAGAGTTATTGACTACTTGTTCTCAGCAGCTTCCTTTTTGTAAGTTTCTGGTACAAGTGGATAAATAAATGTTTAATATGTGTGTGTGTGTGTAACTTTGGCAGTCTGTTTTGATTTCTGTTCTTGTCAGTGTCTGGTTATGTTTATTAGTTCAGTTTAGTCTTCCTCCGCCCCTGCCTGTTTGTTTCTATGGTTACATATTGATTAGTTAGTTCTGTTCAGGTGTGTCTCGTCTTATCTTATTAACTCTCCAGTTTGTTTGTGTATTTAATAGTGATGCACGATATATTGGCCGCCGATATAATATCGGCCGATATGGTCAATTTTTTACACATCGGTATCGTTCCGATGTCAAAATAGGGCCGATGTAAACAGGCCGATAATCATTCCTGTGCATTTGACGTGTGTGTAGGCTTATGTGGGGCCGGCGGGGATGTTTGTTTTTGCACGCGCGCATACATTACACACACATAATGTGCTGAAGCAGGTGCTGGAGGCGGCAAGTTACGGCACTCTGCCTTGTTCTGACCGACCATCAAAGTATTGTCGCGCTGGAGTTACGGGGTTATGATGTAGCAATTAAATCACCTCAGACACACATGTAAGTTACATGTTTCACAGTGATTGCTTTTGTTAGATTACTGAATAATGGCATACTCTCGGGGGAAAATGATGATGAAAATGATCAAGGTGGTAAGAATGACACACGACACGGGTGCATAAAAAAGATCATCTTTAAAATCCAGTAATAGCTAGCGGTAGCCTTTAGCTAGCGATGCTACTTCACAAACTAAAGACAAACACGTTTCGAGCCATAATCAACAACTTATCTACTAACAAGCGCTGCATTAGAGCAGGCTTGTAGGATATCTTAATTCACAGCCCGTAAGGCTACATGTAACGTTAGGCTACAACTGAAATAAAATGCTAGCTCTCGCCTGTCAATGACAGTCCACTGACTGAAAACTACGCGAGTTGGTCAGTTGGAGCCGCAAGGACACACCCATTATACACTAGCAGCGGGAATGTAGTAATTTAAAGCCTACCTTTTGTTGAACCCAAAATCCATGTCAAACAACCGACAAGAAAGCAAATCCATTACAATGCGGAACTACTAACTGTTAGATAACGTTACAGTTCTTTAGGGACACCTAATGTGTGTGTGTGTGTGTGTGTGTGTGTGTGTGTGTGTGTGTGTGTGTGTGTGTGTGTGTGTGTGTGGAGAGAGAGAGAGGCGCGGGCGAGATCGAACAGTGGAAACAAAAACATACTCCTTCATTTTGTTCATACAGGACATTCCAACTATGTTCACTACTTCAACTTCTTGTTTATACATGTGAAGCCATTTTTATCATAGTGAGTCTAATAGGGTTAATACTGATTACATTTTAAGTGTTATCATAACATTGTGCTATAAAATAGAAGTTAAGGTCTTTTGCCTTAGTAGGACAGTACTGTACTTTAAATTTTTGAACTGTTGTACAATGTTCACAGAATACAGTGACTTGGTCTCAAGTGAGTTAGATGTTTATTGAGAATACTCAGGGTTGGCTTATTCATAGTGTGAATGCAGGACACACTTGTATCCTTTATAAAAATGTATTTTTATATAAATATTTATTTTTTCTTCTGAAAATCTGATGACATATTTTGCACACAGGTAAAGGTGTCCAATATCAGTCCTTTCTGGAAATAAATTACAAAAGTAAAAAAAAAAAAAGTGTTTTGGAAAATAGCTCTTTATTTGATTATCATAAAAATGTGTTTTCTATACAGAGATATCGACATCGGTAAATATCGGTATCGGCCATAAACAGCAATATTAATATTGGTTATCGGTATCGGCCACAATTTTCACATCGGTGCATCACTAGTATTTAAGCCCTGTGTCTAATTCAGTCTTTGTCAGTTCTTAACATTGTACTTTGTTGGTTGTTCCGTTCCCGAGTCTTTGTTCTTGAGTCTGTATTTGTGAAGTTTTGAGTTTATTTACTAAAAGACTGCTGCACATGGATCCTGCTTCCTCCTCTGCTTCAACCAACGTGACAGAAGAACTGACCATAACATGGATCCAGCAGCACAGATTATGCGTCTCCGTTAGGGAGACCGGCCCATTGAGGAATACATCATGGGCTTTATTGAGCTGGCACATTTAACATTTTTTGATGATGTATGCCTAATGATATTTTTTCGTGGAGGGCTATTCGAGCCGATCAGCTCCCTTATGCCACTTCATCACTCTAGCTGGAGTCTTGAACAGTATATTGACATGGCATTACAGCTGGCCAGCTCTGCATTTACTGCTGGGGTCGCGGAGGAGGAACGTGATACCCCTGCAGTACCAGCTACACCAGATCCTGTCCACAACATGGCCGAGCCTGAGCTTCTTCACGTCATGGCTGCTGAGCCTGAGCTTCTTCACGTCATGCCTGCCAAGCCTGAGCTTCTTCACGTCATGGCTGCTGAGCCCGAGCTTCTTCACGTCATGCCTGCCGAGCCTGAGCTTCTTCACGTCATGCCTGCCGAGCCTGAGGTTCTCCACACCTGTCTCTTTGGACAAGATGGCTGCCTCTACGCCTGTGTCTACGCCGGTGTCTTCAGACAAGATGGCAACCTCTACGCCTGTGTCTACGCCGGTGTCTTCGGACAAGATGGCCGCCTCTACACCTGTGTTTTCAGACAAGATGGCAGCTTCTACGACTTTGTCTTCGGACAAAATGGAAGCATCTACGCATTTGTCTTCGGACAACATGGCAGCCTCTACGCCGGTGTCTTCGGACAAGATGGCCGCCTCTGCGCCTGACCAGCCGGCGCTCCCTGGCCCCCTGAATCGTCGACACCTGCTCCGCCCTGGTCGCCAGCACTGCTTGCTCCTCCCTGGCCCCCTGAACCATCGCCGCCTGCTCTACCCTGACCCCCTGAATCGTTGCATACTTCACCCCTGTGAAGTATTTTGCGGCGTGAGGACACGCCTTCCGGGAGGGGGGGGTATTCTGTAACATTGGCACATGGATCCTGCTTCCTCCTATCCATCAACCAACGTGACAGTGTGGGTCAGGTTTGCCCTACATTATAGGAACTAAACTTTAAAGGGGCCACATAATGTTTTAAAGGTATTTAAAGTAAATTGCATGCATTAAAATTAATAAAAATTAATGCATAATCAGTTAAAATATATATGCAATGTATTTCTAACTTTGCAGAAAAGTCTGAAACTTTACAGGCACCTTGACATTTTTTTTTATGTATACCATTTTTCCTGTAAAGGCTGAATTGCTGTTGCGAAGAATCTTTTATGGCATCAAAAAAAAAAAAATATATATATATATATATAATTTTCTTTTTTTTACAATTGTTTTCTTTCAAATTGAACTATGCATTAAAAAAAATCTTAAGATAAATATAATTATTTTATAAATTTTATATAAATTAGATTTTATTCAAAGGTTGTTTAAAAACAAGCTTGTCTTTTTGTTATAATTTTACCAGAAGTACAAAAGCAAAAATCATAGCCTGTGTAGGATAGACTTTGAATATTGACTTTGACATCAGTTACAAAGGTCGTAGGAAGCACTGGTTTAGGGGTAGGGGACAGAAAATACCATTAGCTCAATAATAAAAATAAATAAATTTAAAAAAAGACGTCAATGAAAATTCCTGCCATGATAGAAAAACCAAAGTGTGTGTGGCCCATGGATCTGCTACCGATACTGTAATTTGGTCCTGTTATTGAACAGGGAAAGTGGCCTGTGGGTCAAGTTGGTGGTCGATAGTTGGGGAGCACAGCAGAGGCCATGAGGCTGCAGGGTAGTTTTCTAGTATGAGCTGGCAGTGCAGCTGCCTCTGTTTGACTGCTGTGCTCTGATACCATTTGTGTAATGTGTGTACAGCGCTTCGTCTTAGCAGGGTGTTTATTTGTTTGGTTATTCTGGATTTTGTGTAAGCATTCCTGCCGTGTAGTGAGAACAGTGAGATGTGTCATATCTGACTCTACTACTGATTCTCCTCTCACAGCCTTTTATTACTCTCCATAAATAATTTAGGAAGCGAAGGCTAAGTCAGAGATACTGTGTCCTCTGAAATCTTACTGCACAAAACTCAAACTTTTATTACAGTATGAGTCATATGTGTTTATAGTTTGTTTTAAGCACACCCTTGCTTCATAATCCCCTGTGAATGCCCCAATAAGTACAAAAAATGCCCGGTACATCAGTAGATGTTCTGCCTCATGCATCGATTCTGCAACTCAGATGAGACAAACTTTATGTCTTACAAAGTTTATGAGACTGAACAAACCTGCTTTATTACCAAACTCTTTAAGAAGCCATTTGGTTTATTGTATACTTACAGAGACGTTGAGCACTACTGAAAATTATGTGAAGGAACACATCCCTTCTACACTATCGTTCAAAAGTGTGGGCTTGGTAAGAATTTAAAAATGTTAAAAAATGTAAGTCTTTTACGCCCACCAATACTGGTTTATTTGAACAACAATACAGTAAAACGGTAATATTTCATTTAAAAAAATATATTTTTCTATTTTATTATATTTTATATAGTAATTTATTCCTTTAATGGCAAAGCTTAATTTTCAGCAACCATTACTGTACAGTATCACATGATTCTTCAGAAATCATTCTAATATCCTGATTTGGTGCTTTCAAATAATTTCAAAGTTCAAACCAGTTGTGCTGCCTAATGTTTTTGTGGAAACCATTTTACATATATATATATATATATATATATATATGCACATATTTTGTTTCAGGATTCTGGTGAACAATACAAAAATGAATACAATGACCTGAAGTATTAATGTAATATTATGATAAAAAAAAGTATTTAGTTCAGGTGAGGTTCAATCATATCAAGGAGGTTTTAACCTCCAAATTTATCCCATAAGGCTTTGGTGAAATGCTTTAAGGTGCCAAACTAGGACTTTCAAGCCTTTTAGAGGGAGGGCTATTATTGTGTGGACTCTGTGGTTATATAACTTATGTAATCTAATCTGTGATCATCTTGTACTGTACATGAATGTGTGTGTACCCTTCCTCTTTCAGTCAAGGTGACTGCATCCCATAGTCTGGTGTATTTCCACCCTAAAATATTATTTCCTATGTGATGAAAGATGAGGCTGCAAGTCATTGTTCCAACATGTCTTAATTAGATTGTAATCATATATAAAATAATATCGGAATTATTGAGACATGGTTATAGTGCTTGTTAGTATGTAAAAATAATACTTGAACCAAGACTGGGGTTTCAGGAAGTGTGTTGTGATGTATAGTTCATGGTTTAGGATGGATGGTATATGTGTGGTCTGTAGGAGGAGAGCAGGCTGCTTTTCATTTAGTCATGATCTCCTTGGAGACATACTGATAAAAGTGTGTGTGTGTGTGTATATATGCGCGCGTGCACTTTCTTCTGTAGTGAAGGTGTGATAGAAATAGAGGGACAGAGAAGAGAAAGATCTACTTATCTGTCTAACTATCTGTTCTGTTGAACAATGTGTCTAACTATGTCTGTCTACTCTAGACAGATAGATTGACAGACAGACATCTCATAATCTGTCTATCAATCTGTTTAATTAACTATTCATTTGTCTACCTCTCTGCCTCTGTTTTTTGTCTTTTTAACTGTGTCTGTCTGATGGTCAGTATGTCTGTCTATCTTACTGTTTCTCTGTCTCTCTAACTATCTATCTGTCACCTGTATCTGTCTATATCTAACTGTCTACCTTTATCTAATTCACCAACTATTTGTCAGGCAGTCAGTCAGTCTTTCTTTCTTACTATCTGCATGTTTCTCTAACTATCTATCTGTCTACTATATCTGTTAGTCTGTCTGCCGGTCTATCTGTCTAATAGCTTATCTTTCTGTCCTTCTGTCCATCTTACTACCTATTTCTCCAACTCTGTCCGTCTGTCAATCTTACTATCGTCTGTCTTTTTGTCTGTTTATCTATGTATTCTTTTTCACATTCTACCTCTCTCTCATGTCTCTTTATTGCTTTCTTTTAGCATATTTTTCTGCATTGTCAGATGTCGCACTGAATGACAAGTCAAAAGAGGCATTTTGTCATGCACTGGTGCACCACAGAGTTCCCATCACACTGCATTATTCAAAGTTATGACAGCGCTGTAAAATTAATCACCTGTTCCTTTCCCTTTCATATCTGCATTATTGAGTTTAGGCTGTTCTTTGTGGATACTATATGTCCATAACCATAGCTATAATGAGAATTCTAATTACAGTCGATTCAAGAGATTTGTGAACTCTCTCATCATTTTGCCTTCTGAACCTAAATGTCTTTTAAAAGAGAATGTTTGATTTTCTAGAAAGATTGTGTGTTACTCTTACCCTGATGTCCTGATCTGTGTTGTGCCCACTTCAGGAGCTGTTATGACTTCAAGCGAAGTCTTTAATTTGCATTTCATATTCCCTCACAGACTTGATCCAGGCAACCCAGGAGTCCAATGTCAATGTACCCCAGATGGCTGATACCCTGTTTGAGAGAGCAGGGAATGCTAGCTGGATTGTGGTCTTCAAGGCTTTGGTCACCACTCACCACCTGATGGTCCATGGCAATGAGGTGAGAAGCAAGCATCTGATTACTGCAGTACTGACTACTTGCATTGTTGAAAGATCTTAATGCAGAGTCTGCATTATATTTAACCTACATAAACAGTAAAACCTTGAATTTTAACAATTTTCTGAGGAGCTCATCCCCACAGCTGACCACCTATTGCACTCAAAGCCCTCCTGCTTCCACTTATCACCATTATCACACACATCAGGCTCACAGTAGGAGCAGAGACAGACAGGCGGGCAGATGCTCTGGCCCTCTCTCTCCCTCTCTCACTCTCCTTCTGAAAGAGCAGTTTACTCTTTCAGTCAAGGCTTGCGCTGTGCGGTGAAAGAGACATCGGAGAGTGAAAAGGCAGATGGCAGTGGAAAGCAGAATGAGATAAAGAGAAAGAAGAATTAAGGATAATGGAAGGAGGTTGAAGGACCTTAGAGCTTGAGAGGAACTGATATAAATTCAGAGAAGTGCAGCTACAAAGGATAATTTAATAAATATGAAGCCACATATATGCTGGCGACATATGAATAGGTGTCACTGTTATAAAAAGTGGTGGGACAGTTATGGAGGTGTGCATATGGACATGTTGTGACGTCATGGAATGGCAAAGGCATAGCTAGTGAATATTAATTCTTGCTTAAATAATTAAGCAATCTCATATATTTATAAACACTGTGTCTCATAACTGTGTCTATAAGTTTGGTGGTCTTATTAACATGGGGGGAAAAAAGAACCGGACAAATTTACACACACACACACACACACACACACACACACACACACACACACACACACACACACACACACACACACACACACACACACACACACACACACACACACACACGAGGGCCATAGCCCATAGTTCTTTTTACATCAAACTTTATATATAAAGTTTTTTTTTAACTTCTGCAACTGTCCAAATCTCTGGTGAAACCACATTAACGGTTTTCGTTACCACATCCCTGTGGACACACTTTTGAACAGCACACCTTTCCTGGCTTCCACCTCCAACAGCAAAACATCCTGTTCATTATCCGTTGAGGTCTTTGTTCTGTTCTTTTTTTTTGCTCTTTTGCTTCAGTGATATTATGCTCTCTATAAGATTCCCTGGATATGCGGAAAACTCTTATATGGAGCTGGTTTGGGCATGTATTATGTAAATTACTAACCCTCGGGCACAGGGTCGCTCACTTACAATACTTGGAATTCATCAACATTAGAACAAGGTTTAGAACAAATTAATGTGCGCATGCACGTGTCGTGAATTGGGTGGAAAGTTTTTGTGAGAAGTTCAAATGTGCTTATAAATATGAATAATGTACGCAATTAATAGTGAATGAGACCCATACTGTCAAAAAGTTTAGGGTCAGTAAGATATTTTTATATTTAGGTTAATAAAGATTCCTCTTATGCTCACCAAGGCAGCATTTATTTGATCAAAAATATAGTAAAAACAGTCATATGGTGAATTATATAAATAAAATAAAATGTTTTCTATTTGAATATATTTTAAAATGTAATTTATTTCTTTAATGGCAATGCTGAATTTTCAGCAGCCATTGCTCCAGTCTTCAGTGTCACGATACTTTAGAAATCATTCTAATATGCTGATTTTTGCAGGATTTTTGATAAATGGAAAGTTCAAAAGAACTACATTTACTTGAAATAGAAATATTTTGTAACTTTTGTCTTTACTATCACTTTTGATCCTTCCCGAATAAATGTATTAATTTCTTTAAAAAATATCTTACTGACCCCAAACTTTTTATCAGTTTTTTGTTCGTCTTGTAGAAACACTTTTGTTTTGAGAAAGAGAGGTAAAAAAAAAAATTCTTATGCTAAAAGTGATGGTCTTCTCATGTGCATGTTATTATGTAAATATATTATGTAAAGTTATGCAGAGTGTTGATTACTTCTACAAGCATTGCCTTTCATTCTGCTGAATAAGCAATGAGGAAAAATATTGTATGTCATAACAATAATATATAGTAGATGAGCTCACTTTCCATTATTTTAATTAAAGAGAGCTTTTCAATTATGAATGTGACCTGGCAGACTGCTTTGTCTGAGGGGATAGATGCACTGCTTCATAATCTTCCCCCTAATGTTTAATTCGTTATTGTGGATATCAACTCAAGGAGAGATAGAGGAGCTGTATAGTCAGAGAGAATAGTCACACTCTGGAAGAAAAAATTAAACCGGCTATGTGCTTCTACAGGTCATATACAAGGGAAGTATTTACCTTGACACATGGATATTTGAACTGGTTAGTAATCGGACCTAACTGATTAAAAGTGTTAGGTACTTTATGGCCCTGTCCCAAATGGCTCACTTCATATGCACTTACGGTCTTGTGGACTTACAGTGGCTGCTGCGTACGTGTGTCCGTTAAGTTCATGGGACCCATAGGGTGTCCCATTTGTCATTTTAGGTTTCAGAGTGGTGTTCGCGAGCGCCCCCGACAGTCAAAGCGACGTTACATCACGAAAGTGCGGACACGTAGGAAGACCGCAAGTGTTTAGGGTGCCATTTGGGACAGGGCCATATAGCTTGATCTCCCCAAAATCTTCTGTATTGATCAGCTGACACATCAGGTAAACTCTGACTGGCAGAACTGAAAAGGCACAGCCCACAGAGATGATGGATTGTTGGGATAGGTTTGATTTGTGTTTTATTTAAAATCTTAATATTTTAACCCTCCAAAAATGTGAAAAATAAAATAATATATACCTTTACCTTCATAGTATTATACTAGAATTCATAAACCAAACATGGAATAGGCCAAAAATCAGTTTCTTTCATCTGTGTTTTTGTCTTGTTTTCTAGTAAAAATATCTAATCAATAATTGAGATTGATAAATAATAAGGCTTGTCTGTAGAGAGGATACATATCTTAAACTAAGCATAAGTTTCTTACCTTTTGGGCAAATAGTTTTTTTTTTCTTGTTTTAAAAGTCATAAACTTAATTCAAGATATGTTCTCTGAAATTAAAATACAAACAAGTTATAATCAAATTTTTACTTATTGTTGCTAGAAAACAAGACAAAAAAAACATTTAATTCCAGTTAAGTATTTATACTGTGCATGGAAACATGCAGTATCTTTTTTCTAATTATTTTGATTAGTGAATATTTTCCATTTCGTTTTATATTCGCGGCTCACTATTTTCCATAGCCTTGTTTGCCTACTGTTTTTCATTAAATGTGTCGAGCTGCATAAATTTGTTTGTAAATGAAGGCTGTATACCCTGCTCATGTGCAGCGAGTGTGCTGGTCTTTCTTGATAAAGCCTCTGCTATTATTTCCATTTTTTCATTCGCTCCCACTCAAAGCTTTAATGTGAGTTCTGAGTGATTAATCATGAGATGATTATATCGGTCTGGTAGCGTTGAATTCTGTTTCTTCACTGAACGTCTCGGTTAAGTATGTAACCCTCGTTCCCTGAAGGAGAGAACGGAGACATTACGTTAGTCACTGACGAAATTGGGGTTTCGCTAGAGAGCCGTATCACCTTCGAGTATTAGAAAACGAGGCAATGGTATGAAAATACCATGGGTCTGTGGAATTTGCATCGCAAACTCCACCCCACCACGTGGGTATAAAAGGAGCCGCGAGTGCAATCTCACATTATGTTACCTGCTGAGAAGCCGAGACTGTGCACCCCGGCCGTTTTAGTGGTACAGTGGAAGTGGCATGCGGACGTAACGTCTGTGTTCCCTCTTTCAGGGAACGAGGGTTACATACGTAACCAAGACGTTCCATTTCAGTCATTCACTACGAGTTACGTCAGTGACTGATGAAATGGGGGTCCCAATCTAATCTCGCCACTGCGGCTGTCTTCCAGTGTCCTGTGCAAGCCCAGCTTCTTGTCGTGAGGTTAGCACGAGTAAAGGGCCAGGCTAATGCAAGAATACCAAGGTACACTGGGTAGCATATCCCAGATGGAATATGTAACAGTGCCTACCCGCAGGGAGGACTTAAAATACATATATGACCTGAGTACGGGATGCATATGGAGAACTCCGAGGTATCCAGCCCGCAGGGTGGAATGTTTTAAATCTCGATATGGTAAGAGGGGTCTTGCCGAGGGAAAGACACGTGCTCGGAGGAGACTTACCGTGGAAATACACATGTGGGGGTTGCCCAACCGGGGAACCATGCACATTGAGGCACCTAACCGATCACGAGGGCTGACCAATCCGGCATGCACTCTGGTGATGGCATCAACAGTGCAGGAGGAACTCAGGGTCTGTGGAGAACTGATCTGAGTAAAATAGCGCACGTATCCAGTCCGTGGAGTGGAATGGCGCAACAAGCGATGACACCGAGCAGGTCCTACTTACTGGCTACTGGAAGCGTGTACACGAGAGGACACTGGCTCTACACGGAGTGTAACGAGGTTAGATGTTACGGGAAGGAGGAGGCGGGAACCGGCGAACATTTAAACAATTTTATAACAATATAAAACAAATACAAAATGAAAGTAAAAGACAGCAGCCCCTCACGGACGACTGCTGTCACACATAACAAAACAAACACAAACAATCCAGGCCTGGCCTCTCTCGATCTCCACTGTCGTCGCTCCTCCTTTTATGTTTCCGCTCCTCCGTAAGAGATACGAGACCGGTGTGTCGCGCAGGTGGCGCTCATTTGTAATCACACCACCGGCCTCTCGCCATTCTCCCACGGCCCTCGGCCTCGTCCTGCTCGCCACACAGAGATTCTAGAATCTTGCGAAAGTGTTAGGTGTTGCCCAACCTGCAGCTCTACAGATGTCTGTTAGTGTGGCGCCATGCGCTAGAGCCTAGGAGGAAGCCATGTGGAAAGTATGCGTCCTTCAGGTCGATTTCTGCAAACCAATCCAACGGACGAACGCATTCGAAAATGCGTTTGGCTGTCAACATCTTGAATGGAAGCCTGTCAAGGGTTCAATTCAAGACGCGTAGGTCCAGGATTGGTCGTAACCCACCGCTCTTTTTGGGTACAATGAAGTAGAGACTGTAGAAGCCGGACCTCATCTCGGCTGGAGGGAATATCTCGATCGCACCCTTCGCCAGAAGGGCAGCAACCTTCGCACGCATAACAGGGGCATTGCCACCCACCAAGTTATAGTGGACTCCCCGGAAGCGGGGAGGAGACTGTGCAAACTGAATCGCATAGCCGAGCCTGATCTTAGCATGAGCCAGCAGGACAGGTCGGAAAGCTCTAGCCAGGCTCCCAAAAACTGAACCAGCGGGGTCATTGGAACTACAGGTGTACCCACGATGGGGCAGCGATGCGGAATGACCGTCCCAGACATGGGAAGCATAGCGTCCAGGTGTGGGGGCGTAGTCAAATTCCGCGTCCTGACAGAGGAGGCCAGGGAAGGACTGCTCTGACTGTGGTGTGGTGACAGAGGGGGACGAGAGTAGCGAGGCATAGCGTCGCAAACTGCTATCCGCGGCCTCTTGGGGCTCGGAGGAAGGGGAGTCAGTTCTTTAACAGTTTTAGGGTGCCGCCGACCGTGAGGCCAGCGGTGGGTGAAGGAGAACAAAAGATTCTCCCCTTGCACCTCCACCAGCAGAAGGAGTGGTCCTGCTACCTGCTCCTGGGAAGAATTGTGCCCTTGCTCCGAACTGCCCGTCTCAGGAGCGCCGCTTAGCTTGAAGTTTGGCAGGCTTAGGGGCGGAGACGAGCTGTGCCGCCTTCCTGCGACCACCTTCTTGCTTCGGCCAGGGTGAAGGCTGCTGCTTGGGCTGAGCAGGAGGGCGGCCTCAGCAGGAAGCAGACTGAGGGGGCTGCACTGACGGCTGGGTGGAGACGGCTATGCTGGCTGTCGGGGCAGGATATGCTTTATCGCCTAAGTCTGCTTCTGGGCGGCCGAGAACTGTTGGCCGAAGTACTAGACCCCACCGCCGAAGAGTTGAGAAAAGTGAGGAGGCGGCCTGCCCCGCAGCTCTGTAGGCCTTCGCCACGAGAGTGGCAGAGAACCTACCGGCCTTGGAGGGGTGCTTTTGGAGGCGCTCTAGGGACACAATTGCATCGCCACAGCCCGCTCCACCAGGGGGACCCCAGTGTACCCATTGGCCGCCGCGGCGTCGAGGGCATAGAAGACGGAGGACACCACCGGGGAGTCAACGGGGACTTCCACGAGCTGGTGACCTCCTGATGCAGCTCTGGGAAGAAAGGCACTGGGGGCGGGTGCTGGCGGGAGAATCCAATTATCCAGCCTTGAGCACTCGGGGGAGGGTGGCGGGCGCCACTCCAACCCGATGCTCTCAGCTGCCCGGGCAAGCATGGCCGTCAGCTCTGGATCCTACTCGGGCAACGCTGACACTCACAAGGGACGCAATGCAGCCGAATCCTCATCTCCAGAGGAATCAAGCCTGCCTTGTGACGATGTGAGCGACATGACTAGGGTTGGGTATCGGTTGGGTTTTATCCAATACCAGTACCTACTCGGTATTTTTTAAACGGTTCCGGTGCTTAAACGGTTCTTGAACCGGTTACTTAAGAAAACGAAAACCGCACAGACTTTGTCAAAAAATAATACCATTTTATTTACAGGGCCAAACTGGACACAATATTAACTTAAATCTTTAAACAATATAAATAGAACATATGATAATAATAAATAAACCAATAAAAAATAAAAATTCACATTTATTATATTAATAAATGTGGATATTCAAATTAATTAACCAATCATACCATTGATCAGCTCTACCAAACTTGGATGTCTTTTTTCCAGTAATAAACAAACATTGTTAAGTTGTTTTGATTGATACTGTGAAGCAGCTTTGATACAATCTGTATTGTGAAAAGCGCTATATAAATATATTTGACTTGACTTGACATTTACTTAATATCAAATAAAACAATATTGTATCAAACAATGTAATAATACTGGAGATTAATAGAGATTACTACCAGGGTAATCTAATGTCGACATGGCTCCAGGTTCCCATGTTTTGTCTTCTTGATCCAGTCATGTAAGTTATCTGGTCGTTGTACTAGTTACGCAGCGCTTAGCTTGGCGAGTTTGGTATTTCGTTCCCACTGCGTCTCAGCTACGCAGCTTTGAGTAAATCTATGAAAGAGAACGTCTCTGGTTACTGCTGTAACCTATGTTCTCTGAATAGGGAACGAGACGCTGCGTTCGCTGCCAAGATCCTCGCGCTGCCGACAAGCTTCCTTTTTCGGCAGAGAAATCTGAGGAGCAGATTATGGCGTCGAGGCGGCGCCCGCACCATCAGCCAGCGAATTGGCGCGATTCTATATGGGCTTCAGACAATCGGCACAGAGAGGGCGTTCTGACGCGTAATTTTACACTGATGCCCGCAAATTAGTTAAAATCTCCCGGAATCAAGAGCGAGCGAGCGAGCAAGAGCGCGCATGCGAGACAGAAGAGACTGTGCTCCAAGCCGTATTGCGCGCGCACGGCGGAGAGGGAAAGAGCGAGAGACCTTGCGCGTGTGTGCCTCATGAAGCGCATGTAAGACAGAGAGTCAGGCACCGAAATCAGGCACTGAATTTTTCGTTCTAATTCGGTCTGGTTACTACCGTTTACGTCGGAACCGGTTCCCTATTGGCACCGCGTTTCGGTACCCAACCCTAGACATGACGTCATCCGCCGGAGCCCCGAAAGGAACCAGGTTCAGGCTCCACGTCTTGCGATATGCAGGGAGGTGTGGGCCGAGGAAGAAAAGCACTCTACCCTCACGGAGGTCATTGAGTCTCGATCATAACACCGCGATGGTCATGTTCCCGCAATGAGAGCGCTGTCTGAGCATGATTAAAGCCCAAACACGCTAGACGGCACTCATGACCGTCAGGCGGATGGATCTTGCGCCCACATCCAGAAACACACGGACGAGACATCTTTAAAAACCCATGCAGCTCTTTTAGAAAAAGAAAAGCTCTCTCAGCAATGCCGAAGCGTCCAGGGAAGAGCACGAGCCTTATGCAAAGTCACTGCAAAGACGAGCAGCAGGACCGTGAACCCGCTGAAACGTGCCGTCACACCAACACCGACTGAAGAGAGACGCTCGTTGCTTTGATGAGGGCGAAGAGAAGCACATAAACACTTCAGCTCCGAAGCAGAAACATAATGCGAGATTGCACTCGCTGCTCATTTTATACCCACGCGGTGGGGCGGAGTTCGCAATGCAAATTCCGCAGACCAATGGACATAACTCGTAGTGACTGACTGAAAGGGAACTGCAGTTTTCAAACGTAGTTCTGAATTTCTTATGCATCTCTCTGTATCTGTCAATTGGACCTTTTTTATTAATTCAGCGAAGTTTTGAAATAGTAGTTTTCTGTGTACAGACAAGCAGTCTTATATCTGAATTATAATTCCACGTGTGCTAAAAAAATAAAAAAATTAATGCACATGATTGCATTTTTGTCTTTTTTTTCTCCAGAGGTTCATCCAATACCTGGCCTCCAGGAACACCTTATTCAATCTTAGCAATTTTTTGGACAAAACTGGCTCTCATGGTAAGTAATATTTCTTGCAGTGACAGCAGGTGCCAGTCAAAATCATCTTGTGTGATATTAAATCACTATAAAAAGTTATGTGAGCTATAATTAATAGCACTACTCTTAAACTAACATATTTTGACAGTTCTTATTTAATCAACGCTGCTGTCATGCCCACTGCATACATTTTAATTTGCCTATGAAATAAAAATGATCAGCCCATTGTACTTATAAAGGCTTGTACTTTCAGGTTATGACATGTCAACGTTTATAAGACGTTACAGCAGGTATCTAAATGAGAAGGCATTTGCATACAGACAGATGGCTTTCGACTTTGGCCGAGTGAAGAAAGGGTAAGTGAATCTTCTGCTACATTGCTGTACCCTGAGTTGACATTGGAACACTACTGCGTAGTAACAGATTTGAGTGGGATGCTGTGAAATCAAGGACAACCTCAAGACTCAGAAAAGAGCTTTGTGATGCTTCTGTAGAAAAGTAGTTATTGTGGTTATTCACAAGGTTTCTTGCTCTTTTGGAACTAATGTGTGTGTGTGTGTGTGTGTGTGTGTGTGTGTGTGTGTGTGTGTGTGTGTGTGTGTGTGTGTGTGTGTGTGTGTGTGTGTGTGTGTGTGTGTGTGTGTGTTACTGTATGTGATCAAGGTCTAATTGCAGACACGACACAATGAAGAAGCTACAACATATACAT
The DNA here is from genome assembly GCA_026230005.1 of Gila orcuttii. Taxonomy (NCBI): domain Eukaryota; kingdom Metazoa; phylum Chordata; class Actinopteri; order Cypriniformes; family Leuciscidae; genus Gila; species Gila orcuttii. Next base: position 29,881,528 of record JAPDVR010000018.1, on the reverse strand, counting down.
TGGCTGAGATCCCAAACACATTGGCAGCACACATCTGATTATTAGAGACTAAAATTGCATTTTTAATGAATTCTATGAGAAATTTGCATTAATGTTCCCTGAAAATGAACATATCTATTAGACCATATTTTACTTTTCTATATTATTATATTATACTTATTATAAATGGTTAGATGACACAACCTATTCATGACTTTTTCATCAAACTTTTGTTTTAGGTTAAAATGTATATTTTAGGTGCTGTAGTCACCATTTCAAAAAAAAAAAAAAAAATGTAATCACTACCTCATTTTCATATGGTATGACATTTTTACAGGTTCATACCATGAGATGTCAAATTTCCAAATGTATTTCATGTCAACTATCCATTTTATTTTTTTTCATTTTAAAGAAAGCATACAAAACACATTACAAAAACGTATCTGAAAAATTCCAATTCCAAACTAATATCCTCTTTGTAACATTCATGGCAGCTAGCCAAATTTCCAGTCCTTCTCACTTAAAAAAAATATCATTCAACAATAAAAGAACAGGATGCTTGGGAAAAAGTATTCTAGTGACATTGTACAAAACATCTAGCACTTTGTCCCACAAATCTTGTACATCTGGACAGTCCCAAAGCATGTACTGTACATCAATGTGCCTATGTTCCATGGCCTACAAAAATTCCAGTAAGGGTGGGGCTGATCGTAACATTTAACCCAAGAATTGGTGTTGTACCTGTTTCTGGATTATGTTCACTTACAAATGACATGTTCTTTACCACCAAATCCATGTGAATGTGTGTGTTTCTCAGTGCTGATGGTGTGATGAGAACAATGTCTCCAGACAAGCTCTTGAAAGGCATGCCCACGCTTCAGGGTCAGATCGATGCTCTGCTGGAGTTTGAAGTGAGTCTGCTTACTGTCATCATCACAGGCTGTATTAACACCTGATGCTGTTACACAGGGTTCAAACTTGACTAGCATCACGCCTAGTTAGGAAAAACTTTTGCAAGATACAAATCTGTGACATACTGTCATTTTTATGATGTTTTACAATTTGAAATATAATACAGTCTGCATTTTATGTTCACTAAAGCTTTTTTCCTGTAAGGTGGCTGGTCAATTTTGACAGCTGAATAAATATATTCACAGCTTGTACTAGAAACGATCGATTTTTACTTACCTTTCATTCTTATTCTCTTGCTTTATTGTTTCAGGTTCATCCAAAAGATCTTGTAAACGGGGTGATCAATGCCACCTTCCTGTTGCTATTCAAGGATCTGATCAAGTTGTACGCCTGCTACAATGATGGCATCATTAATCTTTTAGGCAAGTCTTTGTTTTTAAAGTTTAGTGATATAATTTTTCAGATTGCAAAGACGGCATATTGACAGTCTGCAAGATTTGACACATCTATATGACTTAATATGATTTCCTTGTTCATTTTTAGAGAAATTTTTCCAGATGAAGAAAGGACAATGCAAAGAAGCATTGGAAATCTATAAAAGATTCTTGACACGAATGACCAGAGTCTCAGAGTTTCTCAAAACTGCTGAGGTAAACCATGTATTTTTTGTAATTATAAAATGTTCAGTGAAACTTGCAGTAGTGGTTCGTAGGTTATGTCATATAATGTCTCCTTTTTGTCCAACAGCAAGTGGGAATTGACAAAAACGATATTCCTGAACTGACGCAGGTAAGGCTCTGTTTAAGTTGCATTTTCCGCCTTTTCGTTCCATTCCTCATGATGCCAACACTCTCCATGTCAGTACTAACAATGCACGTCAGTGTTGTGGTGTTGTTTTAACGTGTTGCATGTGTCTTAGCCTTCAAATCTGAGAAATCCCAGCAGTTTTAGACAATTGAGAGGTTGTTGACCTTTCCTGACCATTGGGCCAGTCATAAACATCCATGCGCTACATATAAGTGGTCATTCTTCTCTCATGATGGGGCATTTGTCAGAAGGGTGCGTGTTCCATGGATCCATCCTGTCCTGTGCACCCTGGCTGATTGACAGATTCTGTACCTGTCTTCTTATTTCAGCGGTGCAGATTGATCACACAGGCTGAGAGAGTGAGTAGTGTGTGGTGCTTTCCACTTTGGGAAATCCTGCAGCTTAGGAGAGACCAAAAACCAATCCTCATCAGCGCTCATTAAATAAACTGCACACAAAATCTCATTTCAGAGTGAACTTGGATGTGACTGAAGGATCATGAGCGGAGTAGCAGCAATGCTTGCTGTCTGAGACAAGAACATAAGCTACAGCCACATTTGCATCCCAGTAAAGCTGAAGAATCGCCAAGAATAGAGTTTCCACAATCATTAAGACCAATTTAATGTGTTGAACAAAACAATTAGCATAAAAACTATTTAAAGACGTTTGACATTATTGGGAATTTCAGTGAATTTCTCTCCAATGGATTATTGCCTCACATTTAGATGAGCAAAATATGAAAATAACTGGCGCTTTCCATGAACATGGAGCACTTTGGGGTCCCCAGACTTTAAAAAGAACACTTAAAGCACCAATAGCTTGGTTTTCTGTTGTAAAAACACCAAATGCAAGCTTTTAAAGCTTGCAAACAGAAGGTTTTGTGATTGTGGAAGCTCTGTTATGAAATTATGAGAGTTCCCTTTCGAGAGGTCTCTCCTATTGCGTAAGTAGCTTACGCTATGGGAAAACTCCTTTTCTCGAGAATATTGAAGTCTTTATGTAAAACGCATTGCAGCTGCACAGCTGACAGCAATGAACGAAGGAGCTCGGTCATTGGCTGTGCTGCGGCAACTTGCTCGAACCAATGACGGGGCGACTCTGAATGCGCGACCAATGAGCGCGCTTCGCGCCCGCGCGTGTCAGAGCCTGCCAAGATGGGCGTGGCCAAGCTATATATTGGGCGCCCCGTCATGAGAGTTCTTTAGATTTAATCTCCTTCAGCGAACACCTTCTTCGCTGGATCCTCCGGATTATTGAAAGCCTTCGCCGCCGTGGAAAAGCATACCAGCGGGATTGCTACGAGGACGTCGGCACCTTCAGCCGCCTTCGAACACCATCCTACTGAGCCATCCGGCGCGCCACACACGCAAGTATTTTACATCTGTTCGCCCCGTGACATTTGTAAAAGAGCAATTTTTCTGAGGCGTTGTTTCAAATGCCTTCCTGCGCGTCGTGCAGAGACCTTCTCCCGGACGGGGATCGTCACATCATCTGCGCTCGCTGCCTGGGCCGGAACCACGCAGAAGCTGCTTTGACCAAGGGCGGATGCCCGGAATGTGACGACCTGGGTCTCTCCACACTGCGGACTCGCTTCGCCGCTTTCGCCGCGAGCGAGCCCATCGCCGCCACCCCTCTGTTGAGCCGCGCTTAAAAAAAAAAAAAAAAACCACCGCTCACAGAGGCTTCCTGAACCTGAGCTCAGTGACGTCACGCCGAGCCAGTCTCCGCGTGCTTCACCGCCGCTCTTGCCTTCCCCACCGCCGGTTCAGTTCACTCAGCCGGACCCACACCCCTCTAGCAGAGCGGTGGGCCTTGTGACTTTCGGCGCGTCCGAGGACGACGGGGGAGTGGATGACAGCCTGTCCATCGACGCTGCATCTGACGACTGGCCGGGCTCTACTTTCGACCCCGCCCCGTCGACGCTAGCTAGCACGAGTGCGGGCTCCACCATGGATACGGAGATTATCCGCACCCTCTCGAAGGCCGTGGAGGACCTCGGGCTCGATTGGTGTTCTCCGCCAAGTCATGGAAAGCCCCCCACTCTGCGCGCCTAAAGCCTTCTTTTTCTTCTTCGCTCTCCTCAGTGGACGGCGCGAAGGAAAGAGGCTACGAGGGAACACCGCCCCTCGAGGAGGCCGTGGCCAATCATCTCTGCCCGCCCTCCACCACCGGATGGAAAGCCAAAGCTTCCAACCCCTCGAAGCCCTGCCGCACTACCTCTGCTCTCGCCGGTCGCGCCTACTCCGCCGCCGGCCAAGCTGCATCAGCGTTTCACTCAATGGCGGTACTTCAAGTGTTCCAAGCCAAGCTTCTCCGCTCTATGGACGAGTCTGGCCCCGAACCCGAAGCCTTCAGGGACCTACGCAGCGCAACTGATATAGCTCTGCGAGCCACGAAGGCCACCGCCCAGTCTATTGGCCGTGCTATGGCTAATTTGACTGTTCTCGAGCGCCATCTGTGGCTGACTCTGACTGAGATGAAGGACGCGGATAAGGCGCCATTTCTCGACGCGCCTATCTCCACCAGCGGGCTGTTTGGACCGGCGGTTAAAGGTTTCGCCGAACGCTTCACTGAGGCCCAGAACGGTTAACAAGCTGTGCGTCATTTCCTGCCAAAGCGCTCCAGCTCATCGCAGAGCAGACAGAGACCGCCACAGCCGCAGCGGGCTAGAACAGCTCCCACCGCCTCTCAGCCCGCGCCTCAGGCTGACGCTCGACGCCGCTCGCGCTCTCAAAAGCCGTCCTAGCCACAGAAATGAGAAGAGAGAGTGCGTGTCTCGCAAAAGCCGGACCACTCTCTCTGCAAAAGCTCAAACATTACCCAGTCCCCTTACAGGCGGCTGGATATGTCCATACAGCAGTCAATGGGCCAGTCACAGAGCTCGCTCATCTGCAAACAAACGCCGTTTTTACGGCGACGCACAGAAAAAAAAAAAAAAAAAAAAAAGTCTTTTTCTGCCTGCGTCACTAAGGGTTAACATGTCCACAAAGTGTGCATTCCCAGATACTGTCAAAACAGTGCCAAATTCATTCCCAGCTCAGGCTGCGCTTCCCATGAATGTAGATCACGTGCCTACGGTCATGTACGCACCACTACAAACAAGCACTGTTCACAAAGTTATAAATTCATCCCCAGTAAAAGCGGGAAACATTATAAAGGTGACGCGTGTGCCTAACACTGTTTATGCACCCCCACTTATAAACACTGTCCTTACAGTGTCAAACACAACCTCAGCTCAGGCTGCGAGTTTTACAAACACAGCGCGCGCTGTTGTAATCACACACGCGCCCATTCGCTCAGCGCGGTCTCCGCCCCATCCTAGATCTCAGACACCTGAACAGAGCACTAATGATTCGCTCGTTCAGAATGTTAACAACCAAGCATATCCTCGCGCAAGTACGCCCAGGAGATTGGTTTCTCTCAGTGGATCTGAAAGATGCTTACTTTCACATTCCTCATCACAGGTCGTTTCTGAGATTCGCTTTCGAGGGACAGTCATACCAGTACACAGTACTTCCGTTCGGCCTGTCCCTGGCTCCCCGTACATTCACGAAATGTATGGATGCAGCACTTTCCCCCCTAAGACGAAGGGGAGTGCGAATACTGAATTATCTCGACGATTGGCTGGTTCTAGCACAATTAGAGAGTCAGTTAATAACACACAGATCTTGGATTATCAGCCATTTAGAATGCCTGGGTCTAAGAATCAATTTTGCAAAAAGCATACTATCTCCCAGCCAGAGGATTTCTTTCCTGGGAATAGTTCTAGACTCGATGCAAATGACAGCGCGTCTCTCATCAGAGCGCGCGCTTACCATCCGGCGCCTTGCAACATCATTCAGGGCGGGCGCCCGCGCCCCCGTCAAACGGTTTCAGAGGATGCTCGGTCTCATGGCCTCAGCATCGGCCGTACTCATATGCATATGCGCCCTTTCCAACGCTGGCTCAAAGAGCCGCGTCCCTACTCACGCGTGGCGTTCGGGCCACTTTTTAATCAAAGCGAACCACGGCTGTATAAAAGCCCTGACGCACTGGTAAGCCGCCGACTGGTACCAGTCAGGCGTGAGTCTGGGTGTGAACACAAGGAGAAAGATGATAATGACAGATGCCTCCAACTTAGGTTGGCGGGCCCTTTACGAGTCAAACGAGCTTTTGGTCAAACCCGGAGAAGCGCCTACACATAAACTGTCTGGAAATGAAAGCGGTCGCTTTGGCTCTCAGAGCCCTGCTCCCACATCTAAAAACGAACACGTCCTGGTCCGAACGGACAACATGACGGTAGTGTCGTACATAAATCGCCAGGGTGGACTCAGGTCGAGCTCCATGCATTCAATGGCCAGGAGACTCATTTTATGGTCCCAGCACAACTTGCGCTCGCTGAGAGCAGCGCATGTGCCAGGCGCCCTGAACCAGGGGGCAGACATGCTATCCAGAGACAAGATTCTCCCAGGAGAATGGGCTCTCAACCCGCTGACGATTCAGTGGTTATGGAAAACCTTTGGCAAAGCGGAGATCGACCTCTTCGCCTCCAAGGAGAACGCGCACTGCTCTTTTTTCTTCACGAAAAGCACGGACGCGCTCGCCCAGAGCTGGCCGAGCCGCCCCTTATATGCCATTCCCCCGGTCGCGATGCTGCCACAGGTCATCAGTCGGGTCAGAGAGGAGAAAAACGCAGTGTTGCTGATAGCCCCACTCTGGAATAACCAAACATGGTTTCCAGATCTGATGCAAATGCAATCTGCACCACGGCCGATTCCACTGAGGCCAGACCTCCTCAGTCAGGCCAGCGGGATGATATTTCATCCCCGCCCCGATCTGTGGGCCCTTCATGCATGGCCCCTCAACTGGTTCCCAGGAACCTCGCGAGCGGAGCACTAAAAACCATCGCTGAGGCGCGGGCGCCCTCCACGAGACGCTTATATGTCCAGAAATGAAAGTGTTCAGTGACTGGTGTAATGCCAAGGGCCTGAACCCTGAGACATGCGAGATTACGAATGTACTCGTTTTTCTACAAGGGCTTCTGGAGGCGGGCCGCACCCCCTCCACGCTCAAAGTATATGTGGCGACCATCACAGCGTCACACGACCCTGTAATGTAACGTCCATTGGGAAGAAACGACCTAATTATTCGTTTCCTAAAGGGCGCTAGGAGGATGAACCCTTCACGCCCCCCCTCAGTGCCGATCTGGGACCTAGCTACTTTCCTAGACGCTCTTAAAGGGCCCCCGTTCGAACCACTCCGAACCGTGCACCTTAAACAGCTCTCGCTCAAGACTGCGCTCTTGCTGGCACTCGCCTCGGTCAAGAGAGTGGGCGACCTGCACGCGCTTTCGACAAGCACTGCCTGCCTAGAATTCAGTCCTAACGACTACAGGGTCGTCCTTAGGCCGAAACAGGGGTATATTCCTAAAGTGCTCACCACTCCCTTCAGAGCACAGGTTATCTCCCTAACTGCGCTTTCGTCTCCAGCAGACGAACACGACGCTAATCTACTCTTCCCCGTTAGGGCTCTCAGAGTGTATTTGGAGCGTTCTGCCCTATTCAGACAGACAGAACAACTGTTTGTATGCTTTGGCGACCGTACGAAAGGTTCCGCCGTTTCAAAGCAGAGAATCTCTCACTGGATAGTTGAAGCTATAGCGCTGGCTTACGAAGCTAAGGGACTTCAATGCCCCTGGGGAGTCAAAGCACACTCCACCAGGAGTGTGGCTTCTTCCTGGGCACGGTCGAGCGGGATACCGATCGAGGATATTTGTGCGGCGGCAGGCTGGGCCTCACCATCCACATTTATCAGGTTCTACAACCTACAGGTCCCGACATTGCATTCCAATGTGCTATCAGCATGATGCTAGTTGAACTGCGAGTTCGCATCTAGATTATGTATGTGCTTGTGTCACACTGAGCGCCTTCTAGCCGCTCTGTATTTTTTCCCACATATAAAGCTCGCCTCTGCCGGCTAGTTGGATGATAACTTTACTTTTTAGCTCAGGCACCTGCCTCTGGCTATCATAATGCGAAGTTCAGCACGCACGGCGTTTTGCATGGTGTTCCCATAGCGTAAGCTACTTACGCAATAGGAGAGACCTCTCGAAAGGGAACGACTCGGTTACTAACGTAACCTCGGTTCCCTGAGAGGAGGAAACGAGTATTGCGTAAGCTGCCGTGCTTGTGCTTGGTTAGTTCGCTTCAGTCGTTTTAACCTAAAGAACTCTCATGTCATTGGTTCGAGCAAGTTGCCGCAGCACAGCCAATGACCGAGCTCCTTCGTTCATTGCTGTCAGCTGTGCAGCTGCAATGCGTTTTACATAAAGACTTCAATATTCTCGAGAAAAGGAGTTTTCCCATAGCGTAAGCTACTTACGCAATACTCGTTCCCTCCTCTCAGGGAACCGAGGTTACGTTAGTAACCGAGTCGTTTTTCATGCTGGCAGAAACAAGGAGTCTTGCTCTGAAAGCATGCTGCGTGTGATGTCAGGGCAGGATGGTTGCCTTCAGATACTCTGGATCAGCGGTGGAAATCAGGACGTGCTGGAGGGAGACGAGCATGACTGCCTGGGTTCTGGATTTGGCAGTGGTTGTAATTGGGTTTCGGCCTGGGATGCACAGCTATGTAGCTCAAGAAATTTGATTACATTTAACAGGATGTAATGATGTTCTCACACAATTTATTTCTAGATATTCCCTTAGACCCTATTTAAAGGACTCAAGTGTACTAAAATCCTTAGTTGCATCCTTAGGTGATCAGTTGTGCATGCAATCACAATCTACACAACCAAACCGAATGAATAAATTGCAGACTATTTGTTTTTTTAGCTGCTATTAGTGTGAAGAAATATGAGTTTGAGTTTAAATTCATAAAAGGCCGTTCCTGTTCATTAAATTCTGTCTTGATGAAAAGTTTTAACACCCATTTTTCAGCTTTGAATTTTTCAGTTAATTTGTGTCACAACAAAAAAAGCTCTCATGTCTTACAGGAGCTAAAGAGGCACAACGCACACATTTTTGTTTAACACACTGTTTAAGGATCGCTGTTATCTGCTTGGTATAGAGCACAGGGTAATTAATGGATTCATTGGATGTGAATTAATCTCCATTATTCCTTTGTAAATATTTATGACATTGTGTGTAGATGTGTTTGTGTGTGTATGACAGAGAGGATAGGAAAAGGAGGTGAGAGATGTTGAGGGTATGCCTGAGGTTAGTGTATTAGTGTATTGTGCCAACACTTCAGCTCAAACCCAAATTCTCAGGGGTACTTCTCAAGCCTAATCTGTCTGCTAGGACCCCAGTGTAATTGTCTGAGAGTGCCATGAAGGATTCGTTTAGCTGCCACTGCTTGAATTGTTGTAGGAATTATCACACACTATTTTGATGAACAGCAATAGGTCATGTATATTAATTACACTTCGGAATACTCTATTCTGATTGGTCAAATGGCATCAAGCTGTCACATGTGGTGCTGTAAAACAGGTTAATTTACGATAAGTTATAAGTTGTCCGAGTGCTATTGGTTCATTATGATTAGCCGTGTTTCCATCCAAATGCCAAGATGTGCATAATTTCTAAAATTGTGCATAAAAAACTTGTGCGCTCAATTGAGGTGGATATTTTTTTATCCGATAAGAAGACTTGCACATAAACTACGATGGAAACATATTTTCTGAAACTCAACAAAAAACTCACATTTGACTTTGCGTAGACAGTGGAGTGGATGAGATTTAATAACTGGACTAACCAGCGGACCAATTTCATTGCACAGCATCTCAAATGTTGGTTTGGTCATTCTGAAATTCCTAAGCCAAAGTCTGTCATCAAAATGATTTGGTATTTGTATAATGACCACCCAGAACTGTCTCACAGGATTGCGTTTCCAAACACCAGGCATCCTCCTCTGAACGCAAAATAACATGACAGCATTTATTACATTTTGTCTCTGCTCTCTGAAAGTTGCAAATCATTTATGATGTATGAAAAAAGAGCCTCGGGGAAACCTCCGACTGCAGAAACTTCCATTTTAAGTTTCCCAGGAAGTGACGATTTTGTTCTCCTGACCACATGGGATGGAAACAGTGCTTTATTTGCAATGCTTTATGTGATCCAATTTTGAGTCCAGTTTTGCGCACAAGTTAAATTCGCTTCTTTGGATGGAAATATAGCTATTGTAATATTTTTCTGTGTGTTTTACCATTCTGATTGCTGTTTATGCATCAAATACAGTAATAAACTTGTTGTTCATTTGCATTAATATTATTTTGTATTGACATTACAAAATGATGTATTATGTGAACAGCTACTGACATACAGCAGGGTCACCAGATCTGACAAGGCACCCCACTCTATCTGTACATGATAGGTTTTATGATTCTAATGATGGTATTTTTCCAGGCCTTATCAAACAATATTTAATTATCAAGATTTTAGAATTGTAAAAGGTTTGTGCATTAGATGTCATGTATGTAGGTTAGATGTGTGTATTTTGACTAGACCTCGACAATCGATAGATGCTCTAAGGTATTATGGCCCATATCATATTACCCTAGCCTAGACCCAAGGCTTTTTATTTAGCTCTTATTCATGAATTAACCACAAAAATGGACCAGATTATATATTATTTTAATATATATGATTTGTTTGGCCTATTTAGCTGTAACTGTATGACATTGTTACCCACGAGATACACCCACCTGCGATTATGTGGCATGTCTAACCAATAATGTGCTCTGAATGTCTTTGTTGTGCCTGAATGCATGAGCGAGCATGCTGCAATGCATTGTGGGCCCCACTGGGACCATGAACTAAAGCATTGTGCTCTGCATCCAAACCAGCGGGGTGAATTCTTTACTTACTTAAAGAAGTCTATTAACTTATATAAACGTATACATTTATTGTGTTACAATATAAACTAATAAATAATTATATAAGTTATAGTAATTTTCTAGTATATTTTGTCCTCTGCTTGTCTATATTCACTATATTCAGCTTGACTTTGTCTTTTTGTGTTTTGTAGTCTGAATGATTGTGTCCTTGGTGGTAGGTCACTTTAACAATTCGTTGTTTTGTGGCTTTGTAGGCCCCTGAGAGTCTTCTGGAATCTCTGGAGACACATCTCAACACACTGGAGGGGAAGAAAGTGTAAGTGCTTAAAGTCTTCTGAATAATATGAAGCAATAAAACAAAAGAAGTCTATCTTCTTCATCTCGAATGGATGAAGCTTTTCTACTGCTGATAAAATCAATACTTTTATTACAAACAGTAATACTGTCCCTCCTTTCCTTGTGTTAACAGTGATGAGTGAGTATTTCTACAGAATGTTTGTCAGAATTCACTTGTACCGTAAACATAATTATATTTTTGTACTGTAATGGTGATGTTGGCGTCATTGTGGTGTTCACAGTTCTATAGACTGATGGTTGAACTTTAGTTTTAAGTTTCAGCATTTTAAAATGCTAAAGTTCCCTTACTCTATAGAAAGAATCATTTTAAATTATTATAAATAGCTTTATAATTAAGTTCACTCTGTACAAGCTGAACCAGACTGAACTTAACACACTAACATTGCCAGCCTAGATTTGATCGATTGCTCAATATGAATTAATCGATTTTGTATTTGGTAGTCTTCATTTCAGTGTTGTGCAACTTGTATCGTAACTGAATACCCCGTATTCCCCAGTGCATGCCAGCTGTTGATATTATGAATTTAAAAGAAATATTATAATTTTTTAGGATTGTATAACTTGGATTAATTTTGGATTATGTTTCCTACAAAAAAATCGAAATGAGTAGTAGGACAATAAGACTATTTGTCATTAATGCATAATGCCTGCTTGCTGTTTGAAATGATTCCTCATATCATGAATTATAATTCCATCATTTAACTTTTTGAGTATAAAGTTATTTCAAAAGCCATTCTCACATTATTTACGTTTCCTACCACTAGGTCACCTACTAAGGTGAGTAATGTGAAACTTTTTTATTATTGAATTATGCAGCATTACACTATCGTTCAAAAGTTTAGGGTCAGTCTCTTATGGTAGCCAAGGCTGCATTTAATTGATTAAATACAGTAAAACTATAATATTGGGAAATATAATTACAATTTAAATTAATCAAAACAATCTGTTTTCTATTTCTGTGATTGAAAAGCTGAATTTTCAGCAGCCATTACTCCAGTCTTCAGTTTCACTAATTCTTATTATTATCAATGTAGAAAGTGGTTGTGCTGCCTAATATTGTTGTGTAATCTGTGATACATGTTCTTTCAGGATTCTTTGATGAAAAGAAAGTTCAAAAGAACAGTGTTTTTTAATGGATTTTTTTTGGTATCAATGTTAAAGTCTTTACAGTAATTTTTGATCAATTAAATCCATCGCTGCTGAGTAAAATAATATTCGTATCTTTCAAAAAAATCTTACTGACCCCAAACTTTTGATCAGTACCGTAAATAATTCTGTATAATACTATCAAGTATTATAAGACATCATTCATATTACTGTCTATTTATTAAAATAAATGGTAAATCCAACATGCCACATATAGAAAGAATCTCCAACAAATAATGGAACGCCTGCTGGTACCCCTGCCAAAACCGCTGATCCCACTTCTTCAGCAGCCGCAGTAACTGACACCATTGCAGCAGCACCAGCTACAACCACCATCAAGTAAGCTGTCTTATTATAATAAAACACAACCATCTGTGACATGTCCTTACTGTATATGCATTACTCTCTCTTGTCCTTTTCTCTCTATAGTAGCGGCTTTAATGATCTTGTGGATTTTGATCTGTTGGCTCCAACCGCAGGGGCTTCGGCGGCTCCCACAGCATCATGGGGAGGTGAGCTGATGTCATTTCATTTTGCTGCTATAAACCTTAATCACCAGCAATAACCACTGTACTGAAGAACTGTTGTTGTTGTTTTTTTTATTACATTCTCTGATATTGTTTTATCAGGGCAGGTCAACTGATCACATTTCTGTTTAAAGTTGTGCAAAAATCTCCAGCATTTATAATATCCTATTTATAAAATCCAGCATTTTACAGAGACTGAAAAACTGGAGGTTTAGGCTGTTATCGATGTGTTCATCATTCATATCACCACTACTAGTTTGTCTATTGAGCTCCACTGCATGAACCATTTTCTACCCAAATTTGGCCCATTAGGGGAATATACATTGAGTGGGCATTCTAATGAGTTATAATGACAGACTAATTGGAAATGTCTTTCCCTTTCTGCTTTTCTACCCAAGCTTGTCAAGTCCCAGTTGTAAGCCGCAGTTTCTTTAGAAAGAAAAATTTGGGATCAGCTGATTCAAGGAGAGATCAAACATCTGTTTGCATCTAACATAATCTTCTTCTTTTCTTCCTCACTCATTTCCCTGTTTTTGGCTTTGGTGTCAGATCTGCTTGGTGAGGGTGAGTAGAGATGATTTTTAGATTGCATATACATAAGTGTTCTATCCAGGATCTGAGCCTTAAAATGTATCATACAAAAATCAACATGTTATTTTATTTTATTTTCCTATAATAATTTACCAACCTAATCATTAATCATCAAAGGCTATTTTTATTTAGAATTTTATTTAGTTCAAATAATAATAATTGAAAATCATTTCAAAATTTGAATGGGCAGGACACCCTTGTGTCTTGTCTACCAGGAACTTTCTGAGCAAATCTTTTACTGTCCAAATCTGCATTCTTCTTTTTTGATCCAGCTGTAGCTTTATGAAGTAATTTTGCTAAAATCTCACCACAAAAAAAACTCCTCTGAGCTTTCTTTCATCCTGCCTTCATCCCCTCCTTGCCTCTCTCTCCCCCTCTGTCTTTCTGAATGCTGTGGTTTGGTTGTGGCTTGGCTGTGGCGGGGTTCCAGACTCTTTTGCTACCGCTAACTCTGAAGCGGCGCTCTCTGAGGCTGACTCTGCTGCCGCCTCTGCTACTGAACCAGCTGCTGCTGCCTCGCTGCCAGTGCCTGCCACCGTCTCAGACATGGATCTGTTTGGAGGTCAGTCAGGTCATTTCCAGGTTTAACTATCAGGGAAGAATGTTGAGTTCATTGGGTGTTTTGTGAATCACTTGTTGGTAAAAACTTGGTTTGGGTGCATGGATTGTTACTGGTACCGTTTGAAGTCACTCAGTTGACACATGACTGCTTTTCATGAAGGTACAGTAACTTGTCATTTACTTTATATTTAAATAAATGCATTTTTGCCATATTGGTAAACATAATTTGCAGTGTTTTTTATTCCTTTTCCAATATGTGACCTGAAGTCACTATTGTGTAAGTAGAAGATAATTAGTTCACTGGACCATTTGACCATATTTATTCATTTAACAGACGCTTTTATTCAAATGAGAACAATACAAGTAGATAGGATTAATCCAAGGGAGAAAAGAACAGAAGTATTGTTAGGCCTACCAGCTGAGTTGAGCCGTTTGTTTAATGAAGCATACTAAATAGCTAAGGATTAGTTCACTTGAGATGAGATCTCTTACAGCAGACATTTCAATACAGCCCTGATTATAAAAGGTCAACCGCAAATAAGAGACATCAAATCACCTTAAACTGTAAAATTTCATGCCATGCAAATGTTTAAGCCCAGGCCAGCTCAAGTTTAGCTCCACTTTGCCAGCAGAAATTAAATTTGGAGTAAACTTACCAATCATACAATGAGTATGGAATTAAAATTTTAGATTTTAGTTTAATTTTTATTTTATTTTAAACATAAATTTTTCTAATAAATAGGGTTGCCAACTTTTGTATATAAAAAAAGAATAAAGTACTAAAATGCGTTTCCGTTGCAATCACTTTGATTGCACTTGTTGCTGCTATTAATGTCTATTAAAGTTTCATACAACATTACAGACATGTTGTTAATTAATATAACTCAGTACTTAACTGTATAATTACACTGTGACAAGGACACCTTAAAATAAAGTGTTACCCAAATGTCTTGTGCGGAATTAATGCAGTTCCTTCAACTGCAAGATGATTCTGTATTATATGGAAGTTGGCAACCCTACCAGTAACTGACACCTTGTTTCATACAAAGCTGTGCAGACTGTTGATTTGATATTCCTCAAACAGTCGGTTTAAAAAAAAAAAAAACTTCTTTTTTTTCTTAGTTAATAAATGAATTCATTCTTACCTGGTCATCACAAGGAGTCATGCAGGTTTTGATGGGATTTGACATATCAAATGCCACAATGCTCATCACCGCCTTGGCTTTAGTTAACTGAAGCAATGCTGTCAAATCCAACACGTTTTACTCACTTGTTGGTCCTGACGGCATTGACTGGATGTTTCACGCAGGCTGACTCATTTCCCTCAGTGTGTGTGTGTGTGTGTGGACACACTGAATTAAACTGTATACAACCCACACTGGTCTATTTTACTGCCATTTGGGTTGTATAGAGTGTTTCTGTTCACTTATAGAAGTCTCTTTCTATTGCCTCTTCATCCCCTTTTCTTTTTCTCTGTTGGGTTTTGTTGGTTTGGTTCGGCCCAGATGCGTTTGCGCCCTCCCCAGGTGATGGTCCGAGCGAGGGTGTGGCCCCAGCAGCTGCTGCCGATGCATGTGCCGGATCTGGTGGGTGTTCATCCGTACACAAGATCCTTTAGCACCCTGCTCTTTATTTGAGTGTGTGTGTGTGTGTGTGTGTATTGATATAAATAGGTTTGTGTGTAATAGGGTCACGTGCTTGAATGGAAACCTGAAGTTCAACAACCGCTAATGGTCAGCAGTCTGTGTGTGCGAGAGAGAGTGCATGCAATGCGATTTTTGTTTGCATTGTTTCGGTTTTTAACCCTGCTTTTGCCCACACGATACTGCAAAATAATTTTGTCCATGACCTGCCTGAGCACATACACCATTCTCTGTGTGTGTTTTATTAATAATAAAAAATTAATAATATCTCTCCTTACATTACAAAAAAATCTTTTGGTCTTGTTTTACAGTAAAATATGTACACATCCTTAAAACAGTGAAAGCAAAATTAATTCTGTTTTAAGGATGGTTAGATGTTTTAAAACAAAATCCTTAAGATGATGATTGAAAATTATTTTTGCCTTAACTTTCTGCAGAAAGACTCAAAAAAATTAAGGTCGTTTTTTCAAGATTTACGCATTTCAATTAATAGTAAAATAGTAAAATTCCATCAAATCTAATTGAATAATCCTTACATATTTTAATTGAATAATCCTTACATATTTTTTACATAAGGATTATTCAATTCAATTTGATGGAATTTTACTTTTAATTGATATGCTTAAATCTTAAAAAAAAAGGCTAAATTTTTGAGTGCTATGTTAACTTTACTAATAATTTCCCTTCCAGCTTATATTTTCAGTATCAGTGATTCATTTTAACAACCTAAACTTTTAATTTCATGAAGTTTGAAGAGCAAAAGCTTAGTGGTTGTATTTACATAATGCAGCTGTGGTGTCAGAACATGAATAGAGTTACTCTATATTTACCTTACTTTATATTTGCTTTTATTGTAACTTAGAGTTACACTTTATTTCGATAGTCCACTTTAGACATTCTACTAATTTGCAACTACATGTCAACTAATTTTCATTAGAGCATTAGTAGACTGTTAGGTTAGGGTTAATAAGTTGACATGTACATGCAAAGTTACTTATAGTCAGTAGAATGTCTGTTCTCTGTTGGAGGACCATCGAAATAATGTGTTAGCAGATATTAAGCAGGGAGTCTACTAATACTCTAATGAATGGTAGTTGACATGTAGTTGCAAAGTTACTTATAGTTTGTAGAATGTCTGAAGTGAACTATCAAATAAGTAATAAATAACTTGGCTCTGCTTCCATATTGCTGCCAATCTGCAACTTTTGACATCCAGACTGTACTTACTTGTTTTTGACCACCTCAAATATGTATAATAATACAAAACAGATTAAATCATAACATTGTTTATTGTATTTTTGTAACATAAGTCCACTGAAGGCAGGTTGAATGCGAACCCATATGCAGTTTATTGAAACAGAATACAAAAAAACATGACATGAACTAGCGACTTGGCTAGAACATAAACAGACTTGAACAAAGGCCTGACCTGACAAAACTCACCAACAATGGTTACATCAACAAACAAAGCAAATAGACAATAGAAACATGAGGTCTATATATACTCAAAGACTAATGACTAAACAAGATACACCCGAAAGTAATCAACCAATAAACCACTGACAAACAGAACTGAGAAACAAATGACCAAAACAACCAATCAGAACATGACACATGGCAGAATCACATAGCCGTTGAGTGAACATCGGTTGTACACTCGTTATTGTATTGCATTGTGGGATTGAATGAGTCCAGTATGGTTTCGGACACCACTACAAATGGCTGTCCACTCAAATAGTGCCCTATTTAAGGGTATAGGGGGCGATTTCGGATACAGCCCTTGACTAAGAAAACTACAAAATAAAAGACAAGAAAATAAAAACATGAACCGAAACAGTTTTTAATTAGTCTGGTGGTTACAGTACTAAGGTTAATGGTGTCTTAAAGTGTGCTTTTTAAGATAAAATCCATCTTCTCTCTCTCTCTCTCTCTCTCTCTCTCTCTCTCTCTCTCTCTCTCTCTCTCTCCGTGACTTCAGTGCTGCTGAAGTTATGAGCTTTCAGTGTGTTTCTTTTTCATTTGCAGTGTTTGTTATGTAACAAACCTTCCCCACTCCATTTTCACCCCCCACCCCTCCCTAATAAAGACCCCTGGGCTACATCCGAGGGGAGCTCAAGCATTGCCCCAGAGCTGGATCTCTTTGCCATGAAGCCAGTAGAGAGTATCGCTGCCGCAGCGTCCCCTACCAGCGCCGAACCGAGCATCTCACCAACAGCGGCCCCTGCTGTCCCCTCTCCTCCACCCGCTACTGCCACCACCACCACCACCACCACCACCGCATCTGCTACTACTGAGCCCGCGGCTCCGCCAACACTAGACCTGTTTAGTGGTAATATTTCTGCTGTAGTTCTGCCTCTGTCTTGCTTTACTCTGCATTATGACAATATTAACTTGCTACGCTAGTTCCCCAACATTAATAAGATTCCCTTTGTTTGATTTCTCTCATTTAGATTTCTATTTTATTTTCTGGTCATTCTGGTTTGTGAATCGTGACCTTAACCACCTTTTCAGTTCTAAGGAATAAACAATAGTTTGAAATATAAACATACACTTCTGTTACTAATACTATTCAGCAAAGATGCATTTAATTGTTCAAAAGTCACAATAAAGATTTCTTTTTCAAACAAATGCTGTTCTGATATCTTGTTCATAGTTGTTAATGAACAACACTTGTTCATGTCATAGTTTTGACTTGATATCAAGAATACAAAAAGATCTATTACGGTTTCTACAAAAATATTAAGCAGCACAAGTTTTTTTTTAACATTGATAATAATAAGAAATGTTTCTTGAACACCAAATCATCATATTAGAATGATTTCTGAACGATCATGTGACATGATGCTGAAAATTCAGCTTTGCCATCACAGCAATAAATTACATTTTAAAATATGTTAAAATATAAAGCAGTTATTTTAAATTGTAATAATACTTCATAATATTACTGTTTTTTACTATTTTTGATCAAACAAATACAGCCTTGGTGAGCATAAGAGACTTCTTTTTAAAAAATCTTACCGAACCCAAACCTTTGAACAGTAGTGTAAATATTTCTAAAATATTATACTATTGATATAATTGTAAAAATCAACTGATATCTATAAAATGTGTGTAAAAAAAAAAAAAAAAAAATATATATATATATATATATATATATATGTGTGTGTGTTTGTGTGTGTGTATAAAATTGTAAATCAAGAGGAGTGGTCAATGTCACTGATTCACATATGGCCTCTAAAATCACACTGCAATCTGTCAAAATCCAGGATTTGCAGTGACCACATTTCTCCTGCAATCATTTTCTGGCTTTTTGACCATAATCTGAATGCTGCAGTTTGCATTGACATTTGCAGACTTGATTAAATTGTCTTTTGTGCTACTTGTTCAGAGTGATTATGGAAGAAAGCAAGCAAAGCAAAATGTTTTCTCTCTCTCACTTGAAGCTGTCATGTTATGCACTGACTAGAAGCGTAATGCAAATGTGTGTCCTTGTTTATAGATATGTTTGATTCTATGCCTGAGCAAAGCTCCTCCACAGAGCCCAAAGCAACCACTCCTAGTGTAGACCTATTTGGTGCAGGTACAGGAGTTGATTCCCATACTTCTATTGAACGTCACGTCTTGTCTCTTCTAGTCACACCTTTCTTCTTTCTCATCTGTTTTTTTGCCCACTCCGTCTTGGTTTGTCCTCATAGTGGAATGTGGACTTGTGCATGTTTGCACCCTCAAAAGCACGACTCTGTGTTATTTACGTGCTTCTGCTCCTTATTGATTTGTCTTCTCTTACATTTCATCCTCCACTTCCTCTTTCTGCTTTGGCTTGGTCTGGAAGATCTTCCCGCTGTGTCACGCGGGCCCTCACCTTTGCCTGAGGCCAGTGTGACTGGTGATCTCTTGTCTGGTGAGTGTCTGAGGCTTGTCTCGCTAAACCTAGCATGTTCCACAAAAGAATGGAAGTCATGCAGGTTTAACATGACAAGAGGGTGAGTAAATTATGACAGAATCTTCATTTTTGGGTGAATTATCCCTTTAATTTAAAGCTGTATTTGTTTAATATTCTTCAATGCACTTCTACTTTCACTATACCTCACAGTAACACTTTAAACTGCTAGTATTATTTTCAAAGGTGTCTCTCTCTTTCTCATATAGACTCATTTGTTGCTCCAGCTGTTGCTCCAGTGGCTCCTACACGTGCTGCTCCAGCTGCTCCTGTCTCTCCTCCTAAAGCCGAGCCTGGACCTGTACTGGATCTCCTTGGTGTGTCCCCTAAACTCTCTCATAAAAAACACCTAGAAGACCAGAGGAAGTGCTTAAATATTGAGAAATTCATATTCAAAGACTTCCACTGCAGTGTAACCCAGAGAATTATGATCAGGTTTTTACACCTGACTACACAACATTGGTGCTGTGCTAGTTCAAGTTCATTTTAGAGCATATACATTTAAATGTATGAACTGGTAAGTATACACCAGCTGTATCATAACCCAGTTTTTCAGTTATAGAGGGTACTTTTGTCAGTGTCTGTTAAGTGAGAAGATGATGTTGAGAAGAGAGACGTTTGTTTGGTATGTGTTTGAGTATAGTGTATTTGCATGCTGTGCCGTATACATTGTTAGTGTGGAAAGATACAGGGAATGCACATCCATGTCAGTGTTTGTTACGGTGTGATTCTGTGTGGGCCTGTTGTATGATCTCGGCTCACTCTCTCCATCTGCCCCTCTCTCAGTGTGTATGCAGCTTTAAGGCTGACTAATGCTTCTCCTCCTTCATGCTGCGCTGTGGGATGTGTGTCTCTGGAACAGACACATTTGGAGACACTACTGGAGAGTCCCAGTCCGCTGCTCCCGGAGCACCATCCTGTGACCTGCTTGGAGGTATGGTCACAAATCTTTATTGGGAAAACTCTAATTTTTGATTGATAATGAAACAGAGAAGCTAGAACAAGCACTGCCGAAGTTCTGTTCTATTTATGTTATGCAGTTAATGCCTTATAAATAATTAAGTAAAAAAAAAAAAAACAAGAAAACAAATAAATAAATGATAGTAATTAATAATTTAATTACAATCATAATAATAATAGTTATTATCATTGCTTTTTTGTTAAATGTAGAATTTTATCCAATAATAATTATAAAAATAATATATTAAATTCAAATTTATTTGTATAGCGCTTTTCACAATACATATTGTTTCAAAGGAGCTTTACAGAAAGTGCATTTCAGAAATGTACATAAAAAAAATACAGTTAGTTAATCATGTATTAATTTAGGGCATAACATATCGCCGGCGTTGAGTCGTCTTTTCACAGGCGTCGAGTCGTCTCATCGCAGGTGTTGGGGCATCTGAAGTCTCCGTGAGAGGCTGGATACAAACTGGAGCTGACGAACGCCATTTACCTCGGGACTAGCGTCCCGAGATAACAGCAGAAAAGCAAATGGGAAATAATTAGTATAGCTGCTGTTCATAAAATTAATGCATTCAATCTGATTCAACAGTGGTATAAAAGGTAAGCGTTATGTGAATGCTTGGGTAAAGAGATGCGTCTTTAATCTAGTTTTAAACTGGGACAGCAAGTCTGAACCTCGAACAATATCAGGAAGGCTATTCCAGAGTTTAGGAGCTAAATGCGAGAACGCCCTCCCTCCTTTAGTGGACTTAGATATCCTAGGAATGACCAGAATCCTCGAATTTAGTGATCTTAAAGAACGCGATGGATTGTAGGGCGACAGAAGGTCCAATAAATACACAGGAGCTAAACCATTTAGGGCTTTATAGGTCAGTATTAATACTTTGTAATTGATACGGAACTTAATAGGTAACCAGTGTAGAGATGATAAAATTGGTGTTGTATGATCATATTTTCTTGACCTAGTAAGAACTCTAGCAGCTGCATTTTGCACTAACTGTAGTTTGTTTATTGAGGATGCAGGACAGCCAAGCATTACAGTAATCTAGTCTTGAGGTCATGAATGCATGAACTAACTTTTCTGCATCAGAAACAGATAGCATGTTACGTAGCTTAGCAATGTTTCTAAGGTGGAAAAAGGCTGTTCTTGTAACATATGAAATATGATTTTCGAAAGATAAGTTGTGGTCTAGTATAACACCCAGGTCTTTTACTGTAGTGGATAAAGTAACAGGACATCCTTCTTAATTAAATTTGTATTGTACGAGGTTTTGTGGGTAGTTTTTTGGACCAATAAGTAATACCTCAGTTTTATCTGAATTTAATAGCAGGAAATTACACGTTATCCAGCATTTTATATCTTTAAGACACTCTGTCAATTTAGATAAGTTAGTGTTTTCATCTGGTCGTGATGAAATATATAATTGAGTGTCATCAGCATAACAGTGGAAATTAATTCCATGTTTTCTTATAATATTACCAAGTGGCAGCATATATATTGAGAATAGCAGAGGGCCTAACACCGATCCTTGCGGCACTCCATAGTCTACTGACTTTATCTTCGATTTTCCCCATTTAAACAGACAAAATGGTAACGGTCTGATAAGTACGATCTAAACCAGCTTAATGCCTGTCCCTGAACACCAGTGTATATATATAATGCTAAGATTCAATATGTTTCTATAAACGAATTCTAGCAGATTAATTAGTTACTTTTTCAGTAAAACTTTAAGCGTAAATTTGTAATAGAATTTTGTATTAAATTACGATAATAAAAAAATCAAATAAATTCTCATCTCAGCAGTTTTGTAATTGTTAACTAAACTATTAAAAATATTTCTGCTAATTGAAATAAAGCTAAATATGTAAATAAAAAGGTTTATTTAAAATGTTAGATTTAAAAAAAAAAAAATATATATATATATATATAATTTGTTTTGCTTTATTTATTTATATTTAGCTTTATATATATATATATATATATATATATATATATATATATATATATATATATAGTTTTTATTAATATTTTGAATTAGCCTTCATTTGTAGATTTTCAGTTTAATTGTACGTTATGCTTTAGTAATTTTATTATGTGCTTTTGAAATTTGTATTAGTTTATTATATATATATATATATATATATATATATATATATATATATATATAATTATATAAACTACAACAAATTCCAACACCTTTTTTAAAAAAATCGAAAAGTGCATTGTGGATTTGGCATCTCACCCGTTGATGTCTGTAGGGTTGATTTCACCGGTCACCCTGACGGTTACACCTACCCCAGCAGCAGTGCCAGTCTCAGCCCCAGCTGACCTGCTGGAGTCGGGTTTTGATGCCTTCGGCAGTTCGCCAGTGTCCTCCACATCAGCAGCGGCAGACAGCGCCACCGCAGCAGCATCTGGTGGCTTTGATACGTCAGGTGAAAAATCATATTATATATGTTCCCCAGGCATTTTGAACAGATTACTATACTCTCACATTAAACATTGATAATTACCTTCTTGCCAAAACTGTTTTTATTTTCTCTTGAACACAGCGTGGCGTTTTTCAAGCTTGCTTGCTTCTCAGCACACTTTCGTCTTGCATGAGCACTTTTGTATCTGCTGACCTTCTTAAATAATACAGAGAGGATATGTGGCAATACCTATAAAATGCATTCTCCCTGTACTTTTTCTCCTTTTTCATTTCTCCTTGTGTTCTGTCTATTCTTGCTCTCTTACTAATACTGCTTTTCTCAACTTTATCATCTGTCCCATTATTCTGTCATGTCTCTCTCTCTCTCTCTCTCTCTCTCTCTCTCTCTCTCTCTCTCTCTCTTTCTCTGCACTTCGTTTCTGATAACTTTCTCCTTGCACACTGATGTGGCTCATTGCTTGCTCCTGCTGTGCGATTGGTGAGTTGGTGAGAGAACTCAGGGCTTTGCGGCATGTATCGCTGTACCCGATCACTCTAAAGGGATTGGGAGGTTTTCGCGCTGTTTGTTCATCCACATGCACACCCTATACCCTTTGAACTCTGTGCAGTTTTTCCCTGCTCGCCTATTTTACAGATCTTGAGGATTACTGCATTAGAATGAATTGCCTGCCTTAGTGTTGTTGGTTCTGTACCGTAATACTTTTTCATAAAAGGTGCACTAAAATAATAATTTCAGCATATATTATTAGCTACTTTAGAAATGTGTTGTGAATTATTCATGCTTTTCTAGGTTGTACATTTGTACAGTATTTGTAAAAAGTGATATTTCTTAATTTCTTTTTTTATATATATTTTATATCAAAAAAATACTTGGTGCACCTTTAAAATTTTTGAAGACCCAAAACCTTATCTTTAAGGTTACAGTTTTGGGTCATTGACTGGGAGGTGTATAATCTCAGCCAATCTCCCCATCCGGTAGTTCTGCAGTGTGGATATTTTCTTTGGTGCCTGACATGATGCGTCCAACCATGTTGTAATGCAATGAAAATCCTGTTTATAAAGATGTTCTGATGTGTGTTGCCAGTTTTTGGTTTCCCAATGCATGTAGTTAACACCCCCGGATGCAATTTCTGAATACCACATGAATGTTATGATAAATGTGTGGATCTCAATTTATTTTAGTTTTTTAAATATATGTGCACTTTCGTTCAAAGGTTTGGGGGCCAGACCAGACAGATTTTTATTTTTAAGAAATTCATACTTTTATTACACATTAAATTAACCAAAAGTGACAGTAAAGACATTTATAATGACACAAAAGATTTCTGTTTTAAATAAATTCTGTTCTTTTGAACTTTCTATTCATCAAAGAACCCCTCCAAAAAATGTATGGTTCCCATAAAAATGCTAAGCAGCACAACTGATTTCAACATTGATGATAATAATAATAAATGTTTTTTGAGATGATGCTGAAAATTCAGTTTTGCCATCACAGGAATACAATACATTTTAAAATATATTAAAATAGAAAACAGTTATTTTAAAGTGTAATAATATTTAACATTATAACTGCTTTTACTGTATTCTTTATCAAATAAATCCATTCTTGCTGACTGAGCATAAGAGACTAAAGAAACATTTAAAAAAATCTTACTGACCTTTTGAACGGTAGTGTATATTTTATTTTAATGTTGCTGTCTTTTGTTTTACTCCTGTTCTGTTACAGTACATCTGCCTTGGTATTATATTGGATTGCTGACAAATTGCATATCCAAATCAATTCTAGGCTAAAATAGTCTCAATCCATGCTGGCTATATTAACCCACTTTTCTCTGTCAACGCCAGTGTTTGATGGATTAGGAGACCTTCTGATGCCAGCCATAACCCCTCAGAGCACAGGCGGGACCCCCATGTCTGCAACGAGCATGCCGTTGACACCTGGAATTGTGCCCACCGCTGGGCCAGCGATGGCTCCGGCCATGGCGCCCGCAATGGTACCGACAATGGCACTCATAGCAGCTGCCCAACCAATTAAACCTATAGGAGGAGACTTGGACACTTCACTCGCCAATCTGGTCGGAAGTATGTATGGAACAATTATCGACTGATTTTGTAGGGGTCATTGTCCCCATGATGCCGACTCAAACTTATCTTGTTTCTTCCTCTCTTGTAGACTTGGGAGTGGGAATCCAAAAGAAGTAAGTTCAGTGTGTTGCAGCGAGCCTCTATGTCCATGTTGTTTCAGAAACACCTATTAATCTTGTCACTTATCCATAATGTCTATTCACGAGCATGATTTACTCAACCTGACCTGTATTGATAATTCATTTGGACTGTTATGGCAACTTGATTGATTCACTTGAATCCATTGGAGCACAACTTAATCATGTTCACTTTGTGTAGGCCTAGAGCTGTGTTTATGAATGATTTGCACATTATGTTGGCTGACAGCTATTTGTTTTGCACAGGGACAACCAGTGGAGTGAGAAGAAACTGACAGGAGGAGCGAACTGGACCCCTCAGGTCGCCCCGAGTAGCTGGGGCACACCTGGCGCTCAGATGGTAGCGGCTGCTTCTTTCTTAAACACATTCAAATGTTTCTTGTATATCTTATCATATTTCTATTCTGATTGTGTTTAGTCTGGCTCTGCCCCTGGAGCCACGGGAGCTGCCGCCCCACCTGGAGCAATGGCACCACCCATGGGAGCACAGCCTGGCTTTGGCATGGTGAGAAACCACTTTTTAAAATGTTTAAAAAAAAAATCTCTGTATTTTGCACTTACTGTATGCACTTATGGATGGTTATTTTACTTGTCATTTTTTACTCAGCCCCCAGCAGCTGGAGCTCCCATGATGCCCCAGTCTGTGATGATGGGTCAGCCCATGATGAGACCACCATTTACAGGACCAGCAGCAACAGGAACACCCGGAGCCCCAGTAAAGAACATTACACAAAAATGCACATGCAAATATTGCTGAAGTCGACATGAAATGGAAGTTGCAGAAAACATTTCTTTCCTATATATGCGAGTGAAACAACTTATCGAACAAAAAAGAAATGTAGGGAGCACTTGAGTTTGTCCATCGGGAATTGATTGGGTCATTGTGGTTTGAGCTCATGTGAGTGACATGTTGTCCTGCACCAGTAAACACGTCATCAGAGAAGAGAAGAGGGAGAGGACGTTATTTTGATGAAAGATTAAAAGGGCACATACTGCAGTATTCCATAAAAAAAAAAAAAAAAAACAAGAATTGTCAATTTTGATTTAATGGTGACTCTTCTCATCAACGAAATGTCGGAAATATTTGTAAGCAAAGTTTTTTCAGCGCGTCAACGAAATCATAACAATTACTATTTTAAGAGATCAGGGTTTCAAAGAACAGTTCTCACATTTTAGTTTTATTAATATTTAAATTCATATATAATTGTTGGAACATTTGGTTTAATTTTTACTAACTAAAGTGAATGATAGACTTAGACATTGACTGAAAGATATTTTCATCAAAAGACAAAAACAACTTTTTTGTAATGTTTTTGAAACAAGTATTTTGTGCTGACCAAGGCTGTATTTATTTGGTCAAAAATACAGTAAAAACAGCAAAAATTGTGAAAAAATAATTACATTTACATTTGAAATGACTGACTGAATGAATTACATTTTCATCAGCCATTACTCTTCCTCAAGCACCCTTTATTTCCTCAGTTGTCTCCAGGACCAGCTGCTCAGAGCCCCAAAAAACCTCCCACCAAGGACCCACTTGCAGATCTCAACATCAAGGACTTCTTATAATTTTCCAGGTATCATTATCTTACAAGTGACTTCTTAAATGAGGCTTTAGTGCCTCACTTAGTATCATGACATTTTCTCCATGCTCTATTTGCAGTATGTTTTCTCAAAGACTGAGCTCCAGTGAGAGAGGTCTGCTGTCTGTTTACACCTCCAGATGCCCGAGGAGCCTGCAGCTAGATATCCACTGACCCCGCCCCCTCCCAGCCCAAACCCCGCCCACTCGGCCCCACGGCGCATTCCTGTGTCATGTTGTAGCACAAACTGTGAAGTGAATCACAGAGAAAAGAGAAAAATAAAGATGTGCTTCTCAACGTTATCTTTGTTTTGAACAAAACAGAAAAAATTATCTTAAAAAAAATGCACACAAATGAAAATTGAAGATTAAAAAAGATTCTTATGTATGTCAACTTTTTCCAGTGTTTAAGTCTGAAATGAATGATGTGTGTGTCTTGATCCCCTCAACTTTAATTCTGGTTCCTCTGGGACTTCCCTTTTGGGGTCAGAGGTCCTAAACAGGTTGTTCAAGTGCTTTCTGTTGTCTGTTAGTTTTGGAGCAGTGTGCGATGTATCATTTGCAGACGGTACTGTGTATATTATCCTCATTGATGAAAAGGTCTCTCCTCTGCTCAAATTTTTATCTGTGGACAACTTATTGATGTGTACCTGGTAATCGGATTAAAAGAAATACTATTGTCATCTCCCATCATCGACTGACATGTTTGTTTACAAAATATAAATATATGAAATATAAATATACATGAGTTATGTATAAATTAATAGCATATCTGGGCTCCTCTATAACCTCTTGGTGATTACATGTCATTTTTGTATTTTAACTCATTTTATTTTTCATATATATATTTTTTGATTCTTTAGTTTTATTTGTTTTAATTTAATAGTCAATGCGTTGTCAGTTCACTGTTTACATACTCTTATGGATATCGCAAGAACCCTGAGGTTAATCTTTATGGATAACCTCAGCAAATTTGGATTTTAATTCCACTTAATCTCAGTGCTACAAATCTCAGATGATCTCTGAGAGAGGCCTTTTGCAGTATCTTAAAATAACAAGTATGTACAGCAACTTGTTCAACTGGTGATGTTTCCCAAAAAACAAAACAACAAAAAAAAAGCCCCCAAGATTTCACAGTTGTAGTCAGTGGAATGCTGTGTTTGAGTCTCATAGTTACTTGTGCTTGTATGAAATCCAACCTGAAGCTGGTACATGTAGTGTTATTTTGTATAATTGTATATGAACCCTGACCTTTGTTTTGTTATACGTTATACGGTTGATTCATGCTCCCTCTGTTGGTGAGTGGTGATACTGTAGTTTGCTCAACAAAATGGACTGTGGAGGAGATCTCTTATAAGAGAATAACATAACAGATAATAGGGTGTAGGTTCATTAGCAGTGATAGACTCTTAGATCTTTATCAAAGTTTTCAGGAGGTCACTGTTAAACAGTGTTACAGAAAGGTTTGACTGACAGCCCTGTATCACTTTCCCTGTTAGATCTCTCATGGAAATGACAAAGAAAGATCTTTTGATCTCTCTTTTGCAATTCTCTGTTCCCTTGAAAGAAATTTTATTTAGATTTATTAATTCATATTTGACACCTCTACATAGTGCATGTAAGCCCTTTGAGATGCAATAAACTGATGGGAAGAATTGCCAACCTGTGTGTGTCTGTTTTCACAATGAGAGCTCTCTCTCTCTCTCTCTCTCTATATATATATATATATATATATATATATGTAGTAATATATGTTCCTGGTATATAAAAAAAACATTTAATATATTTTTAATATAATACATCATTTAAAATAATATATATAAGTATATATGCAGGTCCTTCTCAAAAAATTTGCATATTGTGATAAAGTTCATTATTTTCCATAATGTAATGATAAAAATTAAACTTTCATATATTTTAGATTCATTGCACACCAACTGAAATATTTCAGGTCTTTTATTGTTTTAATACTGATGATTTTGGCATAAAGCTCATGAAAACCCAAAATTCCTATCTTAAAAAATTTGCATATTTCATCCGACCAATAAAAGAAGTGTTTAATACAAAAAAAGTCAACCTTCAAATAATTATGTTCAGTTATGCACTCAATACTTGGTTGGGAATCCTTTTGCAGAAATGACTGCTTCAATGCGGCGTGGCATGGAGGCAATCAGCCTGTGGCACTGCTGAGGTGTTATGGAGGTCCAGGATGCTTCGATAGCGGCCTTAAGCTCATCCAGAGTGTTGGGTCTTGCGTCTCTCAACTTTCTCTTCACAATATCCCACAGATTCTCTATGGGGTTCAGGTCAGGAGAGTTGGCAGGCCAATTGAGCACAGTAATACCATGGTCAGTAAACCATTTACCAGTGGTTTTGGCACTGTGAGCAGGTGCCAGGTCGTGCTGAAAAATAAAATCAGATGGAAGCATGAAGTGCTCCAAAATCTCCTGATAGCTAGCTGCATTGACCCTGCCCTTGATAAAACACAGTGGACCAACACCAGCAGCTGACATGGCACCCCAGACCATCACTGACTGTGGGTACTTGACACTGGACTTCAGGCATTTTGGCATTTCCTTCTCCCCAGTCGTCCTCCAGACTCTGGCACCTTGATTTCCGAATGACATGCAAAATTTGCTTTCATCCGAAAAAAGTACTTTGGACCACTGAGCAACAGTCCAGTGCTGCTTCTCTGTAGCCCAGGTCAGGCACTTCTGCCGCTGTTTCTGGTTCAAAAGTGGCTTGACCTGGGGAATGCGGCACCTGTAGCCCATTTCCTGCACACGCCTGTGCACGGTGGCTCTGGATGTTTCTACTCCAGACTCAGTCCACTGCTTCCGCAGGTCCCCCAAGGTCTGGAATCGGTCCTTCTCCACAATCTTCCTCAGGGTCCGGCCACCTCTTCTCATTGTGCAGCGTTTTTTGCCACACTTTTTCCTTCCCACAGACTTCCCACTGAGGTGCCTTGATACAGCACTCTGGGAACAGCCTATTTGTTCAGAAATTTCTTTCTGTGTCTTACCCTCTTGCTTGAGGGTGTCAATGATGGCCTTCTGGACAGCAGTCAGGTCGGCAGTCTTACCCATGATTGCGGTTTTGAGTAATGAAACAGGCTGGGAGTTTTTAAAAGCCTCAGGAATCTTTTGCAGGTGTTTAGAGTTAATTAGTTGATTCAGATGATTAGGTTAATAGCTTGTTTAGAGAACCTTTTCATGATATGCTAATTTTTTTTAGATAATTAGCATAAAATTAGCATTAACATAATTATTTGAAGGTTGACTTTTTTTGTATTAAAAACACTTCTTTTATTGGTCGGATGAAATATGCAATTTTTTTGGAATTTTGGGTTTTCATGAGCTGTATGCCAAAATCATCAATATTAAAACAATAAAAGACCTGACATATTTCAGTTGGTGTGCAATGAATCTAAAATATATGAAAGTTTAATTTTTATCACTACAAAATGGAAAATAATGAACTTTATCACAATATGCTAATTTTTTTAGAAGGACCTGTGTATGTATATGTATATATATATATATATATATATATATATATATATATATATATATATATATATATATATATATAAATGAAATTTAAATGTTATATATACCATTTTCTTATTATAAATATAGGCTATGTTTAAAAAAATGTAATCTAAAATTATAAGCAAACTTGGCAAAACTAGATGTTAGATTATGTAAGCTTGATGGGAAAAAAATGAACACATACACTATTTTGTCATCTTACACCAATACATATAAATCTCAGTTTATTTGGTCCTTAATAAAAAAAGATTTAGGAAAAAGTTGTACAAAATTAAAATTGATGCAATACGATTTTGATAAATCAATTTTATATTAAGATTTTTGATTTGTATTTCCTATGAAGCTGCATTGCTTTTCTCTTTATCATACAATGCTATTTATTATCAATCATATCTAAATTTAAATAACCCTGTGTTTTTGTAAAGAACAACATGATCATATGTAACTCATAATACAAGCCTTACTTTAAATACATACTTACAGTTCTACAGTAGGCTTTTACTTCGACAGGTCCTTAAATGTTTTATATTTTAAAATTAAATTAGCACCAAAAGTCAACAAGGGACTCTGAAAATTTAGCTTAAAACTTCAACTAACTGCTTGCATTGTTATACAAAAGGCAGAAACAAAATGATAGCCCATGAAGACAGGTTACAGTTTATGCTGTCAAAGGCACACAATCATAACATTTGGGACCCTGGACCACAAAACCAGTCAATTTGGGGTCCACATGGGTCATTTTTCATTTAGATTTTTGAGATTTATACATCATCTGAAAGCTGAATAAATAAGCTTTCCATTGATGTATGGTTTGTTAGGATAGGACAAAAAAATCATTGAGAAAATCGCCTTTAAAGTTGTCTATTTATGTGCGCGATTGTGCTGCATTCACTCACAAAAATAAATGTTTTATATATTTACGGAAGGAAATTTACAAAATATCTTCATATAACATGATCTTTACTTAATATCCTAATAATTTTTAGCATAAAAGAAAAATCTATAATTTTGACCCATACAATGTATTGTTGGCTATTGCCACAAATACTGTATACCCTTGCTTGTGACTGGTTTTGTGATCTAGGGTCACATTTAATAATAACAATGAAAACAAGAATAAAGAATTTCAAAGAACACCAGCATATTGATACTCAGATGTGTTCTTTGAAAAGAAAAAAGGAAAATAACAAACATCAAAGCTTCTTCTCTCAGAAAAAAAAGTTTTTTCTTGTGTCAACTAGTCAGATTTAGCTTTCAAGGTATCCAGACAGATTACCAGACAAAACAAATGCCTCCCATAGCAAACAACACTGATTGAAGTACATTTTCTAATTCAAAATAACAGTTTAGGACAGAATTAGTTCTCGTTAAGACAACTGAATCTAGAAGTACATTCGTTCTAACTGATTCATAACAAAAGTTGTCTAATAAAATAAATTAAGGTATCAAAATAGCTTGGAAAAGTTCAATGGTAGGTGTGTTATAGTCTCTAGTGTTGATGAATGCAGCAGTTTGTGTAGTGCACAAATGGGAGGCACAAGGGTTGGGGAGAACAGGTGTTGTGCCGAATTTCGACCCCCTGCCAAATTATTACCCCCCTCGTTGAAGTCAGTACCTGATTCGGCACAACACCTGGACCGAGGCAGTCAGACGGGCCACTGATGGAGTCTCTCAGGTGCCCCGACATTGGTTAGAGTCGCCATGGACCCAGCGGCAGATCTGTGCGTACTTCAGGGGTGTGATTCGTACGGCCACATTGTAATCCTGCTGCACCCCGTTAACATCCACCCACTGGTGACCCGAGAACACGCCAATGATTTTCCGCTTCCACTTCTTCTTGCCAGGTTCTTTAAGGCGAATGTAGACACCTGAGCCGCTGGAGCCGGGCTTGGCATCGCAATACTGGTACAACAGATCGTTGGACTCCTCGGATACAGAGCAGAAGCGGTACACCAGGTTGCCCGGTCGGTCATCGTCAAATCCCGAGAAATGGATACGTCCAGCGGGCAGCCTCTTGACAGAGGGGATGACGCCTAAATCCATGTACTTTGTCTTCTGCGCCCTCTTAAGCTCCAGGATGGCGTAGTCATAATCGGCCACAATGTCCTCTGAGATGGCTTTAAACCAACCCTTTGGCACCTGCATCTGTTTCACCCGCGTCCACCGGAACGAGGGCTGATCAGAGACGGTGCTGCGGCGACTACGGTTCCTTCTTCCTTTGCCTTTGCCCTTACCCTTACGTTCATGCTTCTCTCCAATCTCTCCATTTTCGTCGATTTCTTCCTCCTCTTCTTCATATTTCCTCTGACCTTTCCTTCCTTTCCCTTTCCGGCCTTTCTTCCGGCGGGAACGCTCTTTCAGCACGCCGACGCTGAGTTTCTGTGCCCCGTCTAGGTAGTCCGTACCGTTGTGGATGCAATGAGCGGCCGTCAGGACGTGTTTGGGGGACACCAGCACTCCAGAACAACCCGTGGAGATCTTCACAGATGTGGAGAAAGGATACTTCATGGAGTACTGCTTGTCAGTGATGGTAAACCTTGTATCCGTGCCGTAGACCTCTCGTCTTCGGCGAGCGGGCAACCGAGAGCCTCCCGTCCAGTCGTCGCTCACGTTTAGCTCCTGCACGGTGACGGTGGTGAGCGTGCGTGTTCCGTTGTCGTACATGGTCTCGTAGGACAGTAGCTGCTCCAGATCATCCAGACTGGGGTCTGGAAGACCCCGCTGGCACTCAATGCCACATATCCCATGGAGCTCACTCTGCGGCTTGGCTAAAAACTCTGAACTGCCCAGATGCACAGTTTGCTTTTCTTGTACCAGTGGTACTTTCCTCTGTGGCCAGGTGTAGTCATCGTCACCTGTGGGGTCGTCCACTGCTGCAGACACCAGCACAGCCAGCGCTGAGATGGAAAACAGGAGCATTAAGGGTACAGGGCCCATTGCAGAGAGACCCCTAGACCAGACACAAAGAGAAAAAGAGAATCAATATCACCTCAAATTTTGTTCAGTAACTCTTTTTATACAGGAAAACAAAAGTATTTTTCTAACTGAGAAAAACAGGAAAGAAGATAAACATCAATCTATCTGAAATCTGTAAACAATTTAATTTTCTTCAGTACAATGTATTGTCTTTTATACAACATATTCAGCTTTGCTTACAGAAGCAGTCATAGCCAAGAATAAAGGAACATATTGCGTTGTTTTAAATTGTTGGTATCGTTCGATATTGGATATTTATTTGCGCATAGGCATACTATTTCTATTTTATTTCTAATACGATCATTTTTGTTTTTTTACATTTAGATTAACTGTGCAGTTTTTTAAAGCCTGAAGCATAGGCCAACTTTTTTTTTTTTTTACTGCATGCGCACTTTAGGGTATAAGTACAAGTGACATACATTTTGTCAGCAGCATAGTATGGAAGCTTATGTGTAGCAATATTCAATTTGAAATGCAATATGCAAAATGATAATGCAATATGTAAAATGGCAATGCATTTCTGTATTTAAATTTACATTTTCCATTACATTTGTGCAACGTTTGGTGCAAAATGAAAATGATAATTCAATTACATCATTTACATTTGCCATTTCATATATATGTTTTAATATGTAAATTGAATAGATATTTTAATGCTTTATAAGTTGCAAAATTAAAATGAAAATGTATTAAAGAAATTATTAGATCTGTTTAAAATGTTCAAGCAAAAACTGTAGCAAAATTATCATTTAAATGTTATTTTTCTTAATTGCATTTACACTCACAGTTAAGACACTTGCGATTGCATTTTCATCAAATGTCCCGCAATGAATGTAGCAAAATTCAATGTGCAAATTGAAAATGCATTCCGAGCCGATCACGCCCCTGCCCCGCCCTCTCCCGCTTGTCAATCACTGCGTGAAGTTGGCCCCGCCCCCAACCAATGCAAAACGTTGGCAAAATAGGCTCAATCGTTTTTACTTCATTTGTGCTGTTACTTGCTTTATTGTTTGTGCTGCTTCGATTTTTTAGATATTTAAAGAATATTTATAGGTCATTCTGAGGTCACCCAGCCCCCCACATCCTCCAAATAAAATAGTCTCGTTCGTTTGTGCCGGTTAAAGTTTTGTTTGTGCGGCTTCGGTTTTTAAAATATTAGACCAATTATAGACGATGACATCAAAATCCCTCAGATTCCGTGATGACCCTATATATTTATAAATATCTGATCAATATGCTTTATAAAATAGAAAAGGGAGATGGTTAAACATCAAATGAGTCACTTTATTGAAGATTACATTCAGATATGGTGAAATAAAGAGCGGCCACATTTTTCGGTATGAATTTGACCCGTCAGATTCTGTGACACTGTAGCTAGTATATTTATCAATATATCTAATCAATATGCTTAATAAAATATAAATGGGAGATGGTCATACATCACATGAGTCACTTTATTGAACATTACAGTCAGTTATGAAGAAAGAGCGGTCAAATTTTTTGGTAGCTATGAATTTGACCCGTCATATTCTGTGATCTCAAAGTAATAGGCCTATGCATTTGTAAAGAAAACCTGTAGGATCTCCAACATTATTGGGTAATTATAGTTAATAGTAATAAGAATAAAGTTAAGCATGTGTATCAGACAATGAGAATATTTAAAACAAAACGAAACAATCATTAACAGAGTCCTGCATCAGACAACAACAACAGGAGCATAATGTTGACATCAAACGGGTGATAAGGCAGAACATTCTCCCAGACGGTCCAACAACGCACTGGTTCTATCACCTGCAGACGCAATAATCTTCGGAAACACTACCATTTCTCTGTTCACGCCCCCCTTCATCTGCCAGTAAATTTACGCTCGTACCAGCTCTGCCGCCGCCATGTTTCCTTCCAACACCTCAAAATGTTGCTGAGCCCCGCCTTCATGCAGTGATTGACAAGCGCGAGCGGGAGGGAGGGGGCGGGGCAGGGGCGTGATCGGCTCGGAATGCATTTTCAATTTGCACATTGAATTTTGCTACATTCATTGCGGGACATTAATGAAAATGCAATCGCAAGTGTCTTAACTGTGAGTGTAAATGCAATTAAGAAAAATAACATTTAAATGATCATTTTGCTACAGTTTTTGCTTGAACATTTTAAACAGATCTAATAATTTCTTTAATACATTTTAATTTTAATTTTGCAACTTATAAAGCATTAAAATATCTATTCAATTTACATATTAAAACATATGTATGAAATGGCAAATGTAAATTATATAATTGAATTATCATTTTCATTTTGCACCAAACGTTGCACAAATGTAATGGAAAATGTAAATTTAAATACAGAAATGCATTGCCATTTTACATATAGCATTGTCATTTTACATATTGCATTATCATTTTGCATATTACATTTCAAATTGAATATTGCTACACATAAGCTTCCATAGTATAGTATGTGCGTATTGCATATGCGCAGCAGATTTTTCTAACCTTGCATACATCTGGCATATGCCCCTTTATTATTCTTTTTTTTTTTCTTCACTATTTAATTGTATAGGTAATATAAGTTTGCCCTGAATATAAATGCAATATGCAAGCAGTATCTGACACTAACTCCCAAAACCCTTGCATACATCTGACTTACAGACCGTCCTACAAATTAGTGGACCTCATTCCTGGTCCTAGCACTACACACTTTGAATATCTTGATTATTTAGTACACCTGCTTTATTTTATCAGCTCTTAAGTAGAGGCTCCAAGACCTGAAATGTGTGTCAGATAAGGTAGACATCCAAAAAATAATATTAAGGGGGCCTCCAGGAGGAGCAGGGCTTGAAGCATAGATACAGGAAACAGATGATTATATTAATACAGTCATGACCACTAGAGGGAGACAAATAATAAGATTTTGAAGCACTATTTCAAAACTGAGAGTATGTTGAGTGTATACAGACAGTACACCTCATTCTCCATCATCACATTCCACAGATATTTAGGTCCAATCCTAATGTTCCGGTTAAGTCAACAATAGTATTCCCACAGATTCCAATACAAAAATTTTAATCTGCTTTTAAGGCAAAAAAATGTATTACGCTAGAAATAGTTTAAATACAGTAATTATTGAATGCCATTTGCTGCATTAGCTTTAGAGACTAAACAAATAAGTAAAATAGCGCACAAGTATGCTCACATTTAAAAATTATTCCTTAAATGGCACCGGCTGACAGAAAATATCTGCCATATGAGTCAGTGGTTTGGAAACGTTTCCTACTGTCTTGCTAAATGTCAGTAATAAGTATATACTTGGGTTCTGCGGATGGTACCGCAATTGGTACTGTTACCAATGAATAGGAGTATAAAATAATATGATAAACTAAACAAACGTGCACCAACACACACACAGATACACAAAGCTATCAGATCAGCAGCCTACTTCTGTATTCATTTATGTATTTGGTAACATCTCTAACTGATAAATTTTAAGATTTGAGTGCATTTTATTTTTCCACTAGACCATCACTTTGCACAGTGATGAAAAGGTGCTTGACTCTTGACTCATGCAAGTCATATGAATTATCGTGCAACCACATAAATCATGCACATAAATATTGGGAACAAAGCAGTGATTTTAAATGGATACCAAGGTTCCCAAAGCTTTTGAACAATGCACTTCCATGACTAAATAGTAAATGGACTGCATTTATATAGCGCTTTAACATGGAACTTTGCACTTCCATGACTCTTCCAGTCAATTGTGGGTGCAGGATAAAGATTTTCAAAACAACATTACATAGATGAATATAATATGAAGAAGATAATATCATAATTTTTAAAGATTGTATACATTTCCATAATGTTTTAATGCATGTAAATCACAATTTTATCCAAGTATCCTGATATTTTCATATTTTCCTTGTCAATGAGATCCCCGGTTTACAGAATAAGATAAGTAAGGGATCTTCATCAGCAAAGGTCCTGATCAAAGTGATGTGGTTATTGTGCAATAATAACAACCAGCTGACTTTACATTATCCAGCTTAATACTAACCAAATAAATAAAAAGGTGGGAAACTGATTTTGATTCCATTACACTGTACTAAACAAATGGCTTTGCAACAAGGTTAACACTGCACTGATATTATTACTATTAAATATAGTAATTTTATGGGGTCAGTTTCACTACAGTCAATAACTAAGACAGAAGATGCCAGTAGCATTCATTTGAAGAGATCGCAATACGAGATGAGTGTGTAATACAAGAGAGGCTTGAAAATAATGCCGGTTTCCGGATACGCACTCATACAGCCCTTGCCATGGACAACAGTGACTATTCAGCAAAATGAGACCACTGAAGGCCGCGATTTACCAGTCAGAAATGTATTAATTCATTAAGCATTGGAACTATGTTCAGCATGACTCACAGAGAGAAAAAAATCAGCAAAGCACAAAGCCAAGCATTTAACAAGTCACCACTCTCACACATTCATCATATATTGGATTGCTGAGCACTGACCAAGAAAAACACAGACTGCAGCAACATTTTCTAATCAGTAGCCAGTTTAGGGATCGAGAGTGTGGGTTGAAATATAAATTGCTTGCTACTCCATTCTTGGTTCAATACATTTTCCCCTGCAGAGCTGGAATCCCTCTCCTCCCACCTAACACTTCACTATGACATGGCGTCGGTGTGGATTATCTGCATCAGCCGTGCTGTCTATGAGAATCAATCTGTAGCTACAGACAATACTGTGGCCTCAGCGGAAGTGTG
Source organism: Gila orcuttii (assembly GCA_026230005.1). Taxonomy (NCBI): domain Eukaryota; kingdom Metazoa; phylum Chordata; class Actinopteri; order Cypriniformes; family Leuciscidae; genus Gila; species Gila orcuttii. The sequence goes on along the minus strand of JAPDVR010000018.1, from coordinate 29,843,754 downwards.
AGGGGAAATATGTGCGCGTGAATGTGTGGTAGGAAAGTTATGGATTCAGGCAATGACAAATCAGATGTGTCCCTACTGGAGATTGCCGTGAGAAGGGAAGCACTTACAGAGGTTCAAACAAATTCCAGTAAGTCTATGATGTAAAATTATCAGACAGCTCGGGCCTTATAAAGTCGACAAAACCGACAGACTCAGGCAAACTTGGTCTGACACGTGGTCTGATCTCTCTATCAAGGTTTTTTTTTTTTTTTGTGATAAAATTGAGCAACTGCAATCTGACATTCTTCCATCACTGCTGAAATATCACTATGACATTTCCAACGACATTTTCTCTGTAATAGGCTACATCTAGAGAAGCTTAGATAAGTGGGCTTTTTTAAAAATGGCTTTAGTGGAAAAAGCAGAACATTTCCCGTCCATGTAAGCATCAACCCATTTTCCATTACAAGGCAAAAATCTCAATCTTGCACATTTGTAAACTTTTTTAACCAACTTGATCAACCAAACGGTGGCGCTGTTGGTCCCTTTTCAAATTAAGTTTGAAAACTGATTGATTCATTCAAAGTTGCCGGATCTTTAAGTGCATGTCTTTCTCTCATTCATGGATTCATGAATACTTTACACCAACAATGTGAAGTTAAATGCGGGGTAATCATCTACCATGTATAAAAATTATGCTAACCACTTCCACCAAAGGAAACCTCCCCTGTTTTTTTTTTTGTTTTGTTTTTTGTTGCAAGGGTTGGTTTAAAAGTAAGCTTAGTTAGATTAGGGGTCAAAGTAGCTACCCAACTGTAATTAATTATCATTCTTGATTTAGGCTACCGTTATATAACTATTTGCCTTTTTAATATACGCTATTTATACAAAGCATTCAAAGCATTTTCTGAACTTTTAGAACTTCCTAAACTCTCATGCATTTTTTTTTATTATAGTAAATTTTTCACAGAACCGTTGCAATCCATAACTACACTTCAGATGCTTCAGAATGATCACGACAATGACACTATTATTTTCACAGGTTAGAATGATGCCAAAAGTTATTCATATTTTAAATTTAAAGAGAATGAATGAATGAATGAATGAATGAATAAATAAAGCGTCATACCTGCTATCATTCGATTGATGGAGATGTTCAATCCGCAAACAGCTTGTTATTTAAGCAGGAAGCGTGTAAAAGTTACTTCATCTCAGAGGTTTTCGGTTGGATTGGCTGATTGTCCGTTTCTTCTCATATCTGTTCCACCTTCAAGACGGGGAGAGCTCAGAGACGAAACCCTTGGTAGGAATTGCACTTGACGTTCAAGGGAAAGGGAGGAAAAAAAGTCCCAAAAAGATTTTAACAAAGAGTTTCGTATAGGGGAGGGACCATCATGCTCTGCAACGATGGAGCAGAGAAAGTGAAGTTGAGAAAGCGTTCAGCACTTGATCTTAATAAATCTTTGGATTTGAATAAATCTTTATTTGACAATTCAAAGAGTCTGTCATGAATTCAAAAGGGCTTTCCACTGATTCGTTCCACTGAGCGCACAATAGCGCAACAGCGACTTTATTGTGGTTCGGTTCCGTTCCCACATCACTGTGTCCGTGTAGTCTACATGCTGTGGTAAACACGCGAGCAGGGGGTCTGCGAGTTAAAAGGACACCTCTAAATTTGCGTGCACATCTATGCAGATTCTTGTGTGGGTGAAAGACGTCAAGGTTCTTTTTTGTCTTTAGATTATTGAGGGGGAAAATACAAATCATGCAAAAATCAAAATTAATTTGAATAATTTTTGTGAGGGTAAAATCATAAATGTGGTAGCTATAGCCTAACTATTTATAGGTTATACTGTAAAAGGGGGAAAGTCTCATAAAAAGGATGAACTATTTTTTTTTTTTTATTTCAAGTCAAGTGGTGTAACCTATATTTATGATTCATGCAAGGAAGGTTTTTGAAGGGATAGTTCACCCAAAAATGAAAATGTTGTCATCATTTACTCTCCCTCATGTTGTTCCAAACCTGTATCAGTTTCTTTCTTCTGCTGAACACAAAAGAAGATATTTTGAAGGATGTCGGTAACCAGACAGTTGAGGGACCCATTGACTTCCATAGTAGAAAAAAATAATAGGGAATAATATGGAAGTCAGTGGCTACCGTCAACTGTCTGGTTACCAATATTCTTTATATATTCTTTTGTGTTCAAAAAAAAAAAAAAAAAAAATGAAGAAAAAAAGAAAGAAAAAGAAACTCATTCAGGTTTGGAACAACTTGAGGGTAAGTAATGACAAACTTTTCATTTTGGGTGAACTATCCCTTTAAGTAGGCAACTTTTACGTGATGGTTACTTTGTCTTTACATCAAACTTTTTCAGCTAAGTGAATACAAACATTACATTTCTATGAACCTCCCGTTGAAAACTTAATGTAGATAGATTACCAACAATGTTTTAAACTTTTTGATTTGTCTTTAAATTTCTGTTTATCCTCCTGTTTGTTTGTAATTTATACAAAAGTTTATTCACACTTTACTTTAGATGTCCGATCAACACTATCAAAAGTGTTCATTTTTCCACTTAATAATTCACAGGAGCTCTGTGAATTTAAATGATTGGGTGTTATTTTATTTTAAAGAGTCCACCAAACAATACTGTTGTGTGTAGACACTTTACACAAAATGGCACAAATACCTTTCCTGGAATTAAAGTGACTGCTGGAATTAGAAAGAGGCAGAACTGCATCTTGCAAGAACTTATATTACACTTAATCTTTTTTTTTTCTTATATCTGGATGTTTCTGTTTTCTAGTTCTCTGTCCAAATCAGAGACTTAGGGAAAGGGTCAGTCTTTCAGTCGTCCACAATGTACGCTCACATCAGCACCCTTCACAGCACTGTGAGGTTCTCTGTCAAATTTGAACAGAGAAAGGTGATCTCACCGCTTTAGACTGTGGCCTCCACCCTCCAACTTAGAGAATGTGCCCCTACAATGATCATCATGAGCTCGCTCTTTGTCAATGCAAGGTGTATTGTTTTTTATTTTTTTTATTTTTGCACATTGGTATTATATTTATTGTTTTTTTAATGATACGAGTCAGAACACAAGGAGGCGGATAGGCGGGTACATGGCACAAAGCAGAATCAAACTCTCAAATGAGAGACACTACTCTGTGTCTGAGCTGCAAGGCTAAAATGATAATTTCATATCTAACAGGACTAAAAATTGTTACAGTGTTTGGCAGCGTTGCTCTGAAAGGAGCTTTAAGTGATATTTATTCTCATGGTTGTGCGATACACTGGTTGCATAGAGAGTTCTTTGTTGAAGGAAGTAATGTTTTCATGATCCAGGGTGAACCACTAGGTTTTGTGCAGGCGTATGCTGTTAGAAGATTGTGTCAATGAATATTGCAACTATAGCTTTCATTTTGAGTAGTCATGGCTAATACAAACCTACTTAAGAGCTTATTCCCCTGCTGAAAAATCCAGCATAAACCAGGCTGGTTTATAATGGTTAGACCCGGTATAGTGCTGGTCTAGCATGGTGGACCGGATTCCAGTTTACCCAACAGCTTGCGGTCAGATTTCACTACCTGCTAATCCATAATTCCATATGCACACGAACACAGTTTGCTGGAGTTTAAGGGAACGTGATTGTTGTGTTGAGTGGCTGCTCAGTCACATCCTTAGAGAGTCAATGAAGGCGATGTAGATTAAAGAGTCAGGAGTTTATTTATGCAGGTCATGGTCATAAACCATCTCAGCTGGCTTTCACTTTTCCATCTCTTATTTTAGCTTCCTTCCAGAAAGAGAGAGACATTTACAGGGTACCTCTTTCCTAACCAGCCCCCCTGTCCCCTGTAATCTAGACAACTTTGGGTTAGCCACTGAATTTGTTGACAGCAAATATTTAGACACATCCAAATGGGTCAAAGGTCAGGATGCTGCATCATTATACATCAAACATATAAGCAGCAAAGCTTTGGGGTCGGTATTTCTTTTTTTTATGTTTTTGAAAAAAGTAGTTTATGCTCTCCAAGCCTGCATTTATATTTTAAAATATAATTTGTTCTTGTTATGGCAAAGCTGAATCACACTGACCCCAAACTTTTGAATGGTATTGTATGCATCAAAGATATATCTTGTGTAGACATTTTTTAATGATGAATGTTAAAAGTTTTTTTTAATATATATTTTAATTAAAAATATTATAGCATTTATTTCTAACTCTACAAAGATCTTCTAATCTAAGGGATCTGGTAAAAATCTGTTTTTTAGGCCATGCCCAAGTTTTTACACAACCAGAACTGTGGTTCAAATCACATTTTCCCACAGGATATTTGTATTACTTTCAAAGTAGAATACCTGTTTAAGAATTGTATGCATACAGGAAGTTATAAGGATGTCCACATCTTGAAAGAAGTAGCCCATCAAGACTGCTGCTAAAGTGAGACACTTGGACAGACTTCTCTAAGAGACATGACCTCCTGTGCTCAAGGCGAAGTTGCCAACATACACAAGAGAGGAGCAGAGCACTTCAAGCATGCAAACAGCTAATACAAACTAAACAGAAATGGTTCCTAAGCAAACACACTGATTTGGCACAGTGAGTCATTCTGCTCCGATATTGGCCTGGACTTGGCCTACAAGATGACATATAGGAGTTGTCAAGTTAGTGGCTTGAAACAAGTTCAACATTTTACAATGAAAGGATAAATAGATGATGACTTCCATCTTTGGTTGTGAATTTTGATGGTTAGTGCCTTCAGTGTTTCAGTGTCAGGAGTTTGTTAACAGCCAGGGTCCTGTTGGATTAGCTTACAGGTTATTTAGTTGTTCAGATAAATCTTAAGTGTGATACAATATTTTCATACAAAGCACTCGTAGTCAGACTCTGGAGACTTGCATTTGGGTGTCTTCAGAAAACTTCTGGTTCAGAAGGACCTAAAAAACCCACATAGAAACACACATCCTTTGCTTTGCGTGAGATCAAAAAACCTATTCAAACACCAAACTTTGCAAATACACTATGCTAATACAGAAGTCAATATACCAAAACAGAAATTTGAAGTTAAGATTGCATTATGACATCAGCATAACTGCCAATAAGTTTCTTGTCTGGCAGAAAGTCAAGTATTTACATATAGCAGTACATTGCTAAATCACATTGGCCTCCCTATTTGTGCAAGATCACTTCAAAGAGCCAAGATCAAGGCAACTCTTATTCCCCTTTGTATGACCTTTGACCTGCCTTGCATTTTTCAAGTTTGTCCTTCTCCTTATCTCTCTGTCTCATTCTTTGTTTTGTATTATTTTTTGCATTGCCCATTCGTGTGCTAGCATGCTTGATTAGTCCCCATTAAACACGTGCAAACACTTTGTACGATCACATCAGAAGACGAATCATAGCAGCATCACAGTAAATGAAGAAAAATGTATTATGAGCATTATGAAGAACAAGTCGATGAGTTCGCCAAGGTTTGCCAGTTTAATGGCATCAAAATATATTTTGTTTTTGTTCTTGGGTACTAAGTACCAAGTAATCCAGATGTTCACAAGCAGAACTGTATATTATGCTTTGTTTTCTGGCTGTGAAATAAACTGTTCTTATTTTAAAGCTACACTGTGTAAGATTTTCACCCATCTAGCGGTGAAATTGTATATGACTACCAACTGAATATTACTTTCTAGCTCCTCCCATTCCAAGGGCGTTTTAACTCCTACGGTGGCCGTATTATTCCAAGATTAACATGGCTTCTAGTTCTACTTCGTCCATGAGTGTTCCTTCAAGTGATGAGGTTACTTTAGAAAACTATTACAAATTGCATTTAGTTATTTAGTCAGTTAACATGTAGGTTATGACCTCAATGTAAAACGAATAATAGTTTTACGTTTTTGTTATTTTGGTACAATTTCAATGCTAACATCAGCTATCAGGTTCCCAAATGAATGCAATCTAATGTTAGTAAAGTATCAGTGCTATCGTTATTCTGTATATTGCAAGAAATTAATAGTGTAAGGCAATGTTTACAGTGTAGGCTACATCATTTTCTCTGTGAGTAGAGTCAGAGATCAGTTGATGTGACGGAGGTGCGAGGGAAAGCTAAAGGTAGAAGGAAAGGTAAACTTGGCGACATATCCTCGAGAATAGGCGTGATCCTTCATCTTCAACAGGCTTTAAATCTGCCGGCAGTCGCGAGTAATCCCCCTCGCATTCGTCACGGTGCCACTGACTGTAAAAGCACGAAAGGCGAAGCTTGAATTTCCAGGTATGTCCCTCTTTGGCTAATGTATTTTCAAGATGGAGGCGCAACATGGCTGCCGCCATTCGAGCGACTCGTTCGTATGTATTCTGGCAGATTCTACGCTTAAGAGAATACTTGATTAGTTGGTGGAAGTAATTACACATGAATGAGCACATATAAATTTGAAAGAACAAAGTGTTTTTTGCTAAGAATCAACATAAAAATTACACATTGTAGCTTTAATTTTAGGTAGAATGACAGAAATTTTTATAAAAAAAATCTATATGTTTTTTTACAGAATTTGAATGTTTTTATTTTTGTAATAGTGTTATTTATTATTTTTTGTAATAATGTATTTATATAATTAATTTTATTGGAACGTATTGATTAAATGCATTTTAAAGTGTTTTTAAAGTCATATTTATAATGTTTATTTTTTATAAATGTTATACTTATTTTAAAAATACATTCTTAAAAATAAAGAAAAAAAATATTTTATTGGAATAGATGGTTTCATGAAGAACCTTTATCTAAACTTTTCAATGCACAAAAGCTTCTTTATAGTGGAAAATGGTTCTTCAGATTATTAAAATGTTCTTCACACTAAGAAATAAATGGTTCTTTTAAATGTTCTGTTCTTTTAACTGTTCACTGAAAGGTTTTTTCAGTCAACTCCATTGACTTAAGTCAGGACAAAAACTATGATAAAACCTGTTGGAAAGCATCTTTTGCAGCGATTTTTGTGTGAGCATATCAGTGAACACCCCAGACCACTCTGTGAGTTTCACGTCTTTGTAAACTAAAGTTTAATGCGTTTTATGAATGATTGTTCCAGTGCCCCTATGAAACCATTGTGGAGGTGGGGGGTGGGGGGGTGCTAACACAGAAACTGAAAATTCTCGGGACAGCAGCATTTGTCCAAATTTCAATCTTAACCGTTCTATTTCATCAGAAACAATCTTAAAACAGGGCTTTAAGTGTAAAATACCGAACTTGTCCTTTAACTCACCTGCTCAAATAAGTGCCCTTTTATCAGTTAAGAGTATGCAAAGAACAGATTATACAATTGATGCCACAGTCTGTCTTGAACTCTCTCTCTGTCGCAGACATCTGGTGAGCTCACGAGTCTGTGTGTGTTCCTTCAGTTCTCTAAAAACTCACTAAGATTTGAGATGTGTGGTTCCCTCGGCTCACCCCTGCTGAGGTTTTTAATGGGATATAAGAATGGTGCTGGTTAAAATCAGCAAAAATCCCTCTTAGTTGAACTGTGTTTGAGCGTTTCCCTCATTTGATGGAGCTCAGTGGAATCTTCTTATAAGAACACCACACCGTACAATGCGTTTCATTGAGACACTGTGTTTATGTGTTTGCCTAAAGCAGAAATGAACGACTGTGCATTTGTTTCATTCCTAAGTGAACAGCGAGGCAAAAATGGCAAGACAGATTTATGACATTTTAAAGCCTTGTTCTTTCCATTTCCCACCTCTTCTGATTCAATTACTCTCTCTCTGCTCCCTAAACCACCAACAGCTAAATCTTTTCACTTTGTTCCTAAATAAAAATATTACCTTCTAGCACATAAACCGTGTCACATTCGCACTTCTAGCCTATTTCAAATTATCCGTGCAATTTCCGTTATCAGCGCAGAGGGATCCCCTTACTCCCACAGCGGCTTCTCATTGAGAAACTCTCCACTGATACAGTTTGCATTGGCAGGTATATATCACAGCACAGGGAGTATAATTTCCTCATTCCTGGAAATCTAGGTGTTTCGCTGCACACTATGTAAGTATGCGAGTGTGTGTGTTAATATCATACATCACATGCAGCAACACCAGGTGTTGGTTTTCAGGGTTTAGGGAGGAAGTTCAGCAATCCTCTGTTATCAAGAACATCATTCACTGTCTTTTCTGGGGCTATGTAGATATTTCCCTCATCCTGTTGATCTCTGGCCAGTGTTGTGGCTTTGATTCAGATTGAAGAGCTCAGTGTTGTGCTTAAGGGCCTGTTGGGCTCAAACAGCCTAAATCTGGGAATAGAGTGTGTCATATAGGAGGCTCCTGGAATTCCTGTATGAAATCACAAAACCTTATCGTTGAACTGAACACCTTTGCAAATATAATTATACACAGCCGGAAGCAAGTCCTGTTATTATGAACCATATAACATAGTGTGCACAGATAATTGCATGTTTACCCCTGATGGTTAAATACTATATTGTTCTGAAAGCGCAAATAATAGCAATACTAGCTTGACATCTGGAATTTTGGGAAAACCATTCCTTATGCATGAAGAAGTGGAAGAAACATAAAGAAAAGGGGAAACTGAGGATTTTTTTCTTTTTGCTGACAAACAGCTTGTGGTGTAAGGCTGTTGTCTTGTTTTGCAAGAATGTCTTAGTTAAACTGTCCAGTATTATAGTAAGGCAATCTGCATGATTTAGGTAGAATTCATTACATTTATTCATTTAGCATAGGATTTTATCCAACGTGACTTTACAACAAGCGATTCATCACAAAGAGGTAATACAAAGTGCAATACAACACAAGAAGTGCAATACAAAGTTTCAGACATCATTTAGAAGAATACAATTCTAGAACAGAGAGAGATTAAGGAATAGTGAAAGCATAAGGATTTTTTTTTTCTCAGCAAAGATGGAAGAGATGAGTTTTCAGCTCTTTCTTGAATATACAGGGATTCGGCGTTCTGGATAAAGGGTTGGAAAGATCATTCCACTAGCAAGGAACAGTGAACGAAAACGTTCTAGTGACATTCAGCAAAAGCAGTGGCCACTAATAAAAGAACCTTACTTTTTTAATATTGTATATCTTACACACTTTCTTTTGTTTCAGTAGCATTCAACATAATTCAATTATATATTGTTAATTGTATTTCTTAGCTTTGACTTTAAAATTTTGTAACTCATTCTGGAAAAATGAGTAAAAATATTTTTTAGATGTATATTTTAATTTTTATTTCAAAATATTCAAAAATATCTAAAAATATATTGCTATATAAATTTTAAAATATAATTACAATATGTTTAACTTATTTTCCTCATATATTTTGGCCATTTATATATTATCAGTAAATATCATGTGCTATTTCCAAAGTATATTTGGCGAACATTTGTAATATATTTTGGCCAGAATTTTCATTTTTATACGACTGCAAATATTTTTGGCTAATAATTGCATTTGCAAGTCACTTATAACAATAACTTGGTAACAAGTGTCTGCAAAATGGCTATAAACCTTTATTTACTGAATTACATTTATTTTATTTCCGTAAAACTGCAGATGTTATTTAAGATATTATTCATTTCTACAGTCATCAGCTTCATCATCTTGCCCTGTTGATGTGTAGTGTGTCATGAAAAATGAACTGAATGTACTCTTATCTGAGCCTCATTGTGCTCTTTATAACTCTCTGCAACATAGTGTTTGGACAGCTAGTGTTTATCTTTAAGGCCTATGCTTCTCTGAAAAATCACCCCATTACAATATTTTTTGAAGAATAAATATTTGATTTATTTTGCAAGATGGGATTATATTTAGTGACATAATCTCAAACCTGGCACAGTCAAGAGCCTGGTTTGCTCCCTGTTCTTGTAAATCATTTTCAGTCTATTTTCTGACGTTTAATCACCTCATACCAGTCACTAATAGGGAGAAGAGTCTCCTGATATCACATTTATCCTATTTAAACATTATTCTATAATATTTTATATCTATTTTATTCTATTATCTAATACTTGCATTATATAATAAAATCATTATATTTAAATAAAAATAAATTAAATATTGTATAGTAATATTTGTTAATATATTATTTTTAATATATGACATTTTTGATCAAGGTATAAATTTAAATTGGTTAAAGTTTGCTTTTTTTAGGGTTAAAAAATTGATAACGTAAAGAAGGACATAAAGTCTGAATGAAACTGCTGTGCATTTAATGCACAGAAAGATAAGAAAGATAGCGTGTTAAAATGCATTGTGATCTAACTGTCTCTCTATTGTCGTTTTTTTTCTGAATGCTCTTAGCTTCACTATCTCCAACATTTAGCCCGCCTAAAGCCAAGATAAAGTGGCATAGGCCTTGGGGCTAAAAGGAATGCACTTGAACAAACTGCCCTTGAGTAACACTTCATACAGTACAGGGAAATGTCTGAAGGTCACAGAATATCCATCAGCTTCCTTAATGAGCCAGTCCTTAAAGCTACCCCATCTTTCTTTACTTTCTCTATGTGCTCTATGTGTATCTAGAAAAGAGCTCAAATTCACTGCTAATTAACAATGTAGACATGCTTCATATCTACATATTTGTTGATATGGGAACAGTAATGATATGCACAAGCAATTTAAACATTTTTTCCCCTGGCATGTAGTCTTGGATCAGGGCCAAATGCCCTGGGCATTTCTAAGCAGTCACAGTGACTAAGCGTCTCTGTAAGAGGACCCTAACTACTAAGTCTGTAAGAATGCATACCAGCATACTGTACGAACCAGATCTCTTGCAAACGTGTGGGCACACACACACACACACACACACACACACACACACACACACACACACACACACACACACACACACACACACACACACACACACACACACACACACAGGGCATGGTTCAGCCAGAACACTGCTCTCAGACATGCTCATTTGTGAAACATGATTCTTCTTATCATTATGAGACAGTTCAGCTAATTCAATGGCCTTGTGCAATGTAAGGTGAGTGAGGTAATGCTCACAGTGACACACACACACACACACACACACACACACACACACACACACACACACACACACACACACACACACACACACACACTATCTTAATCTATAGTTCTATAGTCCATATGAGAACAATAAGCTTTGTATTAAAAATTCTGATGAGAGGATAATTCGAGTAAAGCTGCAATAAAGTTTTGGGTGCAATATCATGCATCAGCCAATCTGTCCAATGATGAAACAACAGTACCTTTTACATAGTCGTTCTATTGCAGTGTCTTACTCAGCAATTTTTCATTACCCAAAGCCATATTACCTCACTTGCACAATGAAATCTAGGTTGTGAATTTGCAACCTTGCTAGCCATCACCTGACACCACAAAACACACAAGTTTGTTGGTATTTTTTTTTAAAGGGGTAAATCAATATTACAAATTGTTTAAGATTACATTTATATGAAATATCAGAAATAAGTGGTAAGGTATAGACCAGGGCTAGTTTTTTTCTCAGGTTGGGTTTTAGGTTAATTTCTGCATATCTCACATAGCTTAAAAACTTGGCAATTGATCGAACATTGTTATTGTCAAATAAATTGTAAGTCGACGTTTTGTGGGCCTTGGGGCCATTGTCACAATTAAACCTGTCTTGTATAGGCTTTTCTGTAAAGTAAACAATTAAGAATATTTTATAGTTTTATTGTGTTAGCCAAAATCTATAGCAAAATATAAGATTGAAATTCTCAGTTTGGATGCCAGAATTTTTTTTTTTTCTTATTCTTAGTTTTTAAACCAGGCACTTAAAACCAACATATAAAACTACTGTTAGAGAAAATACACATTTGTATAAGTAACTAGCCTACTAACGTTACGTCAAATCTGCAATAGCCTACAAACACTGTGACAACTAGCCCCGGTCTCATTTTTCCTTTTTCCAACCATGGGAAAGTTACTTTGAAACAAAGCGTGAAAATATTACGTAAATCCTATGATGTTCTGCCCCAGATAAGATTTGCCAGGCTATTATCGACTTTTACAGCTAATAGTTTGGCGATAACGACAAACACGCCACCGCTGTGACACTCTCGCTGAGTAACGTCTTCCTGTCTGTGATGCAGCGCGTGCACTTGTTGGAGTTCAGCGCTATTTAAAGGGGAAGGAACATGGCACACGCTTTAGTCAAACAGGAATCTGTCGAGTGGGAGATGCAGAAGTCACCAGACCAAACCAAGACCTTTGTTTACACCAAGAAGAGGGGGTATGATGTTACACGCAACCCCCACCTGAATAAGGTAAACATTTGTTGGTTTAATAACTTTTTTGACGTTTTTTTTTTTTTAAATAACATTTTGTGTTGACTGTTTGCTAATACGACAGCAGGGCAGTGGATATCAGTTTCGAGAGGAACTATAATTAGACTTAAAGGGCCACACGCTTGCTTTGTTTGCGGTTGCTGCTTGTTTTTAAAGCAAGTCCGTTAGTTTACAGGTGCTCTTGACGTGGGCCGTGACGTGCCACCTTCAGGATCAGCGCACTAAGTTTTCTTTTAACAGTCTACATTTACCAGCTTTAATCCGTATATGAATCATATTAGTAAACCCCATATTTAGCTATAAAACAAAATAAAGAATAAGAATAAGACCCATAACCTGATTTTTATAATCTTTTGGTAGATCAACAAGCAGCCTCTGTCCAAGGTGCTGACCAATGGTTGCTGTGGCATCACCTTAAAGGATTAGTTCACTTTTTAAAAAACTTTTGCTGATAATTTACTCACCCCCATGGCATCCAAGATGTCCATGTCTTTCTTTCTTCATTCGAAAAGAAATTAAGGTTTTTGATGAAAACATTCTAGGATTTTTCTCCATATAATGGACTTCATGGGGTACCAAACGGTCCAAGGTCCAAATGACAGTTTCAGTGCAGCTTCAAATGGCTTTAAACGACACCACACGATGCATAAGGGTCTTATCTTGCGAAACGATCGGTCATTTTAAAAGTAAATAAAAAAAGTTTAAGTTTTATAAGCACAAATGCTCGCCTTGCTCTGTTCTGTGATGCACGTTCGTGACTCTCCTGTTCGAACTCCTTCATCAAAATGAACAAATCTTTTTTCGAGTCATTTCGTTCATTCAACGAACGAAATGACTCGAAAAAAGATTTGTTAATTTTGAACGAGTCTTTTTTCGAGTCATTTCGTTCATTCAACAAACGAAATGACTCGAAAAAAGATTTGTTCATTTTGATGAAGCAGTTCGAATGAAGTGTGTAGCTCTCCAGTGTTCCAATAATTACAGGTAATTTGTGAAAATAAAGTAAAATTAAGTTTTAGCCCTGCCTTTCCACCTGCTAGTTAAGTGGTAACTTAGACTATGTATATTGTTACAGTACAGGCTTTTTTAATTAACACTTTCAGGTCACTACAAAAAATGCTTGAGAAAAAAAATTCTAGTGAGTGAAATAACATTGCACTTTTTTTCATTCTGACCTTGAATGTAAACATTACTTACCTCGAACAACGATTGGAATGTATGTTTTTGTGGGGGTGATGTTTTGATTCAAGGTCAGAATGAAAAAAAGTGCAATGTTATTTCACTCACTAGAATTTTTTTTCTCAAGCATTTTTTGTGAAAAGGTGTCTTTTCAGAGCATTGTTTTTTTATTTTTATTCAGGCATAATAACAAAACAAAAATAACAAAATTTCATTACCCATTATAGTGAAATACTACAAATAAATCAAATAATTTAAATAAATTAATGAATTGAAAAATATTTGTCTGTTTCCTTAAAAAAAAATCTAATTATAGGCCTAGGTCTTATAAATAATGCACAATATATCATAACACAGTAAGAGTAAAAGCTCCATTAGAATATATTTTTGTCTGATATTTTGAGATATTATTTATCTCTCTGTCTGCCATTAGTAGATTGACATTTCCGTTATAATTATTTGGAGTGTTTTCTCCACATTCAGAGATGATTTTTCATCTCATTTTCATCCTCTGAGACAGTGAACAGAGATTTTTCTCAGCTACAGGTCGCTAACTTTTAGTCTACACATTTGAAGATTATGAAGTATGAGGGACATTTTTTCACTTTAAATGGCCTAGTTGTAGAAATCAGAAACCCAACCCATGTTATTAGCGACACCGGTGGCCGTTAAGTGAACTGCAGCAACTTATTGCTCGTGCTGCTCGCACTCGTGCACACGTGACGTACAGAGACACAGAACGTGATTCAAGACCCCGATTTCCTCACGGCTAATGTTTTTCTTTCTTTCTTAGCTTTGTAGTTAAAAGAAGTTGGAAATTCTTTGCTGAGATATACAGTTTACTAAGATCCAGATGCCGTTGACCGCCAAGTTTAGATTAATATGTAAATATGTTCTACGCACCTTTCTCTCAATAACAAAATAAACACAAAAAAAAATGACAACAGTGAGAAAGTGTCAGTTAAGAAAGCATCTGATCATAGCGACGTGGATATGTTTGCACGAGCTCTGCAACTCACCGGCATCATTTCGACAGATGAGGTAATTCAAATTACACTGTTATGATAGTTTGATTATAAAGTATATCTGAGAGCATAGACTAAATCAATCTGACTATGTGAGATAGTTAATCCCTTTTCTTTGCTTGACAAATTGACTTTAAATTATGGCTCTTTCGGCATTATCCAGTACATTTTATAAGCTTTCATTTAATGTGTTTATTGGATGGAAGAGAGGCTCTGGTGAGCGCGCGTAAAAGTCATTTCCCCTTATACCCTTTATATTACAAATCAGTCTACACAGGCAGGAAGTCGAGAACGGTTTCGTTACAAGCTGTTCACACATTAGCAATAAAAAAGCAATTAATATATGAAAATTCCTACATTTATATAGCCCATTTAAGTAGCATTTTTGCTCTTATCCCTGGTTCATTTTAGAGCACAATTTACTTTTAAAAAACTTTACTTTTTAATCTAATTTGCATTATACTTTATATAAATTATTTATTTATTTATTTGCCTTTATATTTATTAGAGTTAATCTGTCACTGTTTGACCCTCAGTTGTATCTCACTTTCCCTGACCTTTGGTTAATTTCTCTTTGGACTTTTCCAGTCTTCTGCTGCGTGTGCCTGCACTCTGCACTTTTGTTTTCATTAGGGTGGACTTTATGTCTTCTTGAACCCTTTCATCAGTTTCCCGTCCTGAAATGAAGGACCATAATAGTCTGATCAAACGTCACGTCTTTTGGCACTCTGCCACAGGTAAGGTAGGCTACTGATGACAACACAGCACGCTGCCTGTCGTTAAGGTTAATAATTTCTAATCTGCACAAGAGATGCCACAGAATGAGGTCATATTTTCAAACCAGGTGCACACTACCAGAAAGTTCTGAAAGGCGTCTTTATGTATACATGAATGCATAGAGTTGGTTGAGGTATGAAGATCACAAGTCTGTGTTGTCTTTTTTTAGTGCACACTCATTTCACAGTCATTTCAGCTATGTTGACCCCAGCTAAAAAATAACATTTTCTTAGGCCTATAAATGACGCAAAGGCACTCTTTAATCAGAACTGGGTATTGAAGTAAGACATTTTCAGTGACCCACTATAGAGGTATTATAGAGGTCATGATGTTGTTTTTCAAGAATATAGGCTGTGTTTTTACACCATGTTAATCTGAAAAGGTAACTGTGAGATGTTCCATATTTATACCTGAGGCTGAGATAATGAGTTCAAAATGCAAAATAAAATAAACTAAGCATATTGCGGGCACAGTGTTGATTTCAATGGATTTTCAGTTGATGTGCATTTTTGGTCAGCTTGCTAAATTCACTTTAGATAAACTAACTTATGATCGCATACAGTATGATTTAGAAGTAAAGTGTTTCTTTAGGTGTCACTTTATTACCCTCCAAAGTCCCTTTTCCTGGTATCAAAAAAATATTGGATTAATGCCTCTCATTTATGTGGTTCCTGTGGTACTGCAAGTTGCTAGACTGGTGCCACAACTTAAAGCTCATGTGGTGCTTCGGGTGTGAGAGCAATTCTAACTCTTTCATGTTTTTATGACGTGGCTTTACAGTTCCACCCTAGTGTCTGACTCTAATGAGCTCAATTCAGTGTTATTGTCTTGTTTTATAGACAGAGACGTGATTTAATGAGATTAATTAAAAGAGAGGTCTTGGATTTTGCTCTGTCTTAGCTGAAGGTGTCAGGAAAATTGTGTGAAATGTGAAATCTCTGCAGTCATTATAAGGAAGGAAAGAGGATTACATAAACATAAGAATAAACCTCCAGCACAAAAGACTGTGTGCAATATTGTAATTAGCACAGTGATTAGCAAGCAGCTAAAGTGTTAAAGGACATTAAGTCATATTCAGGGTCGAGGTCCATTAAGAGCTGAATTGAGAATGGATGCGGAATGCAGAATTCAGTTTATTTGAATTTGAATATAAGGAAATAACATTAAAATAAACTGAAATATAAAGAAATGTGCATTTTAAGTATTTTTTTATTTAGAAAAGTTAATAAAAAATGGATGATGTTTAAATGTTTACTTGATAAACCATTGATTAGGATAGATAGATAGATAGATAGATAGATAGATAGATAGATAGATAGATAGACATTTTATAGGATTGCTACCATCAGAAGAATAGTTAAGAACTCACTGCACCTTAAAATTAGTCCAAATATAGGTGCATAGACAAAAAGCCTTTTCTATAGGCCTAGTAAAGCATTTATTTTATCTCGCTTCTTTGATGACTTTTTTCTTTGGTGGCGTGTGCGGACGCTCTTGAAGTGCCTCTCTACTTGTTACCATCAGACCAATGCAAATGTTTGACCACACAGTACTTTGGACAAGTGCTTACATCATTGTTTGTGCCCTGTTATTTTTCTGTCTATGATGTGTCAGTTGGACATTGCTAAGCTTCATGTTTGTGTAATCAATGGCATATGCCATCTGGTGGATTTTAGTTTACGCTTAGATAGTGATACTCGCTTGTAAATAAAGTCCAACATCGAGTGAAACATTTACTCTTTCATGCAGCCTTCTGAAAAACCAATCTTCACAACTCATGAACCAAAACAAGGAAATTAAGTGAGAAGGTAGGAAATGACCCCTGAGAGGAGCTGTGCAAGGCTGTACACTCAGTACTCTGTGGTTCTCCATTGGTGCATTGTTACCTTCCCACGGGCCTGGTGATCACAGGGCTTGAGTGTTCTCACTTTTCCTCACTCTTAGCTGCAGAGAAGCAGAGAGGACAACATGCTAATTGATGCTGTGGGACTGAAAATGTAAAGGCCTCACGTCCGCAAGCTGGAGTTTATGCAGCGCCCCTCCCCGACATCCCCTCTGACCTCCTCCCTTCTCAACAGCCCTTCCCTATGTCTTCCTGAGGTGCAGGCAGGATATTATCCCTGTGTTTGTGGGAAGCTTTGCACAGTAAGAGACGAGAGTGAGGAGAAAGAGGTCTCTGTGGAGCAAAGGAGAGAAAGAGGGAGCTGCCCTGCTCTCCACAGACCTCTTCTGTGTCTCTGCTTTATCTCTCATTAATGACTGCCTGTGTGAATCGAGGCCAACAGCACTAGCCTCTGGCTTCACGCCATGCCAAAGACCGAAAATGCAAACAACGCAGCACAAAACTCTCCTAGCATCCAAGCCGAGATCCTGTTTCACATGGGGAAATGTGCTTTTAGGAGCACAGGTGACTAACAGATGCCCATTCAATTTGCTGTGGAAAACAAGAGCTCAGTTGGAAATGTGGCACCTTCTGGGCTGAGCATTGGAGACTTTAAGGCCCCCTTGTGGTTGTTGTTTGTGCCAACTGCCTCAAAGTGGCACTGAGCTATTGTTACAGGGAAAGAGCTATTTTGGGAAATGTATCTGTTAGCTTTCTCTTTTATTTCAATTGCAGTTGCTACATGCTTTATAATGTTCAGGAAAACTGATGACCACAGAATAAAAATGTTTTTGGCTGCCATGTAGAGTAATGTAGTTCCAGCATCTGCCAACTTCTAAGTGGACCAGGCTAACCAGAGCATTGACCCCATTGTTATTGATCTTTCTAGGTTGCTTGGCAATCATCAGTTGGCTTTAGAATTCTGATGTCAGCAACCTTCTTTGCAGTTGTGGAAAGAATTATCTAAATTGGACAATTGTGTCCTATTTTAAACCTACTTTCTTAGATTTGCCTCCCTGACACACATGCTTGTCTTGTTCTGTCACATATGTGGTGTGTTTAATCTCAAAGAGGGTTGAGGTTTTCCATAAGATGTATAGTTTTGCATTTAAATGAAAGCAAATATAGGTGAGATAAATAAAATAAGCAAAAAAGTCAAAGGCTGTCAAGTGTTACCAAGCACTGAACTTTTCATTTCTTCACTTCAAAGTAAAGAAAGACCATATTTTGGTAGTGCAGTTGCATGGTTCAAATTTAATGCTCATTTCCCCTTGAATGTTAAGCGTGAAAGGTTTGAATCTTGCTTGATTTTGACATTTTGACATTTTTTAATGAACTAGATAAAATAGCATATTTTTGTCAGTACAAGTATATGACTAATATTTGGTTGCACAATTTGACACTTTCATTGGGCCCTTTCACACCTACCTTGTTTGGTCCGGACTTTCGGACTTTTCAGTTTGGTCCGAATCAAAATTACAGGTGTGAAACCTCTCCCGGACCACGGTCCGGACCAAACAGATGAAATTTGGTCCGACGAAAAGAGGTAGTCTCGGTCCGGATCAAACTGAACAAAGGTTTGGTTCGTTTCTAGTGTGAAAGCATTTCTGTATGGTTCGGACTTTCAGACCTTTCACAGGAAGTTCCGGTGGTTCCCGCATAGCCGAAAAAACAGAAGGTGGCAGGAAAAATGAGCCGTGGTAGCACATGGGGAGAGGAGGAGAGAGGTTTTTAATTGAAGTATGGTCTGATGACATAACAGTTAATAAGAAGTCAACTGGAAAAAACGCACAAAAAAAAGAGCTCACATGATTGCTTGCGGTCTTCTCCTTTCCTGCCGGCGACGATAAAATGTTCGCACGAGGACGTTCATTTGGCGAATTTGAACTAGCCTTGTGAATAGTTGGTGCTGCAGGTAATTATGCCATAAAAATAACAATACAGTTGCAACGATATGCGTCTGTTCATTCATGTTGTTAAAGTTACCCGCCGAATTGACAACACGTTGACGTCAGACGCACGTCCATTTACAAACCAATCAATGTCAAGATGCAGCCCACATAGATGATGACGACAGGACGCAAGTATGTCACGTAAAGTTCTTTAGTGCGCTCGCATAATTGCAGTGTGAAACCAAACCAAAACTTTCTGAAAGTATAAAATGTATCAAAACGTGAACTTTGGTTCGGACCTTGGTGCGGACTTTCAGGTGTGAAAACGCCCATTGTCTGCAAGCATGGATCAATTTAAAATTATAAAATGTAAGTCTACTTAGCCATTGATATTTGAAGAATATGAATTATTTTTTATTGGCTATTATATCAGGAATTTACGTTCAGACAGACAAATACATGTTGGATATTCAAGCGTTATATTTTCATCCATCCATTCCTTTGTGTAATTTAGCCCTATACTAAATTAAAAATGACTTAATTTGCTTTTGTATAGCAGAAAATTATCAGCCAACTGCCAACCAATGTAGTAATACGTTGAATAGTTAGTCAAAGAAATATAGACAGTGATATGTTACACTTTACTGTATGCAGAGGTGGGCACAAATACATCAAAAACTATTTTGTTACAAAATACAAATACTGGCTCATGAAATGTAACAAAATAAAATACAAAATACTGATGTGAAAAATGTATTTAAATAAAATACAAGTAATTAGTATTTTGAAAATACAAAAATACTCCCACAATAATCTTAAGTCTTTTTTTATTACTGAAAGGTCAATAACACAAATAGTAGCAATAACACAAATATGATAAATGTGTAAATTAAAAATGGCTAAGTAGCTAAATAAAAAAGTATGGGCATTTCACTAAATCTCTACAGGGCCTGAAATAGCTCCCTCTGACGTAAATGGCATGTATAGCTAAGTTCACATCAATGGTGTGGTAGTTTTATACAAAATCGATAAATATTTTTCATATGTAATACGTTTATATTGTGATTTCAGTGGAGTTACGACAGACGCGCTGTTTCATAATAGGTAGGGCCTATGATGTCCTTTTATGAATGACAACACCCCCGACAGGGGGTGGGTGTTGTGAGGTTTTGCTCCGACTTCGCGTGCAGCCGTGCATGAGCGCAAAACCTCACAACACCCACCCCCTGTCGGTGATTGGTTGGTAGTGATGTAGTACTCGGGTCTCGAGACCGATTTCTGCTTTCTCGGATTCGTCTCGGACTTGTTCCTTCAAAGACTCGGTCTTGACTCGGACTCGACCCTTCAAAGACTCGGTCTTGACTCGGACTCGACCCTTCAAAGACTCGGTCTTGACTCGGACTCGGCATAGGCGGGCTCGTCCCCATCACTAGTAAAAGCATAGTCCATATTAAGACGTTAAGACTGCTCCTCTAAACAATTCCCAATCTAGCTTAGTCTTTAGGCCTAACTGTTGATTATTAACTGGGGTGATATTAAATCATGAATATCAAAACTGACATGTCGAGACAAAATCTCGACTCGGACTTGCTTCCTCAAAGACTCGGTCTTGACTCGGACTCGACTGTATTTGAAAACCAACGGACTAGGTCTCGACTCGGACTCGACCCTTCAAAGACTCGGTCTTGACTCGGACTCCGCATAGACGGTCTCGTCCCCATCACTATTGGTTGGAACACTGTTTATTTAGGTTTTGGTGGTTGGTGAAACTCATTGTTTTTGTGTGCAGATCTCAGAGCCTAGGCTGCCTACAGAGACGCGTTTTTTGGACGGCATGCATATGGGGCAGGCAGCTAGCGGATCGCTAGGAAAAATTAGATGAATGTGATAATTTATGTTTCGGCCTTTTTTGGGCCTGAAATCGCTGATACCACCTTTAATGCCGTTTTTAAGAGGAGCAGCGCCACTTCTTCTCCTGTGTTCAAAACTCATTTACTTCTTGGAGGGAGCCAAGACAGGGTCTACAGGGTATCACGTGATTTTCGTGCATCTAACCTGGACATTGCCATTGCCAACATCAGACCGAACTATGGCAAAATCATTTACTATGGTGGTTTTTCTTAAGTATTTAAGTATTTGAAATACTCTAAAAACACTCCCTCAAAATATTTTGTTACAAACTACATTTTATTTTTTCCACACCTGCAAAATACAAATTACAAAATACACTAAAGTAATTAAATACGTATTTGAAATACATTTAATTGAAATACTGCCCATGTCTGACTGTATGTAATCCAAGTTTTCATTGTATTCAATTTAATTCCACCGAAAGTGTTGGCAGAGACATTACATTTTCATCTCCCCTTGCCAGATGCTTTCTTCCAATATGACAAAAGAAAATGCAGGTGCTTTCATTTGAATGCTAATGTTTTTTTCTTCAGATGTAGAAGGGTGCATAAAATAAATCTTAATGGAAGAAAAATACCTAGGCTACTTTATGCTGAACCACCATGGGACCTGATTTTAAAATGTTTCATGCCAGAAACGAATGGGTTTGTTTCTGACATGAAAACTAACAGATGTTTGGTTGGCATCTCAGACATTAATTAGTTTCACTTCTACCCTATAATATTCTCAGGGCATTGAGGATGCAAGATAACGTGAGCTTCTGTCATGTTGTTATATTTCCACTTTTTAAATGGATTGTGCCGTAAATCACAGAATACTGTATCTGTATCTCTGAAACATGATGTTTTGGACAGCATCACACCATATGGAAGACCATTTAATGAAGCATCATGTTTACTTTTCCTGTCAGGAAAAAGCCCTTGCAAAGTGTAGCCAACGGTTTCTTAACATTGTCACTGCCCTGCTTTGTCAGTTTGTTTAGACCAGCTTCTGCCGAATGTCTGTTTGGCTTTATTTATTACTGTCATTGGTGTCTGCTACATTGAGGTTTCATGATTGGATGTGAGGTGAAGTGTCCTTGTCATGGTCCTTGTCATGGCACAGCTTGTGTAGCAAGTGGAAAACAACAGCAGGTACTCTTTAACAATATTGTTAAATTCTTTAACAGTATTGTCTTCTCTTGGCTCATAATTCTCTAATGTTTGTCAAAATGGCAAAACCATTTGAGATTAATTAAGATAATTGACATCTTCTGTCTAAACAAAATCAAAAGGCAAACCCATCAGTCTCCCATGATTCAGACAAATGGAACCATTTGAATGGACAGTTTATGGAGGAATTTACCTGACAGGCAGATAGCAATTTAGCCTTTATATTGAGGAAGTGAGGCATTTGAAAGATGGTGGTAACCTAAGGAACTGTAAGCATTACAGAAGATAAGGACAGTGCCTATACATGCAGCTGAGATTCTTATAAATGTGTGTGTTGAGTCAGTATGCTAATGAAAGGTTGATGGAACAGACTTCGTTTTGTGTGGACAGAGAGCATCTAAGCTCTCAGGGAGGGTCAGGTGCTGATGTCGGTCACCTCTTTCTAGGCGGGCTCCAGTAGTGTGTGTGTATATGGATGGAAACCCAGGTGTGCCCAGGTGCATATAGGAGAGGAGACTGACCACCCACAGTGTAGCAGTAAAGCATTCCAGCACTAGATGTGAGCGAAGTGGTTAAATGAGGAAAGTGCTCTACTGTTCACGGAGAGATTAAGTGCCAGTCACCCTTATCCAACTCCTCTACACACATACACACACAAGCATGCATGCACAGAACAGCCTTCTGATCGCAATCTCCCTGGCCATTTGTCCTTCACATTTTTCTCTTTGACAAATTGTAAGGTTCCAGACAGTGTTTCAGCAGAATAGTATTTCTAACTGAGACATGATGTAATTCATTAGTGTAATTTAGCTTGGAAACAATTAGTCTCTGATATTAGAATACATTTTTACCATCATAATATGTGCAGGAGGTAAATTTAATCATATGTTTATACCATGCGTTTGAACATAAACACATTTTGATTATTTTTTGGTAAATAAACATCGGATATCAATTATTGTTTTGGCGACCACAATAGCAAATAATTTGCCATATCTGGGCTTTTTCATGTGCAAATGTTCAGCTAAAAATAGGTAAAAATGTTTCCAGACTTTATCAGGAAGAAACCTGATAAAATTTACTTAACCCTTTTATGCACAACATGGGTCTAAAGTGACCCGAGTGAGTTTTCATTTTCTATATCTTTGCGAGAAATTAATTTAATTCAGTATTCCTGAATTAACTTGTTTTAGATCATTACAAATCCTTATTTTAATTTTTCCTTTCTTGTTTTACGAATAAAAATCATTTTTGTGTCACTACCCTTCTAATGCACAACATGGGTCTAAAACAGTGTTTCTCAACCTCTCCTGCAGGGACCCCCTGACAGGACATGTTTTTGTTTTAACCCTGAAATGGCACACCTGATTCAATTTATTAAAGGCTCAAAGACTTAATGTGTAGCTGACTAATTGAATCAGGTGTGCCATTTCAGGGTTAAAACAAAAACATGTCCTGTAAGGGGGTCCCTGCAGGAGAGGTTGAGAAACACTGGTCTAAAATGACCCATATTCATTCCCTGTTATTCCCTGTTCATTCCCTGTTCATTCCCTGTTAAACAAACATGGCTGAATGTTTCTTTGCTGAATCTTTGAAAGAAATGTATTTTATCATTTATTAATCCAGGTATTCATTAAATATCTTTTTTTTTTTAATTTCCACTAATCATTATTTTTATTTTTTCTTTCTTACTTTATAAACAAACACAGTTTTAGTATTTCTACATAAATTTTACACACATGTGTTTACATGATATTTGTAAATAGTAGAAACATATTTACTGCAGAAAACTTTTCACCTGCCACAGACAACTCAACACGGCTGCTTTTGTATATTTCATGCATGTAAGTCACAAAAAATATTTGATATTTTGTGAAAGACAACTGGATATAATATTTGAATGTTTAGACTAAGGTTACCTTGACCTTGAAATCCATTACTAGTGAGAAAGAGAAACTTGTCCAATACTATTAGCTAGCTTGCTGTTGACATTCTATACTATCTAATGTTAGCTAGGTCAACAAAATAAAAGTTGAAATAGAACGTTATTATACACTCACCTAAAGGATTATTAGGAACACTTGTTCAATTTCTCATTAATGCAATTATCTAATCAACCAATCACATGGCAGTTGCTTCAATGCATTTAGGGGTGTGGTCCTGGTCAAGACAATCTCCTGAACTCCAAACTGAATGTCAGAATGGGAAAGAAAGGTGATTTAAGCAATTTTGAGCATGGCATGGTTGTTGGTGCCTGATGGGCCGGTCTGAGTATTTCACAATCTGCTCAGTTACTGGGATTTTCACGCACAACCATTTCAAGGGTTCACAAAGAATGGTGTGAAAAGGGAAAAACATCCAGTATGCGGCAGTCCTGTGGGCGAAAATGCCTTGTTGATGCTAGAGGTCAGAGGAGAATGGGCCGACTGATTCAAGCTGATAGAAGAGCAACTTTGACTGAAATAACCACTCGTTACAACCGAGGTATGCAGCAAAGCATTTGTGAAGCCACAACACGCACAACCTTGAGGCGGATGGGCTACAACAGCAGAAGACCCCACCGGGTACCACTCATCTCCACTACAAATAGGAAAAAAAGGCTACAATTTGCAAGAGCTCACCAAAATTGGTCAGTTGAAGACTGGAAAAATGTTGCCTGGTCTGATGAGTCTCGATTTCTGTTGGGACATTCAGATGGTAGAGTCAGAATTTGGCGTAAACAGAATGAGAACATGGATCCATCATGCCTTGTTACCACTGTGCAGCCTGGTGGTGATGGTGTAATGGTGTGGGCAGGGGCGTCGGACTGGGGGTAAAACCAGTACTGATTACCAGGGCCCCAAGGGGATGAAGGGCCCTTGAAAAGTCTGGAATACAGACATCCCAATTCTCCCGGAAGTTTGATAGCGTCTCCCTGATGCCCGCAAATTAGTTAAAATCTCCCGGAATCTAGAAGGCGAATGCGAGACAGAACATCTGTGCGCATAACATACATAGCGCGTGCGCAATCCAACCCCCCATAGGGCCCCATCAAGATTGACTATACATAGGGCCCGGGATCTTGTGCTACGCCCCTGGGTGTGGGGGATGTTTTCTTGGCACACTTTAGGCCCCTTAGTGCCAATTGGGCATCGTTTAAATGCCACGGCCTACCTGAGCATTGTTTTATGACCGTGTCCATCCCTTTATGGCCACCATGTAACCATCCTCTGATGGCTACTTCCAGCAGGATAATGCACCATGTCACAAAGCTCGAATCATTTCAAATTGGTTTCTTGAACATGACAATGAGTTCACTGTACTAAAATGGCCCCCACAGTCACCAGATCTCAACCCAATAGAGCATCTTTGGGATGTGGTGGAACGGGAGCTTCGTGCCCTTGATATGCATCCCACAAATCTCCATCAACTGCAAGATGCTATCCTATCAATATGGGCCAACATTTCTAAAGAATGCTTTCAGCACCTTGTTGAATCAATGCCACATAGAATTAAGGCAGTTCTGAAGGCGAAAGGGGGTCAAACACAGTATTAGTATGGTGTTCCTAATAATCCTTTAGGTGAGTGTATATACAAGTATATATTGTCGCTGTCTGGCGGAAACCTTGTATCTCCATATTTCGTAATTTTTATTTGTTGTCATACATCAATGCTATCGGTCACCCTTTACGTCTGTCAGTGGACTTTTCCCCAGAACAAGCCATACCGCCTGTCATCATGAATCCATCCAAATTGAGGGAGAAGCATAGCTCAGAATTTGGATTCAATGGTAACATGACCATGGTAAGCTATGTGTCGAAGAAGGGAAAGGCTGTTCTCCTCCTGAGCACCATGCATGATAAAGTGGATCCACCAAAAAGTGGATGATAACAGTGTTAAGAAACCAGAAATTATCCAATACTACAATGTGCTGGATGTTGCCACCCTCAATGCCTACACCAACTTAACTGCACAACACCCTGGTTACATGGGTGGTGTGACCAATGCACGACGGCTATTCATCAAGGAGCTGGATGGTCGAGGAGCTTGTCATGCCCCATATGAAGAGGCGCTTGGAGGGCACCTCCAAAAAATCCCAGGATGTTGTTCGGGAAAAGAGTAGGGGTTTAACCCCGGCATCCTGGCCAAATTTGCCCATTGGCCTCTCTCCATCATCATGGCCTCCTAATCATTCCCATATACTGATTGGCTTCATCTCCTCTCCACCAATAAGCCGGTGTGTGGTGGCGTTCTGGTGCATTATGGCTGCTGTCGCATCATCTAGGTGGATGCTGCACATTGGTGGTGGTTGACGAGATTCCCCCCTTCCATGTAAAGCACTTTGAGTTTAGACAAAAGCGCTTTATAAATGTAACGATTAAAAAACAGCCACCACCCGGCCACTGGAGGACATCAGTTGGAGAGTCAATCGAAGAGTGCAAACTTGATGTATTAACACAAAACCCATCTATGTGATCATTGAAAACAAGATATTTTGAATATTCATAAATCATGGAATTCAAAGGTCATGGAATATTAAATGCTTAAATAAAGTGATTTCAAAAGATGAAAAAAAAAAAGCCAAGCCATGCATGAAATAACATAGGAAATTAATACGGGTCTTTATA
The DNA here is from genome assembly GCA_026230005.1 of Gila orcuttii. Taxonomy (NCBI): domain Eukaryota; kingdom Metazoa; phylum Chordata; class Actinopteri; order Cypriniformes; family Leuciscidae; genus Gila; species Gila orcuttii. Next base: position 29,817,065 of record JAPDVR010000018.1, on the reverse strand, counting down.
GACCCATGTTGTGCATTAGAAGGGGTTTGCATAGCTAGTGCATCAAAGGGTTAATTTGATTTTAGTGTGGTTAAAATTTAGTTCCCAGAAAATTACAATTATTTATAAAGTGCAATTAGCCCATCTTATGATTTGGGCACAGTTATATTAAGTAGCCTAAGTTCTCCTACAATATGATGATTATTTCTATTTCTATTTTTCTATTATTCTAAAATAACCCACAAAGTTATTTTGGCTGTGAGAAAGCAAAGTGGCAATGTTGTGTCTTAAAGGTACAATGCTCAACATTAACTTCTTTATTAAATATCACATTCACATTCACAATCATTCCACTTTAGATCAACTCCATGTTTTCTATTTCCGCTCAATGAATCAAACACCAGGGCTGTTATTGAATTGCTGCTGTGTAATAATATGATTTGACAAACCTTGATAGAAGTGATTCAGGTAAATATGCAACAAATATTATAAAATAATGTTGTTATAAAACCAACATTACTTATGTTTTGATAATCAGTATACAAGAATTTGTAGCTGTCCAATCTTATTTATTAATTTTGGACAAGGTTTTTCCTTTGGTTGTCAAATTTGATTTTAAATCCAAATCGTTTGACTTTGTATCTATCTGTCATTATTTAAATAATAAGGCTAAATAAATTATGCCAGACCTAATGCGATAAAGTGATGGACAGCTCTAATGATAGCATATATGCTCTGGAATATTTTAACAATAAAAGGTCAACTAACTTATTACACATATCAAGGCTTTACAGAACAGTTATATTAATGTCAGTAGCATTGAGGCCTTTTAGGCCTACATATTCTCATGCACTAAAGCAGTTAAAATTAAAGGAGAACTGTGATGGGAATGATCCAATACGTAAAACAACATAAACAGCAACTTACAGTAAATTAATCCAGTTCTTATCAGATTTGAGAAACTCTACGTGTATTATATACTGAGTGTTTTGTGAGGAATGGGTGAGAGTAATCTCTTTTTGAAGGGCTCATGGGATTTTAAATCTGCTCTGAAATTTGTACTTTTTTGCCTTTAATGCTCATACTTCCCATTGGGAATGGGGAGAGTGGTCACATGCTTTGCTCAAAGAGAAGGATTTTTTTAGGCTCTTAAGTCTACCTCCTTTTTGTCTTTTGTTTTCTTAAAGATGTGCAGTTTTACACATGGATGGCCACCCTGTGGGTGGGCCAGTGAATGGCTTAACTAGATGCAAGGAGGATGTGAATGAATGGTGTCAAATTAAGTTCCCGGCACAATATATTCTCAGAGGAGCGATACTGATCCTGTGTAGTAATGAGGTTCAACAGTCACTACGTCAGCAATCAAAAGTCAAAGGAATTCAGGTTCATACAAGAAGACTAGAACATGTCCCAAAGTCTGGGGCTCTGTGGCGCACCCTATTATATGGTTGTATTTGAGGGCCTCTGTAGCGCACGCCCTATAGATCTTATTGGGCCAAACAACTTTTGCACTCTTAAGTTAAACGCCAGCCCAACATGAAGTCGGCTATTATGGGTTGTTTTAAAACTTATGTCTTGAAAATGATACAAGGGGTTTCATCTGATCACCACAAAGCTCGATCGGCATGAAGCCAAGACATTGAGAGTGCCAAATTACAAGTGGATTTTTGGTATCTTGAACAGTTTGGACATGGCGAGGCAACGAATTTATGGGCGAAAAAAGAAAAACAGGAAGTTTGTTTGTATGGGTCAACTAACTGGTAAACAGTCTCCAACTTAACTCTGCGAATTCTCTCTCTCTCTCTCTGTGTGTGTGTGTGTGTGTGTCAGCCTGTGTGAGTCTATTTTATACACTTGTTTAGAGTTTACCCTTTCATTCCTCTGTGCCTTTGCCAGCATTACAGTTTAAAAAATATCCTCTCAGTTCTAAATCTATCAGTTTTAATGGCAAAATCAAGGGATAGAGACAGTTCACTTGTAGTCACTGACAACATAGTTTGATAAAATTAGTTAATTAGGTTAATAAAAATATAAAAAAGACCTTAAGTTAAATACCTTCACACTCATTTGATCAGACAAAACTTTAAAATGCTGAAACTTCTGGCCCAACTAACTGGTAAACAGTCTTCAACTTATCCTTTGATCTCACTCTCTCTCTCTGTGTGTGTGTGTGTGTGTGTGTGGGGGGGGGGGGTAGTTCCTGCCTCAAGTGGAGGAGTTTAAGTATCTTGGGGTCTTGTTCACGAGTGAGGGAAGGATGGAGCGGCAGATTGACAGACGGATCGGTGCAGCTTCTGCAGTAATGCGGTCAATGTACCGGTCTGTTGTAGTGAAGAAGGAGCTGAGCTGCAAGGCGAAGCTCTCGATTTAACGGTCAGTCTACATTCCTACTCTCACCTATGGTCATGAGCTGTGGGTCAAGATCCCGGATACAGGCGGACAAAATTAGTTTTCTCCGCAGGGTGGCTGGGCGATCCCTTAGAGATAGGGTGAGGAGCTCGGTCACTCGGGAGGAACTCAGAGTAGAGCCGCTGCTCCTCCATATCGAGAGGGGCCAGCTGAGGTGGCTCGGGCATCTGTTCGGGATGCCTTCTGGAAGCCTTCCCGGGAAGGTGTTCTGGGCGCGTCCCACCGGAAGGAGACCCCAGGGAAGACTTTGGACACACTGGAGGAATTATGTCTCCCGGCTGGCCTGGGAACGCCTCTGTGTCCCCCCCGGAAGAGCTGGAGGAAGTGTCTAGGGAGAGGGAAGTCTGGGCATCTCTGCTTAGACCCGGTCCCGGATAAGCGGAAGAAGATGGATGGATGGATGGCCTTGGTAATAAACTGAAATAAGTTTAATTTGAAGCACAAGAATTGTTACCCGGATAAATTAAATAGCATTTTTTTTTAAATCCTCCGAAATCTAATAAAAATGTAACTAAAATGAACATGAAAACTAAAAATATAAAAATAAAAGATAATTTAAAATATGAATAAAACTGAAATAAAAACTAAAACAACACTGGACAAGATAAAAGTTGTGAACCCAAATAGTATATTTAGTGAATAATAATAATACAGAAAATTTACAAATAACATGGAAGAACAAAAGAAAAGCATAAAAAATGAAAGAAAAAAAATTAAAATTGCAAAACACGCAGGGAACGTGACTGTGTGTAGGGATGGAGGAGGTCGCTGAGGTATTTTGGTGAGAGTCCATGGAGAGATTTGTAAGTGAGCAGAAGGATCTTGTAGGTTTTGCGTGACTTGACTGGCAACCAGTGTAGCTGTTGGATGATAGGAGTGATATGCTGCCAGGGCTTTGTGTGGGTTAGAACCCTGGCAGCAGAGTTCTGTACATACTGCAGTCTGCTAAGGGCCTTGGTGGGCAGTCCTGACAGGACACCATTGCAGTAATCCAGACGGGAGGTGATAAAGGCATGAATGAGTGTCTCAGTTACTGAATCTGTGAGTGAAGGCCGGAGTCGTGAGATGTTTCTGAGGTGGAAGAAGGCCACCTTGGTGATGTTGTTAATATGGGACCGGAAAGATAGAGTGGTGTCCAGAATAACGCCCAGGTTGCGCACCTCAGGAGAAGGGGAAATGCAGCAGTCATCCACAACCAGGGCCAGGTCACCAACTTTCCTGAGCAGTGGTGCAGGGGCCACCACCATGAGTTCTGACTTATTACTGTTCAGTTTGAGTAGGTTTGTCGTCATCCATGATTTGAGTTCCTGCAGGCAGTTGACAAGTTTTGTGGGTGGGAGCTGGCAGGAGGGGTTTGTGCTGGTATAAAGTTGAATGTCATCGGCGTAGCAGTGGTAATTGAGTCCATGTTTACGGATAATATGACCTATAGGTAGTGTGTAAATGGTGAACAGCAGCGGACCAAGCACTGAGCCCTGGGTTACACCATGGTTGGCGGGTGCTGGATCAGAATTTGAGCCATTTAGGGCGATGAATTGTTTCCGGTCTGTGAGATAGGACCAGAACCAGGACAGTGCTGTGCCACTGAGGCCGATGAACTCAGACAGGCGGTGGAGAAGGATAGTATGTGAAACAGTATCAAAAGCTGCAGAGAGGTCAAGGAAGATGAGGATGGAGATGAGGCCGTTGTCAGCAGCCAGCAGGAGGTCATTTGTGATTTTGATGAGGGCGGTCTCAGTACTATGGTGTCTTCTGAAACCAGATTGGAGAGGTTCGAAGAGCTCATGGTGGGAAATGTGATCTTGAAGCTGGGCAGCCACCGCCCTTTCCAGGATTTTGCTGAGGAAAGGGAGGTTGGAGATTGGACGATAGTTGTTGGGGTCGTCTGGATCTGAGCCTGGCTTTTTGAGAGTAAGGATGACTGCCGCCATTTTAAAACTGGATGGTACCACACCAGAGTTAAGAGATGCATTTATGATGTTTTGCATTGAGTGGCAGAGGATGGGAAGACAGGCCTTGACCAGGGTGGTGGGCATTGGGTCAAGACTGCTGGTTGAGGTTTTGGCTGAGATTACCAGTTTTGTTACTTGATCAGCATCCAGAGGAAAGAAGACGGATAGGCAACACTGCGGTGAGCCGGCAGCTGAGTGGTGAGAATCATGTTTAAGCAATGTAGGGCAGGGGGTAATTCCAGGAGTCTGGAGCTTCCGGTGGATGGTGTCCACTTTCTGCTGAAAAAAGTCCAAGAACCTGGAGCAGAGGTCCGCTGCATCTGAGGGTTTAGCGGTATCAGGAGGGTGGAGAAGGCGGTTGATGGTGGAGAAGAGCAATTTGGGGTGTTTTTGTTGGTTGCTGATGAGTGTGGAGTAATACCTTGTTTTATTCTGGGAAAGTGCTTCTTTGTAATTTGTGACGTGTTCTTTAAATGCTTCATGATGGACAATGAGGCCAGAACTTCTGTATCGTCTCTCAAGCCTACGTCCTATGGTCTTCATCCTGCGGAGCTCGGGGGTGAACCAGGGCGCAGGACGAGAGAAAGACACATAATGCGTGATGAGAGGAGCTACAAAGTCCAGGCTGAGAGAGAGGGCACGGTTGTAGTGTTCCACCATGCCATCTACTGTTTGGTTGGGGTGGTAGGTGGCAAGATTGATCGCTAAGAAGTCAGATAGCATGGATGTACACACCTGTTTGATGTTCCTGAACAGGATGGGGCGTTTAGTGCACTGCTTTGGGAGTGGTACAGGGACCAAGAATAAAATAGCATAGTGGTCAGAAACAGCCAGGTCAGTGCACTGCAGGTGGAGGGGTGTTATGCCAGCACAGCACACCAGGTCCAGGGTATGCCCTTTGACATGTGTGGGGCCATGTACGTGTTGTGTAAAATTAAAGCAGTCCAGCAGTGATAGAAAATCAGTAGCAAGAGAACAGCTACTGGAATCCACATGGATGTTAAAATCACCCACTCAACTTGAAGTGAATACACACAAATGAGGTAGTATTCGCTGGAATCTCTTTTACCAGGATGTCAGCACGATGGATAACTGCAAGTCCGCCACCACGGCCAAGGCTGCGAGGCTTCTGGATATAGCCATAACCTGGGGGAGTGGCATGGTTGAGAGTTATGAACTCTTGCTGGTTCTGCCATGTCTCAGTAAGACATAAAAAATCCAGTGATTTTTCCAAGATGAGGTCATGGATAAGGAGGGCTTTATTATTTAATGAGCGAACATTAAGCAACATGAATGATGCCCTGGTTATTGCATTGTCAGGGGTGACAGTGTTGTCCACACAGACCAAAGATCGCAGATTTGCATGAGATGGGCGTGGTTTGCATCGACGATGTCGCCACCGTGACGCATACCAAACAGCTGGGACAGGCAAAGTTTCGTGAGAGTAAACAAACTTATGACGGACAGCCCTATGAATATAGGGTGAACGACGCAGGAGATGGAGAGATTTTATCACCTCAAGGCAACTTGGAGATGTATTAGAGCTAAAACTCATGAGTTCCGCTGCGGTATATTTGATGAATGTCATAACCGAGGGGCAGCAAGCAGTTGCTAGCATCCTAGCTCGGTTTGCTAATTCCATAACGGTGACAGGAGGAGGCCAGGAAGACCACAGCACAGCGAAGGAAAACGTCTTTTGGATAGCAGTTTCAGTTAGCAGCAGAAATGGACCTGACGGGGGATCCACAGTAGGTTACTGTACTTCAGTAGCAGTTGTCATCTGATGGGTTAATGATGTAGAAAATTGCGGCAGTAAGCAGCGTTAGACAGCCGTGACAAACGCAGCAGGACCGAGCAAAACCACAATTATGATCCCGACACTAATGTTAGAGGTGACCAACGTGTTCAGGCTGGTTGTAGAGCATAAAATTCACAATAGCGTCAGTTAACGTTAGATCAGAGATTAGATCGGAGATGAGAAGCGGCAACAAGCACGCCAGCGTCCTCCCATCAACTGAAAATTTAAGGTTAAATGCATCAATGTGGAACATTTGTGGAAATTTGCATTAAATAGTTTTTATAAAATCTGAAAAACAGTAATTAATTTCACAATTTCACATGTTACTGTTATCCCTGAGCATGAGATTCAGCATTAGACAAAGATTTGTAATAACTATTGTGTCATGGGAATAAGCAAAGCAGCAGTTTATAATCTTGGTAACACTTTATAATAAGGTTTCATTTTTTAACAGTTAACTAGTTGCCATGAATTAACAATGAATAGTACTGAAGTATTTAAGAATTTATTTATATTAGTCAATGTTAATTTCAACAATACATTTTTAAAAGTCAAAATGCTGTCTGTTAACATAGACAATGCACTGTGAACTAACATGAACAAACAGTGAACTATATTTTTGCATTAACAAAGATTAATAAATGCTCAAATATATTTCTCATTGTTACGTATTGATAGCTAATGCATTTACTAATGTTAACAGGCAGGTCCTAATTGTGAAGCGTTACCACAATCTTTTGTGAGTTTTAATTGGATCTTCTCCACATATGAATTCTGAACTCTCTTATATAACTCATTTAAGTGCTGAAATTTAATTATTCTTCCAGACAATAATATTGGTTCCATTTGGAAAAAAAATGTATGTGTGCATTGTTCCTATGACTCTTTTGTCATTAACGTCAAATTCATGAGCTAGCTGTCAGGTTGTATTGTTCTCGGGATGGTCAAGTGAATGGAGAACTGGTTCTTATTACAGCAAGAAATGGTTATTTTGAGAGAATGAATAAAACACAACCTGATTATTGGGTGCAGTCTGATTCCCGGACAAAGGACTCTTATTAGACAGTTCTTTTAATGAATCAAAACATACAGTACATAACACGAGTGTAGTCCAGTTCACAAACAAATTAACCATTCAAGCAAATTCTTTTAAGTGAATCAGAAACACACATGGCAAACAGTGCAGTTCTATTCTTAGACGAATGTCTCTTTTGAACCAAGGCTGTCTCGGAAATTGCCCCATACCCTTAAATAGGGCACTATTTGAAGGGACAACCATTTGTAGTGGTGTCTGAAACTATAGTAGATGTTATCGAGTGCACTCATTCAAATTCCAAAATGCACTGCAACAACGAGTGTACAACAAGTGAATTAAGTCAATTCAAGTAAATTAGTAAATTAGTACAGGTCGACCAGTGTGCAGTCTGAATCCAGGGATTGTTAAGATGTGAAGGACTCAAAATTGTGAAAAACCTGATTCCCATTCGTACAGTCAACCTAGATTGCCTGTTAAGGTGTGAATTCAAATGACCTAACCTTCAATCTGTTTAAATCAAATAAATACTAATGTATAGTTTGACAGCGATGAAAAATGTCTTAGTTTGACACCAGCACATGCAGCTTGTGAAGAACTCATTGCAGGTAATGACATTTTACAACAAATATTAGTGAACGAAAGCATTTGGAGTACCAAAAATGTCTTGTATTAAGCTACTATTAACAACACTACAATGATCTTTTCTATTAAAATGTTAAGTTTTCTTTTTCAGTGCTACACAAAGTTAATATTAGTAAAAGCTAATTGCTACATTTGGCACACTGACAAGTGCCAAAGTCGGTTCTGTGATGAAATGTAATATTTCAGTAACATTCTTGTGACTTTAGCACATCTAAAGAGCCCAACACATACTTTCTGCAGTTGTTCTGTCTATTTTGGCGCTTTTCCACTGCATGGTACGGTACGGTTCGGTTCGGTACGGCACGCTTTGGCGCTTTTCCACTGCATGGTACGGTACGGCTCGGTACAGCTCACTTGTGGCGCTTTTCCACTGCATGGTACGGTACGGTACGGCTCGCTTTGGCTCGCTTTAAATGGTACCACCTCTGTTGAGGTTCTAAGCGTACCGTACCGATACTAAAATGTGACGTGAAAACACTGCAGATCACTGATTGGTCAGACAGACAGAATCGTCACTACCAGCGTCATTGTATTTGCGAGACATCAAACCCGCTAGATTCATAATACCAGTCGTACCACGCAGTGGAAAAGCGAAGCAAGCCGAACCGTGCCGCACCGAGCCGAACCGTACTGAGCCATACCGTACTGAGCCGTACCGAGCCGTACCATGCAGTGGAAAAGCGCCATTTGTTTTGATCAGAGTGGATTTAATTGTAAGCTTTCTAGTCACTTGAGTATTCGCTCCTGTCCATTTTCTGAGTTTCTGAATAGTTGGTAACCACAGTCTCATTTTACAAAGTATTTTTTTTCTCTTCTATAATACACGGACCACTTTGTTTCAACTAGCCTTGTCACCTAGGCCATTCTCTCTGTTACTTTTAACCTGTCTCCTTTGTGGTTTCCTATTTAGTGTTTTGTCTAGTTGTCCTGATCCTGGTCCTCAGTTCTCTGATGAAAAGATACAGCTGGAGAGACTTGTTTTTTGGTACAAAGAGATGATGACAGACCATTTTGGGAATGATAAAGGAATTTAAAGAAGAATAAAAAAACACAGTCATGGTTGATATACTTGAGAACAGGTTATGAGCCTGACCACGGACTGAGTGCCCGGAGGGATTGACTGCATATTTACCCGGCCTTGACTCGCTCTTGGCCATGAAGTCTCGGAATTTTATTTAACATTCATTATACAATTGGTTATTCAGAGTCTATATAATTTAATAAAAGATTGGATGTCTCCTAATTGAAATAAAATAACCCCGGTTAGGGGGGTGTTGACTCATGGGAACTGAGGTTCAAGTCTGGCCTATGGCATCATATTTCCACTCTCTTACCTTTATTTCGAGACCCAAGTTTTGTGGCTTTTAGTCTCATGTGTTTGCTTTAAAGTCATCTATAGGTTAGTGCACTACTAAACATTTGCAAAATTTACTTTTAGCAGATAGACAATATAAATGTACAGTTTTTATCTTAATATCAAACATATTAATAAAAAATCTCCCTGTGCTACACATTTTTGTCCAATCAAAATCATGGTTTATGGCTGTGAATTAACTAATCTGATTTAAAAAAAAAAACAAAAAAAAAAAACAGAGAATGAGCCCTTATATAATAACAGGCACAACAACTAAAGCTAGAAGCAATAAAAGCAGCAAGTGATAAAAGTTATCTTCAATATGAAAAATCTCATTGTAAATGTCACTTTGACCGTAACACAAATAGCGACATTCATTTAACAGAATTTACACTTAAGTTGATGGATTAGACAGTGCTTTTTGTGCCATTGTTAGAGGTCGTGACCGAATTCAATGCAGCTTTTTTCAGTGCAAGTCCTACACCTGCAGTCCAGGCCTGTAAAGATTTCGCTTGCTGTTTAGAACGGGACTATTAATGTCCACAAGCCATCTGAGACCCTGTTGGACTGAAAGAACATTTTACTACCTTACCAGAAAGCATTGAAAAATGCCCCCTTTTACAACTCTTAAGACATTGTTACCTTTGTGGACAACATGGTGAGCATTTTGAAAATAGAATCGCATGCAGAGGAAGGGGAATTTCACTGGGACATGATCTGTTTGTGTCCCACGGCAACCCTTCTTAACAATCATCTTACTTAACATGGCAGGGTCAAAAAAGTCAGAGTGTAACTTTTTAACAATTAAAGGAAGTAGATGGTTTTTGGATTGTTGTTTTTACTAAATTTGCTGCTCTGTTGCTCTGCTGGATTGTGGATTTGCAGATATGAATAGTGATTTAGATTAGAAGCATATTGGAAAAATCTTAAACAAGGCTGCATTGTGCAGAGGTGTACTTTAAGATTAACATACCCACATTCAGTCAGCTGCAAAAATTATTCATAAAGATAAATCTTATTTGTACAGGTGTGTCTACCCTTTTGCTTTTGTGTTAGTTTTGAAAAAAACTTAGTTTTTATTTAAAAAATAAGTAAAAGTATTTTTGACATTTCAGATAGAAATAAGTGGATACAAATAAGCGTGATAAAAAGAAAACAATGGTGTTGACAGCATATTTTCAATCTCACCACAATGGCTTGGCCTTGCTGAAAAGACCAGCTTACACCATGGTGGTACAGGCTTGGTGACAATTCATTTGTTGCAATAAAAATGCTACTCTCAGGCAGTGCCAACTTGTCAATCTCTTGGTTGGTCTGCTGAAAATATATTTAAATAAGTGTTTTTGAGTGGAAGGAGGATAATTTTTTTGTCCAGACATATGGCTGCTATTTTGGTAAAAAAGAAAGAAAAAAGTCAGCAGCCTCTCTGATTCAGTGCAGATAGGTGGTGATTTCTTCTTTCTCCAACTTAGAAGATAAAAAAATATATATATATTCTTGAACTTTAAGTAGCAGTCAAAAGAAAGATAGTCTGGTGTTCAGGATCAAAGTTTTTGTGCAGTTCAGAGTTTGTTTTTGGAGAAGGACCAGGAGCTCAGGACATCTTTGATTCGGAGCAGATCAGAGAACTGAGAACAAAAGCCATCAATGTCCTTATCTCATCTATTTTTTTCTTGTTTTCTCCTTCATACATGAACAAACACTTCACAAATAGTTTTTGATAGTGATATCTCTTAAAATAAATCTTATCATTGAATCCCTTGTGGAGTTGTTAGCATATACTTCAGATCATTTATTTTCGAAAAATTCCACAGGGCCAAAAGTCCCTATAGTTGAAGAAACGCCCAACTATGCATTTCTACACACACTCACACATACAGTAGACCAACATTCACACACCAAACATAACTCCAAATCTTGATCCAAACGGAAATCATGGTGTGAAGCAGGGTTCACTACTTGGCCCATTTTAGATTCTCAAAATGAGAAAGGGACGTGAGAAAGGAAATCGTCCATGTCAGTCTAATATACACACTGGCTCCATTTCTGAGAAAGAGATCATAGGCCAAGTTTTTGTTCTGATTCTGAAATGTGCTTCTCACATTTCTCTTATGTCCAAGTGGCGACCTTGATCTACTGTAAGTGAAAACACTAAAAAGTTTTCTGTTAAGAGAATGCTTTGACCTAATGCAATAGCCATGCTAGTGATCAGACACAGAGGCAAGAGTAACAAGCTCCCTTATGTCAATGAAATGTACCTATCACATGATCCACCTCCAGAACAAACAAAGGATCAGAGAGTGGGAACTGTATGCGAGGTTGCTCTGACATTGTTGATGACAGAGGATGTTTTTCCCAGCTGTCTGTGACTCATTTGAAATGGCCGAATCCAAATGCATTGGGTTTGGTAGTACAGTAGATGTCTACCGTTCTGAGATGCTTTAAATCATAAGTTTGTGTTGGTAAAATTGACTATGGTTAAAGTTAGAGCTGCACGATTTATCGTTAAAAGATTGTTATCTCGATTCAAACACCCACACAACCTTATTCCTAATGACAGCGATCCTGCTATGTCTATTAAATCTAAGTATGATCACAGCGGAACATTAAAATCTGTGTTGAAACTGTCACTGAACCAGACAGAGCAGTTGCCATGTTATGAAATTATCACATAAGTACTGGGATAAAAGTTTATAGTTTGGATATAAACAATGATGTTTATGTTAGCAATCAAAATAGAATAAATTACCTTTTCAAAGAAACTTGATGATTCAAATAAAGATTGTATCAATTGCACCGTTATGCCAGTAGGGGGCAAAGATTACTGTTAAAGGGCCCCTATTATGGATTTTTGAAAATGACCTTTCATGTAGTAACATAGCACTAAGTGAATGAAAACATCCTGCAAAGTTTTAAATCTGAAAGTGCACTGTATATAAAGTTATTGTCTTTCAAAAGTAAGAGTCGACTCTGAGTCAATGAAATGAATCGTTTTTCAAACGAGTCATAAGCCGTTTCTTTGTGACGTCAAGACGAAAAGTTAGCATATTGCCCGCCCACTTATTGCACGCGCAGACACCAGGGAAACTTGAAACCCCCTCAAATCTGCAGCTGATTCCTATGGATACTGGATAGCATCATGTCAAGAAGATGCTGTGCTCTACAATGTGAAGGTAAAGCCAGTTTTTTTCACTGCCCAAGGACAAGCATTTGAAGAATCAGTGGTTAAAATTCACCTTTACCACGATACCACAGCAGTATAATCCTAAACTTTTGCTGTGTTCCCTTTATTTTACTGACGACTGCTCAAATCTCTGGGTTCAATGCAGGATTCACAAACCGCGTACTCTTGAAAGATGGTGTTCAAAATACTTAGTTTTGAATTTTATATTGTGTAGGTCTCCAGCTAACTGGCTAACTCACATTATTACTGTCTTACTGAAATACTTCTGCTAATCAGTTGTGGGCCACTATTACCTAAAACTGAAGATTAAGCATGAAGTAAGATTTGTTTTACCAACGTTTATGTTACATCAGTTTGTTGATGGACATGCACTTGTTAATGCTGATGCTGAGGAATTACAGTTGCAACATCTCATAATTTACCTCAAACGAAGTAGTGTATCACTGAGAAATGTCCTGCTCGAGTCGTCCTTGCGATGGAGGTTCAGGTTGAATAACTAGTTCTTCCAGGTTGAATAACTAGTTCTTCCAATGTTTTATCATCACGCTCGCATTGATATGGTAAAATCAACGTCATTGTTCATTATTACTGTGTTTAGTTTATGATGTAGGAAACCTCAGGACATGCAGAGCTGATTTTGTTATGGCAATTGGCGTTTTTGTTTTTGATGCGTGCGCTGTACGCGGTTAACCAATCACAACAGACTGAGCTGTCTGGCCAATCAGAGCAGAGTAGCTCGCGGAAAGGAGGGATTTAGACAGATTGATTCATCTGACGGGTCGTTTGAGAATCATTGAAAATGTGGTGATGTGCAAATGTATATTATGAGGAAATTAAACAGTTTATGACTCATTTAATTATTCATTCAAACCAATTTTTAAAAAATAATTCATTCAAATCATTTTATAAATATACAGCAACAATTAACATTTTGTCAAAGAACCTCTAAATGACATGTTATTTTGTTTAGTAGTATATTCAGAATTGTGGGGGAATCGTGATATCTATAAAAAAAAACCAAAAAAAAAAAACCCTGTGATTCCCAATTTATCCAGAATTGTGCAGCTAGGTAAAGGGTGATTTTAAAGGATTAATTTAAAAGGTCTGAACAGGTGTTAGCAGACACACTCTGAATGTGTTAAAAACCGCTTGGCCACCCAGTCAGCTGCTTGATGGTGCAACCAAAAAAGTTTTTATTTTTTTTACATGGTTCCAGCAAAAGCTGTCACAGGGTACAGACATGTCACAGAACTTTCCAGCTGACCAAATAAGGAATAAATGAACACATGCAATTCTCATAAACACCCTTGTTGCTTAAATAGCTGTATTAATGCCACATGCATCTTCCCACGCTCTTAATTCAGTCCACAAGCAGCCATTTCAGAGCAGTGAAAAGAGCCAAAGGATGACCATATAAAGTGACTTGTAGGACACAAGCAAAAAGCCATGGGTGGAAATAGTGTGGTGGATATTGTATTGACCTAAAACATATTTCCGATTGGGTGGAGTGGTACAGCGATTAAAGGGTTAGTTCACCCAAAAATGAAAATTCTGTCAGTATTTACTCACCCTCATGTTGTTCCAACCTCGTAAGACCTTCGTTCATCTTCAGAACACGAATTAAGATATTTTTGATGAAATCTGAGAGCTGGATCACTCCATAGGCTTCTTCAGGGATTGAAACTCGCCAGCCCCGAAAAGTTATTAAAGATATTGTTAAAATAGTCCAAGTGACTACAGTGGCTCAATCATAAGTTTATCAAACGACGAGAATACTTTTTGTGCGCAAAAAAACACAAAAATAACGACTTTATTTCAACTATTCATTTACATCTCTGTGGGCCCCGAGTCAGTTAACGTAGTGTAATAGCGTAGAGCTACGTCACACGTAGGCTCACTATTGGCCGAAGCTGGTCGTGTGTGATGCGTGTGACGTACAACAACAGAAGCTTACGCTATTATACTAGTGAACTGACTCGAGGCCCAGAGAGAAGGAAATGAATAGTTGAAATAAAGTCGTTATTTTTGTTTGTTTTGCGCACAAAAAGTATTCTCGTCGCTTGATAAACTTAAGATTGAGCCACTGTAGTCACTTGGACTATTTTAACGATATCTTTAATAACTTTTCGGGGCTGGCAAGTTTCAATCCCTGAAGAAGCCTATGGAGGAGTGATCCAGCTCTCAGATTTCATCAAAAATATCTTAATTCGTGTTCCGAAGATGAACAAAGGTCTTACGGGGTTGGAACAACATGAGGGTGAGTAAATACTGACAGAGTTTTCATTTTTGGGTGAACTATCCCTTTAAGTCTGAATGTTTGCTGGTTTGATATCCTCAAGAAGCAAGCCATAAGACATCAATATTATTAATGCTAAGTTAAAGGGACAGTTCACCCAAAAATTAAAATCTTGTAATAATTTTCTCTCTCTCATGTTGTTCCAAACATGCATGTCTGACTTTCTTCTGCAGAACACAAAACTGTTTTTGCCCATACAATAAGGGTCAATGAGGTTCAAAACAACATTGAGCCTATTGACTTTCATTGAATGGACAAAAAAGATTACATTTTTCAAAATATATTTTTCTGTTCCACAGAAGAAAGAAAAGTTTTGATGATGACATAATTTTTAAAATTGTCATATGTGGATGAACAATCCATTTAATACCTCTGATCTATGATGACATTGCATGAGACTCTTGAGACTGGTTGGTGTAAAAAAATCTATAAAAGCATCACTTAAATGTCAAGTAACCAGATGGGCAAGAAGACAAAAACAAGAAGCAAATAATCTCAAATGCAGAAAGACAATCACACGTGTGAACCTTTAGGAAAGTGCAATAAGCAAGATCCACATGTGCATCATTAATTTGTGAGATGACTCCAAATGCCAAAAATATGTACTTGAACAGTGAGCAATAATAAAGATAAAGTACTGAAATTAGAGTTCTTCAGCATCTGGAGGAGAGTGTGACTCACATGCAAAAACAAAAGTGAAGACTGCATCAACAAACATCAATGTGATACATCTCCAAAACATCAGCAAAAAAAAAAAAAAAGCAAAAGTGCAGAAATTCCCCTCCATCAATAATACACTGTCTGGCTATGAGTCAGCACTGTGTTTATGAATTGTGGACTTTTTATAGTGGTAAGCAAACTATGGTACCAGAATGATGACTTTCCTGCTTGATAATTTCCACAGAGATTGGTCTGTTTACACACAACACTCTGCTGAAATCTCAATGACAAAACCATCAATATGTGATCTCACACACACTCACAAAATCACTTCTCCACTTATCTCTCAACACCAACTAAAGGGAAAGTAAAATGGATTTTTTTATTTTAAGACTGCCCTATATTTTGCAAAATTAAACGGTGATGAAAAACTGTGTTCTTTAAAGTGAGTAATGCATCAAGTTCAGGTAATTCTCTTGTTGGGCTTTTTTTATTATTATTATAACAAGTAACTATATTTCAATCATGGCCACAAATACACAAAATAAATGTTGTCTGATGATATTCCAGTGGAAAGGTATAATTCTTAATTATTTTTTTCCCCCACCTGATTGGTTCTTATACCATGTTTGTTTTTATAAACTTTTGGATGGCACAAATCTCCAATAATCCCCTTATAGGAAATCACAAAAATTTAAAATCAGCTATATTTTTCTGTACAAATACTCATTTATATTGTGATAAATAAAATAATATTATACTATGTGTAAAACATTATCTGTAAATATTTAATTTTATTAAGTTGACACTATATCTTTTTTCCACCCACCAATTAGAAAGCAAAATGAAACATAATATAGCTAGCCTTTTCCTTACAGTTTCATCTTAAAGCAAAAAAGCAGAAACCAACATTAAGCAAACTAAGTATGCAGACGGCTCCACAAGGAATCCAATTAAAAGATTCTTATGTGAAACATCCTTAAATATTTCATTCAACAGTGAAATATGTAGATTATAATAGTCTTTTGCTACATTTGGATGAAAAAAACAGTTGAAGGCAGAAAGGCAAAATTAGACGTATTAAAACATGCTTTTCACAAGCTTGTTTATCATTCACATTAATATGTCCTCTAACAATATCAAACAGTTTTTTTTAAAGAAATGCTAATTCCCACCACAGTTACATAGTTACATACATATATATATATATATTATTGCATTTCTGTGACATTTTAATATTTTTTAATATTGCAATATTTTAATCTGTTTTCATAAAATATAAACCAACCAAACATAATAGTAGCCAAATTTGAAGAAACACCCATTAGCAGTGCTTTGGTCTCACTCCAAGAACATTAAGTCAGTCCTGAATGTATGATTAGAAAAGATACATTTCGATTAAGGTTATGCAATGGCTCAGCTCACATTCACATCAGTGAGATCACAAAATGCAAAACTTCATCCAAAGCGGCTCATTGTAGCGCCACTGACACTTGTGCTTCATGGACTCTCATGTATTCTCCATTACAGGATCAAGAAACATCACTCCCACTGTAAAGTTCCATTGAAGAACAGTTTTGCTTTGCTTTTCTGCCTTTTTTTTTGCCATGGTGCTGTTTTGGCACTCTATGAAGCAGCTGCAACTTTTTTCCACGTACAAGTACTGGGAATTTCAGGATTCAGATTGAGTTGTTTGAATTGGAATCCCCACGTTCTTCTTCAGCGTAACCTCTTACTTGAAGTCTTGAAGAGCTTTTGAAAGCTGTAGACTGGCTCTTATCAGTCAAAAGCAAGGCTTTAATGTTTGCCACAAAGTACTTAGTGCTGTGTGTTTGGGGTGGTACTTGTCATGGCCAAAATAAAGGGGTGGTGGAATTGATGTTGAGATTACAGGTTGGCATGCACAGCAGCTCTCCTTGCTTGAGCTTGTGTGGGCATAACACACATTGGCACACAACACATTGGCGTCTTTAATGTGGTTGTTGCGCATGTGGAAGCGTTCACACATTCCTGCCCTGCCTGTCCCTTTATTGCTACAAAAAGCAAAACTGTAACAACCTGAGCCAATAAACATGGCAGGGGCTCTGATATAGTTTAGTTCATCATTTACTCATCATCGTGTTGTTCCAACGCTGAATGATTTTCTTTATTCTGTGAAATTCTCTACAAAAGAAGATGGTGTGATATTCCTGTGTTGTTTGGATGCCATTGACTTTTAAAAATATCTTCTTTTGTGTTCCACAGAATAAAAATCATAAAGGTTTATAGGGCTGCTCGATTAATCAAAATAAAATTAAAGTCGCAATATGGCTAAGTGCGATTATCAAATAGCAAAAACTGTGATTTTAACTAAATAAATATTTTGCAACCCTTTTTATCTAGATAGCAGCGCTAATGTTGTGTAAGTCTCCCACTCCACTTGGCGTCAAAGCAGAGTCGCCCTTAACCAGCGCCAAGTACCTCACCAGTTCCCACGCCAGCCTCGCCAGGAGCTCCGGGACTCATTGCTCTAATCTTGCCATCCATGCGTGCCATCAAACAGACCACTTTCTCCAGTCCAGCCATCCATGGCCACGATCAGAATGCCAGTCCTGGGGCCTGTGGACGTGCCCTCCAGAGTTCCACCTGCAGCTCCATTGTCAGAGACGTTAATTTGCCGCTTGGGCCCGGTTCCACAGATGTCTCCATTACACATGACACAAGGAACCATTCAGTGTTTGTAGAGCTGTTTGAGTAATTATATTTGATTAGGTAGAGCTGTTCTCATTGAGAATCCATGTTGCTGTTTCTTTCGAGTCATCTTCAGTCTTCTCAAATCACTAGTTACAAGTATAGCAAGCACTTTTGGGCATTGGCATGTGTCAGTAAAGGTCAATGAAATGCTTATTTACATCAAAGTTGTCTTGAATATGTAATTATAAGTGTCTAGGGATAGTCTTGCATAAACCAGAATAGAGAAAATAGAATGTCCGTTTTTAATCACAAGGGTTGCAATTCAGTTCTGGCAAGATGGCGGTGACTTTTCGAGGCTCTTAAATAAAGACCATCAGTGGCGCACTGCACAGTTAGCTTCAGAAGATGACAGACGTGATAGAAGCTTTAAAAATCAGTCAACAGAATCTTTTTAGAAGCCAAAAAGTGCTGTTACATGCTATTGTATATGTAGCTGTCCTGTTACAAATGAGTTTTGTCTGAGGAAGTTTGAGGATTTTTACGTTTCAATAAATAGTAAAACAAAACTATTTAATTGTATATTAATATACTTTATACGTATATTAATATGTTTATATTTATTTAAATATATATATTTTAAGGTTGCATATTGAAATGTATCTACTTATACTATATGCATTAATATATTTTCGTCTGTCTGCTTTTATGGTTTAGATAAAATTTTCATAAGTTTCCATATCACACTCAGATTTAAATTACATTGCAGATAATTCAGAAATATTGCATTTGATTTACATCTCATGAAGCAGCAGCAAAATCTTCCAAATTTTTACAAGGCGAGTTCCTCTGGGTCTCAATTGCGTCAATAACACCACATCTTATTACACGTGCGCAGAGTAGTCTTTGTTTACAAGGTCAAAATCATTTTTACAAACATACCATTTAACATAACCAGATGAAAAAGGGTTGAAAAGCCAAGCTTGCATATACTTGTTTAAAAAGCAGATCTAGCACAGCCTTTCAGGGTTTTGGGCCTTCCTTAGTGGTTCCTCTGAAGGAGCAGCCAGAGGCGCGGCAATGATGATGCAAGTCTGTCATTAAGGAAAAGACAGGCTAGCTTCAAATGCCACAGCTTTTGGTCTTGACAGATATTCATGTGGAGTCTGGTAATATGAACTCAGGGCCCCCTGGCTGTAGCATTTATATTGTAGAGGTCAGGGACAGGGTAAATGTCGAGGGGTCGCAGCAGCAAAGCAGCAGTCTTGCCCTTTTAGCTGTACATCACACTGAGATGTGATCCAACTGTAACCCCTGTGACCTTTCTTAGGCTTTTCTTGCATTACAGACTCCCCACCATAACAAACAGTGAGACTGGAAGAGAACTCTGTCAACAGCGACAAAAGGCCTTTTAAGTCATCTGAGACACACGCAAGGAAATATGGGGATTTATTTAAGCTTTTCTAAACAATCTTTTAATAATACAGCTGCTGAAGCTTAGCTGGGTAAAGATTAATTATTGAAATGAATGCAAAGTACATATGTTTCTTATTACTACGTATAGTAGCCCTTGTAGAGACTACATTTTTCCATGGCATACAAGTGTAATTAAGGAAAATCTGAGGACTTTTAATATCTATTATATGTGTGTGTGTGTGTGTGTGTGTACACATATACATACAGTATACCCTGTTTCACTCCAAAAAAAGGCACATTATGGAGGTTGCAAACTTCAATTCTCTTTTATTTTAAACTTAGCAGTTCACATCAGTTCTCAATGCTCAGTAACTCCTGTAATAATTGTTAATGGTTGACTGTTCTGTGTCCTCTCTGCAGGGGATGGCCTTCTCCCTGGAAGAGCGCTTGCAGCTGGGCATTCATGGCCTGTTGCCTCCCTGCTTCCTCAGCCAGGATGTACAAGTTTTGCGGGTCCTCAGAAACTACGAGCTGAAAAAGGATGACTTGGACAGGTGAGGAAATGGAGTAGTGACGTCCATCCTGTTGCTCTCCGTCCTGCTTCATTAGAATTACTCTCTCAGATCAATGAGTTGTTTTCTGTGACTAAATTTCACACCATCAGATCACAGAAATAGTGTTATGTAGAAACATTATACTGTTGTTGCCGCCATTTGCACAATATAAGTAGATTCTTTGTTACAGCAAGAATTATTTTCATTTTCTTCTCTTTTTTGCTTTCCCCATTTTTCTGAACTGCAAAGCAAAGAGACATCAAAAGTTGACAAGACATAAAAAGCATCATCAAAGTGTCATCAAAATAACATCAATAGGTCTTTAACTATCATGTTAGTTTGCATTTTCCCAGAATTCATTAGTCCCTGCAGGGGATCTGTTTTGCAACCCATGTTTTGCATGCCTGACTTTTTTGGAAATGATGTTTCCGTCATATCTCAAGGCTACTGGTCACGTTATAGTCTTTGGTTTGTCCTCGCAGACAGTGGACAAGGTTTATTTCTGGATGGGCCGCTTTCAGACAAATGACCCTGACCTCGGCATGCATATTACTGACTGCTTGAGCAATGAGGGAGTCTTTCCCAGATTATCAAAGTTATTTTGATGTTTTGCTGCCTGAATTTTGTATAGGGACAGACAGCCCGCCAACATTTTTAACCCTCTGGGGTCGGCGGTATCGCCGGCGATACCAGCTCACTTTTTTCCTTATCAGTGAAAAAGAGACTCAAATTACTCTGTTGATTTTGATCTTACATATAAGTGCTGTACATCATTACATCCTGTTAAGTGTCTATTTTTTTCAATACTTGTCACAGAGATACGAGAGATTTCTCTTTATGAAGCTGAAATTCTCTTCTTTTAAATGAAGTAATTTATATAAAAAAAACAAATATTCTCAGTTTATGTAATCTGTATGAAAAGAGAGAGATGTCAGTATTTTTCTTTCCAGCTCATTATACCTCATTACGCGTTAATGTGCCACGCCCACGGAGAGCGCGCGTGCAAATGATCTAAGGCAAGCCATGCAGACATGCCAACGCCCACCAGCTGGATTATAAAACACATCGTGTTTAGTAAGTTTCTTACTACCGCTGTGAACACAGCGTATCCCTACCCTGTGAGGAATAATACTATCTAATAACCCTGGAAAATGTACCAGAAGTGCTGGTTGTTTCATTTCGAGGAGCACGGATCCAGCTGATGAAGTAAGTCATTTATTCTTAAGTGCTTTGTTCTAATCACGATACTGGATAGTGTCTGTAAACCGCAAAAAGACTGTTTAAATATGAATTGCGTGTCTGTGTGTAGGCTAAATGATGAATGAACGGCACAGGCGCGCGCGCTTTGTTTACTACAGTTATACAGCGCGTGTCTGTGCCGTTCATTCACTCTCGCATCTACATTAGTAAACATGTTATTAAATTTACATGAACACATCCAAACTATATTGCTATAGCCTACTAAGATGAGTAAAAATCGCGTTTCTGTGTGTGAATGAATGAAAGGCAGAGATGCGCTGTTTACCACAACTCGCAAAAAGACAGTTTAAATTTGAATCGCATTTCTGTGTGTGAATGAATGATCCGCTTTCAGCAAACTATATTGCTATACTGAGATGAGTAAAAATCGACTGAAATATGCTGAAATAAAATGTATTTGTATAAGCAACGTATTAAACTGCAAATTAACATTTATATTGCTTATATAAACGAAAGACCTATGTTACAGACATATGAAAGACAACATTTCGTTTTCTAGTTTTGGATAGATTATACATTTTTCCTCAAAAATATTTGCCACCTCAAATAAGCTTTTGTTTGCCAATTTTTGCTCATATGTTAAATAGCCTATAGTATGTTTTGTCAAAAATAAAGTAATCAAATAATATGTTATTATGTGTTTGTTCCAATGTAGCCTAGGCTATATCCAAAGTAATGAATCCTTAACTTTGAAATATGTATGATAAAATGTATACTTTAGTTTTTACAAAGAAAGATTGCAATTGTAATTGTAACATTTTTAATAAAAAAAAATATTTACAAGGTAGATGTAAACAAACTATTAAAAAGTAAATATAAGCCTTTTCTTTAAATAATTTTTATTGAGTTTTATTAGTGAGAAATTTGGGGAGAGGATACATATTCCAAAACTGAAAATACAGTATCAGAATTAACTGCACAATTACTAGACATGGAAAAATATTTAAAAAATGAGATGCTTCCAACTGTGAACCAATTTGGTAGAATATATATATATATATATATATATATATATATATATACACACATATATATTGCTCTTGCATTCTTTCTTGTGGCTCAGTGACACACCTGAATGAATGGCTCATTAAGTATGCGGGCCCCATTGTCTCCTCAGGTGTGAACCACTAAATATGCATGATGGTCTTGAAATCGTTGACGCCCCTTGCGCATATTGCCTTTCCAAACAAAAAGTGTCTTACAAAATTTAAATCAATGTATTGTTTTATGTGAATGATTAGGCAGGATGATTTTCACATCATTTTGAAGAAAAAACTCTAGGCAATGACATCCATTAGTCAAAAGTCTTGTGGACACATATTTAGTATGTGTTTTGTGGCCTTATTTCAGAAACTTTATTTTTTATTTTTTTCAATAACCATGCATAAACAATATTCCCTCAAAAATACAAACATGTACATACATGTTGCTCACATTATGGTAGCCCTGTTTGTGCTAAATAGAGTGTAATTACACCTTTGCCATTAATATGTTTATAAGCAACTGAAAAAAGCACAAATGTCAGGTCATGTCAGAACATCTCAAGGACCCCAAAAATCCTTTAGACCCCAGAGGGTTAACAAAAATATTTGAAGGGTGTTTGGTAAAAAACAACAAAACAAGTCAAAGTTAAAACAAAAGAGAGTAAAAACATGCATTTGCTTGGATTAGGCAGGGAGACTACAGAACAAATTTTGACAATCTTCTGACAAAGTGCAGCACAGGCCTCTGAAACCAGTCTCTGCCATAACCAGTGGTTAATGGGTTAAAGGCTGGGTTCAGACTTTCAGCATGACTGAGGAGCGATAGTAACTAAACATTCCACAACATACAACAAGAGGGAAGGAACAGAGCTCTTAGAGCTAATTCATCACATAATGCAAATAGATTCATTTGTTTGATTATTGTCACGCAGTGTGGACTACTTTAAGGCCCTTTCCCAAATGGCACCCTAAACCCTCGCGGTCTTCCTACGAGTCACTTTTGTGACTTAAGGCCGCTTTGACTGTCGGGAAGAAGTCTGCGGCGGAGCTCGCTTCAGTGCGTACTTGGCAAAAGTGTGCATTGAGGGCGCATATCGACCGCAAAGGGGACGCTCGCGAGGACCCTTCTGAAACCTGAAATGACAAATGGGACACTCTACGGTCTCATGGACTTAACAGAGCAGCCATTGTAAGTCCACAAAACCGAAAGTGCATATGAAGTGTGCCATTTGGCACAGGGCCTAAGACTTGAAATATATATAAATAGCCTATAGATTATAAATATAATTTGGCATTTAAATGATTTAGCAAATAAAAGCTCTTTGCGCAGCATTGTTGTGTGGTTCTAAACATCAGCAATTATTTTCAGCAATTATTTTCATAAAGTAATTTCACAAGTTTTGGAGAAACAGTTTTTCTCATACAGAAATGCATACAGAATACTATTGATGTTGATTTTTTTTTAACAAACTAGTGCAAACAGCGGCACATTATATATCCATATTGAAATATTGCAAATTGTACAAATCATGATTTGCATACATCGCAACGGCTTGCAACTGAATGATGAGTTTAGGGGATCTGATGATGTATGCGAGATGATTAACGAGCCATCATGACACTCTCATAGAGGAGTCTTGAGAGGAGGATTCAGTCCGCACCCGCAGTTACTGTTGATGATTTAGTGCCAAAAGAACAGAAAACGTATCTTGGTTATATCATTTTCAGTTTTTACATACATATATTTATAATTTCAATTGATTTTACACTCTTAAGGCATTATCATATCACATATTGTGTTATTGAACATCACATTTTTCTTCAATATTGTGCTGCCCTACACTTCAGGAAAAAATTACTTTAAAAGAAATCTAGAAAATGAAAGATGAAAAAGAAAGAAAGATGCATTAATAAAGAAGCTGTGTAATTTTTATCTAAATAAAAATTATGCAAAGAAATTGTTCCCTAATCTAAGGTCCAGAATTATTATGCTTGTTAACAGTCTAAGCACCTCATTTTGAAGTTCTGCCTTCCTCTTCACAATGCCATCGCATATAGTAGGAACAGTATAAACTCTGTGAAAGCCATTACTCCCATCAGTTTATTGGGAATACATACAGCTTTACAGCAGTTGGCTTTGCCAAAATAGAAGATGGCCAATCCAGACAGATTCTAGCTGAGCCGAATCTCAAGAATGACATTTGGTTGACTCTCCTGAGATTTAGTTAGGTAAGAAGGTGCCAAAATATCACTCACACATTTCACCATGACAAACACTGTCAGAGCAATGCGGTCTAAATTTGTTTCGAACGTCATGATAGAGCTGATAGAGCTCTACCTTTAAGGTAGAGTTAGATTTTTTTCTCATCCCACCTTGTGCACTTTACAGTCCTGGTAAACATCTGATAGTTTCCTTCTGCCTGAGGAAGGTGGGCACACTTTTTCTGAGCCAAATATTATGCTCTTGCGTTGATGGAAAGCTTGCTCGCACTGATGGGGAATGTGACGTGGTCTTGTTAATTTGGGTCAGATGTAGAATTTGAATGTATTTCTCTTGAACGTATTTATATAACAAGGAACTTGTGTCTAAGATCTCTGGGGGCATTTTTGGGTATTTTTCCTAACATTTTGACCTAAGCAGGGAAAAACCCCAATTATTCTTGAGCTTTGTTTCAAGCAGCAGCACATGGTCAGGACTTTTTAATGTGACAGTCTGAACATCTATGTACTGCTTTTGTTGGCATTTTCATGTCATTTCTGTCCTCTGATATAGTATGTGTCCCTCTCCCTATGCTGTAAACCAGGGATCACCAACCCTGCTCCTGGAGAGCTACTGTCCTGCAGACTTCAGTTCCAACCCTGTTCCAACACACATGCATGTAATTATCAAGTAACCCTGAACCGCTTGATTAGCTGGTCCAGGTGTGTTTGATTGGGGTTGGAGCTAAAATCTGCAGGACAGTAGCTCTCCAGGAGCAGGGTTGGTGACCCCTGCTGTAAACCAACTTTACAATACAATTTAAGTAAGTTTCTTGCCTCAAAATAATTAAGAAATCTCTCACTTTCACTATAGTAAGAGAAACAATGTAATATAATATGTAATAAAAATTTAAATAAAATATAATACATCAACATATATTAATATATTATGATTTTTACATATTAAATATATATTTTTATATTAAGTATTATATTATATCATAGGTGATATTTCAAACTTAAGTTTTTATGGTGTTTAAAATCCACCATACAACTACAATAAATCCACAATGAAAACCAAAGTAAAAACAAACAATCTTGGATGTTTCATTAAAGACAGAGGAAGCTACTTAGTCTGTTTTTCACCTACATTATTAAAGGGGAACTTGGCAACTATTTCAAATTAATAAAACCGTTTAGAAATCATTTGGATGGTTAAATAACCTTTTCCGGTGAAAATGGTGACTTCCCCCGCTCCCCTTAGTGTTCCCAGGCGGAAAACCAAACTTGCAACATGGGGACTAACGTCCCGGTAGGTTGGAAATAGGAAGTCTCGTGAGAAGCGAGAACGAGCGAGAAACACAAACTGCTTTACGGCAATTCGACATAAACACACACGCGTATGATGAGTAACAATGTGTATGATGTATTACCCACCTCGGTAGACATAGATCCACACGTTAAAGTTGGCCGGCTCCGATAATAACAAATGCACACGAGCAGCGGTAGAAAGGGGGAGGAGGGTGCCGCAAGTGAGTTTTTTTTCACGACAGTGTTGTGACATATACGCCACATAGCTATAAGGGGAGCTCGTTGAAAAAACATGAAAAATAACAAAAGTGAAAATCAGCAAAGAAATGGTTAGAGTTGCCAAGTTCCCCTTTAAAGGGGACCTATTATGCCCTTTTTCAAAGACTTTATTATGTTTTTCACACACATATTTTACATTATTGCAGCACCTCTCTTCCCAGTCTGTCTGTAACACTATTTATTCCCAGTCTTTTTGAAGCCCCTCCTTCCGAAAAGCGCAATGTGCTCTGGTTGGCTGGACCAGTGTTTTGTGATTGGTCAACCACTTCATGCGTGTTTTGGAAATGTTAAATCCCTAACCACACCCAAGAGTTTCAACACACTACTGATACAACTCAATTAGGCCTCGCCCACTTTTTATGCGTATACCTTGGGTGGAATTATTTAAATGAGAGATTTTCTTACGTGTACATTCTCAAAGCAAAACTCAAGACTACAATCAGTTCAGAAACTAGATTATTAGAGAATAACTCTAGAAGTGGACTTTAGACCTTTTTCATGCTCGAACAGCAACATTACAAACTAAAATGTAAAAAAAACACATAATAGGACTTCTTTAATTGTTTAACTTAAAAGTCGGTAAATAAAACATGATCATTATATACATTGTATACACTACTTTTAATACATTTATGAAGCTACATTTTAAGTGCACTTCTATTCATCCAATCAGAGAGATTTCCTCAGCATTTAGTTTATTATTAGTCTTTCTTTCATTTTCTCCCCAGTAACCTTCTTACTCACTTGTGGATGTGGGCTTGTCTGTTCCTGGTGTCACACTAGCTGAATCAGAACGACTCAAAAATAGGTCGGGATGTCACACTTACTGACTGTTGTTGCTGAAATCTTGTCATTTTCTGTCATAGTTATAGATTAAGAATTGAAGAGGGCTGAACGATTAAACAAATATGTCTGACATTTTACTCCGATTCCCTGTCACTGTTTTGAGAAGCTCCATTTTGGCAGGAAACTTTAACATCAAAATGACCAAAATAAAATCTAAAGCTGTTACGCCAGCTTTAAGTGTTTGGGTAGGTGGTTTGGGTAATCCTCCCTTAAATATCCTGAAGCTACTCACCATACCCTGTGTCTGTCCTGCTTTCTAGCCTTAGTTCCATTCTCACTGTCCTTTACTTAAGTATCTGCTGAATATTGTTATAAATTGTCCTTTATTGCATGTTGTTGTATTTATGTTCCACTTTCTTACAGATACGTATTTCTGATGGGCCTTCAGGACCGTAACGAGAAGCTGTTCTACCGGGTTTTGATCTCAGACGTAGAGAGATTCATGCCCATTGTGTACACGCCTACTGTCGGCCTGGCGTGCCAGCAATATGGCCTTACCTTCAGGAGACCTAGGTAAGAAGACTGCTGAACATAATTTAATTTGTTTTTATAGTTAAGCTCTTTCTCCTTCAACACGTTCATTTAGCAAACACATCCTCCGACTGGCAGCTTATCTTTTAGCTTTTGGCATAGTCACTCTGCTTTTGAATTGTTCTACAAATCATCAAATATCTCGCCTCAAGGAAAATGAAACTGAACGCCTCTAGGAAAGTTGAAACATCTGTCTGGAAAGTTGAATATCCTGTCGTAACAGAAATTGTATTGTATGGTGAAATTTGGAGACTATGCTGTCAGATTTTTTGACCCCTTGAAGTATATGCCAGTTTAAATAAGCATAACCTTTAGTTCATTGACGAGCTTGGCATATGTTGTGAGATTGTTATCACTCTTTGCTTCCTGTCCTGGTTCAATGCGATTAGCAGCCATTATCACCCATTTTATCTCTCAAATTATGCCTCTTTTTTTGCTTTTTTCCCCCTCACCGCTGTACTTTGTGGTCTGGACATGATCAAATATAAGAATGCTTTTCAAGTCTTCTCATTGTTTTCAGTGATTCATTTTGAGGGATTTCCAAGGATTCTCAAATGAGGGGAAATTTTAGAGCATTCCACAACCTCAACGTTTCATGAGAGCCTTCCGCAATCTCACTAAATGCAAAGTATTTGGAAAGAATGCCTAGCAGACTCATTACCTCTGATGTTATGATATAGGACAGTGGTTCTGAACTGGTGGGTTTGCAACCCAAAAATGCAACCCAACTAACCGTATAATTGTACATCGTTAAGATAGCAAGATAAATTAAAGGAATAAAATTATTGAGAAAAGTTTCCATATATTTTGTTGATGAGGTTAGAGACTGTACATCCAATCAAACTACGGTTTTTTGGTGCACTTGGTTATATTGATAATATTATTATTATATTTTTAAAGGGCTAGTTCACCAATAATTAACATTCTGATTTACTCACCCTTGTGTTGTTCAAACCTTTATTACTTACATCTGTGGAACACAAAGAAGCTTTTTTTTTTTAACAATGTCTTCTTTTGTTTTCCACAGAAGGAGGAAAGTCATACAGGTTTGGAATGACATGAGTGTCAGTGAATGATAACTGAAACTATGCCTTTTAACCTGGTTAATTAAACTTCTGCTGTTGTTTGTGCATTTACAAAATAATTTAGCATATTATTGAGCATAAGCAGTTTGTAGTCATTTTAAAAATTTATGATTTGAAGTATGGATGCATATTTTGATATTCATGTTCTAGCCAGTAATTCAATATTTTTGTATTTATTTATTACATTATTTTTATTCATTATGGCTGATAAATGAAAATAGAATATATATAATATAATAGGCCTATATTTTTTTTTTATTAAGTAGAAACTGTTATGGTGCTTGTATATTTTGCATCCCCAATTTTAAAGATTGCTCACATTGACTCAAAAAACAACAACAACAATTTTTTTTTTTCTCTTTGAAGCAAATCTCTTTTTTGTATTTACACTCACACAAAGACTTCCTCATGGGTGTTAAATGTGTCAAACGGACCACCGGGGTGGAGCAAAAGTCTTAGATTAGAGTGCTAATCACAACAACGTGAAATACGCAGTGTGAGGTGCTGCTGGGTATTATTGCCTTGAATCTCTCACACACAGACAAAACAGCAGTGTATTCCTGAGTAAAGTATTAGGGCTGTCAAGCGATTACATTTTTAAAAAATCTATTAATCTATTAATTAATTACACGATGTGGCAATTCATTAATCTAATTTATCGCCAATTAATCGCACATTAAAGGTGCATTGCGCAACATTTCATGTTAAAAATACCCATTTTTCTAACCCATACATGGATAAACAATTGCCTGATGGGCTGAATGAGCCCTTCTCTGATCACTGCGATTGCCTCTATAATCCTGTACAGTAAAATAAATAAGAGGGATTTGGGACGGAATTTGAGACCGGGCGTGACGTCATGCGCGTTCACGCTCACCTGGCTATGTCTGGCAGGTTTGTGTATTCGCCACCATTCTCCGTATCAGCGAAGACAACTCGAGCGACAAAAGTAGAAGATGGATTCAAAGAGACCGGCTTGTAGTCCATTCCAAACCCCAACGCAAACTCCACGTAAGACAAAGAAAACACACCTCTGGTTGCAGTTTTGCTTGTTGCCAGAGGGGGGCATAGCTCTGCAAAAACTCAGAGACTGGCGCTATGCACTTGTAAATTTGGCTGAGAAATTACCCCCAAAAGATAATTTAAAGTCATTCTGTTAAATGAGAAAAGCATCAAATAGACATTACAAAAAGTAGCTTTAGAAAAAAATAATTTATTTGATTCAAAATGTTATTTTATTACACATAAACGTTTAGGCTTCAATGGCCATGAGGGTGAGTAAATGATGACAGTGAACTACTGTATATCTTTTATGTTTTTTTTTATTATGGAAATATGAAATTATTTTTTTTAAGGAAAGAATACATTAAATAAGAAACTGAAACTGCCAGTAGGTGGTGGTAAATGTCTAAATGAGTAAGTCATTGAGTAATTCATTCATTCGGTTCGCTCAAATGGCATTCAGGAATGAAGTAAATGGCTCTCTTTATGAATGGGCCATTGAATCATTGGTTCGCCCGACTGATTCTCCCAAAACGCGGATTCATTAAAAAACGAAGCATTTTGCATTCTGCATTCTTCTCCTCAGATCCTCTCAAGCCCGGTCTTGTTGGAAGGGGACTGTCGGTGGACTGCCATTTTCAGGTTTCTCCAGAGATGTTCGATTGGGTTTAAGTCTTGGCTCTGGCTGGGTTAGTGGACATTCACAGAGTTGGCGATAAGCACTTTTGCATTGTCTTACCTGTGCGTTTAGGGTCATAGTCCTGTTGGAAGGTGAAACGTCTGCCCAGTCCGGTGTTGTGGATGCTCAGGATTAGGTTCTCATTAAAGCTACAGTATCCCTATACTTTGCTGTGTTGAGTCCCCCAGTCCCTGCCACTGAAAAACACGCAGTAAAATGTTGCAGTGATGTTTGTCCTTTTGAAAGTTTCTCCCATCTCTATATATGATCATGGATCTTAACTAGAGTGACCATCAGCTTCTTGGTCATGATTCTAACCAAGGCCCTTCTCCATCGATTGCTCAGTTTAGCAAGGAGGCCAGCTCGAGGAAGAGTACTGGTTACTACGAACTACTTCCATTTAGGATTACGGAGGCCACATGTGAACCTTCACTTGTGGCGTCCATAATCCATTATCTCCTGTGAACCTTCAATGCAGAGATTTTTTGTAGTCTTCCCCAGATCAGTCTTGACACAATCCTGTCACTGAGCTCTGCAGCCCGTTCCTTTGATCTCATTGCTTGGTTTTTGCTCTGAGATGCATTTTCAGCTGTTAGACCTTTTATTGAGAGGGTTTGTGTCCAAATCATAAAATTTCAATTGAATTTGCCACAGGTTAACTCCAAATGAAGTGTAGTGACATATCAAAGATGATCCAAGCAAAATTGGAATGCTCCTGAGCTAAATTTCATGTGTTCCCAGAAAAGGGTACAAATACTTGTGTAATGTAATTATTTCAGTTTTTAATTTGTACTAATTTGCAAAGTTATCAAACTGTGTTTTGCTTTGTCATTATGATGTATGGAGTCAACACTGATGTGATAAAAAAAAATTGTGAAAAAAAGAAGAATATTTTCGCAAGGCACTGTATATATATGAAGCGTGCCAAAATAAATGTACGTTTTATGATTCTTTTTTTAAAAGGCAACATACTGCATAATAAACAAGCTTCTTTTCACTTAGTATCACCAGACTTAACAACAGCATGTTGTAATTGACCATGTCACCTTTCTTGTCCTTGTTCAGCAGGGTTTATAAGATCTTTGAACCCGAAATAATGGCCCAGTGTGAGATGACCTTTTTGCAGTGATGGTTTAGACAGATCTTCCTGCTGACCCTCTTATTCCACCACTGATCTTCAGATGCCAGAGAACAGACTGGGGAATTTATAATATTCTGAGGATGACCTTCCTTCTACAATTTTTTTTTTGTTGAATTTATATATATATTTATATTAAATCGCCTATTAGCTTCTTGACCTGTTTTAGAAGTGCAACATGGATTAACAGTGTGGTTGGAGCTTTTTCCTTGTCATTATTCCTGAGATAATGACAGAGAATTTGCTTACTTGAGTTATGTTGAACATGTTTAAACTTTGTGGCCCCTATAAAGAGGTTTAAGACTTGCATTCTTTCATTTGGCCCACACTAGGATCGCATCGATGAGCGTCTAGGACTTAGAAACTGCCTTTTCAATCATTTATCCTCGTTTCAAGAGAGCTGTTGGTCTCGCATTGAGTGGTTGATTGTATTTACTGAGCCTTTAGAAAACCATCAGTTTAAGATTTATTCTTACATAAAATAAAGTTTGGAATTACAAAGATTTCACAAATAATGTGGTATAACATTTGGGATTAATCCTTTAGCTGATTTTGTGGGTCTTGTGAAACAATTTGGAGCTCATGTAGTATAGGCTTTGTGGGGTATAAAAATTACATCAAGAGTAAACACACAGTTGTAGGTTGTGGAATGTTTCATTTGTCTCTCTTCTCACTTCTTTAAGAGTGCTCTGATCAGGATTTTTGGAGCCGATCACCGATAGCCTATAAGAGGATGCAATATCTACCAATACCGATCACCGATACAGATCTATTTGAATTCTTCTTTTATCATGTAGAATAGTTTATAGGGATGCTCCAATCAGGATTTTTGCACTTCTTAATGTAATATGTTAATGTCACGCTCGGAAGTTTTGCCCAGAGCTAGGTGGGTCATTCAGGGACTTGTCACAGTGTTGTCTTCAATCCCTATACACTTTAGAGATATATGAAATTTGTGACTCTCGGGTCTTTTTGATCCAATTAGAATCGCACTGCAGTGTACATTGCAATTTGTGGAGGCTACATAGTATACTTCTGACTTATTCCCCTAGTATGAGCTACAAAGATGTACTCTGACCTTTGGATGATTACAACACGTTGTGGTTTGAAGCCAATGCAGATTATGTTAATAATCTGTGCAATATTCAATGTTACCCAATTCCAGGCCAATGTTTCTCTGTAACAAATCATTGAAATTGGCAGAGTTGTTAAAATTCCTTTCCTCCTAGTAAAATTGTGGACCCTTACCCTAAAGCGAGAGGCTGATGAGAGAAATAAGGTGTAGCATTGGCAGTTTCAGTTGATGTACTTGTTCATGATGGGGTGTTTTTTTATGATGTTATTTCCACATGCAAGTATCCAGCAATGGAACACTGTGAGGTAATAATGTGAAATAATTTTATTAAGTTAAGTTCTAGTACACTGCAGATTCCAGAATAATTTAAAAATCCATTTGTGTTGGAGGCCCCAAAGCATCTTCCTATCCTGTGAATTTGCATGTACTATAGTTGATTTGCTGTACAGAATGTGAAGCACTGAATATCACAGGACTTATTTAAGAAGAACTTATTTTCTAGTGGTAAGATGTT
Source organism: Gila orcuttii (assembly GCA_026230005.1). Taxonomy (NCBI): domain Eukaryota; kingdom Metazoa; phylum Chordata; class Actinopteri; order Cypriniformes; family Leuciscidae; genus Gila; species Gila orcuttii. Next base: position 29,784,213 of record JAPDVR010000018.1, on the reverse strand, counting down.
GAATGGTTTACCATTCTGTGATGGATGTAAATACCCTCCAGTTACTCAGAAACCTCATTTTCCAACCACAGTGATATACTGGCACATTCTGATTTTTTGCTTTATCCCGAGTAGAAGTCAGAGTTGTCTGTGTGGGATGGCTGTCTTTTTATGATGATATACTAATCAGAAGACAAAAAAGCTTCTTTAAGGCAGTTTATAGAACTTTGGTGATGAAAATAGGTCTTTCCTTGTAGAGCGCTATGTGTTTTGAGCAGCTGAAATTGTACCATTCTGCTGTGTTGACTCTATTGTCGTTTTTTATTTTATTTTTATTTATTTATTTTTTATAAATGTATAGAGATTTATTTAAATGTGCTGCATGTTTACAATCCCATGTGTTATAGGGTTTGCAATCCTGTGGTTCTTGTACCAGAAATTTAAATTGAGGCTGCAGGATATATTCAATTTAGACATGATGAATTAATTTAGCATGAAATGATTAAGGCCATGGCCCATGTGTCCAGTCCACTAACGTGTTTTTAGCCAGCTGAAAACGCCAGTGCTCTTCTGAAAACGCCTTGCTGAGCGCGGTTGTCACGTCTCAGTGTTTGTTTGTATGTTCATTAGTCACAATGTCTTCCTTTGTTCTGCTTTCCCGCCACTCATTTGTTTCCATGGCAACCCTCATTAGTTCTTCTGTCTTACCTGTTACCTCGTTAGTCTTGTCAGCTGTGTCTCGTTTCCCTGATCTGTTTCCATACGTATTTAAGCCCTGTGGGTTGCCTTCATTGTCCGATCTCCGTCTTACTAAGTGTGTGTGAACCTTCTGCCTGTCTGTACCTGTTTGTATTATATTGTTAGTAAAAGTTTACATTAGAACTTTTTATTCTCCCTCGTCTTCCTCTGCCTGCACCACACCGTGACAGAAGATCGGTCCGCCCAAATTGGACGATAGGGTGAGAATGATCATCATGGCTCATCATTTTGCCGCCTTACCATCACCAGCACCCTTGATGACGTGAGCCTAAGCACCTTGTTCCGGATCGGGACTACATTCAACCATCAAATCAACTTCCCAGACAGAGAGCAACTTCTGGAGAGCGTTGTGCCTCGATCCGGAACACAGCCAGATCCAAGGCTTCACGTCATGCCTGCCCAGCCTGAGCCCTCAGCCAAGATGGCTGCCGCCTCGCCGCTTGAGCCCTCAGCCAGGATGGCTGCCGCCACGCCAATTCCTGTTCCCAGACCTGTTCCTGTCCTTAGACCTGTTCCTGAAAAAGGCCAATATTAAAAAAAGAGAAGAAAAAAGAATGGACAAATGATTCATAAAGGAAAAAAAAATCTAAATTTTAGTTTGGTGTTTAATGTAGCTCTCAATGTGACCCAGCCATTTTGAAGATGTATTTGAGCTACACATCCCATTATAAGCCTAAAAGGATTTCAGGAATCTCCCACTCAAGGGAGCGTCAAGGCACCTGCCACAGTGTCTCTCACCTATTGTACAAATACACTGTTCTGACCTCAAGGTTAACAATGCACATTTACCAGATTTTAGGGAGCAATAAAGTATATCAGACTCAGGTTGTAGAAAAACAGGTTGTTGTACACACAAACAATATTGTAATAACTATCTGCATTTTTATTCCCTCTTAAACCTGTGGTCATCAGTCCCACACATGCCAAGCCATGGTATTGACTCCTCCTTGGTGGTGGCCAGAGGCCAACAAATTCTCCATCCAGATGTTTTATTTTAGGTTAGCTGTTGATCCAGATGTGTTAGTCTGGGTCCGTGCCATTTATTTGCTTTTGGAGGATGTTTTAATTTCCAGTCACCTTGGAAAGAAGCTTGTGCTCAGTTGGGTTGATTTAAAACATTTTTTTTCATGATTTTCATTCCTCATTTGAATGTAGTGTAATGAATTCAAGCAGTGTTTAACAACACATTTGACATAAAAATAGATAAATCTGGAATAACATCAAATTGAACATCACACACGTTTGTTAAAGGTAATTAGGCCATGTGTTGTGAAATCATTTTACCTGTTTTGTAAAGATAAGACATTTTTAAGATTATTTAGGGATGCATAAGGCTTGGATACAGTGTCATTATGCAATTATTGTTTTGTTTTGATTGGAACAGCTTATGAAAGCACACTTGCACAGTTTAATTTAATGAAAATGGTCAATTTGAAAGTTGTTAACACAAATGTTCTGAATTTATGGCTGGAAGAATTTAAAGACAGATTTCACCCAAAAATTTACATTTCCGTTCTTATTTACTCAACCTAATGTTGAAGTACCTTAAAAACATGTTATATTAAAATAGGAAGTAGTTCTTTGCTTCTTTTAGTCTCAGTGTCACGTTTGATCTGTGTTTGAGTTTAGTTTGAGTTGGACTTTGAGTTGATTTTGCATAGGCTATTCATACTAAAAGCCAAACTTTATTTTAAAGAAACTGCTTGTGAATAGATCCAGCCGTTTATTTTTATTTTTGTTGCATTCACTGCGTGACACTCAGGTGCACTTGTTGTATGGAATGCTTTTATGATAATTTTAGGGTCCATTACATGGAGGAAAAAACCAACCAGTATTTTATTAAAAATGTCTCCTTTTGTTTTCAACATAAGAAAGTCATACAATAATGAATTAATTTCTCTTTAAACCTAGCAAGCAAAAGAAACCATCTTGAGATTAAGTTAAATACTAAGTCAAGCTCCAGACTTTGTCCTGCCTGTACTGTTTCCCTGAAATGAAGTGAAGTAGGGAAGTCACAGCACAAAATCTTTGGCCTGACCGTAAAGAAAGCTTTTAATAGTTTGGGAATGAATTGAAGATGCCAGAGTGTGTTTAATAAGGGCTTGTGAAACACTATGCACCGTGCTGTGATTTTCTCAAGGGGAGGAAAGAACTTTTTCTCTTTTTGCATGCTCTATTGCAGTGTCAAACACTATTGCAGCTTTTTATAACTGTGTGGTGTCATATTTAAAAACGGCCCCGTCCAACAGATCACGGCGCTGACGCTTCTAGGTTTAATTTTAGTGCCTTATTATTTTATCAGCTGCAATAAGTGCAACAACTCCTGTGGGGAAAACAGAATCTCAGCCTGAAGAGACTTTAAATGTGATTTAGTTAAATAAATAAGCCTGTGGGTAATTTTGTCCTGGGAAAGTTGCTCATTTTCTATTTAGCAGAACTGTTGATGTTTGGTTTCGAATGCATAGTAATAAATAATTATGTGTAACAGGACATTTTAAATTCAAATCTCGATTTATTTTATGACCAATCTGGATAGAACCCAAAACTGTTTTTAGATGTGAACACCACATAGGACTTGTGGCCTTAAAAACATGTTACATTTTATGAGACATGTTACATTTTATGAGCATTTATGTTTCCTGAATGTGCACTTAGTCTTGGGGTTTTATTACTTGGATAGCATCAAAAGGTTGCACATCACTCCATTACTTTAGAAAGAGTGTGCAAAAGCTCTGAATATACTACTGTATCTCAGGATGTTAATCACATTTAATGAGGACTCACAAAGCCTGACAGGCATTGCAGCAAAAATGAAATTGCGTGACAATAATAATGATAATTCTGATATGTGGGAGTTTATCATCATTCAAACTTTGGTGTCAGACTTATTTTTTGCTCGCATCTACATAGCGTCAACATTTTAAAGAGATGTGAAAGTTAACAAACGTCATGGACCACAGCTCTTTCCTGGGCATGCCATGCTAGCAAAGTCCAGACTAACTGGATAATTTGCCTGCATATGGCATATTATGCATATGGTTGATGTTTAAAATGTTTTTTATGAAGATTTTTGTGCTGCTTTACTGTGATTATGAAATCCTTTCTATATGCAGTGCACCTTGCCCATGGTATGCTGTTTGAATAGACCTTTTCTAAGAGTATTCGTTCTCATTAGACACATAAAAACAGATGCAGCTGTTCAAGATGATTTGGATGAGGGGAAAATTGGCAGTAATCGTAGCTATAGCAGAGATTCAATGGGCACCGTGGGTGCAGCACACCCACAGTCAACAGAGGAGGCTTTGGAATATATTGTTGTATTATTTGTTTGGGAAAAAAGCTTTACTTAAGTAAATATGTCATGAACAATTCAGGCTTTTTTCATCAAATTTCCCTTTTTAATTTAAGGATTTATCCACTTATGTGACTAAGTGATGGTGATGTTTCTTTTCATTGATCACAGCTTTTATGGAATATTGGATGTCATCCAATACATTTGCTTGCACCTCACAAGTTTACAGGAACTTTGAGCTCTGCGGGGTAGGTGATATAATTGATGATGATGGTAAAGTATGTTTTGTCAACTGAGTTAAAAAACTGTTTTTTTTTATGATTGCTCTTCATCATTATGATATGTTATTAATTTGTTTATTTATTTTAGTATCTTTGTAAGAGTCAGAGATAAGAGAATCTTAATTCAGCCTCCAGCTGTTTTAAGTGTGGTGTATTTTTTCCACTAAATCATCAAATCATACTTATTTTACTGCTGTACGTGAAACTTACATTAATCTTCTGTTGAAATGGGGTCCGATGAGACACGCGGATTGCATTAACAGTGATTTGTGTACATTCGTCCCACAAGACACGGTTATATTTTACATGCTTGTATAAAATGCAATCCACAGTCATCTATAAAATATACCAAATCTGAACAATCCATAAATCATAGTCACACAAGCAATATTTAATAATGCTATAACTTTGCCTTTTATTTCATTTCCAAGGCTCTCTGAATTAATTTTCCTTAAAAGAATCTCTGTGTGGTCAGACACAACTAATACTATTTTCATATGGGATGTTACTGCAGTTTTGGCTTTTGCTGTAGAGTAGCAGTCAGTATTTAGCACAATGAGCCATATGCTCTATTTGATTTAGCCTTTTAAGTATGTCATTTGTTTAATAGCCAACGTCACACAAAAACGTAATTGATGGAAAAATGGACCATGGTTGTAATTTATTTGTCAGTTTTTCTTTGACTGCAGAGGGCTTGTTGCCTTGTTCCATTAGTAGTGTGTGTGTGTGCGTGTGTGTGTGTGTGTGTGTGTGTGTTCGCGTGTGTGTGTGTGTGTTCGCGTGTGTGTGTGTGTGTGTGTGTGTGTGTGACTGTTATGTAAGCTTGGGTAATTTGACTCTTCTGGCAGTCTGAATGCCGAGTAGAGGAACTGTCTATGACTCCGACAAATACAGACGGTCAGCCCACTCTGACCCACAGACATTCAAATGCAGATGATTTGCACCACACTTTATTGAAGGAGGAAGGCTAGTACCATCTACACCAACTTCAATCATTGTTTTTATTCTTTTCTAACTGTCATTTTTCATCTAAGAGCTCTCAGCCATGTCTGGACTGATCATAATGAGGGTGACGCAAACCTCAGCCTGGCACTCAGGGTCTGAAGATGATGGTCTGGGATTATAAATCTCAGATTTTAGGATCTGAAATGGCTTTGCACTTTGCAAAGGCGGTATGGAAAAGGGTGGTGGGTTAAAAAAAATGAACCTCTCATGCAATGCGCTCCTCTTACTGGAATAGAGGAAAGTTTGGCTGCCATCGGCAGCTGGGTGGAGAGGAGTCTATTGTTGCTGCTAGTGGCCCGCACAGAGCAGAGGAGAGGGAATTGGAAAGAACAGTTGGTGTATTTGTCCAGCTGATTCTTAGTTTTTCATCTGAGTCCCTCCATTTCGTTCAAGCCAAGCACTTTTCCATCCCTCAGAGCAAACGCACGCCCTTGCACACTCCCACGCAGTGCTCTCACAGATTTAGGCTCTTTTGTTTTATTGTTAGTGGATCATGTCCCCACAATGACGTTTGAAGCAAGTTGATGTCTACAGAACTTGAATTTTTTACCACTTGCTCTGGGCATATTTCCTTTTGCCAACTCTGTAAATATCACAGGCGGTTTATAAAGGTGGAAACTAAATCTGCCCTTCCCTTTTTTATAATATCGGATGCCCATTGCTGTGCATAGTAATCAGCTGAGATTGTTGTCTCTCCTCTCCTCTCCTCTCCTCCATTTCTTTCCACTCACATGAACTTTCTATCCTGTTATTAACTCATAGATCAGGATTAGGAAGGAGTCTGTGTCAAGAAATCAGTAACCACATTCTGAAAGAATTGTATTGTCAGTGTTTTTTGGTGCCAGAAATTGGTCAAATTTAGCCACACAATTTAATCTTATGTCTTATTCTTATTGCTGTCCTTTTTCATCACACGTTTCTTTTTCTGTATTTTTTTTAACCCAGAGGACCTCCATGGGATTATTTTGTCTGTGGGATAGTTGAATCATACTTTTCATTAATTAATTTTGGAAGTTCTTATTATAATGTTTAAATGAAAAGAGATTGCTGAACTAATTCCAGGCCTTTTAATCAGTAATTAATTGTTGATGAGGATGATTGCAATTTAAATTAAAAAATGGCTAAGACTCTCGAGGCTATTGAGAATTTGGTTCAGAGAATGGGATTTAGTGTTTTAGCAGTTCAGAAAAACTGTAATAAAATGAGGAACAAAGACACACATTACATAGTGGCGGGTCTATTAGTTGTTGGTTATGAAAGTATCCAGTAGTGTGCAAAACTGCAATGAGCTTGCAATGCAACGACCTCTCGATGAACAAAAACAGCATTTTGTGCATTACTGAGTTGATGCGGCGCTGACTTAAACATCTTTGAGTGGCCACCAAGTGGCCATTGCGTTCATGCACCCAACAGAAATGTCTGTGATTGGCTACAGTCAAAACATGATGTAAAGAGAAACCTTTGATGCTCTTGATGCACAGAGCGCTTAAGAAAGCAGCCGCCTGTAAGCAGGTACCAAGTTCCCGGAGCTTAGTGTAACAGTTACTACAGAAATGCTGGTATTGTTAAATTTTTTAAATTACAGTATCCACTTGGTACCAAAGTACCCATACTTTTGACAGACCTACTGTATGTCAGACATAATGTGGGGGAAGTTGTCCAGGCTGTTTGGGTATGGTTCAAACCTGTTTAAAAGATCTGTTGTGGTTTTCCCCTCATCATGCATAAGTTTGAGTCACTGTGGAGAATTTCATAGAGCAGTCAAAACCCGGGACACTTTAGTTTGAAATGTTTATGAGAAGAAACAAGTTTCCAAGGCATCATAACATCATATGCAATGATTTTAAACAATTTTGAAAGAACTTTTGACATAACTAAGCAAAATTTTAATGAGTACTATGCTTATTTCCCAGTATAATTGGAATCATACATTGGGGCGAATGGGAAAATTGACATTTTACAGATTCATTTACTTGCATCCACTCCTTTAGATGCCATTTTTATACTTTCAACCAACCGCCAAATCACATGGACAGGACTATGGGATATTATGGGCAGCAAAGTACATAAAATATGGTCTTTAAAAATGACCAGAGGAGGGCATCTTAGTAGACAGGATGTTACTAACATTGAGATTAACTTCTTGTGCAACACCAGATGCTTTATGGTATAAATTTTTAGTATAGTATAATATTTTTTTAACTTACACTAAGCAAGGATGTATTAAATGGATTAACTGTGACGGCAAAGATATATGATCTTGCATAAGATTTGTATTTAAAATAAATAACTTTTTAACTTTCAATTAATCAAATATCCCTGAAAAAAAAATCACGTTATCTATTAAAATATTAAGCAGGGCAACTGTTTTTAACATTGATGATAATAATAAAAACCTTAAGCACAAAATCAAGATCATGTGAAACTGAAGACTGGAGTACTGGTTGCTTAAAATTCAGCTTTGCCATCACAAGAATAAATTAGTATTTAAAATGCATTACAATAGAAAATAGTTATTTTAAATTGTAATAATATTTCCCAGTATAGATCCAAATGCAACTTTTAAAAAGATGGGGTAATCCAGACACGTAATCAAATGAACAGGCAACAGGTCGAAATCGCTCTCTGTCTGCCTCTGGATTACCCGTTTGCCTTGTCCCCTGCCTGCCTCTGGATTACCTGTTTCCCTTGTTCCCAACTTTGTGTGTTTGTTTGTTTGGACTGCCTACCTGGATTTCGATCTGTTGCCTGTTCATTTGATTACGTGGCTGGAAACCGAAATTTCAGTCCAAGAAACCAAAATACAGGGAACCAAAGAAATGCTCAGAGATGCAGTGCAACAACATACAAAACTACGCAGTGATTGAATGTGAAAACCAGGCTTATAAGGGGTGAGCTAAACAAGGTAATGACAAACAGGTGAATGTGATCAGTGAGTTATGGGAAATGTAGTTGTGAGGGAAAAACAAAAAACTGAAGTGGAGTGCCCTCTGGTGGCTCTAAAGGGCACTCCAGCTGATGACCGTTACATAGCCCCCTCTCAAAGGAGCGGCTTCCAGACACCCCTACAATACTCCAGGAGGGAGGTGTAGCGGAGGCGGACTCGGGAGTGGGATGGAGGGCCAGGCCCCTTGAGCAGAAGAGGGCCTGGAGACTGAGGCTGTGCAGACGGCCAGAGCGGAGCAGGCTGTGCAGGCGACCAGGGCGGAACAGGCTGAGCCGTCGACCAGGGCAGAGTAGGCCGTGCAGGCGGTTCAGGGACCCAGGGCGGACCAGACAGTTCAGGGGGCCAGGGCGGACCAGACAGTTCAGGGGGCCAGGGCGGACCAGACAGTTCAGGGGACCAGGGCGGACCAGACAGTTCAGGGGACCAGGGCGGACCAGACAGTTCAGGGAGCCAGGGTGGACCAGACAGTTCAGGTGACCAGGGTGGACCAGGCAGTTCAGGTGACCAGGGTGGACCAGGCAGTTCAGGGGACCAGGGTGGACCAGACAGTTCAGTGGGCCGTTGCGAAGACGACCCTTTGTGCGGCCAGGGTGGACCAGACAGTTCAGGAAAGGGTGGACCAGACAGTTCAGGCGACCATGGCGGCGCGGCCTCTACTGCCCCCCCCCCCCATTTTTTTTTCTTGGGGACAGCATTGGGGTTATGGGCTGGAACAGACACCAGCTCAGGAGGAACAGACACCAGCTCAGGAGGAACAGACACCGGCTCAGGAGGAACAGACACTGGCTCAGGATGAACAGAAACCAGCTCAGGAGAAACAGACACCGGCGTGGCCATATTGTCCGAGGGCTTATGCGAGGGGGCGGCGGCCATCTTGTCCGAAGACACTGGCTCGGCGGCAGCCATCTTGTCCAGAGACATTGGCTCGGCGGCGGCCATCTTGTACGAAGACACTGGCTCGGTGGCAGCCATGTTGTCTGGAGACACTGGCTCGGCAGACGTGACGTGAACAGTCTCTGGCTCGGCAGAGCTGGCTTGAACAGTCTCTGGCTCGGCAGACGTGACGTGAACAGTCTCTGGCTCGGCAGACGTGATGTGAACAGTCTCTGGCTCGGCAGACACGACGTGAACAGTTTCTTGTGCGGCAGGCACGACGTGAACATTCTCTTGTGCGGCAGGCACGACGTGAACATTCTCTTGTGCGGCAGGCACGACGTGAACAGTCTCTTATGCGGCAGGCACGACGTGAACAGTCTCTTGTGTGGCAGGCACGAGGTGTACAGTCTCTGGTTCGGTGGCCATGACGTGATGCATAGGCTCGGCAGGACTGACGTGAAGTGCATGCTCGGCAGGCTTGGCAGGACTGACGTGAAGTGCAGGCTCGGCAGGATTGACGTGAAGCAGCTCAGGCTTGGCAGAACTAACGTGAAGTGCAGGCTCGGCAGGACTGATGTGAAGGAGCTCAGGCTTGGCAGGACTGACGTGAAGTGCAGGCTCGGCAGGGTTGAGGGGGTGCGCAGGCTTGACGTGAAGATCAGGCTGAACAGGCATGACGTGAAGATCAGGCTGAACAGGCATGATGCGAAAATCAGGCTGAACAGGCATGACGTGGTCAGGCTGAACAGGCATGAGGTGATGATCAAGCATGACGTGAAGATTAGGCTGGCCAGGCGTGACGTGAAGATCAGGCATAACGTGAAGATCAGGCTGAACAGGCATGACGTGAAGATCAGGCTGAACAGGAATGACGTGAAGATCAGGCTGAACAGGCATGACGTGAAGATCAGGCTGAACAGGCATGAGGTGATGATCAAGCATGACGTGAAGTTTAGGCTGGCCAGGCGTGACGTGAAGTTCAGGCGAATCAGTCATGACGTGAAGAGACTCAGACTTGGCAGACATTACGTGAAGAGCAGGCTTAGCAGGGCTGACGTGGAGCACAGTTTCGGCAGGGACCTCGACGGAACGAGACTCTGGAACTGTGGTTTTGGCAGGACGAGACCCCGTTCAGCTGATCTTCTTGGCCAGCCGTGCTGACATGAGCGGTGGGTCCATCACGCTGGACATTAATCTGGGACGTCCAGAGACCGATCCGGTGATTGGCCTGATGGGTGGCTTGACGTGAAGATTCTCAGGCTTAGAGTTTACCGTGAGCTTGCGGGGTTCTTCCTCCGCAAAGTCCACAGTAAATGACGAACCGCTCAAGGAAAGGGCCAAGTCGATATGCTGTTCAAGAGTCCCGTTAGGGTCATGCAATGGCATAAGGTACCTAAGTGGTTCAGATAGTCCTCCACGAAAAAAATCATTAAACACACCTCATCCATGTAAGTCAGATGAGAAAGCTCCAGAAAGTCCATTACATAATTCTCGATGGGTCGATCTCCTTGACGGAGACGCATACTTTGTGCTGCTGGATTCATCGATGGGTCAGGGTCTTACTCGGCTGCTGGATCTGTGTACGGCGTAGTTTTCTGTCACGAACTGCTCTGAGACCAGAAAGTTTAGATCCAAATGCAGCTTTTAATAAGATTGGGTCATCCAGACACGTAATCAAGTGAACAGGCAACAGGTCAAAATCCAGGTAGGCAGTCCAAACAAACACACAAGGTTGGGAACAAGGCAAACGGGTAATCCAGTGGCAGGCAGGGGACAAGGCAAACAGGTAATCCAGAGGCAGGCAGAGAGTCCAAGAAACCGAAATACAGGGATCCAAAAAAATGCTCAGAGATGCAGTGCAACAACATACAAAACTATGCAGTGATTGAATGTGAAAACCAGGCTTATAAGGGGTTAGCTAAACAAGGTAATGACAAACAGGTGAATGTGATCAGTGATGATGAGTCCGGGCAGTGAGTTATGGGAAATGTAGTTGTGAGGGAAAAACAAAAAACTGAAGTGGAGTGCCCTCTGGCAACTCTAAAGGGCACTCCAGCTGATGACCATTACAGTAAGTGTACCTATTAAGCCCACCAAAATCTAAGTCTAGGTTTTTTTCATAGATATTGACATAGTTTATAAGAAAAATCATTTGTTAAAATGCAATGATTTATCTCTCATTTGAAAATGTATTCATTAGTTGATGTACATTTTAGAATATAAAATTAAGATAATTTAGGAACAAAGTCAGAAGTCTGGCATGGGCTTAATTGGTACTTTGGCACCATTTAAGCCCGCATGTGTTCCAAATAAGCCCACATCATCATTGATTCACAAAATATAAAAAATAATTGATTTAAAAAAAGTAAAAAATCAATATATTTATTCAGTGACAGGGAAGTATTAAAAAAATCCTTTTGCTAATGTTTGATTAGAGCCCTGGGTGTGATGGGTAGTTGGTATTAGTGGCCGGTGGTCTGGAGCCTTAAGTCGGCTTGACTGGAGTTGTAGCTAGAGTCAAGCTGGAAGTTGTGAGGCTTCCAACTGACACTTCCGAGTGAGGTTTTCACAATACTGCAGTACTTGAAATTTGTATTATCCATTTCATTTATTACATATTTAAGATTGTTTACTGAAGCTGCAGAGGTTATTTTTCCATGGTGCCTCTGAGGAATGACTTTTAAAGAGGTCTGTGTCAGAGGAGCATGCAGTCTGAATTATGTTTGTGTTTCGAGCCTGATCCCTGCTCCCAGGCGTGTGATTTTCATTTGACTTTAGTTCAGCTACTGAGGAAGAGCTCTTATACACCTTTTCCGCTGCACTGGAATTTAGCAACATCTTGTTGACGCATAAAAGGATGTCTAAACTGTAACCCTGGAGTCATATAATTTGTTATATACCCATCTTTAGATTTCCTGTCATTGCCTGAGGTGTCTTCCTGTCACAAGATGGCCTCAATTTGTTGGCTTCTTGGAATTGGATCAAGTCCACCTGGTGAAGTCTAATTTCAAGATTCTTACAGATGTAAGAATGATCTTTTTTTTATGGATACTGTGAACTCAGGCTGACTGAGAGATTGGACATTTTCCATTAAGCCGTAGGTGGAAGGAAGAAAGATCTACAGTAGGTGTATGTACTGATATTTTTTTAGGTCAGTGTGAAAGATGTCCCAGGGGTCCTGCTCATCCAGCTACACTCAATGGATCTCATGAGACCAGAAAATAAAAACTTAAAAGCGAAAAAGAGCAGTCAAGAGAGAGAGAGAGAGAGAGAGAGAGATTGAGCTACAGAGAGAATCTTTGCAAGCAGGGCCGCAGGCAGGGTTTTATAATCACCAAGGTCCAAAATTTGAGCTATAGTTAGGGGGGTTGGGGGCCAGGCTCCCCTATACATTTTTTATTTCTCTGATCTACCTGTGCATTTCAAGAAGTTTGAAGGCCAAAAAATGGATAAGAAATAGCTTTAAAACCATGTCAGTACCATGTCAGTGGGCAGTAGATTATTTGTCAATACCTGCTCTCTCCTCATTTCCATCACTCTGTCTGTCTCCTTATCTTGCCCTGTCTCTTCCCTCTCTAAAGCTAAGCTTTGACTTTTAGTACGTCTGTGTCAGTGAAGAGAGTAAACATGGGGCTTTAGACTATGTGTTTTATTAATCATTTTCTTACCCAAGTTGGTAACACTTTATAATAACGGCACACTATCAATCGTTAGTTAAGCATTAGTAAATTCATCATTTATAAAGCATTAATAGACATTAATAAGCAGTTCATAAATACCGTTTTAAATGCTTTATTCTTGATTTATAAGCATATCTATAATGTTTAATAATTTTATTTTCATACTTTATTAATGATCAATTTATGATTTCTAAATGAAGTATTGCATTATTTACAAACCAGTTATTTAGGAGTTGTCAGTGGTTCATATGATCGCTTTGAAGGTGTAAGAAAAATAATTAATAAACTATTTAAATGTACATTTATACATCTGAAATATTTATATGTTCTGTATCACTGTGTTGTGTTTTTCCTTTTTCTGTTTAGAAGATAACTGAGCCTTTAAATCTCCTTTGTAAATGCTTTACAAGGCATAAATAGTCCTCACTTTAGATGAGCTCACACAAATAGTTAACTGACCACTACTAAATGCTTAATAACTACCTGAATTAACAATGAATTACAGTAGAAATACATGTTAATAAAGCATTTATTAACACACTAAGTAACTATTACCATATGTCTGAAGAATAAGATGTATGAATGTACATTTAAATAGTTTATTAATCATTAATCAGTTTATATATACTTACACTTTCTAAGGGATCTTATGAACCACTGACAACTCCTAAATAACTGTTTTGTAAATAATGCAATACTTAATTTAGAAATTATAAATTGATAATTAATAAAGTATGAAAATACAATTATTAAACACATTATAGATCTGCTTATAGATCAAGAATAAACCATTAAAAGCGGTATTTATAATCTGCTTATTAATGAATATTAATGCTTTATAAATGATGAATTAACTGTTTACTAATGCTTAACTAATTATTAAAAGTGTGCACTTATTATAAAGTGTTACCATGATGGAAATGGCTTCGTTAATGTTTCTTGTCCCCTCACATTGAAAGTTACTTATTACATTACATGAATCACGTAAATTAAATAGGCTTAGGCTATTTTCAATTCAAAATGTGGAAATTATTCAAAGGTTTATTAGTTTGCCTGATTATTTTTGTCGTTCATTTAACATTTCTATCCTAAAAGAACTGTCAAATACAGTATGAAATGTTTAGTTTAGCTACTTAAATATTATTTCGGACTTTATGACCATTTACTGAAGCGACGAGCTGTGCTGGAATATGCGCTCAGCTGCTTCTGTGAACATAAAGCCCGCCTACTTTGATTTGATTGGTCATCTCAAATATTTTGACATTGACGAACGGTGACAAACCACTGAGATGAGAAGATCTTGGTGCTGTGCAATAACCTTGCAGCACTAAAGTAATGTTAACACTATATAAGGCAATTATTTCACAACCTTTATATACACACCTCGGAAAATGTGAAAGTCCACTGTGAAGTACATTTGTTTGTATCTACTGCATCATCTCCAACTGTATTTTTGTCAGGACCACTATCGTCAAAGATGATTGACAATTAGCATACAGTTTGTATTGGCAGTATGGTTCTGTTGCGGGCAATAACTCCCTGCCCATCCATATGGATAAGAGCAGGGAGCGCAGCGATAACCCCCTTAACATAACATAACCAACATAAATGTATTGCAGATATCATTAATTCTTAATGACAATGATTTAATCTAACAACATAAATCAAGATAAATGACAGAGGAATATTAGAAGGCCGAGTCTTGACTGTGGATAAAAGGAGGAGCTGGGGATGGAGGAGGGTAATTATCTCCTGAGCAATGCGATAAGGCTGTTGATAATTCTGAATGGACCTTATATAGGGATGCTGTGATAGCTGATCCACGAGAGTCAGCTGATGCAAGCTTTACTGACGTGACCTGCCAGAACTGTGTATGTACAGTAAAAGGAACTGAGCAAAGTCATGCCTAGGTTGTTTGTCATATTTATTTTTCCCATGATTGACAGCTGTTTATCCTGTTAATCCTCTTTGCCCTACAACCATTAGCAACTAAGACACACCACACACCAAGATCATACACCACTCGTAGAACACATATAAAACTGGTCAAACATGTGCCACATCTGAGGGCCTGTTTACTAGGGCTGTCACTTTACGTTCGAAAATCGATTGCACAATCGATCGGACCAACCAACACAAGTTTCGAAAACGAAAATAGGGAATCGATTTTAACTGCCTTTTTTTTTTTAACCAAAAATGTGTTTTAGGTAGATAGATCAATACAGTACACAGAAAATGTAGGATGTTGGAAAATAACAATGTCTTTTCTGTTAACCAAATGCTTATTCGTTATTACTTCAGTGCAAGTGAACAAGCCCGCCGTTATTTGTTGCTTAGTGACGTGTGTGTTCAAGCAAGCCAGAAATGCGCAGATTCTGCGCAATACGCTGTATTTAATATATCATTAGGACTCACGAGTTGCGTATCTGCGCTAAATCCACGCAGATTTGGCTTACACGAACTTCCCCAGCAAAGTGAGTAAACATAGAAAAACGCCAAATTGGCTCGTGATATGACAGCATTACTGTTTACAGTAACAATCAGTAGACAACATCTACTGATTGTTAATTTCAATCCTTGAATGTTGCACTCCTGTTTGTCATTGTGCACAAAACTTCACGCCAATAAATCATCAGAAATATTGCTGACTTGTGCGCGTCTCAAGCGCCCTCTTTACCCTCGTCCTAATGCCTGTTAGTTGTCCGTGGATTTGCCAATATTTGGTGTTGAAAATGGAAACCATTTTCCAGGAAAAATGGAAACCATTTTCCAGGAAACCTGGAAACCAGGTGTAAATGACCTCAGAAACTCATTTGAGATGGATTTAAATCACTCAAACCACTTCAGGAGGTGGTCTGAGACTGATTCCTGTCAAAACTGAACAAGTCTAAATGCCTCTGGTTGTTAAAGTCACATATGTAAATTTTACTCCTCCCTACAACGCTAAAAAATAAACGGGTGAGTGCGTGTTATAGGCTATATGTCATGTTATAGTCAGATATGACAGCGCTACTGCAGCACGTATCGCCGCAGATGAGCAGAGTATCTCTTCAGCAAACTGCCGCAAATGAAAGTGAAAGTAAGTCGCAGACGCTCAATACAGAGTCATCATCATTAAAAGTACATTAATTAAATGATCTTACCAGTGCTATTGCGGTCTTTGATTTTGTAATTAGCTGTTGATCAGTAAAATGCAGCTCATATCTGTTGCTGTCGGGGACGTGAACTCCATTAGCCTAAATCTGCATATAGCGCTGGAATTGAAGATCGGATCAGTTTTGTGGAGACACATTTATGTGACCAAGTGTAAATGGAATCTTTCTGATAAATCAGATAGCTATCTGATCAGTAGTGACCAGGTGTAAATAGGCCCTGAGTAACTCTTACGCAAGTAGCCTATGTATGGATCAGAATATCTGAGGGTGCTTTCACACCTGAGCATTTGTTTCGGAACCTGGTGCGTT
The DNA here is from genome assembly GCA_026230005.1 of Gila orcuttii. NCBI lineage: Eukaryota > Metazoa > Chordata > Actinopteri > Cypriniformes > Leuciscidae > Gila > Gila orcuttii. The sequence goes on along the minus strand of JAPDVR010000018.1, from coordinate 29,767,930 downwards.
TTCTTCCTTGGTTCGGTTCGTTTAGACACGTTTAGTTCGTTTAGGATCCGCACCAAAACAACCGGTCCGAGACCGCCTGAACGAGGTAGTCTTGGCCCTATTGCAAAAAAACTGTGGGCCGGTTCTCTTGAGGTTCCTAACCGGAAATTTGCTATAAAAATAGCAGTAGTGTCTGATTCTGTGAGTGAGCACATTATTTTTCACAGTTGAAAACCAAAAGAGCACCTCTTCATCTTAAATTGTTGTGTAATTGCGCTTCTGGATGCGAGAATGCTGTCCCGATGAAGCCTTGATTCCTCCTCTAGCTGCATTTTAACATTCGTATAGTGTTTCGTACTGTCTTGAAACTGTTAACATCTAGACAGCGCTGGGAGTTTAAATTTGATCCATGAATTTGCTGTAGTATTAATATGTAGTAAGAATTTGGTATATAATTTAACAGTGGGAATGACAGCTACATTCGTATAGTGTTTGAGTGTGTCTCAACAGTTACAAATAAAGCCACAATAAGCTCATGGAGCGAACTTGTCAATCATCTTGATGAATGACGCAGAGGAAACTCTGACCAAGAAGAGTACAGTTGTACTTGCATGTGACTTGCGTGAACACATTTTGGTACGCTTTGAAAGGTGAAAGTGAACCGAACCAAGAAGAAAATGCAACATTGTAACAAATTAAGTCCCTGTTTCGAAACAAAACAAACGATCTATAGGTGTGAAAATGCCCTGAGTGCAAAAGTGTGCGTTTGTTCATCTGTTTTCTAGGCATTGATCAGTCAAGTATAGCCTTTCAACAAACATGACTTTCCAGACTGATCCAGGGTGGTTTAACTAGCTCAAACAGCAGAAGTTTTAGAGGAAGCTCAATGCGACCATTATTATTTTATTATTATTTACATACTATTAAATTATGTATTAATATTTCTGCTTTTGGCTTTTATTTTTATATTTTAATTTTTAATTTTAATATGCGTTTTTGTCATTTTATTCGTTTTTTGTATTTCTATTTAGCTTTATTTATTTTTATTTCAGTTTTAGTAGTTTTAGTATTTCAGTTAGTTGTCAAAGCGACTTCTTATTTTTGTTAGATTTTTAAAGTTTGTTTTTTTATCTCATGCTTATACATTTTTTATATTTTTAGTTTTCTTAACAACACTGAAGCTGACAGTAAATGTAGGTGTAACACAGGGTTGTGAGTCACATGCCTGGGGAGACTATGCCAAAATCAATCATTTAAAGTGAACAAAACAAAATCTGTGAGCTATGCTCCTATCATTACATTTACCTAAAGGTGGTACATGAATTGCTCCAAATGGAACTGGAAAATGAATCTACACTGGACATAATAAAACATACTCTACCTCATCATTTTAGATGCCCATTGGTTTGTTTAAATGTTTTAGTAATCTGATTCCATATATAAAATGAATGGAAACACTTGCCGACATGGACAGCTCAATTCAATTGACCATGTTTTTTTTTTCTCTCTACCAGGGGCTTATTTATTACAATTCATGACCGCTCCCACATCTCCACACTACTTCAGAGCTGGCCAGAGAAGGACATTCGTGTGAGTTCTGCCCACTTACATCTACACCACCCTGTACTATTACACAATGTACCAGAACGCTCACTGTCTGACACAAATTAAAACTCTCCAGGGTTTCACCAATTCCAAAAACATTGATTCCAAATTTATATGACTTGTACCGTGAAAACGATGCCATAAAGTCATATTAATCTGCTCGTTAAGCATTTAAAAGTTATTAAGGTAATGATGTCGCACCCTGTAGGGCTTTGGCGTGTTGAGGAACAATGCGGGGTGGCATGAAATGAAGCAGTAAAAAGGTTAAACACCTACTGCATTTGCATCACAATGTTAACGGGAAAAAACACGTTGTTCTTGCTTTGGGATCAATTGTGTTCAGTAATTGGATTGAATTACACTGCTTATGCTGTTATTTTGAATTTGGTCGTTTATTGTGAATATGTGAAAATGTGATTATAAAAGCAGAAAATCTGTTGTTACTGGAGGGCAGACTTACAAGACAAACTAGCCTATCACAGATCCAGTTATAAATGCATATGTTTAATCCAGGGCAAAAACATACAAATTCAATGAAGAAAGTGATTTGATAATAAAATGCTTCAATTAGATCAGAAAGCTTTGTAGGGTGAATTAAAAGTGCGGGCTGCTATAGTGTCCAAAACAAGATATACACAGTTCCATTCAAAAAATTGGGGTCAGTAAGATTTTCTTAATGTTTTTAAAAGAAGCCTCTTATGCTCACCAAGGCTACATTCATTTGATCAAAAATACAGTAAAAACAGTAAAACCTGTGATGTTCAAGCTGAATTTTTAGCATCATTACTCCAGTCTTCAGTGTCATAAGATCCGTCAGAAATAATTCTAATATGCTGATTTAGTGATCAAGAAGCATTTCTTATTATTATCAATGTATAAATGTCACAGGTGTTTGCACAGACAGAAGACAAAACTGATCAATAAAGTTCCGCACAATGCTTTAATAATAATCCACACTAAAATGGTCCAAACGATGGCAGCAAACACACTAAACACAAACGTGACCAGATATCAAACAGAGGAAAAGGTGAAACTTAAGTAAGCCAAATGAATGAAATAATGATAAACACCTGTGCTGATTAAATGAATTACCATGACAACAAAAGAGTGGCGGGAAACTGAACAAAGGAACACGTGACTGAAAATAACAAACTAAAGGTCCATGAAAACAGAAACTAACTGAACATAACTGTGACAATAAAAATCATCACACCTATGGAGATTCCTCACAAAGATAGCAGAACTGTGCTATGCATGCACATGTAATGCATGCATGGCCCAAAAAAAAAAAAAATCTTTGTTCACCTAATATTTAACAAATTATTTGGCTGTTCTTGCAGTCTCTTTCTGAATTTGCTGACTGTCTCAATAACTTGGTTGTATTTTTTGCTAGGCTGTAGTAGTGACAGATGGAGAGAGGATACTGGGCCTGGGGGATTTGGGCTGCTATGGCATGGGCATCCCAGTGGGTAAACTGGCCCTCTACACCGCCTGTGGTGGAATGCCGCCTCAGCAGTGCCTGCCTGTTATGCTGGATGTGGGGACAGACAATGAGGTAGGCAGACATGTGGCACCACAGCCATCCAGACCGTGACTGCTGATACCCGCTTGGCATCTCGCTCTCATTGACATAATCAAAGACATAACTATTCATAGCAACCACATCCTCTCTCACGACTTTAATCCGCCAACTTGTTTGTTTTCAACTGTCGCCAACGTTGCAGTGTTGTAGCAGAAGGACGTAGGTTACTGCTGCAGTAGCTGTAGGCTATTAATAGTTAGTTATGAATAGGTAAATATAGTGAGCATAAAGTCTGTGTCATTCTCAACAGGGCTTAGGGTGTGGCACTGCAGAAATAGAAAACCACTGCCTCATTTACCAAGGCTTTGTGCCAGTGTCCACCTGGCACTCCCCTTCTGTGCCAGAGCAGTGGCTAAGCCATGCCATCATAGATGCCGAATCTCAGATGGAGGGAGAAAGACAGAGTAGAGTGAGAAAAGAAGAGACTAAGAAAGAGTGTATGACTTTCAAGCCTTTGTGTTTTAGAGACACTTGTATTTTTGTTGAAGTTATACAGTAGCTTATGTATACAGTAAAACTGTAGGTCTCAAAATGACTTTAACATTAATTTCAATTTAGTGGATTATTTAATCTGATTTTTTATAGACAAAGTAATGGAGAAAAATTGCTGGGCCTAGGTAAAAAAATATATATTTCTGTCATGACAACTCTCAGAGAGTTTGGTATGGTAATGTGTATGACAATGTTAATGTGTTTGGTCTTGACAGAATAGATCTGCTACGCTGCTACTGCTGCTGCTTTTTTTGCTGCTTTTGCAGAGCAAGTACGGAATTTGCCACTGCTTATACACACGACATGCTGCAATGAGCAAGCAAGACATGCTGCTGCTGCACAAACATTCATGAATCGCCCCTTTAGCAGATCTATACTGGTGAAGCTGGAGAAGGAGGAGGGTTTGTGAAAGCACGTTGCAAACTGCTACGGCAAACAATAGGCAATCATTTGAAAGTTGACCAGCAAGCTCATTGGCTACAAATACAGCGGGAACCAACAAGTTGTCAAAATTTATTCCAGTCAAAAGTTTGGAATAAATACGATTTTTCTCTCTTATGGTCACTAAGGCTATATTTACTTAATCAAAAAACAGTAAAAACAGTAATATTATTACAATTTAAAAGATCAAAAAAGCTAAATTTTCAGCAGCAGATTTCTGAAGGATCATGTGACACTGAAGACTGGAGGTAATGGCTGCTAAAAATTCAGCTTTGCCATCACAGGAATAAAATACTTTTTAAAATATATTCAAATAGGAAAAAAGTTATTTTAAATTGTAATAATAGTTTTTATTGTATTTTTGATCAGCTTTGGTGAACATAATACTGATTACACACTGTACGATTTCAAAGTCGTCAGATTGATGTTCTTCTCACACTGCACGACTGTCTGGGGTACCATTTAATTGCTTTTGTGTGAAAATTACATGACGGATCGGCAAAAACATTTCAGTAGGAAGAATCGCAGACAACTCTGTCTGGTCTACAAACCAAACACACATGAGAACTGATACAGGAAATAATGTAAAATCACACGTGAGAGTAGTTATCGCGCGAGACTGGATTTCTTCTTTTAAAATGATTACCAAGAATCTTGTGGTCCAAGTTGTCTGCGCCGATTTGTAGCAAAGAAGAAAAAAGAAGCCATCAGAAGACATGCTTGCTGATGTTCTGTTGCAGGACTCCTCCCCCCGAACTTTCCCTTGCCCTGTATCTTAGCTCTCTCACTGGCTGTAGGTCTTCGCCGATGTAATTTCCAGTCAAAACACATGACTGAGTCACAGACAGGTCCAAATATTAAGCATGCTAAATATTTCATGGGCATCGGCGCATCTCTTAGATCGCGTCTTTGCTCATTCACACTACACGATTGTCACTCACTTGAGCAAGCACCGATTTGCCTCAGATTTCAGCCATTTGTCAGTGATTTACACAAAACTGTCAATAAGTAAAAATCAGGGATAAAATCATGCAGTGTGTACTCGGCGTAAGAGATTTCTCTCTCTCAAAAAAAATCAACTATCTTACCCAAAGCATTTTGCTTTAAATTCAAGGTATGCATTTATGTATATCTCAGTTAATATGAGATCATATGTCATGTCAACAATTCTTGCTTTTACACTAAAATTTGAAGTTCCTTAACTCATTTGACAGCTTCACGCTCTTTTTGGTTCTGTACAAAAGCTCATAAATGAGTAAGAGGCTAAAAGCACATTAACACTGTTGTGTAACTGCTCTGAGTCAGTTTTCCCATTCAGTTCAGCTTCAGTATTGTGTAGGCCAGCTCCACATGTGTCTTCTGCTGCAATGCTAAATCCAGAGTGGCCAGTCAGCGATTCAACGTATCCTCAGGCATCAAAACACTTTAATGAGTTGACTCTAGATTTTGGGCCCCTGTCTCTGTCTGAATCCAAGTGTATTCAGCTGGAGGTTTTTCTTTTTCTTTTCCAATTTCAATTAATTAATTTATCATTTGTTTTGGTTTAACTTTATTTATTTGTTTATTTTGCACTGTCTGGGTTAATGTTGCATGCATGTGTTCATGATAAAGAGTCTCCTGTCCCTCTAGAAATCTAAAATTGTAAAACTTCTTCTGCTGCACCATTTGGCCGACTTTGCATGAAGTCTGAGGTAATTAAGACCTCGTTTTCAGGATATTCTGAGGAGATGACAGATCTGATTGATGAACTCACTGCTTATACCCCCACAGCTGTGTGTGTGTGTGTGTGTGTGTGTGTGTGTGTGTGTGTGTGTGTGTGTGTGTGTGTGTGTGTGTGTGTGTGTGTGCGTGTGTGTGTGCATTTTATAGGATTGTGCAGTCAGATGATAAAATGAGTGTTATTAAAGGATTAAGTCTACTGTTATTTCTAAAGGAGCAAGACGCCTACTGACTGGGGTCAGGCTGACTCCTTTCTTTCTGCCTCTCAGAGGGAGCTTGACAGCTGCACCTGGGTCAGTTATGACTTTCCAAACACAGCCACTAACATCAATTCAGACAGTAAGGAATCTGATCCAGGATCAGCATCATTTATGTTTGCTTGATCCAGGCCCTATACGCTCTGGTTAAACTAATCCGTAAAGAACGCTGTCTGTGGTCTGGCTGCTAGAGAAAGTTCAAGATGTGCAAATAACATGGAGGGGCTTTGCGCAGTTTTTTTATGGATAGCTTAAGTGCTCTAATTGTTCATGTCAGAAAACTGGATTTCCTGTCAGATACTATTTGCTCCTTGTAATTGCAGTTGTTATTTGCACTCCATTGAAAATATATACACTATTACATATGCTATCCTATTATATTTAAGATTTTATACATATTATTTTTGTATAGTATTTAGGTTATATTATAGTATTTATACTGAAATATATACTACTAAAATATTGTTTTAAATATAAAATAATATATATTTTATTATAAAATATTTAACATTTTAACATCCAAATTTTCAAGCACATACATTACAGTAATTCTAAAATAGTATAAGAACAACACATTAGTCAAATTTATTTTGAACATTATTATTATGATTATATTTAAATCTTATGAGGTTTTTGAGGAATTTATATATTTTTATTGATTTATTTGTTCAGTAATAAATAGTATAAGAATACAGTATCATTAAAACTGTTTATTAAGAACATATTATATTTGACGTATGAGGTTTTTGAGATCATATATGTGTGTGTTATAATGAGATACATTTTGAAATGTATATATATATATATATATATATATATTCGTTTAAAACAATTGTTTTTAATTGAAGTATTTATATGTATTTTAAGTATTTAATTAATTTGAATTAATTTAATTATAGATTGGGAGATAATCAGGCAGGATCTGAAAATATCATAATCTAGGATTAAAATTTCGCTACGGATAGCTGCACTTTCACTAGTTACACCTTGATATAAGTAGTCACTCTGTTAGCTGAGGACAGGTTCAGTAAATTTTGCAGCTGCAGTGTAGATCCAGATTGTACACACACAAACAGCCAAAGCAGTTTGCAATCAAACCCATATAAACACTATTTGTGTAAACACCTCCTTTTAGTTTTTCTGGAGTATTGTGCCTTGTCTAAACAGTGCTATATTTCATGGAAATTTCTGAGCTCCTGTATACACAGACCTCCAGACAACAGACTATGATCTGGTGTAAAAGGGGAATATGATCTCTGATCTCTTACACATCATCATTGAACTTTAGAGGCTCCTTCTGCTGATTGACAGCTGGGATACTCTGTCTAAACTGCTATCATCTCATGTGACCTCATCCACACGCATACATTCACATACTGAAAGGAAACCAAATGATGTCATCGCAAACAAAGTGCTGTCTGTTTAGTTTGTAGGTGGCCTAGGCAAAGGGATCTCTCTCTCTCTCTCTCTGACACTCATTTTCTCATTCTTCTCTGACTGTGTCTAACAGACCCTGACTGTTCCTGTGCCTTAATCTCACCTGAAAGACTACATACACACACAGTTTACACACACAAAGCATGGTTCATCAAAACCCAGATAATCCCTACGAGAAAAGGGCTTTCTCTCATCACCCACTGACCAATCAGTACTCTGAGTAGCTGATCTAGGATCCAATTTTGTCCTGATTTTGCCAGAATTATCTCAGGTGGTTCCCTTTCAAGGAAACTCGCGCTGTGTCGAAGACGGCACTTTGGGGAAAGGCTCCAGCGTGATAGCGTCTGAAGCACGTGTGGAACTAGTCCAGTCTCGATTGGTGTTGTGTCATGACGTAATGTGACGGTGTACACCAGGGGCGTCACTAGGATTTTCATTTTAGGCGGGCTAAGCCCCCAATGAGGGTATGATTTTTTTTTTTTTTTAATAATAAAAAAAAGTTAACACTTTAGTTAGATCTAATGCTCACTATCAATTTCATTACCATGCAAAGGCAGGATTTTATAATCACTGTGGTCCCAAATGTGAGGTAGGGTAGATAGGGGGGTTCGGGGTTTCCTCGAGAAAATTTTGATTTCTCTGATCTACATATGTGCATTTTAAGATGTTTTGAAGGCCAAAAAAAATGGATAACAGCTTTAAAACCATGTCAGATGGGCAGCTGATTATTTTTCTCTCCTCATCAGCATCACACTCTTTTTCTCTTTGTTTTTCTCTTGCCCTGTCTCTTCCCCTCCTAAAGCTGAGCTTTGACTGATATAGGCTTTTCATTTTTGTCTGTCAGTGAAGAAAGTAAACATGGGTCAACTGATAGGTTGCATTCACAATATGTAGGCTACACATTCATTATTTATCTTATGCCTAATACAGGTCTACGGCCCTGTATTAGGCATAAGATCAATAATCAGCAGGGCTTTATAATCAAAGAGGTCCTAAATTTGAGGTTGGTAGGGGTTCAAATTTTTTATTTCTCTGATATGTGCATTTCAAGATGTTTTTAAGACCAAAAAAAAAAGGATAAGAAATAGCTTTAAAACCATGTCATTGGGCAGTAGATTATTTGTCAATACCTGCTCTCTCCTCATCTCCATCACTCTTTCTTTTTTTCTCAGTCTCTTCATCCCTTTCTCTTCCCCTCCTAAAGCTGAGCTTTTTTAATTTACTAAAGGCTACAATTTGTATTATATTCTCAATATGTACACATTCATTATTAATCTTGTGCCTAACATTATGAAAACGGCTTTGTTAATGTTTCTTGTCCCCTCACAATTAGTAAACTAATTATTTTAATTATTACTAATTACATTACACGTTACATAGGCCTATTTTCTGAACTGAAACTATATTAGTTTGTCTGATTATTTTTTGTCATTCGTTTAACATTTATGACCTAAAAAAATGTCAAATATAAAATGTTAAGTTTAGCTACTTACATCTTATCTCGCACTTGACCTTATACGCGTCGAGTCGCACTGTTAAAATTCGCGCTCAGCAGCGTCTGTGAACATAAAGCCCGCCTACTTTGATTTGATTGGTCATCTCAAATATTCTGACATTGACGAGCAGTGACAGACCAATGAGGCTCAGATGAACACACACACACACACACACACTGTCCTCTGTTTCTGACGTGCGCTCTGCTCGGCGCCGCAGCGGATTGAAGATGAAGAACGCGCTGAATCTGATTATAACAAGACTGAAGCGAACACGAAATTGTGTAGCCTACATTAATCACAAATTTTTAGGGGGGCTAAGCAGAAGTTTAGGGGGGCTGAAGCCCCCCTAAAAAGGGCCTAGCGACGCCCCTGGTGTACACAGAAGCTACAAAGGGATGCCGGCACACAACAGTGTTACTGTAGCTTCTGCTCTTCAGCAAGCATTCTGTGTGACTTGTCAGTCTTATTTGGTGTTGTTTGCTAAAAAACAACAACATTCATTTCCTACAAAAAAATAAATCTTACTGACCCCAAATTTTCAAAATGTGGTGTAGTTTATGGTTAAAGTTAGCGATTGGGTCATGAATTGTTTGTTTGAAAGAAGGTTCCAGGACCAACACAAGACATCCTGCTTGGCAAAATCCTGGCCATGACAAATAATACAGTTTTTGGTTTTGTCCGGGTGCAGTCTACGTTTATCCTACAAATGCAGCGTGGGAAGGCCTTATTTTGTCTCCGCCCCATTTATGGGATAGCTGGCAAAACATGTCACTTCTGAAGAGGAGTGGCAGTTTGATGTTTGTTTTGGTTCCTGACTGTGAGGTTCAGAGAAACTACTTTTATAGCGACTGTCTTGAGATTAAAAAACAGTCACAACAAACCAGACCCTCTGGAAGTATATCCCATCCCACTGAGTGTGCACTTAGAAGTGCAGTATGAACACACAATAAATCTGCTTGCAGTCACCATCTTATATCTCAGACTGCACTCTCTGTTTCCTCTCCCACACTGATGAATTCACCTACCGCCAGAAACCAGACAGTCCTCCCTTTTAAGGGCACCTTTATGAGCGCAATTGCTGTGTAAAACTCTTAAGGAGAAATCCAAAGAAGTGCTGGAAGAAAAATATCCCCTTAGTTCAATTTCAGCCTTCCTGCATGATTTTTTTTCTTCAGCTAGCATGTCAGCACAGTTCCTAAAAGTTTCTCATGGATTATGACATTGATCTTGCATTGTGAAACGGAAGAAGCAACAGATCTTTAAAGATTGGAGGAGCCTGCCATATGTCACCAGAGACAAGTCTGTCATTCACTGGAAAATTGAATTATGAATTACGATGATCAAGAATTATGATGTCAAAAAAAGAAACACTGATGAATAAGATCAATAACATGAAATGAAAAATCAAACTATTTTCTAACTACATGTTGATCTTAAAAGACAGTCTCATAGAAATTTTAAGAGTTATTACTTTTTCAGTCCCAAACAACTTTTTTTTTCTTTTTCACTAGTCCTATCAGATAAAAAAAAATGCTTTTATACTGAGGACAGATCGTCAGAACTGATTATGACTGAAATTTTGTGTGCCATGTGGGAATGAGTTCTGATGAAAGCACTTCCTCTTTCACTGTGATCAAAACATGGAAAAAGCTCCGAAGTTGTTGCCATACGATGTTAAGTATGCACCACATATCAGAACTGCTGAGAGTGCTCTGTTAATCCATTTTCTTTTCTGGTTGATTGGCATGGTGACAGTGATGGGGCGCACAGAATTCTTTTATGACGCTTGCGTTCTCTCTCAGCTTCTTTTCTGTTTTTCCCATAGCTTTTTCGTCCAAAGTCTAGCGACAGCTGCTAGACTTTCAAATTGAAAATGCAGTGTTTTTCATTTTCCTCACATGTCCTCTTTCTGTCTCTTTTTACGATTTTATGCATTTCTCTTTCTCTTGTTCTCAGTCTGTGTTTCCTTAAGCACACAAAGGCACAATTAACTGTGAGAGGTTTCTCCAGCTGCGGGGTAACCAGATTACCATATGTAAACTAATTAAAGAGGAGCTTTAATTAGTTTAGCTTTAATTAATTGGGGTGGTGATGGCACAGTGGATAAGACACATGCCTTTGGTGTGAGAGACCCGGGTTCGAATCCACTGTGAGACACCAATGTGTCCCTGAGCAAGACACTTAACCCCTAGTTGCTCCAGAGGCGTGCGACCTCTGACATATATATATAGCAATTGAGAGTCGCTTTAATTGGATAAAAAAGCATCAGCTAAATGAATAAAAATGTTAAAAAAAATTTTTTTTTAAAAAAGAGCTGTATACACAAACATTCACTTGTTGAGTTTTGATGGTATTTTATTTTTGGTTCTCATTTTTTCCACTGGTTAGAGTATGATGAATTGTCATGTCATGCTATTGTTTCTACTTGATGCCTGGGATTCTAAAAAGTGTGGTTAAAAAACTTTTATTTCTCTCTTTCCCTGTCGCAGGAACTCCTGAAGGACCCTCTGTACATTGGTCTGAGGCATCAAAGAGTACGTGGACAGGCCTATGATGAGCTGCTGGAGGAGTTTATGAAGGCCATCACAGACAGGTATAGTAAATCCACTGTACCCTTCCCTCAAAGCACATGCTTCTTTCTAGGGATGAGTATTTTTTAAAAAATATTGTACTCGAATATTCAGGTTCATAAAAATCGAATATTCGTTTGTTTAAATGTCGTTTAACGAGAAAGAAGTTATTTTTTAAGTTTAATTTTTGTTTTAGTTTTTGTCACCATTTCTGAACAAGCTTTCATTAGGCAATATACACAACAAGCTTACTATATATCTCAAGGTTTTCTTTTAGTTGAAAACATTTAACAATATGTGTAAATAAAAAATATAAAAAACAAAAGCATTTAAGCTCAAGCAGCGCGAATGGAAAAAAAACGCTAACAAAGCAGACTGCGCAGTTATCGTACAGACTCTCGAGTCATGCACTCGAGTCAGCATTATCGTGTTTATATTGTTTCACGTTCATGTTGAGAAAAATAATAATATTCACATGCTCGAGTGAGAAGACGTGCTGCGCTGACAGACGTTGCAGAGACACAGTATGCAAAGTAAAGTTACTAACAGCACTTTGCATGTTCTTAAACCTATCTCCCTCGAACGAAACTTAAAGGAACCATATGTCTCAAAATCATTTTGCTACCAGAATATATCATCTCGGATGACGATTCCCTCGGGGTACAGCTGCGCTTACCTGCAGTCGCAAACCTAGCTTAATGCAGTGATTGACAGCTGCTTCCTCAGTCGACTAGTGTTTGGACTGACTTCATGTGATTTCTAATTGTGGTGGTGATATTATAACTCAGTTTCATTAATAATTGCAATTTTGTAATATCATTCCATTTTGTAATATCATTTTAATCTAAGTAATTCCAAACTTCACGAGGCAGATGACGACATTATGCGATCAAATACAACCACTTGTTAAACACGCTCCACAGCGCCACCCAGTGCATTTAATTCTAACTGCGAAAAAAAATTATAGTATTTAATTTTTCGAATAATAATTACAGATCGAATATTCGAAAGTTCGAATATTTGTGCATATCCCTACTTCCTTCCACAGGCCGCTGATGGAAATGCCTGGAGAGCATAGCTGAGCCATTGTGTTGCAGGAATGTGGGGTAAAGCGCATGCCTCTAGGTTTGTGGCTCTGAGCGATGACTCCAGTGGCAGAGACCCGAACCGGATCACTGACTGCACGCCTCATCAGTTCTCTCCCCACATATCCTGCTCTATATAGAGCCATGCGGTGATGTAATTCGGCCCATAACCAGCCCCCACAGGCTGGTTGATGGCTCTTCGGGCTCCATGATACTTAGAATTGTTCACGGTCTTGTGCCATTTTCTTTGATAGTCTTCAAAATGGCAGTTTGGGTTATTTGAGTCATTGTCATTTTCTTTTTCGACAGCTAATGGGAGAGAGAGCATTGTTATATATCATATATATCATGGAAAATGAAACTTTGTGTTTTTAAAGGGGCACTATTATGCTTTTTTTTTTTTACTTTTTCAACTTTAGTTAGTGTGTAATGTTGCTATTTGAGCATAAAAAAGATCTGCAAGGTTACAAAGCTTAAAGTCCACTCTAAATGGAGATATTTTATTTAACAGAACTCACTTTCCAAGAACGACTCGTTTGGACTACAACGTCTTTTTCTGGGTTTTGTGAAGTCACAATTTTACTCATTTAAATAATCCCCGCCCACGGAATACGCAAAAAAAGGTGCAAGGCCTAGTTGAGCTGCATTAGAGGAGACAGTGTTGTCGCTATGTCAAAGAGACGCTGTTTTTTCCACTCCATTTCAAAACTCAGAGCGGTTTGAATTAATTTATACACTGTTCCTGAGCATTATAATCCCAACTTTTATCTGTGTGCTGAACATTTGACGGAAAACAGCTTCCAGAACCACTATGCACAAAAGCTTCTCCTGAAATGGATAGTTTTCCAAATTGTCGGGACAATCTGTTGTTTTTGGATCACAACTTGTACTATGTCTTATTATTTGTAGTTGCATTTTAGTTCCAATTATTAGTTTTATGTAGTTGCTACGATGTAAACAAAGGGCAAAGCTAGCCAACATTACAGTTGATATACTGTAGTGTTTACTGTAGCTTTTGTAAGCTCTCGCTTTTGTAAGGCTGTTCACCGCCCCTTAGGAAAATTAACCTTGGTTTTGTGATCGATCACTGTTTGTATTACCATAGTTCTCCGATAAATATCATGATTAAAAGGTGTATAACATTTGTATCTAAAATGTAGAAGAAAATTACAAAAAAACAAACATACCACTCTGAAACGTCCTGTAAAATCAGTGCTTGAAAAGTCCATGCATGAAATCCGTTCTGGACAATCCTCTTGTTTGTTAACAGTCCTAAGTCTGAATCAGGCTTGAATTGGATTGAAATTGACGCTATCCTCAATATTTACATCTGAGTAAGGGGCTTGACATTTCCCGAACACGTGCTAAGCAGTGCCAGTCACAACACATGGGGCAGCTAACCAATCACAGCACATTTCGTATTTCGGAAGGAGGGGCTTCATTGAAACCGGAACTAAACGACGTGTTCGGGCCAGACTGGGGAGCGAGGTGCTGTAATAATGTAAAATATGTGAAAAATAATGTGTTTTTTAACAACCAAGCATGAAAGCATATTCTAGTACACCCCAAAAACAAAATCAAGACTCCATAAAAGGGCATAATAGGACCCCTTTAAGTCTTTATTTGTCAAATTTAAGCAAGCATTACTATTAACTTGAACTCTTACTCAGGGCTCGCAAAATCGCTAGCCCGACGTCCCGGGGCTATTGTGTTTTCCAGTCGGGCTACCAAAATGCATAACCGGCCTGCCCGACGGGCTATCTAAAATAGTATAATCAAATTGCTCCCTTTATTCATATTATTGACTAGTTATTTTAAGGAAAAATATGACCGCGCAAGTTTTTGGTCATAGCAACCAACTAGCAATGCCATAGCCACCACCTAGAACATGGCGGCAAGTTTTGCACTGGTTAACACCATTAACATTTAAGAACCAGGGTCTTTGTCAAAGGTCTCTCTGTTGCTTTAGGCTCTGGTGTGGCCTAGTTTGATGGAGGATGTCATAAGAACGTAGTGCCACACATGGCTGTATTTAAAGGAGAACACAAAACCCCCAGTGTATGATTTCCCTCCAGCTGGAAGAATATAGCCATGATTCTATAATAATGGGGTGCACATGAAACTACAGGGAAAAGCATCACTTTTCCCCAAAAGTGCAGAGTTGGTGGAAAATGAATATAGTGATTATAGGTTCCCAACTGACAAATGATTACAGTCCTGGGGATTTTTAATAAACTCCTTTATAATTTTAAAAATCAGAGGCTAAATGCCTGAGGAAAATCCTGAAAAGGTTGCTGGATAAGTGTTAAATTTACATTACATTTACATTTAGCCAAATCAATTTACATTGCAATGAAGGGCCTTTGTTTTTTAGGCCATGAGTTTGTACTTTTACTGGGAATCGAACTCATGTCCATTCTCTTTCAGTGACATGAACAGTTCTAAACTTCTCTCTGTTTTAAAGTTTAAAAACGTATATTGGTGGACTGCAATCCAGTTGTTGTTGTTTTTCCAGTTAAAAAAAAAATCTGTCTTTATTTCAATACATTTGATAACTATGGCAAAAATAACTATGGCAGTTTGAAATAAAATGTATAGATAAGACAAAGTAAAATCATTAAATGCACTGTATATTCTTTCAGACCATAAGTTTAACAGCCTGCATGTGCTCTGTTTCCTATCAAGCCTTTTTGTGAGATTGATGAAGAATAATGACACCAATCCCCATCAGGCCACTTTTCTGTGCCACATTGGCTTTAAGAAGAGGAACTAGAGCAGATAGTGGGCATAAATGCTATTTGAGGTCTCTATTTTGTTTAAGGAGTGTAAAAAAAAAACATATATAGAAACATCCAGAAAAAAAGCTGCATTTTAGGATGCCGGGAGTATTTTTGCGGGGGGTTGTTATGCTTCTTTTATGATGTAGTTAATTCAAGAATAGATTTTTTTTTTTTTTTTTTTTGCTTCTAAGGCTTTGTGTTGTGGTGCTGAAGTAGTTTGTGGGGGTTGACTTTGTTTTCCCACCCGCTCCCAGAACAGACCGAAAAGTATCTGTCTTCTTTATCCCCTCTGTGTGCACCGGCACAATTCCCATGTCAAATCATTTCATTAGAGCTTGTTGCTTTTCACAGAGCTCTAGTGGTGACGGTATTCCAGCTATCGCTATGGTAACACGGGCCATCTTAGGGCACCGTTACGAAGCCATGTTAGGAAAAGTGATGGATGGGAATGTTGCTTGATTTTTCTATGCAGATGGGAATTGAGGAATGGGAATTTAAGGAGTGTTTTAATAGAAAGAGCAGCCTGCGAAGCCCCGTGGGCCCCGTGGAAGCCGGTGTGTGCTGGAGAGGAGCACCGAATTCAGAGCTGCATGCTCACCATGAGTGAATGTATTGCCTGCCTGTCCCATTAAACCCTGACCTGATAATGATAACCCCATATAGGGCCTTCCTAACACATTTAGTTTCAGAAGTGCTTAGTGTAATGTTTAAATGAAACAGTAAGCTTTGCAAGCTTTGTTTTTAAAAATGTTCTTCAGTTATTTTCTGATGTCAAACAAAAGTTTCCTCAAAAATATTAAGCAGTTTTCTATGGAAGCTTGTTTCCGACACAGAATGAAAAATAAAAAAGGTAATTGCGACTTTTTATCTCACAATTCTGACTTTATTTCTCAGAATTGCGAGATATAAAGTCAGAATTGCGTGAAATGAAGTCGCAATTGCGTGTTATAACGTCAGAATTGTGAGATATAAAGTCAGAATTGCGTGATATAAAGTCGCAATTGCGTTTTATAAAGTCAGAATTGCGAGATATAAAGTTGCAATTGCGTGTTATAAAGTCAGAATTGTGAGATATAAAGTCGCAATCGCGTGTTATAAAGTCAGAATTGCGTGATATAAAGTCGCAATTGCGTGTTATAAAGTCAGAATTGTGAAATATAAACTCGCAATTGCGAGTTATAAAGTCCAATTCTATGGGGAGAAAAAAGACTGACTTTTTTCCTCTCAGAATAGTTTATATCTCACAATTCTGACTTTATAACACGCAATTGCGACTTTATATCACGCAATTCTGACTTTATAACACGCAATTGCGACTTTATATCACGCGATTCTGACTTTATATCTCGCAATTCTGACTTTATAACACACAATTGCGACTTAATTTTACGCAATTCTGACTTTATATCTCGCAATTCTGACTTTATATCTCGCAATTCTGACTTTATAACACGCAATTGCGACTTTATTTCACGCAATTCTGACTTTATATCTCGCAATTGTGAGAAATAAAGTCAGAATTGCGAGATGTAAACTTGCAATTGTGAGAAAAAAAGTCAGAATTGTGAGATAAAAAGTCACAATTATTATTATTTATTTATTTATTTAGTGGCGGAAACAAGCTTCCATAGTTTTCAACTTTGATAATGAGAAGAAATGTTGTTTTTAAACACCAAATGAGCATTTAAGAATGATTTCTGGAGATCATTTGAAGACTGGAGTAAGGATGCTTTTAAAATTCTGTATATTAAGATAGAAAACGATACTCGGTTACTAACGTAACCTCGGTTTTCTCTAGAGAGGGAACGAGTATTGCGTAAGTTTAGCTTACGCTACGGGAAAGATTCATCTTCTCGAGATACTGAAGCCAAAAAATTATCCTTAATTTTTGTATACCTTGTCAACGCAGTGTAGCAGCTAGAAGACCTAGAGCAGGCTATCTTGCGTGCTCACTGGCTGCCCTGCGGGCAACTGCTGCAGCCTACCAGTGAGCCGGGCGTGACATCACGCCCAATGAAGGGCGCCCGCGCCTTCATAGCGTCACAGCCCGCCAGAATGGGCGTGGCTTTAGCCTATAAAGGAATGGGCTGTAGGCTGCTTCCCTGGTTTTTGTCGACTGAAGCGAAGTCGCTCGTGGCGCGAGCACGGCCGGTTACGCAATACTCGTTCCCTCTCTAGAGAGAACCGAGGTTACGTTAGTAACCGAGTATCGTTCTCTTACGAGAGGTTCTCTCGTATTGCGTAAGTTTAGCTTACGCTACGGGAACACTTTGTCAACGCCGTGCGCGCCAAGCATCCACATGAGACCCCGAACTTTAGGGGGAACCCCATAAGTGGAAGAATAAGGTGGCCGGCCATTTCGTGGGCCATCACTTGTACATAAGCACACATAGGGAATACAGAGCAGCGCGGGCGCGGGGTCTGTATAGGCACATGGCATAATCCCTTTAGTGCAGCTCAACTAGGAGAGCTGAGTCATGTGAGAGTGATCTGAGCAGGAGATCTGGGCAGAATACATCTCTCGTTCAGACTGACAGCAGTTTAGCCTGCAAGGCGGGAACTTCTAGGTTATAGAACCTGACAAAGGTAGACGGGGAGCTCCAGCCCGCCGCTACACATATGTTGTGGATAGAAATCCCGCTGGACCATGCCCACGAAGAGGCCACGCCTCTCGTGGAATGAGCCCTGATGCCCAGAGGGCATTGCAGATCCTTCGACGCATAAGCGGCCGCTATAGCGTCTACTATCCATCTGGACAGGCTCTGTTTTGAGGAGGCGAAACCCTTGGTGCGCCCACCAAACGAAACAAAAAGCTGTTCCGAGCGCCTGAAGGAGGCGGTGCGCGTAATGTAGACCCTCAGCGCTCTGACGGGGCAGAGGAGGTTCACATCACTTTCACTGTCAGATGCTGTGAGAGCAGACAGTGAAATAACTTGCGCTCTGAATGGAGTGCCCATCACTTTAGGGACATAGCCGTGTCTAGGTCTGAGGATGACTTTAGAGTCATTTGGTCCAAACTCAAGACACGACGCGCTGACAGACAGCGCATGTAGATCCCCTACGCGTTTTACTGATGACAGCGCAGTCAGAAAAAAACGTTTTCAGTGATAGATATTCCAACCCCACGGAGTCTAGTGGTTCGAAAGGAAAAGCTTTCAGGGCCTCGAGGACCAATGAAAGATCCCACATAGGAACCGACGGGGGGCGCGGCGGATTCATCCTTCTAGCTCCTCTAAGGAAGCGGATGACCAACTCATGTTTCCCCAGTGACTGGCCGTGCGTTGGTTCTGCAAACGCTGCCACGGCCGCCACGTACACTTTGAGCGTGGAAGGGGACCTTCCCTTATCCAACAGCTCTTGTAGGAAAGTGAGCAGATGCGCCACCCCGCATGTCCGCGGGTCCAGACCTCTGTCGGTGCACCAACCGGAGAACACCGACCATTTAGACGCGTAGAGCCTTCTCGTGGAAGGGGCTCTAGACTGCGTGATCGTGTTCATCACTCCTTCTGGCAGGGTAACGAGTACCCGTTGATCAGCCATGCATGCAACGACCAGCGCTCTGGATGGGGATGCCAGATCGTGCCGCGAGCTTGAGAGAGGAGATCTGCCCTCACCGGAATCGGCCACGGAGCTGTAAGTGACAGCTGTGTTAGTTCCGGGAACCAAATCTGATCCTCCCAACGCGTGGCTATGAGGAGCACCGAGTTGCGCGTTTCCCTGATTCTCTTGATCACCTGTGGTAACAGAGAGACCGGAGGGAAAGCATATAGCGGGAGGCTGGGCCAAACCTGGGCCACCGCGTCCTCGTCCTTCGAGAAGAACATTGGGCATTGAGCGTTGTCTTTTGACGCAAATAGGTCGACTTCCGCTCTGCCGAATAGGCGCCACAGTTTCTGGACCGTTTGGGGGTGCAAGGACCATTCCCCTGGGGGGACATTGTCTCTGGACAGTCTGTCCTGGCCGTCGTTCAGATGGCCAGGCACATGCGCCACCCTCAGCGAGCGCAGGTGTATCTGAGACCAAATAAGGAGGCGTTCCGTCAGATTGCAGATATTTCTGGATCTGACACTTATATAGGAAACCACAGATGTGTTGTCCGAACGGACAAGAACATGCTGGCCCTGTATGAACGGGAGGAAGCACTGCAGTGCGTTCTCGACCGCCATCATTTCCAGACAGTTTATGTGAAACTCCTTCTCCCGGTCTGACCACTAGCCAAAGGCCGGTCTGCCCTCGAACAGCGCTCCCCAACCTGAGTTGGACGCGTCTGTTGAGATGACTTTCCGGTGAGAGACGGTTCCCATCGTTACTCCCTGCTGGAACCAGCTGGCCGCTAACCAGGGCTGCAGAGCTGCTATGCAGGCCTGAGTCACTCTGATTTTCCGACCGCCAGACACCCAGGCTCGGGGGGGGCACGCGAGCATTCAGCCAGCGTTGGAGCGGGCGCATGCGCAGTAGGCCCAGCTGGAGCACCGCTGCAGCTGATGCCCTACTGCCCAACATCCTCTGAAAAATTTTCAGAGGCAGGAAGCTGCCCTTCTGGAAAGAAGCGGCCAGGTGGCGAACACGGCGCGCGCGCTGTGTCGACAAACGAGCCGTCATGGTTACCGAGTCCAGTTCTATTCCTAAAAAGGAAATTGACTGGCTGGGCAGTAATGAGCTCTTGGTCCAGTTGACCGTGAGACCCAAGCTTTCCAGATGACTGAGAAGCACTGTTCTGTGAGATAGAAGCTCTGTCTCTGACTGTGCCAACATCAGCCAATCGTCCAGATAGTTCATTATACGCAGCCCCTGACTTCTCAGGGGGGCGAGCGCCGCGTCCATGCACTTTGTAAATGTACGGGGTGCCAGGGACAGGCCGAACGGCAGGACGGTGTATTGATATACCTGACCGTCGAAGGCGAATCTCAAAAATTGCCTGTGACGGGGTACTATCTGAATCTGAAAATATTCATCCTTCAGATCTAGAGAGATAGACCAGTCCCTCGGGCGAACGTGCACGAGGATTTTTCTGGTCGTAAGCATTTTGAACGTACTTTTCGCAAGCACTTTGTTCAAATGTCTCAGATCTAGGATGGGTCTGAAGGCTCCGTCCTTCTTGGGCACGAGAAAATAACGGCTGTAAAAGCCTGACTCGCTTAGAGAAGGCGGTACCCTTTCTATAGCCCCTTTGCACAGCAGCTTTGCTATTTCTGCGTGAAGTAGGTGTGCTACTTCCGCATTCACTATTGTCGCGGTCCGGGCTCGAAAGCGTGGGGGACGGTGAATGAATTGTAGTGTATAGCCCTGCTTTATTGTGCTCAATACCCATTCTGAAATTCATGGGATGTTCTCCCACGCGGCTATGTGAGCCGCTAGAGGGCGAATGGCCTCCGGGTTCAGACCGCCATTTGCTCGCTTGTGAAACTGAACCGGAGCCGAGAGCACAGCGCGCGCGCTCTCGGTTCTGGGCAATGGCGGCTCGCTGACAGCCGAAACCGGCTGATTTATGTGAGATGTCCCGATCATAGGGGATGGGGAACAAACTTTTACCACATTTTGAACGTTTGAATGTAGGCACGGGACCTACATTAACACAGATGATGCCCGTCCGGGTCATGCAGAGAGCTCGAGAGGGCTCTGCATGACGCGCGAACGGGGACACGAGGGCGGGGTAGCTCTCTTGTAACGTAAAGAGAGCTAGCCGCGTGCTAGTACGTGTCCCTCGGCCTCATCCTCAGATGCGACGGCAGTGAGGCTTGTGAGCGGCAGCTGCGCGTCGGTGAGGAGGGGCGGGGGGTTGAAGGCTTCGAGTCGAGCCCGCAGGGTCGACAGCGGAAGCGCTTCACAGAGCTCGCAGCCCCCGGAAGCGAGGGAGAGCTCTGCGTGTTCCAGGCCCAGGCAGAGAGCGCAGATCAGGTGGCGGTCTCCGGCGCTGAGCGGGGCTCTACACAAGCCGCAGGAAGTGCGAGGCATCTTGAAAAAGACGCTCGCTGCTCTTTTAGAAAATAATCTAAATAGCAAGGCAGAAAGGATAGCGTAGCTCGCACGGATGGCTGAAGGTGGCGAAGATGGCCGGCTTCCTCAGCGCTGTCCTAAGCTGGCTGTTCGCTGTTCGACGGCGGCGGTGGCTTCTCTCAGATCCAGCGATGTGAAGAGCTCGCTGAAGAGACAAAAATCAGGGAAGCAGCCTACAGCCCATTCCTTTATAGGCTAAAGCCACGCCCATTCTGGCGGGCTGTGACGCTATGAAGGCGCGGGCGCCCTTCATTGGGCGTGATGTCACGCCCGGCTCACTGGTAGGCTGCAGCAGTTGCCCGCAAGGCAGCCAGTGAGCACGCAAGATAGCCTGCTCTAGGTCTGCTAGCTGCTGCACTGCGTTGACAAGGTATATTTTTGGCTTCAGTATCTCGAGAAGATGAATCTTTCCCGTAGCGTAAGCTAAACTTACGCAATACGAGAGAACCTCTCGTAAGAGAACAGTTATTTTAAGTTGTAATTTCTTCTTACAATATTACTGTTTTTGATCAAGTGAATGCAATTGGCGAGCATTAGAGACTTCAAAAACAAAAAAAATGTATATGAAAATTAAATTCAAATGAGGTCCTGCACATTTAAAAGACACATTATTAGCTCCATATGTGGTTATTTTGGTGGATAAACACTCTTTCATTAACTTGGATTTATAAAGTTTTTGTAAAGTGAACTTTGTGCATGCACATACTTTAAGGATGAAACCTTTGTAAAATTTTATTAATGAGGTCCTGGGTGTTCGTTTGAGATATTCACCCTTGGCATATGAAGAAGATGTGGGAGTTTCTCAGTTTGACTTTACACCTGATAATGTGTGCAAACCTGTCTGGAATTTGACTGCAGATAATGTGTTGGTATTGTGTGTGTGCACTGATTTAAATCTTTGGTTGAACAGCTGTGTTTGGACAAGATTTTTTACCATGACCTTTAATACGAAGGCCCCTTTAATATGGGTTGCGCGGTAGGCATGCGGGGAAAAGAAAATCTTTGAAAGCGTGTCAGCTCCACCAGAATCCGTAGACCCAATCTTAGCTAACGTCCTCAGTATGTGTGGTCAGTAAGGGCCCAGCAGGATTATGCTAAACCTAAACCTAGTGGCTGTGTTTTTCATCTCACTTTTCTCAACTCTAAGAATGTTGTTATGTCTGAGCAAACCACTTTATGAGAAATGCTTAATTCCCAACAGCCATGTTGTGTTCCTGTTAGTGTACAAAAGCTGAAGTGCTGCAGTGAGATCTGGCTGGTTAGCTTCAAATCTGAGTGCTTTATCAAAATAAACTTTTTCCTTGGTGAAATGTGTTAGCGATGGTGTGGAGATGGGTTCAACAGTCTCTCATGGGCTCCGAGCTCATTTACTGCATTCCACTTTAGGAGTGATGGAGCCAAGCTTCCGTCCTAAGATCATTTAGAATGAGACTGAAGTGTATTATGGTTTGTATAGAATTGGCTGGCTACAGTCTCCAGCTTCCATATGCCTGATAAATTGATTTGGGAATTGTGAGTTGTGACCAAATGTCCTGGTTAAAACAGTAAAACCTGAGATCAAGTATCAGGAATACAGT
Organism: Gila orcuttii; assembly: GCA_026230005.1. Classification (NCBI taxonomy): domain Eukaryota; kingdom Metazoa; phylum Chordata; class Actinopteri; order Cypriniformes; family Leuciscidae; genus Gila; species Gila orcuttii. The sequence goes on along the minus strand of JAPDVR010000018.1, from coordinate 29,744,913 downwards.
GTGAGAAAGTCCCCATAAGGAAAATGGATTAATAAACATAGTAAACAATGTCTTAATGAAATGCAGAAATACTTATAGTATTATTATTTTACTTAAAGTACTTTTGTATTTGCTTAATTCACATTAGATTGTATATAGATGACATTTTTTTATTAAATTACTGCAATTACCTTGATACATATTTTTTTTAGTCAGCATAAAGGCAGTATAACAAATAATACCATAATACAGAAATACGTATTATATGTAATTTATAAAAAAAAAAAACGTGTCTGTTTTAATAATCTACAAAGAATCCATTGTCACGGTACAGTTGTGTAAGAAGCTCACGAAGACGAGAAAATAACAAAAACAGTCTTTAATTCAAAACCCATGAAATTCTCTGGGAAACTGAATCACAACCATCTTAAAGGGATAGTTCACCCACAAATGAAAATTCTGTCAGTAATTACTCACCCTCATGTTGTCCCAACCCCGTAAGACCTTCGTTCATCTTCGTAACACAAATTAAGATATTTTTGATTAAATCTGAGAGCTGGATCACTCCTCCATAGGCTTCTAAGGGATTGAAAATTGCCGGCCCCGAAAAGTTATTAAAGACATCGTTAAAATAGTCCAAGTGACTACAGTGGCTCAATCTTAAGTTTATCAAGCGACGAGAATTTTCATTTTTGGGTGAACTATCCCTTTAACATGGACGTAACACTGATGAGAACGGACAGAAAATGAAGGAGAACTCGGGGTTTAAATGTATGGAACAAACAAAGGGAACTAATGAGATAATTAATTAGACAACAGGTGAACAGAATGACTTATCAAACAAATTCAGAAACTAGGTCACAGGGAACAACAAAACATAACATACATGTTACATCCATAAAAATAGACTTTGCAGTTCTTACTTGACTCAACCTGCAACAGTCTCACAAGTATGTGTTTGCCACTTGCTTGTGCCATTTTCCAAGCACAGAGCACCAAAAGGTTAACGGAAGTGCAGTAACCAGAATGTTTCTGGAGAAAATTATTTCTAAAAGCAGCCTAGAAAGTTTTCTCATTCACAGATGCTGATCTGTTGACTGAGAGAACTTTTCGGACAGAACCAAAGCAAGTAGCCTTTTTGCAAAATACATTTTTTTCATGCTTTTTCTCTTCCTGGAAGTATGGCACAGCTGTCCCAGAGAGAGATTTAATATTGGCCTCTCAACACCCCAATGTTTTCCTCTCTGGAGGTAAAGGCAGATGAGGGGAGACTGAGATCCAGTAGCTCTCAATGTGCTTGGGTGTGTCTGTCATTGTCTGGCCTGATTTTTGGTGGAGAGGACTAGTAGAGCTGATTCTCAGCCAGCTCTTTGTTTAAGATTTACAACAGACGCAGAGGTGCATTATGGATCTGATTGAACGAGGCGCCAGAAAAAGACAACAAGCTTTGGTGAGAATGAGAGCTCAATGCACCGAATGGGTGCTTTGTTTTGTCGGCTAGTTGTTTCTGCCTCATTCTGTCTCTTTCTCATGCACATTTACCCAAAAGAAACAACCGGGAGAGCTATTCTTAACTCTGTATTATCTCAAATATTAAATAGTATTAAGTTGGCAGAGATTTTCTTGTTCTAATGATAATCTTAATGTCTTTGTTGACCACTGTTGAGGTAGATCAGGAGGTTATGATCTAATTTTTCATCTTCATCCTCAGATGATGCGCTACAGCAGATCAGAGAGCATTTTGGGATTATGACTCACTTTCTCTGCGTCCTATTTATATCTGCCAAAGTTCTCCAAATCCATGAGCAATTACTCAGTCAGTCCCTTTGGACTGCTTTCCTGCCTCGTCCTGTAGATATGTAAGAGTTTAGAATGCAGTTTGATTAGAAAGACTGTCCTGAGACGTGTCCCCAGATCGGAGGTTTCTTGAAAACTTTAAAAGGGTTTCTGAGCTCATTAAACATTGTTTACCTAGAGTGCTTTGGTGCTGGAAAGTCTCTGGAGACAATGAAAACTTTATGGCGTTTTTCTGTTTTTGCAGCATGTCTGACCACACAATACTGACCATTTTGTATCATATAAAGGATTAGTTCACAAATAATGATATTTCTCTGCATTTACTCACCCTCATGTTTTTCTAAACCTGTATGACTTGCAATTACATTTTTGAAAAATACCATAGACACTCTTCTCCACGTAAGGAAATTGAGTTACAAAATGACATGCAGTAGAAGCACTATTTAAGTATTATAAAAAAAAATTAAATGCTTTATTCCAAGCCTTCTGAAGTCTTATGATGGTTTTGTGTGAGATGTATTCACAGACATTTTTGACATCCACCCTAGCTTTCCTTTGGCCGATTTGTGAACGAATCATATGAATCAAATACTTTCAGTGAATCAACTGATCTAGATTGCAAAACCCCTCAGATGTTTCATTTTGTCTTTTCTATTCATGATGTTGTTGACAAAAATAGAGAAAGGGATGGATGCTTCAAGAGACAGCTGTCATTGTGAAAACCGTGAGCAAATCCCTTTGTGTGTTTGAATGATATGTATGCATGGCAGCACTAGGCAGCAATGCAGATCTCTGTTCTTCTTACACTGGGTTGAGTGACAGGCTGGCTCTCTACAGTGCCACACTGCAGGGTTTACCCATCCTGTTTCCAATGCTTGGGTGTCTGGGACCTCTAATATTGCATCAAAATCTGATGGGATCTCTGCCCTCTTTTTTTCATTGGGGATTTAGTTGGTGGCTCTATACTATTCTTTCAATTGTTCTGCTGACTGGATGTATAACATGAGAAACCACTGAATTGCCACTGTAGTCCGTTCAAAAGTCCAGTTTTTTTTTCTCAAAGTTGCTGTTCTGAAGAGAGACACGGTTGTGGGTGTGCAGTTCATTGGCTATTGATTTTGAATAGCCATGTTTGAATATTTTTCTTAGTATTTCATTGGGAGAATTAGAGGCCACGGTGTTACCACATCATTAGCTAACTGATCCCACAAGGGTTGTTATTTTCTTTTCTGATCTTTGAGAGTTGTGTTTGGCTGTGGAAACAACTACGAAGAAACAATAACAGTCTCAGGGCCACACTGAGAAGGAAAAAACCCTTCTATGATGGGCTTGAGGAGCAGTTGGATGGCCCCCTCTGCAGGCTGAAGTGGAGTGCATTAGCTAGCAGCTTTATTTGAAATATAAAAGAGTTATTTAAATTTGTAGCCTGTGATGATTTGGACCATTTTAATTTCCATTTTGTAAGGATTCTTTATACTTGTCTTTTGACTTTTGTAATTCCTTTGATATTATCTTTAATTTTGTTGCGTTTCTTGAGTTCTGAAGAAATATATATTGATGTTTCTGTTATGCACAGGTATGGGGTGAACTGCCTTATCCAGTTTGAGGATTTTGCCAACACCAACGCCTTCCGTCTATTGAGTAAATACCGCAACAAGTACCTCACGTTCAATGATGACATCCAAGGTATGGGCACTAAAAGAAATTTGAGTTCCACACTTGTTTTTAGTCTCTCTTGCACTAAATGAAAGCACAGACAACACATACAGTAAAAGTTATGATTTAGGTCAATTAAAATGTCATAATGTTATGCTTTAGCTGGTTCCTAGTCTGTAGTGCAGTCAGTTTGAGCGAATGCTAAAATCAATGATTGTAAGTTACTCATTCACAACACATCTCTCACTCAGATTTTCCTTCATACTGTTGCTTAAATCCCTCTTATATTTATGATTCGATAAATCTTGAGTCTATTTTCTACCATCTACCTCTCTAACTCTATCCTTTTTTTACATTATCATTGCAGACACATTCCAATCATCAACTACAACACAATCTTATTGTTTGAAATTTAGTTTAACCATAGTTAACCATATGTGTCCACCGGAGTGGAAAAGTGAGCATAGCTGATCGGCCGTATCCAATTTATTCTAAATGGAAGCTGTTGACATTGTAGTTAATTGGAATACTTTTATCATTCAAATACAGTTTGCACATTTTTAACGTGTCCAGGCCAGTGGTTTTCAAACTTTTTTACTTGAAGGTCCCCCATTGTCCAACATAATACAACATAATATTTGATTTATTAATTTATATATATCAGTCCCTCCAGAAAAATGCTATTATGCGATCGCATGATTTAGTGCATAATCAGCCAAAGTCCGCATATTTATGCGGGGGCCGCATTTTTTCATATACGCCGCACTTTCGCCGCATAAATTAACGATTTCCATGCAAAATATGCGGGGTTTGCATGATTTCATAATCCTCGCATTTTCGTTGCAAAAAAATGTCACATATATCTTAGCAGAAAGTTGAAAAATGTTGCGTTTGCTTCACACAAGAGCAGCCATTTCCCCCTGTTGCCATGGGAACTTTATGAAGTGACGTAATTACGCGAAGTGAACATCGAAAAGCTGTAAAACAGGAGCACACTTTATTTTTTTATATTTTAGTTATTAATTTTTACAGAAGTTGTAGCATATTCCTTTTGTAAAGCTACAGAACTTGTTTGACTCATCAATGTTTTGTAAGTTTGATGTGTTTATTAAGGTCTGAAATAAAACAAGATGAACTGAAATATTCCAGCACTTTCTGTGATGTAGTATGCTTGCTTATCATAGTAAGTAATAAGAAATGACTCTTTACATTAAGGTAGTATCCTAGTGAGAACAGGGTGTTGGGGGGATCACTTTTTTTTCTCTTTTTCATCAAACCGCAGTTTTTGCAAGTTCCCGCAATTTTTGCAAGTTCCCGCAATTTTTGCAAGTTCCCGCAATTTGATCGCATAAAATTGCATAAATATCCCGCATATTCCATCGCATTTTTTAAGCAAACGGGCCGCATAATCAAGGATTTTTGCCCGCAACAATCACAAAAAAACTCAGCGTTTTTCTGGAAGGACTGATATATGGGCCATACAGAAATAAAGTTTAGAATTCTCCAACTGTTATCATGGATGTAAGTAATTATTTTATTGACCGTGCATTGAAAGCAAGATAGACTTCACTGAAGACAGCCACACTGCTGTACATTTAACAGACTCGTCCCCAAATCAGCAGTTCTCTAAAGTTTTGAGTGGATTTCTTCTTAGACAGGGTGAGAATCTCTTAACAGCTGCTTATCTCACTCCTTTGACAATTCCTCCAGAAATTCACCTCCATATAAACTCCACCTTGGTGTCTAGAATTGAGTTTCTTTTATGAAAACTTTTATGTCCAGTTTTTCTTCTAACCACAGAGATTAGATAAATTCAGTAAAAGATATTTGTGTTTCCTGTCCCGTAGGTACTGCTTCTGTGGCTGTGGCGGGACTGCTGGCTGCCCTTCGCATTACCATGAGCAAAATGTGCAACCATACCATCGTGTTTCAGGGTGCAGGGGAGGTGTGTGTGTCGGCTGCACAGATCCGCATATAACCGTTTTCAATGCCAGTTGTTCCAGACAGTGTTTTGATGGTGGCTAACCCATTTTGATTCATATGGTGGTTCATCTTGTCTGTCAATAAAACTATTTAAAAATGTATGAAATTATTTTTTTAAGATGTATGGAAGTCAAGCTGTGAGATTTTTATTGAATTATTGTGAAGCTGAGTTGGCCTTTTAAGATCTGTATGTGAAATGTATATCTATTGATTTAACAGCATTTTTATGTTTTCAGGCTGCAATGGGCATAGCTGAGCTGATCATTATGGCGATGGAGAAGGAGGGTCTTCCTCGTGAGCAGTGTATAAAGAAAATCTGGATGGTGGACTCTAAAGGACTTATCGTCAAGGTGAGGATGACAAGATCAATGATCAAGGATGTTGACGTTCAAAAACACACCATGTGATTTGAATTGGAATTTACACTCTTCCCATTCAGTCATGTTCATTGATTGTCCATGAACATTAGGTCTTCGTCAGAAAAGATGGTAGAATTCAATAGATGATTTTGTTATTTCAAGCTTAACAGATCGTTTGGCCATGTTAGATTAATAAAGACAAAGAGGTCAGGGAGGTTGTGATAATAATACTTTCATTCAAGTGATCTGTGGTACACACCAGTTGCTGTCCAACTCTTTGGAGTAAGAATCTTTCTCAAGGGCAGGATGGTGATGGAGGAGCTTTGTGATCTTAGCAGTTTTCTCATGCCTTGCTCCTTTCCGCTTCTCTGAAGCCTGGGGCTGTATCACTTAATGGCTCAGATCCTAAAGGGGAAGGCTGTCACCATTCGGATTAGATGCCGTTAAGCATGAAATAAAGGAAAATACTTTCCATTAACAGATTATATAAATACATGCATATTTTGCATATATCATGCATTTTTTATTTTAGCTAGTTTTATGTTAGGTTATTATTTATCTGACATACTAGTTTCTTATCCAAAGAACATGGTATTGTCTCTTTTTATTGCTTTAAATTAATACTAGTGTGTCCTTTTTTGAGTGTGTGTCTGACAAATAAGCCAAATCTAAAAATTTGAATTTCATCTTATTAAATACTAATATATCAAACCAAATGCCATGTGCTAGACCGTTTGATCCTGGACCTTTTTTCAGTGCTAACTAGGCATTTCTGTGATTATTTTGTATTAGTAGCTGTGTGAAGTCAGTTCCTTTCACTAAGGTGAAGATGTAGTTCATCACATTAAATATGGATGAGTTCCACTAACATTTGACAGCCAGAAACGGTATATACGTATATTGCCTAATCATTAAAAATCGAACCAACTTTTTTCATTAAAATTAAAGGCAGATATATAGATAAAAATGTAAAAAAAAATTATACTTTATCTAATGCAATGACATTTATACTTTTTTAAAGTGTGACATTTTTAAGTGTGTATATTTTAGACACTGAGCAATGTTTTTATTGCCCATCTGGCAGATCATACACACTTTATTATCTGTGTAGAGAATCTGTGTTCATTATGAATTGCGGTGAGTTGTGCTATCGTATTTTCCTGATACGCTTTAATTTTCTAATTTCTAATTAATTTTTATCTTTTTATCTGTCAATTGTCATCTCTCTGTCCCACATTAAGGGTAGGGATCACCTCACCCACGAGAAAGTGAGGTTTGCACATGAGCATGCACAAATGAAGAAGCTTGAGGATGTTGTGAAGGAGCTGAAACCCACTGCTTTAATTGGTATACATGTACTGTAAATAAATACATATACACTGCTGTTGCCCCAGCACTCCCTATGAGAACTATTGGACTCAAATACTTCTCATCATCTCCACAGGGGTGGCAGCTATCACTGGTGCTTTCACAGAGGAGATAATCAAGGCAATGGCTTCCTTCAATAAGAGACCTATTATCTTCGCTCTAAGCAATCCCACCAGCAAGGCGGAGTGCACCGCTGAGCAGTGCTACACACTCACTGAGGTGCTTTTGAAGGAGTCGCATGTGTACATTTATGTCAGAAAATTAAAAATTTGGTTTAATTTTTGCTTGTTTAATATTGCAGGGAAGGGGGATCTTTGCAAGCGGGAGTCCCTTTGATCCGGTAATTCTTCCCGATGGCCGGAAGTTTTACCCCGGTCAGGGCAACAACGCTTATGTGTTCCCTGGAGTGGGGCTGGGGGTCACCGCTTGTGCTATGAGACACATCTCTGAGGATATTTTCCTCATTACGGCTGAGGTGATCAAATCTCCCTTGCTCTTTTCTGTCCTAAATCTGTTTTTACCAAGTTAACTGTTTCTGGAAACTTTCACTCTAATCAAATTTTTTTAATTGTAATCTGTTGTCTCCGTCTTTCACTCTCTTTTTCTTAGGGCTTGCTATTAATACATTGTTCCTGATTAGATTCAATATAGATTAACTATAATCTCTAAACTATTTAAAATTATACAATGAACCTCTAACTGTACATTGCAAAAATATTAATATTAACAGGGATCAACCTATGATTTTGTTTGTTTAAAACAATTAAATAGTAGCGAACTTTCACTAAATATGGTTAAAAACGGCACATAACAGTAGCTGACAGTCTGAAATTTATCATAACAGTTTTGGTGGGTTAGAACTTGCATATTATGTCACATCTCACTAAAGTTACACAAAATGGCACCAGCCAGATGACAATTTTTAACACGTTTGGAACAAATGTATCTATGTACAATATAAGATTTTTATTTTGTTTTTTTTCCATATGTCTAGTGATAGGAAAAGGCTTGCATGCCCTGAAATTTTGGATGCACATAAGGGTACATTCACCTGACAACGATGTACTACTAAAAACAGAAAAGTTTTTCTTTTGTGTTTTTCGCGAACAGATGATACCATTGTCAAAACAATACCCATTCACACTGATCTGCGAAAACGACTAAAAACACTTCATTATGCATGCCAGGCTAATAGTTGGCGATGTTAATTTGTAAAGAAACACTACGCAATACTACGTAATATGCAAACCTTTATATTTGCGTTTTTGTAATTTACGATAACGTAAAAGACAATAACGGTATCCTATTCAAAAACTTGCACTTTGAATCCCATTTATAAGTTTTGGTTTTCAGGCCCCCAAAATAGCTTTGTCGTGTAAATGAACGGCCAAAACTGCTGAATTGTGTTGTAAGTTAAAAACTTCCACTTAATATAGCCATAGAAGCTGGCGTGACATTAAAAAATAAAATTTAAATTAAAAAAAAAAATTATTTGCATCCAAAAGACATTTTTAAGGGTGAAAAATGTATCATGAATATTAATGCTTAGGTTTCAAGAAAATAAAATACCACAACCAATATAACACAATCAATATAGTGTGCATATGTATATCCATCCTTGCATTCATAATCAGAAAATAACTTTTTTTTTCTCAGCCCTACTTTTTTGTCTCTCTGTATTTATATGCTCGTAATAAACCATAAAATCCCATTTCAATATGCGAACATCTCCCATTTTATTACTGCAAGCAATGTCATCTTGTATTTTACTGAACTTATCGGTCAAGCTGTCCTCTGTGCTTTACCTGACATCAGCCAGACAGTGTTTTAGTCAGGTATTGTGAATGGTTGCATCAGACTGTGTAAACAAAACTTCTTTTTGAATGTCAATGAACCACAGCCCTGTCATGCTGGAAACAGACCATTGGAGCATAGAAAGGTTAGCCATGGCCTTATGTTAAATCAGCATGTGCTAATGAGGGAGATTTATGTTTTTAGAGAAGCTCAAAGTAGAATGATCTACTAAGAGCGTGAGCGGGATCACTTCTCCTGCAGTCTGTGGACAACTCCAGTGAATCTGCTGTCTGGATATCTGAACTTCAAACAGCATCCAGCAGCAGGGAGAATGCTTAATATCTCTATCCCCGCTGGTCGTACTAGGCTTTTGTATATTTCAATAAGTTATGGTTCTGTGCTATCAAGTCTCAGGAAGGTCTATAATCACTAACTGCAGCAACCCAATGTGACCTGAAATGAGAAGTGGTGAAGTGGTGAACAAAACAAACCATCTGAGACCATTAGAGGGAGATACAGGAAATTGATGTAAATAAAGCAACTATGATAACGAGCAACCAGAACAATGAGCGACTGCAGCTGATGGTAGCTAAAGAATTTAGTTGTCTTAAGTAGTTCTAAATTGGAAAATGACAAAAGCTAATTGTGATAATTATTCTGTGTTGTGGTCAAGGTTGCAGTAACTCTAATTAGAGCCAAACAGAGCCAAAAGGTTTGTTTGGGCTCTAGAGGTATTTTCAAAGAAAGAAATGATCTTGAGGGCAGCACAACATGGCACCATGACTGTGCTTTGGTTTTAGTTTAATTAAAGCTGCAAGACCTAGACCTTCTAGTTATTATTTATTCAAAAGAGACTTGTTATTCTGCATCACACAGCATTGTTTTAGTATTATTCATATAATACAATTTATTCATATTTTGAATTCGCTTTTTACATTTTTTAGTAACACATTTTACTGATCTTCTTATGTAATATTTATATTTTATTTTAGCTTTATTTAAATTACTGAGATTTTTTTTGTTTTAAATGTTAGTCTTATTTTTAGTTAACAACACAGGCTGAAAAAAAATCTAGCCAAAATAAATGTTTTAGTTATTATTTTAGTCTCTTGTTTGTTTGTTTTGGGGGTATGGATCTGGCTGATCTCAGGCAAGAAAAAAACACATTACTGCCTACACAATCCAGGTATGTAAGCAGTGGGAAAGCTGGGATGAATATTTGATGCAGGTCTATCAGAAAAACAAACAACAGAAGAATAATTAGGTTCATACTGTTTGTCAGTGTATAGAAACGGTGTAATTAGACATATTGTCCACATGTTAAGTCCATAATAATCACCAGTTTGTGCTGTGTTTACAGACTATAGCAGAACTGGTGACTGAGAAGGATCTTGCTGAGGGGCGTCTGTATCCTCCTCTCAAAAGCATCCAGGAGGTTTCCTTCAAGCTGGCTGTTAAGGTGGGCTTGACTCAATAACATCTCAAGCCACAGCCGTGATTCATGCATGTCGCCATTTACAAATTCTAATAATTTTTATATGCATCATGACAGATTGTGGAGTACGCCTATAAACACAAAATGGCAACACTGCACCCGGAGCCGCACGATAAAGAGGCTTTTGTTCGTTCGCTCATCTACAGTACAGACTACAACGAGTTTGCGGTGGACTCGTACGGCTGGCCTGAGAATGCCATGAACGTCCAAACGTGCAAACTGTGACCACCAAAAACACACAGACCAGAATGAGATTTATAACATGACACTTCTGTTTTAAATGTGATTTCTTGACAGAATTAGAATGATTATCTGCAAACAGTACTGTAAACCAAAAATAGCCTTAATAAAATGTCATTTATTGTAATTTTGTGAGAGTATGTTATTTATTACACTGTATGGAATTCTTTACGATTTACCATTGTCCATAAGTATGTCCTTTAGGATGCATGAAGGAACATATGCCTACAGCATGGCACGATCATTATAATTATGAACTGTTCATGTTGGGCTATAAAAAGGACTGTGCCTTATAAAGCCATTAATTATCAAGCACCTTATCCTAATGAGTCATTCTCTTCAATAAAAGTGATATTCTGGCACCAGATTTATAAAGAGATTTTTTTTCTCATACATATGATTTTAACACCATAATCAATTAGATATTTCCACTGGAAATGACTCATCTTGAGCAAATCCTGTAGCAGTTGTTTATCTTAAAAACAGGACTTGATGAGCCGTCATGACTGCCAGCTGAGTGCTTTATTGAGGCTTCTGTTATGCCATTTTTTATTACAATGTTTTACTGCTGATGTAAAGAAACAAATTTGTCTGAATTATATATATAGGCCAATATATTTTTTAAAAAATGTTCACATTTAAACCCGAAGAATATATGGACAAAACCCAAAGTGCCTTTAAAAATGAGGCTAAATTTAAAGTTATTATGTAACTTATTTTCTTCCAAAACGTGTTTTGCTGGTTTTCGCTGGAAATTGCATACATAGGCCTACATCTGCCTGTGTGTGTCTCGTCATATCTGTAAACGAAGGCTGTGTTCGACATTACCCGTCTAACGCTGTTCGTTGTTGTGGGAAGAAGGCGGGAACCGACGAACGTTCACAGACTTTAATACAAATACAATAAATTAAACAAATACAAAACGAAAGTAAAAGACAGCAGCTCCTCATGGACGACTGCTGTCACATATAATAAAAACAAACAAAACACCAGTCCAGGCCTGTCCTCTCGATCTCCACACATTGTTTGAGTGGAAAGCTATTTGTTGTCGTATCCCGTTCGAAACCATAGTGGACGTTAACGACTGCACTCATTCAAACCCGCAATGCATTGCTATAATGAGTGATGTAGGCTACGCTCGGCTCAGCGGCTAGAGAATATGTACTGTGAGGCTTGTGCAACAACAGTAGGCCTATAATACATTTTGTTTATCTTAATCAATCTACTGTAAAGTGAAGCTCTCACTCTTTGCCCGTCTCCAGCCCTATTTGGAAGGTCAAACAGAAGTCTACTTGCTGATCTAACCATTACATGACTGCAGTAGCCTAAAACTGGTTCTCCAAACAGAATACATTGTGTAATTTTTCCTGTCATCAATGTAAACACTCCTCTTGTTATACACCACTGCAGATTGGCACACCATATCTTGCCATATCTTGGACGTATGGCTTTTGTCACATACTGTTTTTCGTCTACTATATAGTAGGGAAGTATGCGATTTCAGACACAGCTTATATCTCACTTTTGCAATTTGTTGCACATTTTACCAAGTGCTGAGATCTGTGCTGCTGGAACATGCTGTTCCTTTGAGAGTATAAAATTGTGGATTTCTGATGCATCATAGTTATAATTCAAGGCTGCATTCTTTAGCTGTACATCATTCCCATGGGATTCCCATGGCATGTTGATCATGTTTAATAAAAAGCTTCCTGAGAAGCAGATACATGTTAAAAGGAATCTAAATAAAGATAAGGAACTTACATTGAAGAAGTCTACAGCCCTCTTAGGATTCTAATATAAAAGGCTTTGATTAATTTTTTAATATTCTCAAAATAAGTTGTCTAACTCTGCCTGTCATTTCATATGATCTATAGGCAGGAGCAGTTATTTCTTACATTATTATAATCCTTATTTTTCAAAGCAAATGGTAAAAAATGTGTTTCTTCTTTGAGGAGAGTTGTTGTCTTTTTTATGAGCTTCACTGTATGTATAGTTTATGGCGCACTGATGTTGCACCATACCCAAGTAAAAAAAAAAAAAATTATTTAACAAAGATCACAGGGGATACATGTATCACACACAAATAAAAAACGCAAGGTAACGCAAGGCAGTAACGTACATACAGTAAGAGATAGTCTGCTAAAAAAATAAAATTATGAAACATTTAAAGCAATATAAATTAGTAGATAAAATAAATTGAATAAAAAAAGGGTCATCTTCAGAAAATCAGAATAACTTATAATGAAACCATAATTTTTATTAAACAACAGAGCAGTTTTAGTGGCTTTCTTGTTAGCTGATAAACAAAGAGAGTCATAAAATAACTGCAAATCAACACACAAAAAGCCTAAAATTGGGCTTAGAATCAGTGACTTTACATTTATGGAGATGAAACTGGCCACATAGAGTTAGCAGTTTTAATCTGTCATCCATCTCTTTTGACCCGGAGTCCCAAATCAAAAACAGTACAATAATAAAAAATAAAAAGTTTGTTATATAGTAAGCAGAGAAAATAAGCCAGGCTACTTCTTTCCAGAACTCCTTTGCATAATCACATTCAAAAAACAAATGTGGTTCTCTTACGAGAGGTTCTCTTGTATTGCGTAAGTTTAGCTTACGCTACGGGAAAGATTCATCTTCTCGAGATACTGAAGCCCAAAAAATTATCCTTAATTTTGTATTCATTGTCAACGCAGTGCAGCAACTAGCAGACCTAGAGCAGGCCATCTCGCGTGCTCATTGGCTGCCCTGCGGGCAACTGCTGCAGCCTACCAGTGAGCCCGCGCCTTCATAGCATCACAGCCCGCCAGAATGGGCGTGGCTTAGCGTATAAAAGTAGGGGCTGTAGGCTGACTTCCCTGATTTTTCGTCTCTTCAGCGAGCTCTTCGCATCACTGGATCTGAGAGAAGCCACCGCCGCCGTCGAACAGCGAACAGCCAGCTTAGGACAGCACTGAGGAAGCCGGCCGTCTTCGCCACCTTCAGCCATCCGTGCGAGCTACGCTATCCGGCGACGTATCCTTTTTTGCCTTGCTATATATTCTAGAAGAGCAGCGAGCGTCTTTTTAAAGATGCCTCGCACTTCCTGCGGCTCGTGTAGAGCCCCGCTCAGCGCCGGAGACTGCCACCTGATCTGCGCTCTCTGCCTGGGCCTGGAACACGCAGAGCTCGCCCTCGCGTCCAGGGGCTGCGAGCTCTGTGAGGAGCTTCCGCTGTCGACCCTGCGGGCTCGACTTGAGGCTTTCAACACCGCACCGCACAGTCACTCCGCCCTCTGTGGGACCGCGCAGGAAGAAGCGCCGTTCCCTGAGACAGCCGGAACCTGTGGCCACAGCAACGCGCTCGCCGGAGAACCTCCCTCGAGCCTCGCCTTCGCCTTCCCCGCCTCTCCTCACCGACGTGCTGCTGCCGCTTACGAGCCTCACTGCCGTCGCATCGGAGGATGAGGCCGAGGAACACGCCACGAGAGACTGCTGCTCCATCCTGGCATCGGACAGCGAGGAATGGTCGCTTTATTCCGCCGCCTCGTCGATCCAGGAATCCACCCGTACCCACGCTGGAGCTGATGCGGAACTGATGCGCCTGCTGACACAGGCTTTTGACCGCCTCGGGCTCGAGTGGTCGCTGCCAAAGGAACCCGCGCCGAACAGGCTCGACGGTTGTTTCCTTCAGAGTCGCCGCCGCGCAGCTTCAGCAACTAGGCCCGCTCCATTCCTGCCGGAACTTCATTCGGAGCTGACGAAGTCGTGGAGTACACCATTTTCCGCGAGACTTCAGTTACAGGCTTCCACGTCGCTCTCCCAAGTGGACGGCGCCGCCGAGAAAGGGTACACGGCTATTCCCCCTGTGGAAGAGGCGGTCGCAGCACACCTTTGCCCGCCCTCTGCGAGATGGCGGTCACGCTCAGCCCTCCCGTCTAAAGCCTGCAGAGCCACGTCCCCCTTGGTTGGCCGCGCTTATGCCGCCCCTGGCCAGGCCGCATCTGCTCTACACTCAATGGCTGTGCTACAGATCCTGCAAGCCGACCTCCTCCGTGAATGGGATGAGAAGGGCCGGGATCCAGCTGCGGTTACGGACCTGAGAAGTGCGACGGATCTCTCTCTCCGCGCCACCAAAACCGCAGCCCAAGCCATCGGACGAGCCATGGGCGCGTTAACTGTGAGGCACCTCTGGTTGACGCTCGTGGATATGAGGGAATCTGAGCGAGCCACCTTCCTGAACGCGCCGCTCTCCCCCACTGGTCTCTTCGGCCCAGCGGTGAACGGGATCGTTGACCGCTTCTCTGAGGTGCAGAAGACCACGCAGGCCATGAACCTCTTCCTGCCGCAACGCTCGAGTTCCGCCACAGGCCGCTCTCGCGAGAGACAAAGCCAGCCTCCTGTGCGAACCAGCACCCAGCGTCCAGCACAGCCTCAGCCTTCGCAGCGACGTCAGGGCGGCCGCCCTAGGTCGCGCTCAGACAGCCGTCACAGACCGCCTCCCCCCAGAGGGCCTCGGCAAAGAATTACGCTGAAGACTGAGCACACGAAGCCCTCCTAACAGAGAGAGAGAAAAGACGCGCGTGTCCCGCTACGGCCGGACCGCCGTCAAAGTTCATTTCCCTGTCAGTCCCCTTCAAACAGGCTACTGCAGTGGTTCAATTAGCAGCCAACGAGCCGGTTTATTCACCCTCTCGCCTGAACACAAACGCCATTTCACGGCGACCCACAGAAATCTCAAAAAGAGTATAATGTCTGGTGCGGCTCACGCCGTCAGTGTTTTAAGTGTAGTGAAAGTGCCCACGCCCCAGTGTTCACCCCTACACATAAGCACTCCGAATCCCGTGTCACTCAGAGAGTACACTCTCATAAAGTGCAGAAAAGCCGCTCGAGTGTTGAATGTAAGAAATGTGTCCACAGGTCTGTGCCCACTATCTGCCCGCTCTGTTACACGTTCAAAGAAGCAGGTTATGAATGTAAGTCTCGTGCCCGCCAGAGAGCGCTCACGCTTGCTAACACAAACCTCCCCCCGGGCTCCGCCCGCGCGTTTAAGTGTTATCACAAAACGCAGGGCGTTAATAAAACGCTCCCCATCCATTATGATCGGGGCGTCAGATGCAGTTGTAAGTCTCGTGTCCGTGTACACGCGCTCACGCTTACAGAAAGCTTTTCCGCCCGGAGCGCTGCTCGCGCGTCAAAAAGTGAAAAAAGAATGTTCCCCATCCCTTATGATTGGGACATCTCACATAAATCAGCCAGTTTCGGCTCTCAGCGAGCAGCCATTGCCCAGAACCGAGAGCGTGCGCGCCGCGCTTTCGGCTCCGGTTCAGTCTCACAAGCCCGCAAATGGCGGCGATCTGAACCCGGAGGCCATTCGCCCCCTAGCGGCTCACATAGCTGCGTGGGAAACTATCCCAGGGATTTCAGAATGGGTGCTGAGCACAATAAAGCAGAGCTATACACTTCAATTCATTCGCCGTCCCCCACGCTTTCAAGCCCGGACCACGACGATAGTGAATGCGGAAGTAGCACACCTACTTCACGCAGAAATAGCTAAGCTGCTGTGCAAAGGGGCTATAGAAAAGGTACCGCCTTCTCTGAGCGAGTCAGGCTTTTACAGCCGATATTTTCTCGTACCCAAGAAGGACGGAGCCTTCAGACCTATTCTAGATCTGAGACATTTGAACAAAGTGCTTGCGAAAAGACCGTTCAAAGTGCCCAGGAAAATCCTTGCGCACGTTCGCCCAAGGGACTGGTTTATTTCTCTAGATCTGAAGGATGCCTATTTTCAGATTCAGATAATACCCCGTCACAGGCAATTTTTGAGATTCGCCTTCGACGGTCAGGTATATCAATACACCGTCCTGCCGTTCGGCCTGTCCCTAGCACCCCGTACATTTACGAAGTGCATGGATGCGGCGCTCGCCCCCCTGAGAAGTCAGGGGCTGCGAATAATGAACTATATGGACGATTGGCTGATATTGGCACAGTCAGAGACAGAACTGCTATCTCACAGGACAGTGCTTCTCAGTCATCTGGAAAGCTTCGGTCTCACGGTTAACTGGACCAAGAGCTCGTTACTGCCCAGCCAGTCAATTTCCTTTCTAGGAATAGAACTGGACTCCGTGACCATGACGGCTCGTTTATCGACACCGCGCGCGCGCCGTGTTCGCCACCTAGCCGCATCTTTCCAGAAGGGCAGTTTTCTCCCTTTGAAAACATTTTTTCAGGATGTTGGGCTGTATGGCATCAGCGGTGCTTCAGCTGGGCCTACTGCGCATGCGCCCGCTCCAACGCTGGTTGAATACTCGCGTGTCCCGCCGAGCCTGGCTGTCTGGCGGCCAGAGAATCAGAGTGACTCAGACCTGCATAGCGGCTCTGCAGCCCTGGTTAGTGGCCGACTGGTACCAGCAGGGAGTAACGATGGGAACCATCGAGGGGCGGACTGGGACCAAAAAGTGGCCCAGGACTTTCTGGCCCACAGCAGCCCACCGTACGGTGGCCGAGAGAGCTGAACGCGCTGCAACTGAAGCAAACACGTGCAAATAGAAAAAAACGCGTGCAAATAGAAAAAAAATATCATCATCAGTTTCACAACACACATGTGCTCCAAATACAGAAACGCGCTGCAAAAGTTCACAACACAACCACATACAGAAACACGCTGCAAATAACACAGACCACAACGGAAATGTTTCCAGGGGAACCAAATAAGTGACGAACCCGGCTGGGACGTGCTTATTGCCCGTGAGCTTCCCTATGCCCTACTCCCTTCGAAGGGCAATATCTTTCCTTCTTGTTCTTCTTCTCTATCTTTTTTTATTTATTTAGTTTAGTTTTCAGCTCATTGTTCTTTTCTCATTTGTATTGTGATGACATTGGACATATTGTTAATACATTTTGTATATTGTATATAAGTTGTATGTCATAAAACTGTAATCTCTGTATGTTTTGCAAAAATAAATAAATACATAAAGTAGAATTTTAAGCTGTAAGCACCTGCCGGGTTAGTCATTTATTTGGTTCCCCTGGAAAGATTTCCATTGTGGTCTATGTTATTTGCAGCGCATTTCTGTATTTGTGTTGTGAGCTTTTGCAGCGTGTTTCTGTATTTGGGTGGTGTGAGTATTTGGAGCACAGGTGTGTTGTGAAACTGATGAAGATTGCGGGTTTTTTTTTTTCTATTTGCATGCGTTTTCTTCTATTTGCATGTGTTTTCTTCAGTTGCAACGCGTTGAGCTTTCTCGGCCACCATACCACCACATCCCACATCATAACAAATTGGCCCATTAATGTGCAGAATATTTTTTAACACCACTTATAGCATAAAAATATAACACAATACAAAAATAAATGCTATTAAAACATTTATTTTAAGTAACACAAAGCTAGTAAGGGGGAGCTAGAGCCTTCAGAGCCTGTTGAACTGCTACTCTTCGCACCAAATGTATAATTGTTAATTTGAAGCATTTCACAGGATCTACCTCTATTGCTTTTTTTAGATACGCAACGGAGTAGACCAAACAAATTAACAGGGAGGGACAGAATCAGAAAGAGCTTTATTGCCAAGTGTGCTTGCACACACAAGGAATTTGTTTTGCTACTGAGGCTTCCAGTGGACATATACAAATACAAATACAACAAGAAACATAATACTACAAATTATAAGAATAAAAAATAAAAATATAAATATATGAGAATAAAAGTATCACAGTTGGGTTTAGTCAGAATAGACATTTTCAGATTTACAGATTATGAACTATGAACATATTTACAGTGTTTTGAATATTATAAATAAAAAATCTACATATAAGTTAACCTGAGTTGTACGATATTGCACTAAACAGTGGGAGTATTGCACTTAAAGGCATATGCCTTGTGAGGTGTGTTAACTGTTCAGAAGGGAAATGGCCTGTGGGAAGAAACTGTCCCTGTGCCGAGATGTTCTTGTGGCCAGTGATCTGAGTCTCCGTCTTGACGGTAACAGTTCAAACAGGTGGTGTCCAGGGTGAGTGGAGTCTGTGATGATTTTACCTGCTCTCTTCCTCACTCTGGAAGAGTACAGGTCCTGGAGGGATGGCAGTGGGGCACCAATGATCCTCTCCGCAGTCCGGACTGTCCGTTGTAGTCTCCTGATGTCTGATTTGGTAGCTGAACCAAACCAGACAGTGATGGAAGTGCATAAGACAGACTCAATAACGGCTGAGTAGAACTGAATCAGCAGCTCCTGTGGCAAATTGAACTTCCTCAGCTGGCGAAGGAAGTACAGTCTCTGCTGGGCTTTTTTCACAATGGAGTCAATGTGATTGTCCCACTTCAGGTCCTGAGAGATGATAGTGCCCAGGAACCTGAATGACTCCACTGCTTCCACAGTGCTGTTCATGATGGTGAGTGGGGGGAGTGCTGGGCTGTTCCTCCTGAAGTCCACGATCATCTCCACTGTTTTGAGCGTGTTCAGCTCAAGGTTGTTGTAACTGCACCAGACAGCCAGCTGTTCAACCTCCAGTCTGTAAGCAGACTCGTCACCGTTTTGGATGAGACCGATGACAGTGGTGTCGTCGGCAAATTTCAGGAGCTTGACAGAGGGGTCTTTAGAAGTGCAGTCATTAGTGTACAGGGAGAAGAGCAGTGGGGAGAGAACGCACCCTTGGGGGGCGCCAGTGCTGGTGGTGAGAGTCCTGGATGTGTGTTTCCCCAGTCTCACTCGCTGCTGCCGGTCCGTCAGGAAGCTGGTGATCCACTGACAGATCGAGGATGGTATGGAGAGCTGGGTCAGTTTGGCTGTGAGAAGACCAGGCATGATGGTATTGAAGGCCGAACTGAAGTCCACAAATAAGATCCTTGCATAAGTCCCTGGTCTGTCGAGATGTTGCAGGATATAATGCAGTCCCATGTTGACTGCATCATCCACAGACCTGTTTGCTCTGTAAGCAAACTGAAAGGGATCCAGCAGGGGTCCAGTGATGTCCTTCAGGTGGGCCAACACCAGTCTTTCAAACGACTTCATGACCACAGACGTGAGAGCGACAGGTCTGTAGTCATTAAGTCCAGTGATTTTGTTTTTTTTGGGGACAGGAATGATAGTGGAGCGTTTGAAGCAGCAGGGAACTTCACACTGCTCCAATGATCTATTGAAGATCTGCGTGAAGACCGGGGCCAGTTGGTCAGCGCAGGCTTTTAAACAAGCAGATGAGATGCCGTCTGGGCCTGAGGCTTTCCTAGTCTTCTGTTTTTTGAAGACTCGGCTCACGTCCTCCACACAGACCTTAAGCTCAGTTTGGATGGCAGGAGGGGGGAGTGGGAGTGCAGGAGGTGATGGTGAATGTGTGAAGTGCAGGTTAGAGCCGGTGTGTGGTGTGAATGAGGGTTTTTCAAACCTGCAATAAAATGAATTTAAATCGTCAGCCAGGTGTTGATTGTCCACAGATCGGGGGGATGGTGACTTGTAGTTGGTGATGTTTCTCAGGCCATTCCAGACGGATGATGGGTCGTTGGATGAAAACTGGTTTTTCAGTTTTTCAGAGTAGCTTCTTTTAGCAAATCTGATCTCCTTTGTCAGTCACATGCATACACACAAAACACACTCCTTGTCAGCCGCGCCCGCGCGATCGATTCCCTCATCCATGTGCGTAGAAAATGTAATATGATTTCCGTCATTGTTTTACATATATATATATATTATATATATTTGTGTACCGGGCCGGCCCACATTGGCCAGCGGCCCACCGGGGAAAGTCCCAGTGCTCCAGATGGCCAGTCCGCCCCTGGAACCATCTCTTTTCGGAGAGTCATCTCGACAGACGCGTCCAACTCGGGTTGGGGCGCGCTGTTCGAGGGCAGACCGGTCTTTGGCCAGTGGTCAGACCAGGAGAAGGGTTTTCACATAAACTGTCTGGAGATGATAGCGGTCGAGAACACGCTGAAGTGCTTCCTCCCGTTCATACAGGACCAGCATGTTCTTGTCCGCTCGGACAACATGTCTGTGGTATCCTATGTAAACCGTCAGGGCGGTGTCAGTAGATCCAGAAATCTCTGCAATCTGACGGAACGCATCCTTATTTGGTCTCAGATGCACCTGCGCTCGCTGAGGGCGGCGCATGTGCCTGGCCATTTGAACGACGGCCCAGACAAACTGTCCAGGGACAATGTTCCCCCAGGGGAATGGTCCCTGCACCCCCAATCGGTCCAGAAACTGTGGCGCCTATTCGGCAGAGCGGAAGTCGACTTATTTGCGTCAAAAGACAACGCTCAATGCCCGACGTTCTTCTCGAAGGACGAGGACGCACTGGCCCAGGTTTGGCCCAGCCTCCCGCTATATGCTTTCCCTCCGGTCTCTCTGTTACCACAGGTGATCAAGAGAATCAGGGAAACGCGCCACTCGGTGCTCCTCATAGCACCGCGTTGGGAGAATCAGATTTGGTTCCCGGAACTAGCACGGCTGTCACATACAGCTCTGTGGCCGATTCTGGTGAGGGCAGATCTCCTCTCTCAGGCTCGCGGCACGATCTGGCATCCCCATCCAGAGCGCTGGTCTCTGCATGCATGGTTGATCAACGGGTACTCGTTGCCCTGCCAGAAGGGGTGATGAACACGATCACGCAGTCTAGAGCCCCTTCCACGAGAAGGCTCTACGCGTCTAAATGGTCGGTGTTCTCTGGATGGTGCACCGACAGAGGTCTGGACCCGCGGACATGCGGGGTGGCGCATCTGCTCACCTTCCTACAAGAGCTGTTGGATAAGGGAAGGTCCCCATCCACGCTCAAGGTATACGTGGTGGCCGTGGCAGCGTTCGCAGAATCAACGCACGGCCAGTCACTTAGAAGACATGAGTTGGTCATCCGCTTCCTCAGAGGAGCTAGAAGGATGAATCCGCCGCGCCCCCCGTCGGTTCCCATGTGGGATCTTTCACTGGTCCTCGAGGCCCTGAAAGCTTTTCCTTTTGAACCACTAGACTCCGTGGGGTTGAAATATCTATCACTGAAAAACCGTCTTTCTGACTGCACTGTCGTCAGTAAAACGTGTGGGGGACCTGCATGCGCTGTCTGTCAGCGCGTCGTGTCTTGAGTTCGGGCCGAATGACTCTAAAGTTATCCTCAGACCTAGACATGGCTATGTTCCTAAAGTGATGGGCACTCCATTCAGAGCGCAAGTTATTTCGTTGTCAGCTCTCCCAGCATCTGACAGCAAAAGTGATGTGAATCTCCTCTGCCCTGTCAGAGCGCTGAGGTTTTACATTACGCGCTCCGCCTCCTTCAGGCGTTCGGAACAGCTTTTTGTTTCGTTTGGTGGGCGCACCAAGGGTCTCGCCTCCTCGAAACAGAGCCTGTCCAGATGGATAGTGGACACTATAGCAGCCGCTCACGCGTCAAAAGATCTGCAATGCCCTCTGGGCATCAGGGCTCATTCCACGAGAGGCGTGGCCTCTTCGTGGGCATGGTCCAGTGGAATTTCTATCCATGACATATGTGTAGCGGCGGGCTGGAGCTCCCCGTCTACCTTTGTCAGGTTTTATAACCTAGAAGTTCCTGCCTTGCAGGCTAAACTGTTGTCAGTTTGAAGGAGAGGTGTATTCTGCCCAGATCTCCTGCTCAGATCACTCTCACATGACACAGCTCTCCTGGTTGAGCTGCACTAAGTAGGGTATGTGCCATGTGCCTATACAGACCGGCGCGCTGCTCTGTATTCTCTATGTGTGCTTATGTACAAGTGATGGCCCGCGTGGCTGGCCACCTTATTTTTCCACTTATGGGGTTCCCCTGAAAGTTCGGGGTCTCATGGTGGATGCTTGGCGCGCACGGCGTTGACAAAGTGTTCCCGTAGCGTAAGCTAAACTTACGCAATACGAGAGAACCTCTCGTAAGAGAACGATACTCTGTTACTAACGTAACCTCGGTTCTCCGAGAGAGGGAACGAGTATTGCGTAACCGGCCGTGCTCGCGCCACGAGCGACTTCGCTTCAGTCGACGAAAAACCAGGGAAGTCAGCCTACAGCCCCTACTTTTATACGCTAAGCCACGCCCATTCTGGTGGGCTGTGATGCTATGAAGGCGCAGAAGCGTAGCAGAAACTTATTAATGTCAGTCCACATATTAATAGTAGAAAGAGAAGGATAATTTAATTTCCATTTTAAAAAGCTTTTGGGTGACAGCTGATTTTTCTAATAAGGAATCTTCTAATTCAAAAATTGTTACATTTGACATTGGAAAGACCCAATCCTCCAATGGATAATTTGGGCATTTCACTGACTGATACTCTGCTCTACAATACCTAACCATGCAAAAGTTTAGGTGAAATAGAATTAATAACCCAGTCATAAACTTTAGGTGAGGATTGGAATCCACTCCAAAAATGTCAGTAAATTCAGTATAGGAATATAAGCTGCCATCCTTCTTTAACAAATCCAAAACAAATCCTGAAGTTTGTTGCATTTAAAATCGCAAGACGATAAAAGATAACCCCCCACATTTTTCAAAGATGAATTTAGGTATGTAAAACTATAACAAATTAGGATCAGTATTCAGGCAGAGTTTAATCCAGCCGATCTTGAAAACCTGATTGAGACTGAAGTCCAAAGCATTCACACCTCCCTCCAAAGTAGCCTATTTCTTATCAGAGTCTTCCTTTTAAGTGTATCCAAGGTAACAATAGGCCTATGTGAAGCACTTTTCATGATTGCTCTTTAATTTAAATAGGTAGTAGAACCATGCAAAGGAATATGATTAAATAGTTTTTTTCTCATCTAAAAGAGTGATTTAACTGTGTTATGAGCTCTTTTTTCATAGATGGTAGACTATGAATTTTTTTTATCTTTTTTTTTTTAGTTCAATCAGAATTGCAGAATTACCAAGGTCATGGATTCGATTGTCAGGGAATGTATGAAATGCTAAAATGCTAAATTGCTAAAAATGCTAAAAATAGCTAATTTGAATTGATTAAAAATGTAAAATATAAATGATTATCTCTTTATAAATATTGATGACATCTCTTTCGAATGTCTTTTGATATGTTTCCCTCTGATGTTCACAAGGTGTCTGCGTGCGCGCGCTGGTACGAGTGGAGACACCATGTGCGCATTGTCTGGTATGATGAGGATGCTGAAGCCCACCAGGACCTTCCATGGACGTACAACTACTGTAAGGTTGATGTTACTGTATTTCAGCACATTCTGATCGTCGATCAGAATGCAACGCGAATGATGAACGCCATGGTGGATTTGGAACCTGTTGTTTGGAACTTTACGTTCGAATTAGACAACGGTACGCGCGCTAATGAGACAGCAGCAGGATATCCAGCCGATGACTATTATAATATTGTTCACGTCACGGAAACCAAAATCCTTCCTGCATTTATTGGATTTCTGTGCTCCACCGGGCTTGTTGGAAATGTTCTGGTTTTGGTCACTATTTTAAGGTGGGTTTACAGGTTGATGGGGAAGCCTTACTATTTTGCTTCTATTTTTAATTAAGTTATTTTGCATTTTTTTATATTTTAAATACATTTACTTCATGGCATGTTAAATATGTTTTTGCCTATGGAATAGGCTACATAACCACTTCCCTGAAATTCTGCAGGCATAATTTCACAATAACCTTGGATGGTGTATAGCCTATGGTTTTCTCCTTCTACATGAATGCCCCTGTAAAGGTAGTTACAAAATAAAAATTCCTTAGGGAATAAAAAGTAATGTGATTTTAATGTATACTAAAGCATGTTTATGAAGGCTTAAGAATTTAGAGGTTTTTAAAAAATCATTATTGAAAGGATGTAATTGGATTTGATAGCTTTAATAATTGGATATAGCTTTATTAAAATAAGCACTAAATGGGAATTTGCCACTTTATCCTACATTTAACATCTGGATCATTTTTCATGCAATTAATTTTATATGGAAAGAATAGATCATTTCATTTGATTTAAATAAAATAAAAATATTTATTTTTAATTTGCACAATATCTGATTAAAGAAATTTTACATTTTCTTTGCCACAGTTCTTTTACATTAGATCAATGAAATTGTTTCAATGATTTAATTCACAAAAAACATAATCTTTATGTACTTATACCATGGTCTGCCTGAATACTCGATTCTGATTTGCTAGAGGAATTCCTCAGATAATTTTCACTGTTTTGGTATGGATTCTCTCAGGATGACCCATCCTCAGACTCCTCTCACTCACTGGAGGTTATATAACCCTGTTTATTTCTGCTTGCAACTTCATGTTGTTCAATGTCATGTTTCCCTAACATTTCCTCGTTGTTTCTTTAGCAGTTTCTCACCAAGGGACCACAGATCACAACAAGTTCTTTCTTGTATATTTTTGTAGGTCAGCCAAAAAGACAGTACCAGATGTATATATGGGAAACTTGGCTGTGGCCGACCTGGTTCACGTGACGGTCATGCCGTTCCTCATTCACCAGTGGGCTCGTGGGGGGCACTGGGTGTTCGGCAGCACCCTCTGCACGATCATCACCTCTCTTGATAACTGCAACCAGGTGGCGTGTGCTGCAGTCATGACTGCTATGAGTCTTGACAGGTACGTGATCAGTGAAATAATGTTTGAAAGGATATATTATTATTTCCAGATAACTAGCTTTATTAAAATAAACATTAAGTGTTTTTATTTATCTAATATAACAATGCACAATTGTTCTTCCACTACACATTTTACTTTGGATTATTTTTTATTTTTTTTTCCTAATCAAAATGCTTTTATTGTCTCAATTGCATTGATGCACATGAAGCCAAAAGTGCATTCATAGACCCTGGGCTGTACTGGGACACAAATGCAGGCATCTCACACTCTTCCAGGCCATCCTTATAACCAGGGCCGGCACTCTGCACACGCACATCACGCACTGCGCGTAGGGCACCAAGTGCTTGGGGGGGGGGCACCAAAAAATCTGGATCGTGAAAAATCATCACAATAGGCTACTAGTATAAATAACAAATAAAATATGTCTAAAGCATGTTAATATACAAAAGCAATACAAAAGTAATATAGGCCTAGACCAAATTAGTCGAGAAAAAGGTGAATCTCCAGTGCCAGTCTCCCTCTGGTGCCCCCCCTTCCCCACCTCCCAGTGGTCTGTTCGATTATGCCTCAATCAATGTCAAATTTGGCAGACACCGACCTCAGACATGGCCTCGAAAAGGCACCAAGAGTCGGGGGCGGAAAAAAGGAAAAAGAAGAGACAGCGGGATGATACTCGCGCGTCGCTTGCAGGTAAGACAATGTTTTAAATAAAAATGTTAGTTTTGTAGCGCGGGCGCCCTTGCGTCGTGTATGCATGTCCAGGGAGGCGTCGCTAGTAGTGCAAATGATCCGGAGCAGGCTTTTTTAGCCCTGCATGTTGAATTTTTTATTTTAAGGGGGGTCCGGGGGCTTCTCCCCCGGGAAATTTTGAAACTTGGGCTGTTTAAGATGCAGTTAGTTTGTTTGAGAAGAAAAGGAAGACCGCTTAGATACGTTTTTTCGTTGTTGTTCTATGCGGATAATGCGGTCATTTTCAAGAGGTTCATAGGCCAAGGCCCAAGGGCGACATCTGTTGGTGAAACTGCAATTAGAAAAAAAAACTAAAGTTTGTATATTTTCATATTCACAGAGTTGTCAAATTATTAGGGCTGGGAAAAGATTAATCGCATCCAAAATAAAAGTTTGTGTCTACATGATATATGTGTGTGTACTGTGTATAATTATTTTGTATATATAAATACACACACATATGCACGTATATATTTAAGAAATATTTGCATGTATATAATGTATATATTTATGTATAATTTATATTATATATAAATTTAAATATTTTATATATAAATAACAAATATTTCTTAAATACATACATGCAAATGTGTATTTATATATACACACACATATATATATATATATATATATATATATGGGGGGGCACCACCAAGCATTTGTGCTTAGGGCACCCAAATGGCTAGCGCCGGCCCTGCCTATAACCCACAACAACACATTTTAAACCACGGACAACCCTATTTTTTTGAATGGCCATCACAAAAAAAAGTCTAACTCCTTAGGCTGGGGTGATGCTAAATAATCAAAGGTTCTCTTAATCAAAGGTTTTGATTAAGCTTCTCCATTGGGAATAGCATACAGTTTTTGAACTATGGCTGGTCGGTTTTATGTAGCACATAAGTGCATTAGTGTTTCATTTAGAGCTGCTATACTGTAACATCACCACTAGAGGCCACTCTTAACACAATTATAGAGCAGGCCAGGCAAGTAAAATCATTACCGGTATTCATTTGTGTAGCACATTTGAGAACAACAGTTTGACCTAAAGCGAAATATCAAAATGAACAATTGACAACAGGAAATTATAACCTGAGATGCATTAGTAATTTCAATCAGTTGCAAACAACAACAACAACAACAAAAAAAACATCAGAGCAGCCTCAAACTGTTTCAAAATGAATAAAAATAGGACTTTAAGTTGTTAACTGTTTATAAACTGTCTATGTTTAAAAACTATATATGCTGATATGCAGTATAAGGTCTTGCCTATTTTGTGCTTTTCTGGCTCAAGTCAAGGATGTTCTCTTGTTATATGAACTTTTTTTTATTATTCAAACCCTCATTTATTATTTTATTCATTTATTCATTCATTTATTTATTTATTCAAACCCACTCAGAATTATAATGTGTAATTTTGAGGAAGAACTTACTAGACCAGTAATGTGTTATTTCGTCAGGAAGCTGCGGTTGACGGTCCATGAACATCCTCATTTCCCGCAATGCAGCATCTTCAGTATAGACTCTGTTTCCTTTTTTGTTTTAAAGAGGTTTATTTCGGGGTTTGAGAAGATAATATTGATTAATTAATTAATGCCAAAGCACGTCTCGGCACAAGATAATTTAACACCAAGCTCATTCCCAGCTGCTTTTTCTTTCAGCAACAAGATTCTCTGTCTTTTACTTTAAATTTCAGGTCGTGTCTTCACCAGCAGACTAGCTAATGGTGAATGGGAAACATTTTAAAATTTTGCCTCTCATAAATGTCAGCCAATTAATTAAATGATAAAATGACACATTTTCATTGTGAAAATACTTATAAGAGGGGTAAAATCTTTATCGTTTATTCATTTATGTGCTCCAGATACCTGGCCCTTGTTCATCCTTTTCGCCTGTTGAGTCTCAGGACCAGATCCAGGACGATCCGTATTAACCTGTTTGTGTGGGCGGCCTCCTTCATCATGGTTCTGCCAGCCTGGGTTCATGCCAAAGTGATCCGCTTCAGAGACGGGCTGGAGAGCTGTTCCCTTAATCTGGTCTCTCATAAAGAGTTGCTCTGGTAAATGCTTCTACTTGTGTACTTGTGTATAGCCTTCTGCACAGGTCTGATTATTCCCTCTCTCATAACCCCTTATTTTTATTGTCATTTTTATTTCCCAGAATAACATATATATATATATATATATATATATATATATTTTTTTTTAAGTTATTTTCTGTTATCTGCTGTGAAAGCTGTCATTCAACATAATGGCACATAGGTTCATAGACACTCAAAAGCAACACAAAACCTTTTCTGTCTTTTCAGTCAGTATATTTCCACTTCACCAGAAATTTGCGTTTGCAGAAAGTGGATGCTCAGAGGAATCCATCCTTCTTGTTTAATTAAACTAAGTGAATTAAACTAAGAGAGGTGATATAAAGGCTTTTAAGCTTTTCTCACACGACTGACATCATGTGTCCTCATATATCTACAGGTACACACTCTACCAGACTGTGACCTCCTTCTTCCTACCATTACCTCTGATTCTCATCTGCTACATACTGATTCTCTGCTACTCTTGGAAAATGTATCGCAAGAACAAAAAGGCTCACAGGTGAATTTAAATTCATTACAGCCAGTGTGTGATATCAAACTGTCAAAGTTACAAATGTAATTGCTTTTGAAGCCATTCAGTGGCTTTACTGTTCTAACTAGGTCTACACTGGTTCCATTCATTAATATTTAATTCGCCATCCATAAAGAGAATATCTCTTTATGCAAGTATGAGTTCCTTTTTCTTGTGTGATGTTGTCAGATGTAGCAGGTTGTAGCCCCTTTCAGAATTATCCTGCTCATGGAAATGTTTTCATTTTAGATTGACAGCACATACTGATTTTATGGCTAAACCATTATTTATACTGTAAGAATTTTCTATTAAAAATATCCTAGGTTCAATACAATGTTTTCTTTAAAAAAAAAAAAAAAAAAACAATAACCCAGCTTACAGGGAACGTTCCCATAACTTTCACTAACGTTATGTAAATGTTCTGTAAATGTTAGTAAAAAAGGTTCCTGAAATAATGTTTCTAAAAATAAAGTTTTTAGAACGTCCTAGTGATGTTATTTGTTCTTGACTGCTGTTCTCATAATGTTGAGTGAAAACATTCTTATAACAACGTTTATTAAACATCCTTGTGATGTTCTCATAATGTTGAGTGAAAACATTCATAGAACTAAGTTTTTAGAACGTCCTTGTGATGTTTTTTGTTCTTGACTGATGTTCTCATAATGTTGAGTAAAAACATTCTTATAACGTTCATGAAACGTCCTTGATGTTCTCATAATGTTGAGTGAAAACGTTCTTATAACAACGTCCTTGATGTTCTCAATGTTGAGTGAAAACGTTCTTATAACAACGTTCATGGAACGTCCTTGATGTTCTCATAATTTTGAGTGAAAACGTTCTTATAACAACGTTCATGGAACGTACTTGTGATGTTATCATAATGTTGAGTGAAAACGTTCTTATAACAACGTTCATGGAACGTCCTTGTGATGTTCTCTTAACGTTGAGTGAAAACGCTCTTAGAACAAAGTTTTTAGAACGTCCTTGTGATGTTATTTGTTCTTGACTGATGTTCTCATAATGTTGAGCGAAAATGTTCTTATAACAGCGTTCATGGAACGTCCTTGTGATGTTCTCATAATGTTGAGCAAAAACGTTCTTAGAACAGCGTTCATGGTACATCCTTCTTATGTAATATATATTAAACTTTAGTTCTGAATGTTTCTGAACGTTCAAAAAATTAAAGTTTTTTTCTTTGTTTTATGTGAACGTTAGAGGAACATTCCATGCTATCATTTTGGAAATGTTATGAAAACGTTATTTCCGAATGTTTTTAACATTCAAAACATCCAGTTCTACCAGAAAGACTCGGGAGATATAATGATGTAACAAAGCATTAATTTATTGACAGCCCAGCAAGCAATTATTTATAAGGTTCTTTGGCGTAGACCCTGTCCGTAGTTCATAATCCGAGGGTAGCGGATTTGCATTTCCTGCCTGAAGACGAAGGCAGGGGCGCAGCCGACCCACCTGGGAGGTATGGACAGGACCATCCTGATTGTGGTGGGGAGGATGGAGGTAGTTGTCGCGACAGTATCTGCGAACTCAAACGTGTGTAAGTACCAATCTTTTATACAGAGAGTATAAGGACGTGATTGGATAGATGTGAAGGTAATAAGTGACAAAGTAATTAAGTCTTCCTGGCAAAACTTTATGCTAAAGCTTTCATTTCCCTTTCAAAAACGTTCACTTCGTATTGCTATACGCTATGGGAAAACTCCTTTCCTCGAGAATAATGAAGCCTTTATTTTAAAACGCAGTGCAGCTGCAGAGCCAGCACAGCACAGAGCTGACTAGCTTGCTGATTGGCTGGGCTGCGGGAACTGCACGAACTTATGGCGAAGCAGCGAGGATGCGCAATCCTATCAGGATGCTTACCGCCTCGCGTGCACCTCGCGCGCCAGAATGGGCGTGGCTACAGACTATATAAGCGGCCCATTTCGCCATAGGAATCTGATTTAATTTCCTGATTCTCCTGCTGAAGCCTTTGCCGCCGACAAGCCCGAGCAGCGGAACGAGCGACTCTACATAGCAGTTCACCGGACGGCGGCCTCCTGTTCGAAGCTTCTCGACTTGACGCCGCCTCTTCTGATTCGCCATTCTCCTGCGGCCATCCGGCGAAAAGCCTATATATCCTTTAAACTTGCTCGCCGCTGCGACACTGTTAAAACTCTGAGCAAATTTCAACGCCGTTGTTCCAAATGCCGCGTCCAAACTGTGCTTCATGCATAGCCCCTCTGCATGACACGGATGGACACAGTGAGTGTGTTTCGTGCTTGGGATCCGGCCATGCGGAAGCTGCACTCACCAAGGGCGGCTGCTCTCACTGCGAGAGTATGCCGCTCTCTACCCTGCGCTCGCAGCTGGCCTTCTCAGAGGGCGGCCCCACCCCTCGCGCACTCCCGTTTCCCGCCCTCCTCAAACTGCGGAGGAAGAAACGGCGGGGCCAGAGGATGCCTGAACATTTGAGACAAGCGAGCCGCTCCCGCCCCCGCATGCCTCTCTCTCTCCACAAGAGACCCCTCATTCGGTGGATCGGAGGAGGAAGGCGATGACAGCCTTTCTTTGGCTGCATCCGAGGGCGAGGAGTGGTCGGGCTCAGTCGTTGACCCCCTAGCTCAGTCCAGCGGAGGCAGCGCCAGAGCAAACTTGGATGCTGAGCTTCTCCGCGTCCTCAAGAGGGCCGTTGAAGACCTCGGCCTATAGTGGTCTTCTCCTGAGGAGCTTAAACCTCCGCTGGCCAAGCTGCATCGGCCCTGCACACCATGGCGGTCCTCCAGGTGTTCCAGGCAAAACTCCTCTGCTCCATGGACGAGTCTGGACCGGACCTCGAGGCCTTCAGGGACTTGTGCAGCGTCACCGATCTAGCTCTGTGTGACACTAAGACCACCGCCCAGGCGATTGGCTGGAGTATGGCCAGTCTAGTTGTGTTAGAGCGCCACCTGGCTCAACCTGACAAACATTAAGGATGCAGACAGGACTGCTTTCCTGGACTCTCCAATCTCCAACACCGGCCTCTTCGGTCCCGCGGTAAAGGGCTTCTCTGAGCACTTCACCGAAGCACAGAAGTCTTCGCAGGCCATGCGACACTTCTTGCCAAAACGCTCCAGTTTGGCTTTGGGCCGCCCCAAGAAAACGCCACCCTCTCAGCCAGCTAGGCCCATGCCACCGGTTTCCCAGCCCCGCTCAGCGGCTGAAACCAATCGGCACCCTCAGCCAGCCAAGCGCTACCCGTTCCCGGAACGCCAGGCTCCCCGACCCAAGATTGTGTTGGATCCTGAGCCTTGGAAGCCTTCCTAGTTGGACGACAGGAAGGAAAAAAGAAGGGTTAAGTCCCGCTGCGGCCAGACCACCCTCGCAAAGAACTCTTGCGCTTTCCCCAGCCCCCTCTTTAGCTCAGGCGGCTGGAAATGTTCAAACTGGAGTCAATGGGCCCTTTATAATTCATGCACCCCTGCAAACAAACACTGTTTTAACAGCGACCCAAGTAAAGCACAAAAAGAGCACTTTTCTAACTCACAACACCTGGGTGGCCGGGTCCCCGACACACGGTAGCCCCCAGAATGTATTTAACCCCTAGCCATTCGGGCCAAGGCCTGGGAAAGCATCCCCGATGTGTCAAAATGGGTGCTGAATATAATAAAACGAGGTTACTCGCTCCAATTTGCTCACAAACCTCCGTGCTTTCAGGCCATGGTCGAGATATCGTAAGGAGCTCACGTCCTCCACACCGAAGTGTCAAATCTTATAGCGAAGGGAGCTGTCGAGACAGTTCCCCCGTCACTAAGCGAGTCAGGCTTTTACAGCCGTTACTTTCTTGTCCCGAAAAAGGATGGCGGCCTCAGGCCCATTCTAGATCTCAGATACCTGAACAAGGCCCTCATGAGATGGCCATTCAGGATGCGAACAACCAAACAAATCCTCGCGCAAATTCGCCCAGAGGATTGGATTTTGTCAGTGGATCTGAAAGATCCTTACTTTCATATCCAGATAGCTCCCCATCACAGGCCATTCTTGAGATTCGCCTTCGAGGGGCAGACTTATCAGTACACAGTCCTACCATTCGGGCTGTCACTGGCACCTGAAACAGCGGGGAATGCGCATTCTGAATTACCTCAACGATAGGCTCATTCTGTCCCAATCGAAGGCAGAGTTACAAACCCACAGATCCTGGCACCTCAGTCATCTAGAATGCATTGGGCTCAGGATCAATTTTTGCAAGAGTGTACTGTCCCCCAGCCAGCATACAACCTTCCTGGGAACAGTTATCGACTCTGTCCAGATGAGAGCTTGGCTCACGCCAGACCGCGCTCTCTCCATCCAGCAGCTAGCTGCTTCATTCAGAGTGGGCTCTCTGACCCCACAGAACGTTTCAAAGGGCACTGGGCCTTATGGCCTCAGCATCATCAGTACTCCAGCTAGGTCTAATGCATTGCTTCTCTTCAAGAGCTGCTGGACCTGGGTCGTACCCATAGACAGTAAAAGAAATGGACACAGCAACCCCCTTGATTTCAACAGAGAAACGTGAAGCCCATTAGAAGCACTCACTTCCTGATGGTTGAGCGTACTGCACAGGCTCAAACTGAGCTTGACGACGTAGATGTGATGTGAGCAACCTGTCTGACAGTTGTAAATCTTCTAGTAGCTGTGCCTCAGATGTAAAGTTATTCGCTGTCAAAGTGACGCCAAAATGAATGGGAGTCAATAGAATGCTAACAGCAGGTGGTCTGCTACAATGGTGGCCCCCAGGGAGGCTTCAGTTTACGGCTGATGGATTACCCCCTTGGTCGTACCCCGTACCAAACTCAAAGTATACATGGCGGCCATAGCAGCCTTCCATGCTCCTGTGGCTGGCCAGTCCTTGGGAAGGAACGACCTGGTCGTGCGCTTCCTTAAAGGGGCCAGGAGGCTTAACCCGCCTCGACCTCCCTCTATAGCTGCCTGGGACCTATCCATGGTCCTCAGGGCCCTTAAGGGAGCCCCATTTAAGCCGCTTCAGCTGGCTGACTTAAAGCCTCTTTCGCTCAAGACTGCACTCCTGCTAGCCTTAGTATCGGTCAAGTGAGTGGGCAACATACAAGCGCTCTCTACGAACGCATGTCTCGAGTTCGGGCCCAGCGACTCCAAAGTCGTCCTAAGACCAAGACATGGTTATGTACCCAAGGTGCTCTCTACTCTGTTCAGAGCCCAGGTCATTTCGATATCGGCGCTTCCCCTATTGGAAGATGATAGAGAATTAGGTCTGCTAGCTGACCTGTTAGGGCTCTCAGAATCTATCTGGAGTGTTCTGCCCCATTCAGGCAGTCGGAACAGCTCTTTGTATGCTTCGGGGGTTCCAGTCCCGAAGCAGGGATTATCACGATTGGATAGTGGACGCTATCTCTCTAGCCTATGCTTCTATGGGCCTTCAATGTCCTATAGGCGTCAGTGCTCATTTCACAAGGGGCATGGCCTCTTCATGGGCTTGGTCCAGTGGTGTACCAATTGAAGACATTTGTGCGGCAGCCGGCTGGTCTTCGCTGTCCACATTTGTAAGATTTTATAATCTAGAAGTGCCGGCACTGCAGGCACGAGTTCTTTCTATTTGATAAGAGGTCTTGGCCCCTGAAGGGCCCAAACCTCTAGATATCCCTTTGTGGGCTCCAACATTGTCTGGTCCCTGTAGGGCTCTGAGTTTAGTTATACTCTAAGCCTTGGACTGCTCAGCCATAGGCGATAACCCATTCAGGCGCACGCGAGATGGGAAGCATCCTGATAGGATCGTGCGTCCTCGCTGCTTCGCCATAGTTTTGTGCAGTTCCCGCAGCCCAGCCAATCAGCGAGCTAGTCAGCTCTGTGCTGTGCTGGCTGTGCAGCTGCACTGCGTTTTAAAATGAAGGCTTCAATATTCTTGAGAAAAGGAGTTTTCCCATAGCGTATAGCTAAGCAATACTCGTTCCCTTACTCTCATGGAACCGAGGTTATGATAGTAACCGAGTATGTTTTTAAAATGTTTTAAAGAAAGTTCTGGGAAGGTTCTCTTTAGGTTATAAAATAAAACCTAAAGCTAACCTGCAGGGAATGTTCTGGGAACATTGTCTTTATAAAGTAAAACCTAAAACGAACCTATAGAGAACGTTCTTATTTGGTTCCCAAAAAAATAACCAAATGGGAATGTTAGCAAAACGTTCTGACAACTTATTTTTGTTAGCTGGGACCCCACCACAAGGGAGAAAAGAACACAAACTCAAACATACAACTAGACAGCACAAAATTCAGTCAAATCTAACAAGACATGTGGAAAACAACACAACAACACAAAAATTTTGTTCTGTGTAAATTAATCCTTTCATTTGGAGTTTAAAGCATTGTCATTTTATATGTTTGGAACGGTCAGAAAACATTCAGAAATAACATTTTCAAAAAATTTCCAAAATTATAGAATGGAATGTTCCTCTAACGTTTACATAAACAAGGAAAAAAACGTTCTTAATACTTTAAAAAAAACGGATGTTTTGAACGTTCAGAAAACATTCAGAAATAAAGTTTAATATATATTACATCATACGTTCCATGAACGTTGTTATAAGCATGTTTTCACTCAACATTATGAGAACATCACAAAGACGTTCCATGAACGTTGTTATAAGAACATTTTCACTCAACATTATGAGAACATAAGTCAAGTACAAAAAACATCACAAGGACGTTCCATGAACGTTGTTATAAAAATGTTTTTGCTCAACATTATGAGAACATCAGTCAAGAACAAATAACATCACAAGGACATTCTAAAAACTGTTTCCAAGAACGTTTTCTCTCAACGTTATGAGAATGTATTTTAACTATATAAACATTATAAGAACGTTCCAGAAGCATTGCAGGAACGTTTTTTACTAACATTTACAGAACTTTTACATAACGTTAGTGAAAGTTATGGGAACATTCCCTGGGGTTGTGTTTTTGGTTTAGAAAATGTAATCTTTGCTCTTTATGATTCTATGTTCTGACCTGTGTACTTCCATGAGACTCTTAAAAAATGTAGCACTACTACAGTAAAATGTGAATCTTAAAGTAAAGTCTCATCTGTTATTTTTGTCATTTAAATATTTAATGTACTTAAATAACAACTTGTATAGCCTACTCTGGAAAAATGTAAACACTCTGGAAAAATGTGTCAACAGTTGAAAATCCTGTTACTTTTAAATCCATACCCGTGGCTGTAAAAATTCATATAAACATAAATAGAAACAGAGCAGCCACAGTTCAAAGACATTCAGCACAGATAAGTTTTCAACATTTAAAAATCATTAAATGAGTGAATGGAATGTTCCTTTTTTGTTCATACAATTGAAGTCAATGCGAATAAAAGTCATACAGGTTTGGTATGACATGGGTGTGAGTAAATGATGACAGAATTTTTATATTCAGTGGACTACTTCTTTTAACTGTAATTACCATGTTTAGGATTTTAGATTAGAACATGTAACTACCATAAACCTGGATTTAGGGTTTGGCTAAATACTGTACGACCCAAACCTGCATTCTCCGCTTTCTCTCAGGTATAACACCAGCCTGCCACGGGAGCGTGTGGTCCGCCTCACTAAAATGGTCCTGGTTCTGGTAGCGGTGTTCCTGGTCAGTGTTGGGCCGTACCACATCTTGCAGCTGGTTAACCTGAGCGTACCTCGGCCCTCTTTAGCGTACCACACCTGCTACTACATGTCCGTGTGTCTGAGCTACGCCGCCAGCAGCATAAACCCCTTCATCTACATTCTGCTGAGCGGACACTTCCGCCACAGGCTGGTCTGTCGGGATACACCCAGCATGCCAAGTGTGGAACGGGAGATCCAGGCCCCCCGCTCCAGTTTTTAAGCTGAATTCACACTGAAACAAAAGTAGCACTGTAAACAGGCTACGCCTTTGTTGGTTTTATGCAAAGCACATTGGGGAAACATTTCTATTTGTTTTCTTTTCTTAGATTTTAATTGTTGCGACTGGAGGGATTTCATATAGAAGGCATGGGGTGTTTGATATGTGCATCTATGCTTGTCTTGCACCTTTATAGACATGTTGTATATGTGCTGTTATTTATTATTTTTTGTGGTGTCTTGGCTCCCTCTCCTGTTTAGTTGTAGTAATTCACTCTTCGGCTTAAGTTGTTAAGCTCAAGTATCCATTCATCCATTACAAAAAATTCTGGGTTGTTTCAACACATCCATCCATCCATCGTCCGATCCATCCATGCATACATCCATCCATCCAATCAGGCCTATTAACCTTCAAACTATCTTCAAAACTTTAAAAAATCTTTAACAAGCCAACATTCAAAGTTTGTCTTGACAAATTTCACTCTTCTACTTAAAATGAGTTATATGCTGTTTTTCTTTTTGTACATTTTCCTTTTTTATTTCTTTTTAAATGTCCTTACATTCTCATTTGAATTTTAATTCTGCAGTTGATACAGAGAAAAGATATTCTGAATTCTGCACAACCATGCCTTTGATTAAAGGGGCGGTTTTGGCATTTGCAGATTGCATTAAATTGTGGTCCAAAGTCCTCATCTCTGGAGAAAATTTAAAAAAAAGATGATAATGATAATTATAATAACTGTTTAGGGCATAAAGCATACCTCATTGTGGTCTTTTACTATATAATATGGCTCTGTTTTCAGGTTTTAACCTTGATTGTACTGTATGCGACTTTTAAAAAATGTGATATTTTATCATCTTGTGAATGTTTTATTGTATTATCAATGGGTTTTTATTAATTTGACATATCAGGAATGTGTTTAGTAAAGATTGCTTTGCACCTTACAGAATGTATCAAGGCACATGAACATGTTTTCATTCATCTTGTGTGAGTGCATTACACTGTAAAAAGTTTCTGCCTTAAATTTTTAAGTGTAATCACCTTGGATGTTTAAGTAATTTGAACTGAGTTATAAAAATGCTTGAAAATTGTGAAAAAATTATCATGTATATTATCATTGTTACATACAAAAGTGACAAAAGGTTGCTGTTGTGCAGAAATCCTTTAAGGGCATTTAGGATTCACTCAAAAAAATGAACGAGGAAGGTTGTGCACTTTACATAATATATTTATATTTAGTTTACTTATCCTCCTGAGACCCGAGAGTTTGCCTGGTGTGCATTTTATAATTTTTCTTGCTATTTGGTATAAGTAGGTCCTAATAAGTATAATAAATAAAATTTGTTTTTGTACAGGAAGTAGTTTTTGCATAAAATGATGTCCTCATGCAAGTACAGTGGGTCTATCTTAACTTTATCCTCCTGAGACCTGAGTTTTGGTTTGGCGTGCATTTTAGATTTATTCTAGCTTTTTGGGGTTTATGGCAAGCCGTTTTAACTTTTATTCATTTTCAGGATATGAATTCTTGATATCAACAATTAAATTTTCACTAGTTAAAATAATAGTTATTGATATCAGGAATTAGATTTCTACTAGTAACAATGGCAATTTTTGATATCAGAAATTACATTTCCACTAGTAACAATGCTAATTCTTGATATCCACAATTAAATTTTCACTAGTTAAAATTATAATTCTTGATATCAGCAACTGAATTTCAACTAGTAAAAACTATAATTCTTGATATCTGTAATTGTATTTTCACTAGTGAAAAGTCTCCATAGGCTGCCATTCAAAATCAATTGTTGATATCAAGAATTGATTTTTTACTAGTTGAAATTCCAATTTCACATATCAGAAATACAATTCTTATAAAAACCTTTATTTTTGATATCAAGAATTCAATTGTCACTAGTTGAAATGTCTATTCTTGATATCAACAATTGAATTGCTACTAGTAACAATGTTCATTTATGATATCAATAATTCCATTTTCACTAGTGACAATGTTAATTTCTGATATCATGAATGTAATTGTTACTAGTTAGAAAGCCATTTTAGATATCTGAAATTATATTGATATCAGAAATACATTTTCAGATATCAAAAATTAACATTTTTACTAGTAGTATTTAATTGTTGATATCAAGAATAGACATTTCAACTAGTGACAATTGACTTATTGAAATCAGGAATTCGCATTTTTACTAGTAACAATGTAATTATTGATATCAAAAAATATATTTCTACTAGTAAGAAATCAATTCTTGATATCAACAATTCAATTGTTGATATCAATAATTCTATTGTTGATATCAAGAATTCAATTGTTGATATCAAGAATTCTATTGTTGATTTCAATAATTAAATTGCTGATATCAAAAATGTAATTGTTGATATCAACAATTGAATTGTTGATATCAACAATTCATATCCTGTGTGTGTGTGTGTGTGATCGCGATCGAGCAAGAGAGAGTGTGTGTGTGCGCGCGCAATCGCGAGTGAGTGAGCAAGAGAGAGCGAGACAGAGAGAGTGTGTGTGCGCGATCGTGAGTGAACTGAAGCCCCGTTGAGTGTGTGTGTGTGTGTGTGTGTGTGCGCGCGCTCGAGTGAGTGAGCCAGTGTGCGTCACGAAGCTCAATGCAACTACATTTTTTTTTTTTTTTTTGCTAATATCTTATACAATTTCAACAAAGCTAAGTCCCATTGTCCTCATATGTGGACATCAACTTTAGCAGCATAGTAAATCTTTATTGTTACAAAAGTTTGTCAAATGTGCATGCCATTTTAATCATACAACTCTTCTATGTATAACTTAACAAGAATCAACAATGAAATGTTTTTAGATTTTTTATCTTGTGGACGTCTTGGTCTGGAGTGGCTGCGTGACATGTGACCTGTGTTCTCCGCCATCTTTAAATTATTTATGTTAAATTTTTTTCTCTTATGACCCCACCAGATGGCAGTGTAAGTGTCCTCGTTTGTGAAAAACATGTTTCAGTTACACAGAATTAAGTATTATGCTGCACACAACCAAAAATGTGATGTCCTCATATGAGGTGGCAGGGTCTCAGGAGGTTAAAATAATTGTGTTTTTACTTGAAATGTTTTTTTCTATTTAGGTCCACGTAATTGTGTCTCAACTTAACAGTACAAAATCCTAACGCGTTGTCTAAACACAAACCATTTATGTTAAGTAAAAAATTCTTTCATCCAGAGGGTGGCAGTATAGTGCGACGCCAACTGCCATTTTGCCCTAACTTAATTTGATTGTGTTCAATCTGCTTAAATAATGTAAAATTTAAGTTTACTTAATCCGTTTGTGTTGGATTACATGATTGATTTGTGTTGCATTAACTGAAACTGTGCAGTGCTTGTTAGTTCCCAGCATGCTTTGCATATGGTTGAATTAAGAGAATAAATGTTAAAAATAAGTGTTATTTTATGGGGTTTTTTTTTTTTTTTTTTTTTTTGAGAAAATGAGAAAAGGGGAAGACTTGATAGTGTGTAATTGTGTTTAATGTTCAATTTCATTGGAATTATTAGAACCATTTAAATTACAGTGGGTTACCATTGTGGAGAAGAGTGGAGCATTTTATTTGGCTGTGGACTGATTTTCTTATTTTCTACTGATGCATGTGTGTCTGACCATTTTCCCATTTTGTTTGAATCGGAGTGCTTTCTCCCGTCTTCTAGTTGCCCTCAGCCCTCATGTCTCTCTTGAGCTATTCATTCAAACACTGCAAATTTGTTTTCTGAACATTTTTCTTCACATTTTAATATTCTGAATGAAACAGATACTGAATGCTTGACTGATATATTTTATAAAGCATCCTCTTTATCTATGGACGCTGTTGCTCCGCTTAAGTGTAAAAAGATGAAGGTTGGTCAGCCGTGGTTAAATGATGTCACCCGCGCTTTCAGACAAGAGTGTCGAAAAGCGGAGCGAAAGTGGAAAAAAGATAGGCTACAGGTTTCTTTTGACATTTTAAAATCAAGTCTGTTCAACTATCAAAAAGCAGTAAAGGCGGCAAAATTTCTTTTCTCAATTAATTTCTGATAACGCAAAGCGACCAAAAGTCCTGTTTGATACGATTGACTCCATTCTAAACCCGACTACGAATATTTTATCTGAGGCCTCTTTTGAGCTCTGTGAAGATTTTTTTAAAACATTTCACTCAAAAAAATTATGATATTAGAAGCTCCATTGTTCCCTCTGAACCATGTAATTTACAACTGCCCTGTCCTATGAGTTGCCTGTCAAACTTTAAACCTGTCTCTCCAACTCAGCTAGCTGATATAATCTCTACTATGAAGTGTTCTGGTTCTAAATTAGATATAATCCCGGCTCGTCTTTTTAAGGATGTTTTTTCTACCATTAGTGATATGGTAACTGCTATCATAAACAGCTCTTTCCAGCTAGTTTTAAACATGCAATTGTGCATCCTATGTTGAAAAAACCTCAACTTGATCCAGAAATGTGCAGTAATTATCGACCAATCTCTAAACTGCCTTTTATCTCTAAGCTTTTAGAGAAAGTCGTTTTTTCACAGCTCCAGTTTTATTTGAATTCTTTTAATATTTTGGACATGTTCCAATCTGGCTTTAGGTCATTACATAGCACTGAGTCAGCTTTGTTGAGGGTAACGAATGATATCTTGCTTGCTTTAGATTCAGGCTCTTGTGTTGTACTGGTTTTGTTAGACCTGAGCGCTGCATTTGATACCATCGACTAGGGCTGTGTATCACCAACAATGTCGCGATACGATACGCATCACGATACTAAAGCCACAATACGATACGTATCACGATATGGATCAATTTGGAATTAAAATTTCTTTTGAGCAGAGTTTAGTAGCAGTAATATCTTTATTGAATAAACAGTGTTATACCAGTTGTGATAACTGAAAAACTATTTAGTTTTTGTTATTAAAAAACAATGACAGTTAAATTAAATAAGTGTTGGAATGTGCACCAAACAAAGTAATTTCTTTACATTACGTTGAAATCATTTTTAATAAATACAATAGAATAAAGATAGCACTAGTATTCAGAAATAGGCTACCACAGAAACTTAAAGTAATTAAATGTAAAATAACATTGGGAAGTATTTTAGTCCTGACTAAATTAAATACATTGGCTATAAATCCAGATTCCTTATAATTAAAGCTATCTTTTGTTGTTTTGACGACAATATTAATGACAGACACATATGGCTGCTGTCACTTTAAGAGCTAGTGCACGGATCCTGTTTTCATTATACTGTTACAGGCACTAACCGACTGTGTTAGATACTCACCAAGACTGAGATTTTTGACATCATTTTGCTTGTTTTTGTCCGTAAAAGCGATATAATCCGTGAAAAGAACTTTTGTTACTCATGCATGCAGAGAAAACCATCTCTAAGAGAGCGTGCGAGCACTGAATAGTTTAAAATCGCTTGAATGTTTAGCGTGGTAAGACTTAAATAGACGAGCGAATGGTAAACTTAAGTGACAATGCAATACTGGCCCGAATATGCAAGTGAATATTCCGTCATGTCCCAACTCCCGAAAGCGAGAGTGTATCGCCGCCTTCAGCGCGTTTGACGCTTGCCTTGAGCAACCCATTTTGAGAGACAGAGACAGAAGACGCGGCACACCTGAACAATCACGCTGTTTGTGAAATTGTGTCTTGCAGAATGTTTTAAAATGACTAATTCGATTTTATAACCTGTATTGATTAATTTACTAATACAATCTACATGCTAAAGTGAATCAATGTTTGCGGGAATTTCCCGCATTATAAGTGGGAGACCTGCGGGAATGGTTAGAATAGGGATCTCATCCAAGATGGCGCCGCAGACGGCTGCCTCTGTGTGGGGCTCTCCAGCTATTGTGTTGTTTTTGCTTGTTTGTTCTGCGTTTAGTCATTCTTTTCCTATCAGTTTCACCAAAGACGAACTACTGGACATTAGGAAACACACACCAGATAACTTTTCTACAGTTTTTGATTATTCGGACGTCTTGCAGGACATTCTCGTCGGAGGGGCAGCAGTGTTGTTCAAACGCGCGGTCAGACGCAAACGCGGGAAGCGAGCCGGCGCGCTGGTTAAACTCCGCGAGCGCGGCCTGCGCACTGTACTCCCCAGTATTCATCTCGCGAATCTCCGATCCCTTCCTAACAAAACGGACGAACTTCTTCTCCTCACCCGCACTAACAAGGATTTTTTAAACTCTGCTGCTCTGTGCTTCACTGAAACCTGGCTGAGTGAAGCCATACCGGACAACGCAATACATCTGCCGGGCTTCCAGCTGTTCCTGTTTTCTAAATTAACGAAAGTTTGTGTTCAGATGTAACAACACTGAAGAAGATGTGCTCTTCTAATTTAGAGGCACATTTCATAAACTGTTAACCTTTCTACTCGCCTCGGGAGTTTTCCTCTTTCATTCTCGTGAATGTTTACATCCCTCCAGACCCGTGCGTGAGCGCGGCGCTACAACAGCTGGCTGAACAAATAGCTGAAACAAAATAAAGGTATCCTGACTCTATTTTAATCATTCTTGGGGATTTTAACAAAGCAAATCTTTCCCGTGAACTACCAAAATACAGACAGCATGTTACATGTCCCACCAGAGACAGTAATATACTGGACCACTGTTACACCACAATAAAAGATGCGTATCACTCCGTTTCACGAGCAGCTTTGGGGCTCTCTGATCACTGTTTGGTTCATCTCATACCGACCTACAGGCAGAAACTGAAATCAGCTAAACCTGTAATAAGGACTGTAAAAAGATGGACTAATGAAGCAGAGCAGAATCTACAGGCCTGCTTTGATTGCACTGATTGGACTGTTTTTGAAGCTGCTACCAATGATCTGGATGAGCTCACAGATACTGTAACATCATATATAAGTTTCTGTGAGGATACATGCATTCCTACCAGGACATTCTTATCATTTACTAATGATAAACCATGGTTTACTGGGAAACTCAAACACCTTTGTCATGCCAAAGAGGATGCCTACAGAAGTGGGGATAAAATCTTGTATAACCAGGCCAGAAACAGACTGACAAAGGAGATCAGAGTTGCTAAAAGAAGCTACTCTGATAAACGGAAAAAACAGTTTTCATCCAACGACCCATCATCAGTCTGGAATGGCCTGAGGAACATCACCAACTACAAGTCACCATCCCCCCGATCTGTGGACAATCAACACCTGGCTGATGATTTAAACTCATTTTATTGCAGGTTTGAAAAGCCCTCATTCAACCACACACCGACTCTGACCTACACTTCACACATTCACCATCACCTCCTGCACTCCCCTCCTGGCATCCAACCTGAGCTTGAGGTCTGTGTGGAGGACGTGAGCTGAGTCTTCAAAAAACAGAAGACTAGGAAAGCCTCAGGCCCAGATGGCATCTCATCTGCTTGTTTAAAAGCCTGCGCTGACCAATTGGCCCCGGTCTTCACGCAGATCTTCAATAGATCATTGGAGCAGTGTGAAGTTCCCTGCTCCTTCAAACGCTCCACTATCATTCCTGTCCCCAAAAAACCCAAAATCACTGGACTTAATGACTACAGACCTGTCGCTCTCAGGTCTGTGGTCATGAAGTCGTTTGAAAGACTGGTGCTGGCCCACCTGAAGGACATCACTGGACCCCTGCTGGATCCCTTTCAGTTTGCTTACAGAGCAAACAGGTCTGTGGATGATGCAGTCAACATGGGACTGCATTATATCCTGCAACATCTCGACAGACCAGGGACTTATGCAAGGATCCTCTTTGTGGACTTCAGTTCGGCCTTCAATAA
Organism: Gila orcuttii; assembly: GCA_026230005.1. Classification (NCBI taxonomy): domain Eukaryota; kingdom Metazoa; phylum Chordata; class Actinopteri; order Cypriniformes; family Leuciscidae; genus Gila; species Gila orcuttii. The sequence continues at coordinate 29,700,747 of JAPDVR010000018.1, read as the reverse complement.
CATCATGCCTGGTCTTCTCACAGCCAAACTGACCCAGCTCTCCATACCATCCTCGATCTGTCAGTGGATCACCAGCTTCCTGACGGACCGGCAGCAGCGAGTGAGACTGGGGAAACTCACATCCAGGACTCTCACCACCAGCACTGGCGCCCCTCAAGGGTGCGTTCTCTCCCCACTGCTCTTCTCCCTGTACACTAATGACTGCACTTCTAAAGACCCCACTGTCAAGCTCCTGAAATTTGCCGACGACACCACTGTCATCGGTCTCATCCGAAACGGTGACGAGTCTGCTTACAGACTGGAGGTTGAACAGCTGGCTCTCTGGTGCAGTTATAACAACCTTGAGCTGAACACGCTCAAAACAGTGGAGATGATCGTGGACTTCAGGAGGAACAGCCCAGCACTCCCCCACTCACCATCATGAACAGCACTGTGGAAGCAGTGGAGTCATTCAGGTTCCTGGGCACTTCCATCTCTCAGGACCTGAAGTGGGACAATCACATTGACTCCATTGTGAAAAAGGCCCAGCAGAGACTGTACTTCCTTCACCAGCTGAGGAAGTTCAACTTGCCACAGGAGCTGCTGATTCAGTTCTACTCAGCCGTCATTGAGTCTGTCTTATGCACTTCCATCACTGTCTGGTTTGGTTCAGCTACCAAATCAGACATCAGGAGACTACAACGGACAGTCCGGACTGCAGAGAGGATCATTGGTGCCCCCCTGCCAACCCTCCAGGACCTGTACTCTTCCAGAGTGAGGAAGAGAGCAGGTAAAATCATCACAGACTCCACTCACCCTGGACACCTCCTGTTTGAACTGTTACCGTCAAGACGGCGACTCAGATCACTGGCCACAAGAACATCTCGGCACAGGAACAGTTTCTTCCCACAGGCCATTTCCCTCCTGAACAGTTAACACTCCTCCCAAGGCATATGCCTTAAGTGCAATACTCCCACTGTTTAGTGCAATATCCTACAACTCAGGTGATACTTATATGTAGATTTATTTATTTATAATATTCAAAACACTGTAAATATGTTCATAATCTGTAAATCTGAAAATGTCTATTCTGACAAAACCCAACTGTGATACTTTTATTCTCATATATTTATATTTTTATTTTTTATTCTTATAATTTGTAGTATTATGTTTCTTGTTGTATTTGTATTTGTATATGTCCACTGGAAGCCTCAGTACCAAAAACAAATTCCTTGTGTGTGCAAGCACACTTGGCAATAAAGCTCTTTCTGATTCTGATTCTGAATAATGCGTCATAGGCTACTCGCAATCCCGTGCTGAAATTCGAGCCCTGAATTGGCTACATTCAAAAGCACGACAGTATCGATACACCAGATGCTGTATCGATACGCGCATCGTAAGGAGTTCATGACGATGTATCGTCGTATCGATATTCTGAGCACAGCCCTACCATCGACCACAACATTCTTCTTGAACGGCTAGAATATATGGTGGGTGTCAAGGGCACTGTATTACAATGGTTTGCTTCCTACCTCGAAAAGAGGACTTTTTCTGTTATTTTAAGGAAATTGTTCCTCGTCATCTGCGCCTCTTTTATTTGGTGTGCCCCAGGGATCTATTTTGGGACCTTTATTGTTTTCTCTTTATATGCTCCCCTTGGCTCTCATTTTTCAGAAGTATAACATTTCATATCACTGCTATGCAGATGATTCTCAGCTTTACCTTCCAGTAAGGCTTGACAACACTGCTTCATTTGATGTGTTATTGGAATGTGTAGTTGATATTAAGAGGTGGATGACAAATAATTTTCTGCAGTTAAATGAGGATAAAACAGAGGTTTTAATTCTGGGCTGTCCGGCAGATTCCACTCCAGCTCTGAAAGCCCAGTTAGGTCCTCTTTCAACAAAAGTATGCAAACAAATAAAAAACCTTGGAGTGATCTTTGACTCTTCACTATTTTTCGACAAACAAATTAGTGCTGTTATTAGAGGAAGCTTTTTCCATTTAAGATCACTTGCAAAGTTGAAGAATGTTCTTTCAAGCAAAGATTTAGAAGTTGCAATTCATGCATTTGTAACATCACGATTAGACTATTGAAATTCTCTTTATTGTGGTCTTCCTCAATCTACATTATCGCGATTACAAATTGTTCAAAATGCGGCTGCACGACTTTTGACTGGGTCTAAAAAGAGGGATCATATTTCTCCTGTTTTGGCATCCCTTCACTGGCTTCCCATTAAGTTTAGAGTTGATTTTAAGATCCTTATGTTTGTATATAAGGCGTTGTCTGGCTGTGCACCAAGGTACATTTGTGATCTTATTGTGCCATACTGTTCTGCTAGGGCACTTAGATCTTCAAATCACTTGCTTTTAAATGTGTCACGATGTCGCTACAAATTAAAAGGTGATCGGGGTTTTTTCTGTCGCTGGGCCTAAGCTTTGAAATGCTCTTCCTTATCATGTGAGGTCTGCTCCTTCATTGGATATTTTTAAATCTACTCTGAAAACACATTTTTATTCTTTAGCTTTTGGAAACTTGTAATTGTTTTTATAGCGTAGTTCTGCTATGCACTATGTACAGCACTTTGGATCAATTTGTATTGTGTTAAATGTGCTTTATAAATAAAGGTTGTTGTTGTTGTTGTTACTGCTTTGGTTGAAGGAGCATGTAAACTTAGCATTTAAGATGCTAATATGTGCTACTGCTTGCAAATAGCTAGTCTATCAATTCAATTATGTGTCACTAAAATAAATGAAATATTAATGGATGAATGAATGTATAAAATACCTGAATCATGTCAGGAAGCCTTTAAAAATTCACTTTGAGACTACTTAAATTGGGTCGCTTAAAATGACTTAATTCCATGATGTTGAAGTTACATGAACAAATTATGTTTGTTTAACGTAACCCAGTTTTGTGGAACCTGTTGACGGAATAAAATTAATTAAAGCCAACATATTATTTTTTTGAGTGTTGTCTGGTGTGTAAACTGGACATCATAATGAAGTGGCTGGCAGCTCTAAAGAGTGAGGTCACTGACCAGACAGGCAGAGATGCAGGGATCCGTTTGCAGCCCAGTTCCCAGAGTGGAATCAATTATCCAACCAGACCAGAGACAGACAGGGACCACGACTGACCTAAAGCATGCCTGGCGGCAATGGCTGGAAACTCTGTGTCTCTCACTTATACCTTCTATGGCCTAGTAAACCAGCCAGAGGCAAAATACCATCTAATGTGTTCAAATACTTGTCAATATTAGTGTTTGAGTGTCAACATAGCTTATTGAGACCATACATTACAATAGTACTATTCAATACAATAATATAAGTCACAAACTGTTGTGCTATTGGCTTTGTCAGTGATTCCAGTGCAGCAATAGAGATTCTGCCAGGTAGCTACTTTTACCTTCTTTGTTTCTATCTCTGTTAAAGCACATTATACAAAGTCTTCGCCCTGTATTTTCTGCATCACATCATTTTTCCCTTTCTCAAACTTTGAATCATCCTTCTCGTCTCTGAGCGTGGTGACTGACTACTGCTGCTAATCTGACATTGTTTGACCTTGTTTGTGACTTGCTTCATATCGCACTGGCCTTGTTAATTACACCTCAACAGTTTGGCTGCCAGTTTGTGTCATGTTTTTCACACCAAAGCTTTTGTTTTTACGTCTGTTATTTTATTTTGACAGATCATTAATTGTATGAGTTATTAATATGTCTGGTATCACCAGTATTTTATTTTAATTTGTTAACATTTTTATTGCACAGTCAATTTTCCCTCAAATATTTATTTGTGGCAATTATAAGTTATATGATTGTTAGAAGAAGATTAGTAGAACATTTCGTTTTGCAGTAGTGGAAGTGTACAGATGACAAGTGAAAAAATGTTCCTTTGTATGTAACTGTAAAACAGAAAATGCCATATATTTCTATAGCCTACATACACCCCCATCTCAAAAATATCAGATGGACATACAATATACCCCAAAAGTAGTTGAATTCTTAACCAGTAGAGGGCATGTGCTGACAATTTTCCTAGCTTAGAGTTTTGCAGATGCTTTTTTACAAACGAGGCAAAATAGGCCTACGCAATATTCTGTGAATCAGTTCAGCATGTTTATATATAGTCCTAGGCCTAAGTCTAATGTATGCAAGATCAAATCATATGTCTCTCTGTGCACATTTATGCACTTAGCCTATATAATTTTATTATTTTTGGCCAACTGATAGGCTACATTTAATTGCAAATGACACGATTACCTGAAATACTTGATCAGAGTAAACAAAATAAATTGGGAATTAAGATAATTTAAAATAATTTAAAATAACTTCATATTTTATGTTCGTGTGTTTATTACAATTGTATCGTGATATTCGCAAACGAGGTAAATAGCCTACAACAAACCATCATTATTTCAAAATAGGACTTCAGCTTCCATTTCCGCATCCTTTAGTGTCGCGTCAAGTGCCAGACTGTGTGCATATCTTTCTTAAATGCGAATATTATGTTGACACTGGCAGATTTAAAGAAATTATTCTGTAACGGTATATTAATTAGAAGAGCTTTTGACTTATGCTTGTTAATTTAAAATGATAATAATAATAATAATAATAATAATAATAATAACCAAGACATAATTCTTGATCATTCACTTATATTCAGATACATTTCCACGATGAAATTTAACACCAGTCGTTAAAGAGGTAAAACAATTTGGCACTGACAGTTTCGCACTCTGACAAATGACCTCGGTTATTTCATCGTATTTATGTAAGATTAATATTCCCGGACGTGTCTGTACATGGTGAAACCTGTGAGGAGATAAGCACAGGTTTTCGCCTGTGAGGCAATGGTGCGCGCAGGTTTTCCCGACAGCCTGTTGTTTCGCGGGCGGGTACCACGCGCAGAAACCAAGCGCGAATCAAAGGCCTGACAACTTCTTTGTTAATTGGAACAGGCTTCTCGCTATGTGTGCAGCGAGGGTGCTGAAAAGCCTGAGATACAAAATGACAAGTGTGAGCACGAAGTACAGTCGCGTTTAATTAATTTTTCTTTTTCCCTTGGAAGCTGGAAGCCGCTCTGTGCTCGTTTAGTGATGTATTTCAAGTTGTAATTGACGAAATAACTCGCAACTGCAGTAGCCTATTAATTCAGCTTGGCCGAGGTGCCTTTGTGTTTGTGGAATCAATGTGGGACTGCCTGCCTCACAGGTAAAGAGAAAAACATAAATATGGTCAATTTGAACTTATTGTTGCATTCGGTGTATGCTTCCACACTGTAGGCCTAATAACTGTGTGGAAGAGCGTCTGCACACGGCCTCAGCTGAAACACTGGACATCTAGCTGAGGTAAGTGACCAGTTTATTTATTTTGGGTGTCCATCCAAATTAAGAGTAGCTACTTTCCCATAGTCCCTAACTCCTAAAACGGTTTTTAAGGGGCATGTTTCCCACTGGGCATATTTCCATTATTTCCCACTGTAATTGATTTTTTAGGGTATTTTAACAATACTGTAAATTAACCAATATATTGCCAATTAACACCAAATAAAAAAAAAGTATTGTAAGTAATTGACAATATATCACAATAAACGCTGAGCAGGGCCCTAGACAATTTTTTTAAAGAATCCCTTTTAGTTTTTATTCATTAATACACTTCATATTGTCTCAAAGACACGAGAATGAACCTCATTGGTTCTCCCACTTCAAGGAAACATTGAGCTTCCGTTTATCATAACTGATGTGTCTGTTAATTCATTTTTGTGTGAATTAATGTGAATAAATGCCTGAATTTAATCTGTTCATCATATAAAGCCACTGTGTCTCTTCAGAAAATTTGGACTAAACCACTCAATTCATATGGATTAGTTTTACGATCTCTTAATGAACTTTTGGAAGCTCAAATTTGTAGTTGAGTAGTTGTCAATGGGGGGACAGAAATCGCTCAGATTTTATTAAAAATATCTTCATGCGTGTTTTGAAGATAAAAAAAAACGTCTTATGGTTTGGAACAACATGAGGGTGAGTAAATGATAAAATAATTTTAAAATTTGGGTGATCTAATCCTTTAAATCTTACAGGGATAGTTTACCCAAAAATGAAAATACTGTCATCATTTACCCTCTCTCATGTTGTTACAAACCTGTATGACTTTTTTTTGTGGAACATAAAGGAAATACACACACAAACAGTGAGACATTTCTCAAAATATCCTTTTATGTTCCATTGAACGATGCCAGTCATACAGATTTGGAACGACATCAGGGTGAGTAAATAATGACCAATTTTGAATTTTGGGGTGAAGTATCCCTCTAAGAGATATTTTTAAGGATGATTATAAGTATTAATTAAATGCCTTTTTATTTTCATATTGATTTAGTGCAAAACATATCATGAAGATATAGGGCTCCAAGCCTGTTTCTTCCATGTAAGAACTCCTCTCAGTTTGTGTGAGGTAACCGTGATGTTTAGTGGAGCAAAAATGTTTATTCGACTGAGTTATTTGACTATGCAAAAGCATGGTGCACATTGCACATTTTCCTGCTCCCACAACCTCGGCACATGCTTGTGTGACTTGTGCTGATTATACAGCCTCCACAACTCCAGATGGATCAACACATGCTGAAAATGCGACAAACTAAGACGCAGTTCTCCATCTGACCTCAATCTATCACTTCAGTTTGCCTGTATAAATGTCAGCGTGCTTCCACTCTCAGACTCAGTGAGAAAAATGAAATCATGTTGTCATCTCATAAGTCGTTTTAACAGCCCCATCAGAGTTTGTTTGCATGTTAATTGAATCAGCGTGTGTGGGCTTTGTTTTAACCTGTTGTCACGTATCTTGTCGAAATGCTTTTGCCATGGGCATACTTGCCTGGTATAGTTAAGTTTAATGCCTTTTAGTCTAGTAAAGTTGTTTACAGGTGGAGTGTTTTTTGGGTAAAGGCCCATTCACACCCAGGATGATAACTATAATAATAAAGACTTTTATAATAATAAAAAAACATTCTTAATGTAAGAGAACAGCAGAGTCCACACCACAACTATAACGATAATAGCACATAGGAACAATATTGCTAGAATAATTTTCAGAACAATTTTGTTCGAGGTGACGATAAAAAAAACAATCATAGTCCATCCTGCTTTAAAGAGCTTGAGCATTTAAAGCAGTAGACGACCTAACTGCAGTGTGTGCTTATAATAAATAGGACGTTTTCGTGCATTGGGGTGGATGCTAATGTAGTTATCGTTATAGTTATCTCCGTTATATTGGACTGATCTAGCTTTGTAACAGTTTAGGATGTACATGATCACAAATTAACCTTAGAAGCAGATTAAAAGACAAAGGGCGCAGAAATCACCTGTACCGAACACGAGCCGGGCCGCTTTAATGGTTTTTGAAACGATTACATGCATTCTAATGGAGGACATTAACATGCATGTGTTAGAAACAATAGCATCCCTCATTGTTTTCTCCATTCTTCATTAAAGCTGAAATTCAGTGCAAAATGATTGACTGCCAAGTTTTGTGAACATCAAAGCTTTTTTAATATAATTTCCCCTAACCAGAAACCCCATTAAATTAACATGCATTTTTAATCTTTTGCCCAATAAGTTGCTTAATGAATTGTGAGAGGCATTGACAATGATCAGGGCCTCACATTAATGTCAGAATTAGACATTTAAAATATTGTGTGTGTGTGTGTAGTCCATTTTGATTCCATCGTGCTGAGATGTGATGTGTGTGTGATACGAGTGAGGTCTCCAGTGCTCTTCATGCCCCGTTAATAACCTGGCCAGCTTTGATGTGGCAGTGTGGAGCGAGGTGGCTCTTTCTCTGCATCACTTGTGGCATGTAAATCCAGCCAGCATTTTATCTCCTTACCTGCTGCTCAAGGGGCAACTGGATTTGCTCTGGCTTCCTGTATATGCACTCTGTTCTAGCGTGAGTCATAAGATGTCACCTACCCGACGTGCCACTCACAAACGCTTTGGGAAGAATGTGAATCTGTGTGCATTTGCTTCTCTGTTCATTTGATAATACTGCCTGTCTGTGTATGACATTCAGTTAGCTTAAACATGAATTTTAACGTTGGTAATGTTCTATTTCCGAAGGGCTTGTAGTACTGCTGGTCTAGCTTGTTTGTACGAAAGCCTGCTTCTGCCTATAAAATACTTTATTTATTTTTCGCAATTAAGAGAAATAAAGTGCAATTCTGTGTTATATAAATAAATAAAATCTTCCAATGTGACTGTCTCATATGACTTGTATGTCTCGCAATTGCGTATTTATATCAGGCAGTGTGGTCTATCTTACTTTCTTGTAATTTTGTCTTATCACTATATATTTTGCAATTGCATTTTTATATTAGGCAGGGTGATGTCTCTCAATTTTTACTGTCTCGTCATTTCTACTGTTTCTTCTAATTTCGACTTTTTATCTCTTATACAGTACATCTTTATATCTTGCAGTTGTGTCTTTGTCTCACAATTTTGGCTTTGTTTCTCACAATGTGACTACATATCAGTTGCAATTTTATTTCTCTATATTTCGACTTTGTCAATGCTTTTGCGTTCTCGCGCAATTTCTTTTGCGTTCGCTCTCCAAGAGCTCAAAAGGTTCTGGGAGCAAATGCAAATTTTCTTGGGGGAAAACGCAAAGTTTTCGGGGGAACGTAAAGATTTTGCGAGCGAACGCAAAGTTACTTTAAGTATTCCGTACAAATGCTCGTCTGTTCACATAAAGTATAAATTGTTTTGAATCGTGTTTAAATGCATGATGTAAGTTATGATGTATGCAATTGCACAATTGTTATTGGGAATTATTATTTGTACTCTAATGTGATTGAAACCTAAGTTAAGCTTTAGTTCATCACATCAGTCATTTCATTCGTTGACCAGTTTCGGCCAAAGTATCTTATGCAATCAAACAGTGGCTAAACTGAACTCCAGTGTGGATTTGGTTGGTTAAAAACACATTTGTTGTCTTGTGCTAACCCAGAGAGAGCACGTCTGATCGCCCTCTTGACCTTGAAATGAATGGCTGCCCAAAACCAGTCCCTGCTACACATTATCATTTAAATGGCCCAAGGAGAAGGTTAGGTCAGCTCATTTGATGTTGAAATGCAAACAGAGATCAAAGGAGAAAACTCGCAGTGGCCTATATTTACAGTAGTCGGTCTTGGATTGGTGTGTTCGGTGGCTGAGTTGGAGTGTATTGTCTGTGTATGAGTTTTGTAGGAGGGAAGAGCACATTGTCTATTTGTTCTGCTTGGTCCTCATGGGTAGATAGCTCATTAACCATTGTGGCCTGGCACAATAGCCAAGAGCGCCGGCTGTATGGGTACAACAAGTCCAGCACAATACCTGTAAACAGCCAGCGGCTTAATTGAAAAGGCCCCTGGGATCACCAGGGTGTCATAACAATAATAGGCTTGTATAGGTGTATAATATCAAAATTGCAGAGGCCTATTGGTGGAGAATACGTGTGTGTGTGTGAGATTGTGGTTTCTCTGAAACAGTGTTTTAATGGTGTTGAGATGTTACCCAGCTATTTTAAGAGAGGCATGTATACTAGCTGAGTTTTATTGAACATGATGTTCTTATCTGTTTGCTACAGTTCCAGGTCACTGAATAGCACAAGCTTTGGCACCACACACCTCCAACCATCACCTTAGACGAGTAAAGGCTGAAATATCCAAGAGAAGAGGATGAAAAGGAAAAAAATGTATGGTAATGAAAGTAATCCAATTAGATCAATCTAGTTCTGTCAGCAGGGACTTGGTCGTACAATATTATATTGATATCTCATGATATGATAATATTGCCTTTCTTTTTATTTGGTGTAATATTCTTTAGCTGTATGAAATTATTTAACAATCATTTATTGGTGTTTCCAATAAATAAGAGTATACGTACACTATATAGTCTTTTCTTTTGTGGCAGACCACAAAGTTCTTTCTTGCTCCTCTGAGGAGTTAATTCGCAAACGCCCTTGGTGACACCCACCAGCTTTTCCCGAGGGGGATGTGTGATAGAGCGGTTGGTTGCTCGTTTCTGGGTCGTCCAGCTAAAGATGACCCGGGGCAACAGGACTGGACAGAGATCACAGGCCATGACCTGAGGCACTGGTAAACTGAGGCAGGTCTTTGGCCCAGCAGTGCCAGCTCACATTTAAGTAAAGTCCATGTGATAGACCCAGCTACAGAGACTGCAAGTTATTGGGTCTGAATGGTGCTAATACGCTGGGCTGGTTGGATGCGGGTTGGAACTTTGGTGTCCTATTAATCCTAGCTGGGAGAATCATAAAAGGTTAGAAGTTCAGGCTTTCATTGTGGAATGTTCTGAGGTAATAGGATCTGAAAGTCTTCCCTGTATAGTCACTCAACACTACATTGAAGACTGTAAAAATAATAGACTGAAGAGAGGAGATAATTGCCTCAATGCCTGTAACACTTTGCTCAGAGCAGGTAAAGGAGAATATACATGGTACGATGGTGGAGCTCTTTAAATAAACATAACTTTTTTGTTTGTATGTTTTGTCTCATTAAGCATGAGTAGGCCATTTTATTTATTTCTATTTAATACCGCAATCCAGTACTAGACATGCTCAGTCATCAATATGACTGGTTTACTGTCTGAATTGGATAAGTGTCTGTTGGATAAGTGATAAATATTTTAATCTATTGTGTTAGAAACAATCAAAAACAACAATTTAGGACTATGTGCAGTCCAGTTTTCCCAATGTATAGACTCAAATAAAAGCTGGTGTCCCATTCAATTATGTCCCTGGGACATGTCCCCTTTAGGCTCCTTTTTTTTTAGGGATCGCCCCACAGTGCTAATTGGGTCTCGTCTCGCACCAGGTTGATTGGACTTGACACTTAGTGCAGGATGAGAGCTCCAAAATTCACTGGAGCAAAGAGAGGGGAAAAAACAATCAAAATTGAATTACTGACCAGTAAATTTGCTAATTATAGTCCATTAGCCCGAGCACAGAGAAGGTGTGAAGACAATCCAGAGCCACATGCCTCAATGAGACTCCTGACACTTTGACCTAGATTACCCAGAGGGTGTTTAATATGCAAACTATATGTGTGTGCTATGGCACTTTTTAATTTTAACATAGAATTAGAAAAGATTACCCTGCAATTCATAAAATGACCACAATCTTTACATCAGTGCACTGTTTGTAACAATGTGTGTTTGTGTGTGTGAAATAGTAATATTGTAAAAATGTCATTACAACTTAAAATGTTTTTAATGTGATATATTTAAAAATTATTGCTGTAATGGCAAAGCTGAATGTTCAGCAGCGATTAATCATCTTCAGTGTCACATGATCCTTCAGACATCTGTCTAATAAGCTGATTTTGTGCTAAAACAATTCTTATAGTTAATGTTGAAAAGTTGTGCTGCTTAATATTTTGAAGCATTTTAAGCTATATTAAGCAACACAAATAATAATGTTCTTCAAATTCCTGTCTTCATTTTGAACAATATATCTAATGCTTGATTATTTTTTTTTAAACCTAATTTATATATCTTTTAAATGCCTAAATTGTCCTAAACTTTTGGGACCACAAAAGTAATGAAGTAATAAAGGAGAAATTTAAGTTCGATATCATGTTGAATTCCATCACAGGAAAACCTCAAATGGACATTGGAAATGGACGTCTCATACAGTATGTGTCTCATTCTCTCTACAGGATTATAGAATGACTCACAAAGCTTTTACAAAAGTAATGTAATTTTTTTTAAGCTTCCAAAGTGGAAATGATAGTAGTGCCTTATAAAGAGGTTGGTCTATGTTTTTAAGTAGGCTTTTTTCCCTTCCTACCATCATCTTTCACTGTCACTTATTTGTTTTGCCCTGTCTGTGAGTTGAACCATTCAGGGATGAACCAGGTCATATTATCTTGTGATCTAGAGGAGTAGAAAGATGGATATTCCCACATAAGGTCACTAACACCAGCACTTTAGAGGTCTGTGCTGGGGTGATCTTTTGTTCTGCTCCTGACACTCACCTCTTCTCCTAGAAGTTAAACCTGTTTTGAGTGTGCAGTATATCAATTAAACAGCTCTTTTTCTGCCCTTTGGAGGGGGTGGGGGGTACAGGTCCAAATATTTACATTAGGGCATATCAGTTTGACGACTGTGTGGCGGAGCGGAGAGAAGGGCCATTTGGTGCAGCAGAGAGGCCATTAGCAGAGTTAAATGGCTAGAAAGAATCTGGACCAGACAGCTTTCCACACAGGATCATTTGACCGGAACCACGTAGCTGGATAAATACTTCCGTCATGCAGTAAATACAGTCTTGAACAAAGGCTTGGTTTGTAAATTAGTTTGATGATGAGGAAGCACCTTTTCAACACCTTTGCATTTGCAGTTTAGGCAGCTAAATGGAGTTGAATTGTGTAATGAATGGGTCATGTACACCATCTACCCCAAAATGACAATTATATACACGTGTGTGTCTATTTAAATGTATATTTTGATATGACTTTGGCTGTGTTGTCAGCCTTAGCGAGAGAAAAAAAACTCCCCAAGGCTGCCAAAAGCAAAGCTGATGCTAGTTTGTTTTATGAGCTGTTCTGATTCAGTAACCGTTCAGGAGAGCTACTAATTTAAGCCTCTGCTCTTTTTCAAGTACCTTTTTCATTATTCTTTATGGCTGGCAAGGCTGCATTTTTGTTCATTCACCTTATGGTAGGCATTGGAGTTACAAATTGCATTTATTTCTAGAATCAATGAAAGGAAATTTACAAAAGTAAAGAGCTTGAAGTGTTTGCTTGTCAGGGACAGAGGAAGGGGACACCAGTTAGTTGTCACAGCACTAGATTGCTCAGAAGTTGTGGCAGTTGCAGTAATGCAGTAAAAGTTTAGAACAAAAAAATATCCTAGATATTTTTTCCCAAACAATTTTGATGAGAAATGTTCATATTTTAAAATAGAAAACGGTTATTTTAAATTAGAATAATTTCACAATATACATTTGTACTGTATTTTTTATCAAATAAACCCAGCCTTGGTGAGCATAAGAGAAAAAAAAAAAAACATAAGTCTTACCGGACCCATCATTTTAGGTACTGCATATGACAGAACATGTAAAAATCTTGCAATGATGTCCTACATTTTTTTACTTTTTAAAATGCGAGTTCCCTTTCGAGAGGTCTCTCCTATTGCGTAAGTAGCTTATGCTATGGGAAAACTCCTTTTCTCGTGAATATTGAAGTCTTTATGTAAAACGCATTGCAGCTGCACAGCTGACAGCAATGAACGAAGGAGCTCGGTCATTGGCTGTGCTGCGGCAACTTGCTCGAACCAATGACGGGGCGACTCTGAATGCGCGACCAATGAGCGCGCTTCGCGCCCGCGCGCGTCAGAGCCCGCCAAGATGGGCGTGGCCAAGAGCTATATACTGGGCGCCCCGTCATGAGAGTTCTTTAGATTTAAATGATGTTTTATAAACAAAGTTCGGGAGGAGCACGTTCAAATAATCATTCCAATCAACTGGTCATCAAACAATTACCATGTCTACCCTATCAGCATGAGAAGGAGCATATAAATATTCACTCTGTCAACTCACCTAACATTCCTTGACAGTTTCAGCATCCCTCCACCACCCCGACTCCTCACTCTTGGCTTATCTTATTTATTTATTTCACAGCCAGGAATACGGGGGAGTGCTCTGGGTTCGGGCCGAATACCTAACTCGGAGCCCTCTCCTCGGACAGCACGCCAAATACGCATTTATTCTATCTGACTTATTTGTAAGTGTGAACTCGTGAATCTCCTTCAGCGAACACCTTCTTCTTTGGATCCTCCGGATTATTGAAGCTTCGCCGCCGTCGAAAAGCATACCAGCGGGATTGCTACGAGGACGTCGGCACCTTCAGCCGCCTTCGAACGCCATCCTACTGAGCCATCCGGCGTGCTACACACGCAAGTATTTTACATCTGTTCGCCCCGCGACACTTGTAAAAGAGCAATTTTCTGAGGCGTTGTTTCAAATGCCTTCCTGCGCGTCGTGCAGAGACCTTCTCCGGGACGGGGATCGTCACATAATCTGCGCTCGCTGCCTGGGCCGGGACCACGCAGAAGCTGCTTTGACCAAGGGCGGATGCCCAGAATGTGATGACCTGGGTCTCTCCACACTACGGGCTCGCCTCGCCGCTTTCGCCGTGAGCGAGCCCATCGCCGCCACCCCTCTGTTTGAGCCGCGCACTAAGAAAAAGCGCCGCTCACAGAGGCTTCCTGAACCTGAGCTCAGTGACGTCACGCCGAGCCAGTCTCCGCGTGCTTCACCGCCACTCTTGCCTTCCCCACCGCCGGTTCAGTTCACCCAGCCGGACCCACACCCCTCTAGCAGAGCGGTGGGCCTTGTGACTTTCGGCGCGTCCGAGGACGACGGGGAATGGATGACAGCTTGTCCATCGACGCTGCATCGGACGACTGGCCGGGCTCCACTCTTGACCCCGCCCCGTCGACGCTAGCTAGCACGAGCGGGGGCTCCACCATGGATACCGAGATTATCCGTGTCCTCTCTAAGGCCGTGGAAGACCTTGGGCTCGATTGGTCTTCTCCCGAAGAACCAACCCGGAGCCGACTGGATGAGTGGTTTCTGCAGGGGCGCCAGCAGGCCCCTCGGCAAAGGCCTTCTCCCTTCTTCCCGGAAGTTCACGACGAACTCACCAAGTCGTGGAAAGCCCCCCACTCTGCTCGCCTAAAGCCTTCTTTTTCTTCTTCGCTCTCCTCTGTGGACGGCGCGAAAGAAAAGAGGCTACGAGGGAACGCCGCCCCTCGAGGAGGCCATGGCCAATCATCTCTGCCCGCCCTCCACCACCGGATGGAAAGCCAAAGCTTCCCACCCCTCGAACCCCTGCCGCACTACTTCTGCTCTCGCCGGTCGCGCCTACGCCGCCGCCGGCCAAGCTGCATCAGCGCTTCACTCAATGGCGGTACTTCAAGTGTTCCAAGCCAAGCTTCTCCGCTCTATGGACGAGTCTGGCCCCGAACCCGAAGCCTTAAAGGACCTACGCAGCGCAACTGATATAGCTCTGCGAGCCACGAAGGCCACCGCCCAGTCTATTGGCCGTGCTATGGCTAATTTGACTGTTCTCGAGCGCCATCTGTGGTTAACTCTGACTGAGATGAAGGACGCGGATAAGGCGCCATTTCTCGACGCGCCTATCTCCACCAGCGGGCTGTTTGGACCGGCGGTTAAGGGTTTCGCCGAACGCTTCACTGAGGCCCAGAACGCTTCACAAGCTATGCGTCATTTCCTGCCCAAGCACTCCAGCTCATCGCAGAGCAGACAGAGACCGCCACAGCCGCAGCGGGCTAGAACAGCTCCCACTGCCTCTCAGCCCGCGCCTCAGGCTGACGCTCGACGCCGCTCGCGCTCTCACAACCACAAGCCGCCTTCTGAGCGACGGGGTCCTCGGCCCAAGATTGTGCTGAACCCTGAGCCTCGAAAGCCGTCCTAGCCACAAGAATAAGAAGAGAGAGTGCGTGTCTCGCAAAAGCTGGACCACTCTCTCTGCAAAAGCTCAAACATTACCCAGTCCCCTTACAGGCGGCTGGATATGTCCGTACAGCAGTCAATGGGCCAGTCACAGAGCTCGCTCACCTGCAAACAAACG
This sequence comes from Gila orcuttii, assembly GCA_026230005.1. Classification (NCBI taxonomy): domain Eukaryota; kingdom Metazoa; phylum Chordata; class Actinopteri; order Cypriniformes; family Leuciscidae; genus Gila; species Gila orcuttii. The sequence continues at coordinate 29,685,126 of JAPDVR010000018.1, read as the reverse complement.
CCGTTTTTACGGCGACGCACAGAAAACACAAAAAGAGTCTTTTTCTGCCTGTGTCACTAAGGTATAGTGACATGTCCACAAAGGTATACATGTCCACAAAGTGTGCATTCCCAGATACTGTCAAAACAGTGCCAAATTCATTCCCAGCTCAGACTGCGCTCCCCATGAATGTAGAACACGTGCCTACGGTCATGTACGCACCACTACACACAAGCACTGTTCACACAGTTATAAATTCATCCCCAGTAAAAGCGGGAAACATTATAAAAGTGACGCGTGTGCCTACCACTGTTTATGCACCCCCACTTATAAACACTGTCCTTACAGTGTCAAACACAACCCCAGCTCAGGCTGCGAGTTTTACAGACACAGCGCGCGCTGTTGTAATCACACACGCGCCCATTCACTCAGATGCTCAGCCCGCGCCTCTGAGAGCTACGAGCTCAGGCGATTCGCTGGCCGGGTCCCTACGTCACAGCGGCCCGCCCCTAGCCTGTATTCAGCCCATTTCTGTCCACGCAGCGGCATGGGAAAACATTCCAGATATGCCGAAATGGGTATTGAATATAGTAAAGCACGGATACTCGCTCCAGTTCGCTCGCAGACCACCACGTTTTACGACTGTGGTCGAGACGAAAGTGAGAAAGGAGTGTTCACATGTTCTACGCACCGAGGTGCGCAAACTAATAGAAAAGGGCGCTGTGGAAACTGTTTCCCCCTCTCTGAGCGAGGCAGGTTTTTACAGCCGCTATTTTCTCGTCCCCAAAAAGGATGGCGGTCTCCGCCCCATCCTAGATCTCAGACACCTGAACAAAGTACTAATGATTCGCTCGTTCAGAATGTTAACAACCAAGCATATCCTCGCGCAAGTACGCCCAGGAGATTGGTTTCTCTCAGTGGATCTGAAAGATGCTTACTTTCACATTCCAATAGCGACTCATCACAGGCCGTTTCTGAGATTCGCTTTCGAGGGACAGTCATACCAGTACACAGTACTTCCGTTCGGCCTGTCCCTGGCTGCCCATACATTCACGAAATGTATGGATGCAGCACTTTCCCCCCTAAGGCGAAGGGGAGTGCGAATACTGAATTATCTCGACGATTGGCTGGTTCTAGCTCAATCAGAAAGTCAGTTAATAACACACAGATCTTGGATTATCAGCCATTTAGAATGCCTGGGTCTAAGAATCAATTTTGCAAAAAGCATACTATCTCCCAGCCAGAGGATTTCTTTCCTGGGAATAGTTCTAGACTCGATGCAAATGACAGCGCGTCTCTCATCAGAGTGCGCGCTCACCATCCGGCGCCTTGCAACATCATTCAGGGCGCGCGCGCGCGCCCCGTCAAGCGGTTTCAGAGGATGCTCGGTCTCATGGCCTCAGCATCGGCCGTACTCCAGCTAGGATTGTTGCATATGCGCCCTCTCCAACGCTGGCTGAAGAGCCGCGTCCCTACTCACGTGTGGCGTTCGGGCCACTTTTTAATCAGAGCGAACCACGGCTGTATAAAAGCCCTGACGCACTGGAAAGCCGCCGACTGGTACCAGTCAGGCGTGAGTCTGGGTGTGAACACAAGGAGAAGGATGATAACGACAGATGCCTCCAAAATAGGTTGGGGGGCCCTTTACGAGGGCAGGCCTGTCTCCGGCTTTTGGTCAAACCCGGAGAAGCGCCTACACATAAACTGTCTGGAAATGAAAGCGGTCGCTTTGGCTCTCAGAGCCCTGCTCCCACATCTAAAAAACGAACACGTCCTGGTCCGAACGGACAACATGACGGTAGTGTTGTACATAAATCGCCAGGGTGGACTCAGGTCGAGCTCCATGCATTCAATAGCAGGAGACTCATTTTATGGTCCCAGCACAACTTGCGCTCGCTGAGAGCAGCGCATGTGCCAGGCGCCCTGAACCAGGGGGCAGACATGCTATCCAGAGACAAGATTCTCCCAGGAGAATGGGCTCTCAACTCGCTGACGATTCTTTGGCAAAGCGGAGATCGACCTCTTCGCCTCCAAGGAGAACGCGCACTGCTCTCTTTTCTTCACGAAAAGCACGGACGCGCTCGCCCAGAGCTGGCCGAGCCGCCCCTTACATGCCTTTCCCCCGATCGCGATGCTGCCACAGGTCATCAGTCGGGTCAGAGAGGAGAAAAACGCAGTGCTGCTGATAGCCCCACTCTGGAAGAACCAAACATGGTTTCCAGACCTGATGCAAATGCAATCTACACCACGGCCGATTCCACTGAGGCCAGACCTCCTCAGTCAGGCCAGCGGGATGATATTTCATCCCCGCCCCGATCTGTGGGCCCTTCATGCATGGCTCCTCAACGGGTTCCCAGGAACCTCACGAGCGGAGCACTAAATACCATCGCTGAGGCGCGGGCGCCCTCCACGAGACGCTTATATGCCCAGAAATGGAAAGTGTTCAGTGACTGGTGTAATGCCAAGGGCCTGAACCCTGAAACATGCGAGATTACGAACATACTCGCTTTTCTACAAGGGCTTCTGGAGGCAGGCCGCATCCCCTCCACGCTCAAAGTATATGTGGCGGCCATCACAGCGTCACACGACCCTGTAATGGAACGTCCATTGGGAAGAAACGACCTAATTATTCGTTTCCTAAGGAGCGCTAGGAGGATGAACCCTTCACGCCCCCCCTCAGTGCCGATCTGGGACCTAGCTACTGTCCTAGACGCTCTTAAAGGGCCTCCGTTCGAACCACTCCGAACCGTGCACCCTAAACAGCTCTCGCTCAAGACTGCGCTCTTGCTGGCACTCGCCTCGGTCAAGAGAGTGGGCGACCTGCACGCGCTTTCGACAAGTGCTGCCTGCCTAGAATTCGGACCTAACGACTGCAGGGTCGTCCTTAGACCGAAACATGGGTATATTCCTAAAGTGCTCACCACTCCCTTCAGAGCACAGGTTATCTCCCTAACTGCGCTATCGTCTCCAGCAGACGAACACGACGCTAATCTACTCTGCCCCATTAGGGCTCTCAGAGTGTATTTGGAGCGTTCTGCCCTATTCAGACAGACAGAACAACTGTTTGTATGCTTTGGCGCCCGTACGAAAGGTTCCGCCGTTTCAAAGCAGAGAATCTCTCAGCCGCTCTGTATTTGCCCTTCTAGCCGCTCTGTATTTTTTCCCACATATAAAGCTCGCCTCTGCCGGCTAGTTGGATGATAACTTTGCTTTTCAGCTCAGGCACCTGCCTCTGGCTATCATAAGGCGAAGTTCAGCACGCACGGCGTTTTGTATGGTGGTCCCATAGCGTAAGCTACTTACGCAATAGGAGAGACCTCTCGAAAGGGAACGACTCGGTTACTAACGTAACCTCGGTTCCCTGAGAGGAGGGAACGAGTATTGCGTAAGCTGCCCTGCTTGTGCTTGGTTAGTTCGCTTCAGTCGTTTTAACCTAAAGAACTCTCATGACGGGGCGCCCAGTATATAGCTCTTGGCCACGCCCATCTTGGCGGGCTCTGACGCGCGAAGCGCGCTCATTGGTCGCGCATTCAGAGTCGCTCCGTCATTGGTTCGAGCAAGTTGCCGCAGCACAGCCAATGACCGAGCTCCTTCGTTCATTGCTGTCAGCTGTGCAGCTGCAATGCGTTTTACATAAAGACTTCAATATTCTCGAGAAAAGGAGTTTTCCCATAGCGTAAGCTACTTACGCAATACTCGTTCCCTCCTCTCAGGGAACCGAGGTTACGTTAGTAACCGAGTCTTTAATATGTTATGTAACCCAGTTTACACCAACCAGTTTGTGAGACAGTAAATAAATTGGGTCAGATATCTTTCCTATTAGTAAATAAATATGCAGCTAAAAAAGTTGACTACAAATGCATGTTTTATTGAAATTCACAAGGTTAAAGCCTTACGTATTCCTAAACTCTGAACCCTCACAGGGGTGAAAGCTAAATGCCAGCAGTAGTGAACTGACTTCTTATCGCAGACTTGGTTGTTTTTACAAATTTGAGGTCCATTTGTGATATTGTTGAGATTAAAATGTAGACTGAGTTACTTGAGGTTAGAAAAAAGTTCATTCATCTTTAGTCTTTCTTATAGAACACCCAAATTAATATATCAGGGATTAAAATCTTCTAAATGTTACGACATTTTGTAAATTTTGGACCGTTTGTAAATAACTGCAGGGGAAACAGCAGGCACGACTTCTCTCTTTCAAAGGGCCCTAGCTGCTTCCTAATCATGTGCTTTGATGCAAAGAGAACTGTGGTACTGGAGTGACTCCAGAATAGTTAGGCTGCTGTGGATCCTCTGCATTAGAAAGATTATTGTTTATCCCTCTCCTCTCACAGTGACATCTCCACTCTTGTGAAATTATGAACGCTGTACGACTCCCCTCCAGGTTGCTTTTCTGGTTTGTGAGGTGTGAACGTGAGCGTAGGTGGAGGATAAAATATGGTCTTTGAAGAACATCATTAGATAAGTCATGACCTAGAGAGGCATATGTCACCAGAGGCACAAATAAATGCAATGATCGTTGTCTTATATCATCTTATTTCCTATCAACAATTTGTAACAACAATACTACTACTATTACTACTATACTGTTCTATACTTCATTTTACATGGTCATTTCACCTATTTTCACATTTAGACCACCTTTGCCATCAACTAATGCCCATTGCTCTCATAAAATCTGTCTTTAAAAACATCAAAAACTGAATCACACTTTTAAATGTAATCTTTAGCTAATCTCAAAATTAACAACAATTGTTTAAACTGTACACGTTGTGATGCGTAAATTCACTTGTAGCATTTATTAGTCATTTTTAAGTAGTCATTTTAATATTGGCCATTCAATAGTTATTGATTATCCATTACATGAAAATAATTGACTTACCAGTATCAGCCAAATTTTTTATATCGGTGTAACCCATAGGTTTTAAACATTATTTTTGATTTCATTATTTATTCTCATTAATAATTGCTTGTCTAGATTCAGAAATTGAAATTTCTTTGAATTTGGTTACGTTTTACTAAACTGATCTCTTAAAGAAATGTCTGCAAATTGGCTCTGCACTATTTTTTATAAATATCTTTCAAAACAGTTTTATTCTGCTTAAACATCTTGTATGTTTTTTTTTCCCCATTATATTTTAACCTGTATTTAAGCAGTGAAAACGGCACTGGCATGATGTTAAAAACAAATGGGATTGCTAGCTATGGAGGGACATGTAGATAAGCAAACATTTGCCAAAAACTGACCTTGTTTTAAGTTCCCTAATTAAATGCCTCCTCCTGAGTCGCACTGTTGGTTAAAAAGACTGCCACGATGAATCTTCGAGGCATCGCTGTCATCCAGTCAAGTCAACTCAAAAACCCAATTATCGTGATGAGACACAGGTTGTAATGCTGGTTTAAGTTGGTTTGGTTGCACACGCTGGCTCATATTTTAAAAGTACACTGGAGGGAAATAACTGAATTTCCAATTATCATAACAAGAATATTCTCATAAGGACAGACAGCAGCAGAAAAAAATGCTTTTTTATTCTGCATGATTTGGCAACTTAAGGAGGTCAAGACGTAAATTTGCGTAGCCTTGAGCTATATTAAGTCTGCACAACAGCAGGAAGGGGGATGAGGGCTTTGTCTTTTAACATGAGCGCTGGATGTTGCATGTACTCTGGTGTGCTCACTATGTCTCAATTTTTCCTTCAGGTAACACGAGAGCATGGCCTTTTGAATACCTCAGGGAATGTCGATTTAGAGTGTGTTTATTAGTGGATTTGGTGCCAGAACAAATTTAGGAAATAACATGTCATTGATTAAATCATCTGTTTCAAAGAGCAGCTAAAGGAGGCAGTGAAAAATATGTTGGAGAGCACCTTTTGTACTTTGTGCTGAAAATGCAGTGAAATAAAATCATAGCTGGCATTGATTTTTCCTTTAGGGGAATGCAAAAAGGGGCGAAAAAGAACCTCATGAAACTAAACGGAAAGAAAAAATGGTCAGATCATGAAACATGTTTATTTTTCATCTTTTCTCAAAGCTAGATTAAAAAAATAAGTATAAATATGTAAAGATTGGATTATCACAGCATGTATCTGTAATATCAATGTTTCCCCTTAGAAATATGAATAATAGATTATCTATTTTTGTAGAAATTTGAGTGAAATATGTATATAATATAGATAATATTTCACTCAAATTTCTACAAAAATATTCTATTCATATTCTGTTACATTTTTATAAACTACCGTTCAGTAAGGTTTTTCTTTTTTTATAGATGTATAGTAATATTTTTTATGAATAGATTATTCCATTTGTATTCCACTTTTTCCATTTTTTATTTTTTTTATTTTTAAAGAAATTAATGTTTTCATTCAGAAAGATTGCATTCAATTGATTAAAAGTGTCAGTTACGACAAAATGTTATTTCAATTAAATGCTGTCCTTTTGCCCTTTCTATTCGTCAAAGAATCCTGAAGAAAAAAATATCCGGTGTCAAATGTTAAGCAGCAAATCTGTTTTCAACACTGATAATAACAAGAATTGTTTGAGGACCAGCTTGGCATATTAAAATGATTTTTGAAGGATCGTGGGACACTGAAGACTGTTCAAAATTTAGCTCTGCCATCACAGAAATAAATTACATTTTAAATATATCATTAAAAAACAAAAGTTATTCTAAACTGGTAATATTTACCGATATTACAGTTTTTTTTTTTTTTTTTTTTTTTTTTTTTTTTTACTGTGTTTTTGATCAAATAAATGCAGCCTTGGTAAGCATAAGAGGCGTCTTTCAAAAAATATAACAGACTCCAAACTTTTGAACAGTAGTGTAGGTAGAAGTATATTTATATATTATGTGTAGAGGGGCATAATATTTACAGCTGTCTTTGTACATGCTCAAATAAATGAATTAGTGCCTGGACTTCGCCGTGCTGCACAGGATACAAGCACTAGGAAGAACAAGCCAGATTCTCCCTGCACCCTGTCTCCACAGATCCTGTCACTGTCAGTGGATCCCAGGCTCCTCGCTCTGAGAAACAGCCCAGCCAAGCGGGCAGGATTGAACACCAATCCACCCAACGAACCCCAGGCTTTTCGTTTGGATCTATTCTCTAGCCCCGCCCTCTCACCCTAAGCCATGCATCCAGTCTGTGCATGACAGTTTCATACATCCCCTGCCAAAAATATTTCCTGGATGCACTGTGATCCATGACGCTATCAGCTTCCTGACCTCTGAGTTTGTCTCGCACTTTTTTTTTTCCTTTTTTTTTTTTAATCCGAGCATGTCAACAGTTTCTTACCGGCTTTCGAGATGCTGCCCCCTCAGTGCGTTCTTGCGCCTGTACAGCCTCATGAGGTTTGTTTGCGTGTCTATTTGATTCCACTCCATGAACACGTTCTTATAGATGCACTCCATAAGATAAAGGGAAGCACAGGGTCTTGTCATTCCTCCACAGCTTAATCAGGAGCTACACAGAGGAGAGGAGTCCAGCGCCACGGACCTTCCTGATCATTCTAATGAGGACCCCTGGCAATGCAGTCAGCGAAGTATAATTGACTTGTTCGTCTCTTATTTTCATAATAGACACTCCCTGACCCAGAGCACATTTAGTTTGCTATGAGAGATGTCAGAAAGCATTGGAAGTTTCTTCTGCACACCCATTAAATCTGAAGGCATGCCACCCTGTCTTCGGCCGGCCAGCACCGTCATTAGCTGCCCAGCTTATTATGCAGATGGAAAATGTAAGTAAATGATTCCCTGATTGGCTGAAAAACTTGCATGCCTGTACACACCCTACACCCCCTCCACCCTGGAGCCTTTCCTGGGTGGATCCAACCAGCCCCCCCCCCCCCCAATCCCCCCCACCACACAAAAAAAGGCAGTTCTTTGCTCTGAAAAAAAAACGAAAACATATAAATAATAAAAGCACTGCAGTGTCCCTCTACGTGAAAACCTGGTGAAGCGTGTGGATGTCATTGTTGCTGCAACAAGGCCTGCCATCTACCTTTCAGGACCAATTGAAATCAAATTACATATTTTTTGCCGAGGTAAGGGTTAGCCAGCGAGGGTGAGCCCTGGATCTCTGTCCCTGCTAGGTGATATGAAACAGAACAGCTGTGGATATCAATGCCCTCGCGCAATTCTCCACTGACCGTGTCTGCTGCGATTTCTGGAGCTGTCGCATTCATTGCAATGGACGGCGTAATAGGATACATCCTCATACATCTGGCATTGAGAACATGAAATTAGATCATTATCACTTAAATAAACCTTCTACTGGAACATTTTAAAATGTCCAAGTAATTTACAGCTTTGCAAGTATTCGACATCCTTTCCTGCCACATAGAGTCTTGAAAAATATTACCCATCTAATAGGTTTTTTGAATCGAATATGAGGAACTGCCTTATTTCCTTCTATATTTTCTGTGTCGTTTAATGAGATGATTGTGTCTTCCATGTGCCTTCATTGAACTTTTATTTTGTGCTTTCTATTGCTCGTGGCATGGCGGCTGAGACGCTGGGACATCATTAAAGTAATTACTACAAGCTCTAGTAGTTGCAGGAAAATAATATGGTGGGGGTTGTCTTTTTTTCACAGACAGAAAAAGCTTCTTTTTTTATTTCACCAAACATTCAGCACTGCCATGATTGTTAGATCAGACAGTACCCATCACATTTCTTAGACCTGTTAAGGAAATTATGGAAATGGGGAAAGAGATGAAAAGTCCTGGTGATGGTGAGCCTTCTATTCAGTCATCGTCAGAATACAGTTGTCAGTCCTAAATACACTTGCGTTCATACACAGTTCTGCTATAAACCGTAGTGACAACTGTAGCCTACTCTGTAACTGAACTGACTCTCCTAAATTTTCATTCAGACTCACATCTGCATTTTGACTGAGGTTGGTTAAAACTTTTCTGTGTAAATTATACTGCACTGGACTACAGGTTGTCTGTCATATCATCAGTCTGTACTGTACATAAACTATTGTGGGGGTTGTGTTTTCATGTTGTTCTGTTGGTTATTTAAGATTTTATATATTAATTTGTGCCTTTATTGCGGCCATTTATTATATAATGTGTCAATTGTGACCTTCCAATGAAATGGAAGTTGCCGTCTGATACTTACTGACATTTTGCTCAGGGTATTAATGTACAACAGTCAGGTTCTGGTAAAAGAAAATATCCCATTCATTTTATTCCATTAAGTAAATAATATCTATAGAAACCTTTTAGACCTACCATGAGCTCTGAGGTTACTAATCGATGGTTTATGCTTTTGAAGTCATCAGTAATTTAAACTTCATTTAAAAATAAAAACAAATTTAATAGCCAAATTCCAGGTGAAAAACTACACTACATGAATCCTAAAGAAAAAGATCCACCAGAGAATTGTGGCATCAAATCAGGATACAAGAACAGATTTACTTATTTACTTATTGATTTACTTATTACTAAGTGTAATCATTTTGTGGGAGCGGAAAAATAATGAAGCAACACTTCACAGGTAACTGACATACTATTTGTCACATGGTATTCATATAACTTTTTCAGTCACAGGGTAGCTACTATATTCCTGTTTATATTTATGGTAAATAGTCTGTGCTTGCTTATTTGTTTGTATGCATTTCTGTGAGATAAAGAGCAAGAACCAGTTTTCCAAGAGGAAAAATATTTTAAAAATCTGAATGTGCAGAGCTTCTTTTCTCATTTCTCCTCTCTCAAGGCTTTGGCCTTGCTGCAGACTAGCAGGTTACTCTGCCTTGTTTCACCTGCACTTTTCGGTGGCTTATTTATAATGTCCTTGCAAATGAGTAACACTTACAAGAGTTTGTACTAACTGGGCATTTTAAAGAAGGCTGCTATTATTAATCAAAAATGCTTCTCCCACTGTAACCACATTTGCATTTGACAGTTTGTCCTCGGGAAATATTTATAATTTTAATTTTCAATCCGTTTATAAGAGCACTATGACCATAAAGGAGCGAATTCAGCAAAGGAGGGGTTGCATTCATTAATTGGAGGTAGCAAAAATATGACATTTTCATTAATGATTTACAGTCTCTAAGATTATTTGACATTGAACTGAACTGTTGTTTGGAATGCCACAAAATACCATGCCTGATTTTAAAAAAATGATCTTATTAAACCTCTACATAATAAAGATGTTCTGTCAAGTGTTTGTTTACCAGAGAAGTGGTGCTAGTGAGCAAGAAGGGCTCCTTAAAATAAGCTTACATTCTTATGAAAAAGGAAAAGAAAGCAATCTTTTTCACAGACTGCTGTAAGTATTCTTCCCCCTGAACTGTCAATATCTCACCCATTAATATTTCTTCTTTAATTCAGACACCAGATTATTTTACAGTCAGTAATCAAGTCACTGAGTGAAATGTGTCTTGAGCAATTTTTTTTAGGTTGCCAAGAACCCCCAAATATGATGCCTACCGTGCTAAAATAGACAAAGGTTTTGGGTGGGTACAATTTTTAATATCTAGTCTCTTTTGCTCGGCTGCATTTATTTGATCAACAATTCAGTAAAAACAGTAATATTGTGAAATATTACTTTTTTAAAATAAATCTATAGTTTAAAATGTATTTTATGCCTGTAATGGCAAAACTGAATTTGATCTTTCAGAAATCAACCATGCTGATTTTGTGCTCATTTTTAGCATTTCTTATCAATGTTAAAATCTGTTTTGTTGCTCAATATTTTTGTGGAGGTTTTTTCTGGATTCTTTGATGAATAGGAAGTTCAAAAGAACATAATTTATTTGAAGTGGAAATCTTTTGTAGCATATGGTCTTTTCCATAATTTTTGATAAATTTAATGCTGCCTAGCTGAGTAAAGGTACTACTTTCTAATTTATACTCTGAGAGACATATTTTAACTGTGATTTTGTAAAGGCAACAAAAAATGGATTGTATTGTTTTTGTTATTTATTAATTGTTTCTATTTTCATTCTTAACATATATTATTTTAAAAACATTTGGTTAATATATTTTTGGGGTTAACATTAACTTTAGCTTTAAAGGTAAAATCGAATCTTTTTGCACGAGTTGAGCTTAAAAAAAAACCCTGCTTTACAGAACCGGAATTACACACACAGTGCATCTGTAAATAGAAACATTGATAAAGAGTAGAGAGATGTGCATTAATATCCCAAAGACAATGTGACATCTTAACCTGGCCCTGTGGAATTGATATACATAGAAACAAATAATCAGTCCTAATTATTGCGAAAACAGACAAACGAATGAGAACTAGTGAAAGGGGTGGGAAAGTGTAATTTTCAACTGCGTGAATCCCATTGCATGTTTGCAAGGGTCTGTCGCACAAAGGAGACCGTGGCTAACAAAGCCAGCTCCTTGCTATGTGAGCCCAACCTAAAAGTATTCGGCTAATAGGCTGGTCATTCACATGTTGTAAATACAGAGAATAAGAGGGCTTTTTCTTCCCTGGCCAAGTTAAAACACAGGGCTCAATCTCCTTATGTTCATTGTCTGCTTGCAGGGGATTATGGGGGCCTGCCCACCTTTTATCAATGGGTGTGGTTCAGCTATAATCATCCCTAATTTTCCTCTTGTTCCACTGATTCAACCTTGCTCAATCTAATTCGCTGTCTCTTGTGACCAGGCTAACACGCTCTAAATGGGTGTTGCTGACATGTGCTGTCAATCAGTGACCCTTGAGGGTGAAGCGTTTGAGTTTGCACTCAGTGGCTCAATTTTGGACTGCCAGTCAGTGCTTGTATCCCGACGCAGGTGGATGGTGTGATGGTGCTCTAGGAGGTTTTTTTTTTATTATTATTTAAATTTAAACAGGTTAATTTAATTTTAAGGATTAGGGTAATTTAAGGATACACCTGTGCCAATAAGATGATTATTACTTCCATGTTTCATGTTATGGGCAATACAATATTAAATAGCCAATGCTGAAGTTCTATACTATTGTCTAATAAACTAAACATTAAAACCAGTCGTTTAAATGCTACAACAGGCATCACAACATTATCAGATCTCAAAATGAATATCTATTTCTCATGCTGTACATTAATCATTTTATAATACAAAATGTAATCTTTATAGTGTTTTAAAGTGAGTGTAAGATAACGTCAAAAGCAAAAATACAGGAATACAAGAAATGAGCTTTGAATAGAAATGAGCACAGTTGAATATCCAATATCTTTGTGTTTGATAGTGCGCTTGGACTTGGAAAATTTCAGAGCTGTACAAGTGCAATGTTTTGCCATTGGCTCTGATCTGCTTCCAGGAATTAAAATATCAATAGAAGAACTGTATGAGATGTTCTTGTCTTTCTTTCATACCAATTTAATGCCAGTACAGTAAACTGCATCTCCTGTTGACTCCTCAAGGTATTATGACCGTGTTCCTGGTGTATAGTAGCAGGTAAACAGTCAAACACAGAGTCCATTTATTGACAAGACCATGATTTTGGTCCTTCCAGAACTTTTAGAAAGTCATCTGTGCAGGGGGTCATCAAAATCAAGGCTAAAATGCATTGGTGTGCTCTGTTCTGTGGTTTTTATAACTTTATACTCTGTGGTGTATTTTATTTAGATTATATGAGCACTCTAGGAAGTTTTTTTTTTAAACTGCATTAACCGTAGTATTTATTTTGTATTCACAGACCTTCACAGAGGTATAAGCAATTGGTCATGTGTACGGAATGAGAATGCTCATTCCTGAAAAGCATTCGAAAAATAGGAGGCAAAATATTTAAAGGTCACTGGAACACAACTTATTTTTCAATCATTAAAGCTTCCACTCATCCAAGCAAATGTCTTTCAAAAAGAATGTGTGGTGAGGAGGTAATTAGAAGTGCATTGTACTGAAGAGATGAATGGTTCTGCATGCTGGTGTCCTAGAGTTGAGAATACATTTATCCTTTAATAATCTTTTCTGCATACCTCATGTAAACAAATTCGCCATCCATGAGCTCCAGCTTTATCTGCTCCACAATTATCCTCCAACAGCAATTACTCCGATGGCCGCACGCTGAATAGAGCCATCTGAAGCAGGGTTTTGAACCCGAGCTGCGCGCGGTGTGTATACTTTCTCATGGTGTGTATTGGTGAGCGCGTGGCTCCTGTGAGGCAGGATCACCTTGTGTTTATATGGAGATGTAGGTGGCGATAGGCCATCACAATAGACGCTTTTCTGGTGGAGTGTGCGAGCCTGTGTATGAGCACGATTGAGCGTTTGGTGTGTGAAATTCTCCTTTGGTTCAGTCGTGTGTGCGTGAGTGTGGGTGAGAGCGGGCGCGTGTGGAACATGTGGCGGTGTTCTCAGAGGAACAGCGGGGCCTTAATGAGGACTAGCCCTGGATGGCAGCTGGTAAAGTCCAGCCGTAGAATAGGTGGCTCTCCGTGCCCCTTTATGCATGCACAAAGGAATGCTAATGAACCCCGCTGCTGAGTGGGGACTGGGAACCAGCCCACATGTCACACACACACACACACACACACACACACACACACACACACACACGCGCACGCATATACACTCTTACTTGAAGGCCTTTTCACCATAACTTTCTACAATACACAAGGGGGATGAGTCTTGTTGCAGCTTGCCTTGTAAAGAGAGTTAGAAACGGTGCATTACTTGCCTCTCTGGTCAATTCTCATGTCTGGTCTGATCTATGTTATGCTATAGTGCAGGAGTGGTTGGAGTTTGAGGACCCCTCTTCTGGAGAGACATAAAGCCCTTCATTCTAGAGCCCACCTGAGACCTGACCAAACAGACCCGACTCTCCCTGCATAAGCAATAAGGGTTCATTTACAAATTATTCGTCTTTTCATTAACCACTGTAATGCCCTTCAAAATGTTGCATTCTGTTAAAAATTAGGACAGCTTTCCATCCTTTGCACTTGTATTCTTTTGTGGGTTTCAACCATCATAAAGCAATTGCAGTCTCTGTAGCGCTCCCTCTTTTTTCCCTTTTCTTTTATCAGGTGTATGCATGATGAGGCTGCTTGTGTATCTACTGAAAATATCTTAATTTTGTGTTCAAGTCTCTTTATGGAATCCAAGGTCTCATGGGAGGGAGAGTGTGTGTTTGCGTCTGTAACAGTGTGTTTGCTTTGATTGTGTAGCTATGAACTTTTTACATTTTTCAGCTATGTATTGCAAGGATGTATTAAATTAATCAAAAGTGACAGTGAAGACATTTGTAATGTTAAAATATTATGTAATTTTATAAATTCTTCAAACCGTTTCCAATTTTAGAGGATATTGAAGGATTTCTGAAGGATCATGTGACACTGAAGACTGGTGTAATGATGCTGAAAAATCAGCTTTGACATCAAAATATAAAAGTTATTTTAAATTGTCACAATATTTCATAATATTGCTGTTTTTACTGTTTTGGTCAAATAAATGCAGCCTTGGTTGAGCATAAGAGACTTATTTCAAAAACATAAAATCATGTTCGAGCAATAGCTGTTACAAAAAAAAACTCTTACAAGTCTTTAAATGATATTAGCTACATGATTTCCAGTGGGGTATGAGACCGAAATGAGGTGATTGTCATGGATTATGTGTGACTCTGAGTCTGTACAAACAAGAATCATTCTGATAAGGTGATTAGTGTGATTAGTGAATGCCTCATGCTTCTGGTTCTGTTTGATGGATAATATTGTCCTTATTATCCTTTTGTTGACTGCCTAACCAAGAACCATTCACATTTGTGTTGGAAAGGTTGTAAAATTTGCATTGATTTATAAAACATATGGAAAACGTTAAATGTGACCAAGGCTGATGACTGTAGCGAGGCTGCTATGAAGGACCAGATCTCTAATCCTGCAAAATAGACCATTCTGAATAAAGATCTTTTTGTTGAAGGATTTTATGTAGTTTCTTTACTACATAAAAGACAGACCAACTACTTGTAAATAAAAGTCTGCTTTATACTGAATGAGGCTGCAAAAACAGAGAGATTCACTTAACTATGTCTAACCTTTAAATTATTTTCTTTTAGTCAGCCTCTTCAATTACAATATCGAGCTGTAAATGGCACAGCCCTGAAAGGTTTTAAGTTTTGCAGATCGGATCTGCATTAACCATCACTATTCTTCAGATTTGCAAATGTAAAGCGTTCTTTATCAAGAACTTCATCGGAGATATTCCCGATATAACACGGCCAAATTAGGACACAGCCATTACTCTGTCTGCTGGACGGCATCTCTTTACCTGGAATAACGGAATTCCATAGGATGCCATTTTACTACAGTTCTTTTAATAAGGTACCTCAACTGGTTATGGCAAGTTCCTATGAAGCGGATCTCAAAGACGAAATAGATCATGATCTTTCACTCATCTCAACCTCAGTTCAGGAAAGTTGTCAAGGTAACGCATTAAGCGAAATGACTGTTTAAGAAATATCAAAGCATTTTTAGTGAGCATGGAGAGTTTCATGGCAGAGCTCAGGAGGAGCACTTTGTGGAAGGAGCCGAAGGAGGCTTTTTCTCAGAGAGGAAAGTGAGACTTCAATAGTAATTACGCCAAGCGCAAATCGTAATCGAAAAGGGTCCTAGAGGCCCGTGTGGTGCCACTTCGTCCAATCAGCCCAGGGTGACTTCAAGAATATCTTCATGATACTTCAAAACAAAAGTCTCATTACAGGTAATTATGGTTTGCCAGTCTTGGAGCAGAGCCTATTGACCCCCCCCCCTCCTCTTCCTTCCTTCTCTCAGCACTTTCATCCCCCCATTCTGTGCAAAAGGCCAACAGGGTCTGGAGAAGAGAGGCTATTACCCGAACGTGGTGCATCCGACATCACGGACACCGATGTTCCTCTTCTATTCATCTGAAGTGGCTCACTTTCCCACAGCAATTACCGGCCGTGAGATCAAAACTGGACCATCGGGGGAATTGCGAGTCCTCCAGCAGACGGTTGCGTGCATGTGAATGGACTGGCCGATGGTACTTGGCCATTGAGTGCACTGGCAGAGTGACTCGCAGAGGAAATTGGTAAACTGACAGCACCTGATAAAATGGCGGCCGGCTGTTTCAAAAAACCATAGGCTTTAAGGTCATGTAAATTAGTACAGAATTATTATAAAATCTTACTATGTTGTACTCTGTATGAAGGCTGGTATGTGGTATAGTTTATTTAGCATGCACAGTGTGCCTGTTTGTGATCCACTCTGGAGCTGGTGCAGCAGGCAGCCCTGTCATCTGCAGACCATCTCACAATGAAGGTCAGCAGGGCTCGCTGTCATATTACCCGAAGACGTGCACATTAGCCTTGTCACATTCAGCTGTTTCCTCTGCTACAATTAAGATGAACAAAAGCGAAAGAGAGAGGAAAAATAGAAGGAAAGTGTGATTAAGAAGATAAAATGAGAGGGGAGCGCATGTTCATTTAAGACTTGTCTTCGTGTGACCAAGCAGAGCTTTATTTATCAGGCTCTATCTGTATATATAAACTTTCTTTAAAGTATATCTTTGCTGATATGTAAGGTATTGTTTACACTGCAGGGATGATCCAATTTTGATTTTAGTTATTTATTTTTAGATTAAAAAAAATCTTTTTTAGATTTATATAATTTTATTTCATTACATTTTTATTATTAAATATTTGTAATAATAATTATACAAATATAATATTTATACAAATGAATAATTATACAAATAAGACTAATCTGCAAGTTCCATTTTTCTACCATGTCCACAGTTAGTAACAACTATATAAACTTGTGTAGGTTTACTATGGATTAGTAAAGATTACGCACAATGAATGACAAAAAATGGAATTAGATTTTAGATGCATTCAGACTGAGAGACATTGGCACAAGTCTGATTTTAATCCATTTCAAACCACCTGTTTTTCAGACAATAAAAAAGACTTGACTTGGCTTGAAAACAGATTTTTGCTGCCAGCCCTAGTTTGGCAGTTAGTTTTACCCTCTTCACAAATCATGATGGTAACCATATATGATAAAATGAAACAAAAATGTTTAAATGAAAGAAGGCATGAACAATTTTTCAAACCATTTTCTAGCACTTTCATCCTTGTAAGCCGGCAAATAGGCATCATTGTATAAAGCCACAACTCCTACTCACAAGTGTTTTCAGTTGTAAAGAATGCAAGAACGATGAAGCACGTTCGTATTTGTTTGGAAAACATTTTCGGCACATTGTTGCACCGCTTTCTTTTTAATGTAATGGCAAAAGCATAAAGAAGAAAAGCATCTCAATTAAAGTCTGTGCTTTTGTTTACGGTTAAGAAAAAATGAAAGTAAGCTGAAATGTTTGGTCTCACTGCCTGAAATGATTGTAGTCTAGGTGAATAGATGTCCTTGAAGCACAAAGAAAGATTTTGAAACAATGTGAGGAAGGTGTTTGTCATTGTTTTATCATAAAAGGTGTCTGACTTCAACTCAGTGCTTTTTGGTAGTTATTGCATCCAAAAATATCAGTTTTTGAATATTATATTATATATTATATTATATTATATTGTGCTATATTGTGCCTTAGTTTAGTTCTGTACATTTTGTATACAGCTGGTTGCATATTCTGTTGACTTGATTCCTGGCCATGCATGTGAAGTGCTCTACACAGCTTTTGGCTCACACACTGCAACTTCCTGAAAATTATAGAGATATTCTTCCTATTGATTGTATTAGTTTTCTGTGGTATCGTGGTTATGCTATTATGATGGGGTTTTTCTCCACTATTGTGCAATAGGCGGGTGTATCATTCATAGAGCAGCTCCTTTCTTCTTTTTGTGAAAGGATAGCCATCTTTAAATTACTCCTCTGAAGTTAAAAGGCTTTGCAGCTAATCAGCCTATTATTCTCCGCTAATAGATGACCAGTAATTGCAACTAATAACTTATTACTCACCTATACACATATTCTAATAGCATGTATTTAGGGAACAATTTCTTCAATAGAATGAGACAGAGAGAATGGGAGAGGAAAAGAGTCTATTCAGTGTTCAGAAAAGAGGTGTAAAAAAGCCCTCTTACAAAAGGAGCTTAAAAGGCTACCTGTAGCATGTTCTTTTTTCCCTTGCTAGGATTAATATGTAATCTCATTCACAGACAGTGAAGCCCAGGCGTCGTCTTCATCTCAAGATCAGACTCTGGGGCTTTGTTTGCTTTCTTCGCATGAGGAGGATGGGAGGAATTAAATCTGTGTGTTTGTGATGATGGGCAGTGAGGCGCCTATAGTGTCGTCGTTCTGATTTATGAGAATATGTTCTTTAGGTCACATTGATGGCTACAGACTACCCTGTCAGCCGCTCTAGGATATATGAGCTTCATGTGCCTAATACAGGAAAGTTCAGTTGAGATTGGTACATTTTAATCTATAATTGGTTGAAAAGCCCTTTCCGTTGAACTTGACTGTTGTCAGAGTGCTATGATCCAAAATGAGGTTAAAGGCTTCTTGATAACCTAAAAACTAAATTTGAAAAGAATTAAGCTTCAGAAATTTTCTTGGATTCTTCAGAAAAGTGAGAATCCATTCTGTCTGCTAATTCGACCCACTGACCAGTGTCCACAGGATTTCAAAGGCGGTGAGACCAAAGGGCCATTGGCCTTTTCAAACCAGCAATAACAAACCCAGCACCAGACGTCCAATAAAGAGACTTCCACTTCATTTAAAGGTAATTAATATTCTCTGTCAGCCTGCCCGCTTTCTTTGGAGTGGCAGGTCCGGGCACGCCCCCCTGCACTGTAATGGAGTTGACTGGTTAACTTTGTGTTTGTGGCCTGTGTGCTGCTGCCCGGGTGAGTGCGCTCAAGCACAGCCTGACGGTCAGCTTAGATCTGTGTGAATGGACCTGTCTCATAGCCCACTGCACTCCAATAGACCACTCTGTCTCTCACTGTCTACCTCTCTTTATTTCTCCGTTTTCTTTTTTTTTAGTGGGCTCTCGTTTTTAGATTCAGACTGTTTCTAATGCTTTCTTGTCTGAGAACCTTCAAAATGTTACATTTTTAAATGAGGTTATTCAAGAGGTCAAATATTTTTAGAGCCTTAAACTTAATGACCAAATTAAATTAGGCTACATTAATTACAAAGATTCAGCACTGACAATTCTCATGAGAAAGAAATGATGTTGACTCCTTTGGGAGAAATTGGGCACCTTTTAAATGAAGGATTCACCGACATTAATATTCCAGATGATTCTGATAAGCCAGTTATATAGACATATGTTTTCCTCCATTAAAATCAATCATTTTAAATGCTATTGAATTTAGGCATCACAACATTACCATATACACACAAAAATGGAAATTCTGTCATCATATGCTCACCCTCATGTTGTTACAAACGTGAATGGCCGTCTTCTGCAAACCACAAAGGTTGACTGGTTAAAGCTCCAGTAGGTAGCTTTTGTAAACAAATATTTGTTAAAACTGTCATTATGTCCTCACAGTAGAATGTGAGACAGATAATCTGTGGAAAAAATCGAGCTCCTCTGGCTCCTCCCTGTGGTCCTATTGCCATTTGCAGAAATACACCGCTCCCGGTCAGAAACAACCAATCAGAGCCAGGAGGAATGTCTTAGCAGTGTCAATCACGCTCGTGTACGCGCTGATCACCCCTCTCTTGCACAGCGCGAGCGCGTACTATCGTTCGTGACTCTCGTGTTCGAACTCGTTCATCCAAATGAACGAATCTTTTTTCGAGTCATTTCGTTCATTCAACGAACGAAATGACTCGCAAAAAGATTCGTTCATTTCGAACGAGTCTTTTTCGGAGTCATTTCGTTCATTCAACGAACGAAATGATTCGAAAAAGATTTGTTCATTTTGATGAACGAGTTCAAACAGGAGAGTCACGAACGTGCATCACAGAACAGAGCAAGGCGAGCATTTGTGCTTATAAAACTTAAAGTTTTTTATTTATTTTTTAAATGACCGATCGTTTCGCTAGATAAGACCCTTATTCATCGTCTGGTATCGTTTAAAGCCGTTTGAAGCTGCACTGAAACTGTCATTTGGTCCTTGAAACGTTTGTGTCCTATTGAAGTCCATTATATGGAGAAAAAGCCTGGAATGTTTTCATCAAAAACCTTAAAATCTTTTCGACTGAAGAAAGAAAGACATGGACATCTTGGATGACATGGGGGTGAGTAAATTATCAGCAAAAGTTTTTTTTAAAAGTGAACTAATCCTTTAACGTTATCTTACTAGCTATTTATAACTTATAGAAAGAGTGCAACGTTATAAAGTTACATGTATTGCAAAATACATAATGATTTGAGGACCAAGTTTGTAGTCAAAGTATGGGCAGGCCATAGTCAATGTAAAGCATATTGTTGATGTTTCGTCCCTATTAGTGAATGTTCCATAACTGTTTATAATCTGCCGTCATCGGTGGTCCTGTTTACTAGCCTGCGCGTTCACGGCAGGCTCCGCTGTGGGGGAGGAGCTGTGGAGGGAGGGCTGTAGCGCAGGGTTGGACTTGGAAGTTGTGCTTGTTCAAATTTTCAGGCTAAGTCAACTTTTTTTCAAAACTCCCTACTGCAACTTTAACGTGGTATGTTTCACATAAGAAAGTCAGTCATACAGTTTTGGACCCCATGAACCCTATATTATCACTGTATCTTTCAGCAAAACCCTACACACTAGGTTGCTTCATGGAGACTACTGGTGCAAATAGAATAAACTTTAAATGAAATGTTTTCACTTCTTCTGTCATGTATATCATACTGCCTAATTTCAAATTTGCAATTATAGGTGTGTAGTAGTTTAGTTTCATGCTAAACATTTGTCATTATTCAGTTTCCTGTATTCAGAGCTGTAGTGATGTAGTTAAATGGAGAATAATTGCTGGTACATTAGCAGCCTGGTTTGCCTGCCTGTTTACTAGGCTGAAGATAATGAGGAAATCAATGGTACACATTTAGCCCAGCTTTAGCAGTACTTGGACAGAAAGCATGGCCACAAGTAAACAGATTTCCATTAATCACTCTGCTCACTATGCCTCTGGCTCAGTCCCTGAATGTGAGGAACATGGTCAGACCTGAAACTGAGTAGAAGCAAGTGATAAGGATTAGGTTTTTGTATTTGAAGCACATCATTGGAAATTACCAGTCAGAAAGGGTTTAAGATGACCAACAGACTGTACAATGGTGCACTGAGTGTGTGAGGTATAGTAGAAGAGAACCACACTGCCAATCACAATTAGCTGCTCAAATTAATGCCAACCTTTGACGATGAAACCAAACCTGTTACTTTTTGCTAGAATGGATAAATCGTTCACTTCATTGGAATATCCTCTATGAAAATCATGCTTTCCTGTATTTGAATATTTCTTAAAATGAACTGTTCACTTTCTCTTAAAAATGTTTAATTTACTCGCTTGTATGTAATACAAAAATTTTGACATTCTTTCTTATGTGGAACACAAAAGAAAACATTTTGAAAAGCGTTGCAGTCCAATCAACATTGGACCACTTTGACTGTTATTGTTTGGACCAAAATACATTGAGGCTTTTTTTTTTTTTCAAAATGTAGAAGAAAGTCAGTCATATTTGGAACAATACGAGAGTGAATAAATAGTTCACCTAAAAATAAAAATAAATCTGAAATTATCTCTGCAACCTCTAGTCTTGTATGTTTCCTACCATTTCTGGTCCCTTGGTGTTGCTGCTAGTGGAACAGTCTATGCATCAACCTCAGAAATCACATCCTTTGTAGCAATTTCTCTTCACAGTGAAATCTATATGCAGTGTGTGCCACACAATACCTGCTAGGGTTTCATGTTTGTGCTGGAGAAGACCCTCTCATTGTGACCCACATCAAACAAGGGTTCAGGGAGCCCAGGGTCCAAAGCCTGACCTCATTTGCAGCTGAATGTGAGAGCTGGGTCTGTGAGCGTGAGCTGTGATTAGCATATGTTTGTTTGTGCAGGCCCAAGAATGGAGAAGATACCAACAAAACACAGCTGATGTGAACTGCGCCCTCACCTGCAGGTACTGTGGGTCTCATACGATGGAAAGACCATCTGAAAAGTTGGTTTGAGAACAGTGTGGTAGTGATGGGAAGATTTAAAAAATATATATTTTTTCTTCCTTTTTTTTACCATCTTTTTGCCGTTTACAAGCTCAAATTTAAATGAAGCCATATAGGCACATATTGTTGACAGTGTATTTTAGTTAAATTTTTTTCAATGTGTTTATTGTAATTTCATCAGTTCAAGCTGTTGCACTCGTAATTCAGGTAATCAAAACCCAAATATAATCAGCATATGTATTAATCAGGCTTAAAATGAATCTATCAACAGGAAAAAGTGTTAGGTTGTTATAATAAAATGTAATTTATTTAAAAAGGAACAAAAAAAAACTGGGTTAGTCAGATTATTTTGTTTTTTCCAAGATGCCTTTTATGCTCACCAAGGCTGCATTTACTGTATTTGTTCAAATTCTATTTTTAAATGTATATATATAAAAAAATATTCCTGTTATGGCCAAGCTGAATTTTCAGCATCATTACTTCAGTCTTCAGTGACACATGATCCTTCAGAAATCATTCTAATATACTGATTTAGTGCTCAGGAAACATTTCTTATTATCAATGTTGAAAACAGTGCTGAATATTTTTATGGAACTATGATACATTTTTCAGGTTTCTGTGATGAATAGAAAGTTCAGAAAGTACAGCATTTATTTAAAATGTAAACTTTTTTTGACGTTATAAATGTCTTTATTGTCATATTTGATCGATTTAATGCATCCTTACTGAATAAAAGTATTAATTTCTTTCAAAAATAAAGAACCAATGTAACTGATTAATTGAGAAGTCAAAAGTACATTAATTTGCTAATCAGACAGCAATGCATTTTTGAGAGAAACATTTGATTGGATGTTTAGGTTAAGACATTATGCATGGAGCTGTGCAAAAATTTGAATGGACACATCACGATAGATATGAAACCATGATGTCTGCATTGTAAGACATTAACTAAGCCATTAAATACATTTTTGCAGTTGACCTGGGATCTCTATGGAAGGCCACCCTCTCGAAACCGAAGTGAACAGTGGCTCTCTGCAAACATAAATCTCACATATGCTAAATTACAAGTCAAACTAAACGGGTGGTTTTATTTTTCCAGTTATCAGATATCTAATGCTAAAATTATAAACTGGACCGCCGTAAACGATGTTGCTGAACTGGGAGTGATGGACATCTCTATTGGTGTGAATGGGGAGGAAGAGGTCAGTGACCTTGAAGGTTAAGATCTGTGGGTTATTGACCACAACCACTGAAACACAATGAGGCATCCAGAAATAGTGATGTGTAGATTTATTTTGTGTGTGTGTGTGTAGCCAGACTATGTTAAAGCCTTCATGTCCTTGTCCTTCACTTGGATGTTGTGACCAGCTGAGCGTGTGCTCTACCTGTGTTGCTTCTCTGGTTTACCTGCTCCAGGAACACAGACTATCAACTTCAACCTCAGTGAGCTGTCACAGCCACTTTCAGTAACGCATACGCACAACAAACAATCCTCTCAGCTCAAGGGAGATGTCAGGAGAGAGGGAACATTTGGCCTGTTATTGGCTCAATTTCCCAAAACCATTCAGTACCATTAAATAAAAAACATCTTTATTTAGTCCTTTTTGGTCTGGCTAGAAAGGTTAGAATGGTTTTGAGAAGAGTGTGGGATCAAGAACAAGATGTAAAACCCTAATTTTATTAGGTTCAGAGTCTCTTAAAGGCATTATTGTACAGAGTGGTCGATCTAGCAAAAGCATGCCCTATACAAACCAGTCTGATTTTGAAAACCTGATTGTGGTATTTTGATGCACTTGACTTTCATTATTTTTAAGGAATCTCATTCTGAACTATTCTTGAATTCTTGTTTCAGGCTGCTAATTCTAGTCTTTACATGTTTTTGTTTGCTGCAGAGTTGTGTGTACTATTTATTTATTTATTTATTGATAAGCCTATTATAGGTGTTTATATTTTGTGTGGCATAGGTTAGTTGTCACAACGAGCGAGAAAGGTTGACTTGGAGCACGGCAAGTCTCAAACTTCCGGGGATTTGCCCATTTTAAACACACGTTGAACTGAGGAGTCTCTTCTGGCAAAATAAGAATGTGACAGAGCTCGTAATAAAACGAGAATTAACATTGGCTTGGGTTTTAGAGATGCTGAGAACTGAGAGATTTGAAATGTTGTAAAAGTGACACAAATATGGCGTTTTTATTACTCAACAGGTCAGTAAGGTATTTTATTGAACGGATCAATTGCCATATGTAGCTTTTTAACAGAGTTTATTGTAAAGCATTATCTACAGTATAAGGGTCATTTCATTATGTATGTAGTGCTGTACTGGAATTTATTTACTAGTGCCTATTAATGGGTATAGCTATAGTAACGTCTTCAGCTAGTCAGATTCTTTTTTGTCCAAACTGGTTATATCTCTTAAGTCTAGTAATCAATGTTTTGTGAGCAGTAGGATAATCATAACCATCCACACAGTCACGCCAAGCTAAAGCACAACTGAAGCAATGTTCTTCCGCAAAATGCATGCGGTTTGTTTTTTAACCGCTACAAGGCAAAAAGTTACATACCTTTAAATAAAGAATGCTATGTTCACACCATGTCATAATTACTGTTATTACAAGATGACAAGATGTGATGTTCAATTTGGCGCTGTGTTCAATCAATGGTCATGTGGTACAAGTTGGAACTCTTAGAAACTTCTGAGTTGCAATTCATTAAAGGGGTGGTAAAACACGATTTCACTTTTCTAACTTTAGCTAGTGTGTAATGTTGCTGTTTGAGCATAAACAACATCTGCAAAGTTACAACGCTCAAAGTTAAAAACAAACGGAGATATTTGCTTTTAAAGAAATCCATTTCTAAGGACTACAGGAAACGGCCGGTAGGGACTACACGACAGTCCTCCAGGGTTGCTGACATCACTAACCCCTAAACCCCTCCTCCGAGAATACTAAATAAGGGGGGGGGCGAGGCCATTTTATATTGCGTTGGAGAAGAGTTGAGTGTTGTTGCCGCAATGCTGTGGAAACGCTGTTATTTTCATCCGGATTGCAGGTCCACTTTGTTCAGCCTTCCTAGGGTCGGGGGAGTTAGGGATCGATGGTTAAAATTTATTTTTAACTCGGTCCCTCATAATTATTACCCAAATCTCGCTATCCGTGCTGCACATTTTACGGAGGTAAGCTTCCACAATCTTCGCGAGATCAATGCAGGATTCGCACAGGATTCGGCTTGTCCTGAAAGATGGAGCAGTTCCAACTTTAAGAACAGAAGCTGTTGTTTACGGGCCACAACCTGTAAGTATGATTTATTTTTCATCAATGTGTTTTCCTGTAATAGTTCGTATTGTTAATTGTATGTTGTAGCAATGAAGTAAACGAATGACAACGCTGTTTGGCTCTGCAAACCAGGTTGTTAAATGCTCAATCATACTTAACGTTATCCGACAAACACCTAACGTTACAAACTTTTTTTTTTATCTCAACAGCGAACTTGGAATTAGTGTAAATTATTCTTTGATTAGAGCTTTTATGTATTGTTTATTTGCTTGTTTATCTACAGCAGGGGTGTCCAAACTCGGTCCTGGAGGGCCACTGTCCTGCAGAGTTTAGTTCCAACTTGCCTCAACACTCCTGCTTGTACGTTTTTAGCATGCCTAATGACCTTCAACAGCTAATCAAGACCTTGATTAGCTGTTTCAGGTGTGTTTAATTGGGGTTGGAGCTAAACTCTGCAGGACAGTGGCCCTCCAGGACCGAGTTTGGACACCCCTGATCTACAGGCATGCTAAACATGGTTCTGTGTTTGATTTGGCTACTGTGCAATGTTTAGTGTTCGTTTTGGGTTAATAGTTCTGTCGACAGTTATTTGGCTACAATCGTTCTAAAAATACAAAAGTAACAGTGCCGTACAGTCAGAAACGATCACTATAGATCCGCAGTCTTTACTCAAAAAAATCCCTTTGCAGTCTTTAAACAAAAAACAAACCTTTCTGAAACGTTGTTTAACAGACGTTCTTGAACAGGTTCTGCTCGATCATCTTCACTAACATTCTCTGGGTCCGATTGTTTTTATTGACGCCATTGTTTATAATACACCAAAGCACAAACTACCGGTAAAGGTACGGGGCGTGACGTTTCCGAAAAACGTGCACTAGGCGGTTAGCGAATCACAACACACTGGGCCAGCTAACCAATCTGAGCCCATTGCGTATTTTTGAGGGACTGGCTTCATAGAACCCGGAAACCATCAGACCGTTTTTACAAGGAGGGACAGAGCAGTGTAGAATAAAGGTAAAATATATGAAAAATAATGCAATTTTTTAAAAAGGAAGCATGAACACGTGTTACCCCACAAACACAATCAACCCTTTGAAAAAATGTGTTTTACCACCCCTTTAAAGTCCTCTTCCTGTCATTCCAGTTCAAATTCCAATTTAACTTCCTTGAGGGGTGTGGCCAGTTGAAATTAAATTCATAGTCATGAATTGAAAAATAGCTATTTCTTAAATTCTGAATTTTGTCCAACCCAGGTTTGCAGATGTGTTTTACCTTCTTAAAGCCAATATAAAAACTATTTTAAAAAAATGTCACTTTAAATCGTGGCATGTTTCTGAGTACGACAGTGTATTCAATGAGAAACCCACTCATTGAGCTATTGTTTCCTTTTTGACCCATTTAAACAAAGAGAGCCATGCAATGACAGTGTTCACTTTTTTGGGGGGTAATTAAAAAATGTATTTGAATGCATCAGCTCAAAAGTGTTACGCAGCAGCAAGGACGAAGCAGAGAGTGAATCCAATAGCAAGCACTTTAATAATACAAACAGGTAATCCAATTGACTCAGGACAGGAACACGGAACAGCTACCAGCAACATCAAAACATGGCACAGAACAGGAATAAACAAAAGTCCACACAAGACAAGGAAAACATAAGACAGGAATCGTGACATAGCGCCCCACTTAAGGAGCGGATTCTAGACGCTCCTCATGAACAGTCCAGGAGGGAGGTGGAGCAGAGGCGGACCCGGGGGCGGGAGGGAGGGCCAGGCCCATGGAGCGGAAGAGGACCTGGAGACTGCGGCAGGACGGAAGGCCAGGATATGGAGCAGGATGTGCAGGCGGCCAGGGCGAAGCAGACGACCCATCGGGCGGCCAGGGCGAAGCAGACGACCCATCGGGCGGCCAGGGCGGTGAAGACCATTCGGGCGGCCAGGGCGGTGAAGACCCTTCGGGCGGCCAGGACGGTGAAGACCCTTCGGGCGGCCAGGGCATAGACGACCCCTCGGGCGGCCAGGGCATAGACGACCCCTCGTGCGGCCACAGCGGTGAAGACCCCTCGGGCGGCCACGGCGGTGAAGACCCCTCGGGCGGCCACGGCGGTGAAGACACCGGCTCGGGAACAGCAGACACCGGCTCGGGAACAGCAGACACCGGCTCGGGAACAACAGCAGACACCGGCTTGGGAACAACAGCAGACCCACACATTGGCTCGGGAACAACAGCAGACACCGGCTTGGGAACAACAGCAGACCCACACATTGGCTCGGGAACAGCAGACACACACATTGGCTCGGGAACAGCAGACACACACATTGGCTCGGGAACAGCAGACACACACATTGGCTCGGGAACAGCAGACACACACACTGGCTCGGGAACAGCAGACACACACACTGGCTCGGGAACAGACAACACACTCACTGGCTCGGGAACAGGAACAGACTCTGGGCCGGCCATCTTGTCCGTAGACACTGGCTCGGAGGCGGGCATCTTGTCCGTAGACACTGGCTCAGAGGCGGCCATCTTGTCCGTAGACACTGGATCGGCAGACGTGACTTGAACAGTCTCTGGATCGGCAGACGTGACTTGAACAGTCTCTGGATCGGCAGACGTGACTTGAACAGTCTCTGGATCGGCAGACGTGACTTGAACAGTCTCTGGATCGGCAGACGTGACTTGAACAGTCTCTGGATCGGCAGACGTGACTTGAACAGTCTCTGGGTCGGCAGACGTGACTTGAACAGTCTCTGGGTCGGCAGACGTGACTTGAACAGTCTCTGTGCTGGACGGGGCCAGCGGCGAGGGCTCTGTGCTGGACAGGGCCAGCGGCGAGGGCTCTGCAGGAATAAGCTCTGGCAGGTCGGTCTCGACAGGACTGACGTGAAAAGACTCAGGCTCAGGGGGTACCGTGAGCTTGCAGGGTTCTTCATCCACCAAGCCCACAGTAAATGCCGAACCGCTCAATAAAAGGGCCAGTTCGATATACTGCTCAAGGGTCCCGTTAAAGTCATGCAGGGGCATGAATGAACCGAGCGGTTCAGATAGGCCTCCCCGAAAAAATATCATTAGACATAAATCGTCCATATGAGACAGATGAGCCAGCTCCAAAAAGTCCCTCACGTAGTCCTCAATTGGTCGATCCCCTTGACGGAGACATACAAGTTGTGCTGCTGGATTCATGTTGGTCGGTCGTTCTGTTATGCAGCAGCAAGGACGAAGCAGAGAGTGAATCCAATAGCAAGCACTTTAATAATACAAACAGGTAATCCAATGGACTCAGGACAGGAACACGGAACAGCTACCAGCAACATCAAAACATGGCACAGAACAGGAATAAACAAAAGTCCACACAAGACAAGGAAAACATAAGACAGGAATCGTGACAAAAAGTGACCCATGTCAGCTTTAACATATTTCAGGCTAAATGGTGACAAGCTTATGATGAGGTATGAAGAGAAGTGAGTGAAGTGAAAATTAAATGGCAACATAGTGGGATGTTGAGCTGCTTTGCAGGACAGGGCGTCTGGGTGGCATTGGATGTGTGTCTGTTGGATGAATGTCCTTGTGTCTGTGTGCTGTGATTTGAATCAGCTGCAGGAGACACAGCTATGATGGCTAGACAAAGATACAGGCAAGAACAGAGCTGGAGGCGTGAAGAGGTTGAGGATGAGTATGATAGAGACTGATTGTGACAGAGAGTGTTGTTAAAAGTAAGTGTGCAAAATCTGTCCAGTTTCGGTGGTCTGTTCACTTTGTTAGACAGAAAAAGTCTGATCAACATGTAAATCAGCTAATAACAGTTTGTTTTCATGATGTGCATGGGTTAAGTAAATCTGATTTGATCATACCATAGTAGTTTTATAAGGAATACAAGTAAAAAATTATGCTGAAACTAAAATCCACTGTTAAATAATTAAACCGAAAATTAAACCAAAATGCAAAATTAAATGATGTTTTATTAACAAAGTTCGGGAGGAGCACGTTCAGATAATTAAACCTAATTAAACACATGTGGAGCACATTCAGATAATCAAACCTAATTAGACACGAGTGGAGCACACTCTGTTAATCAACCCAATCAACGAGTTAACCTTCTAGTCCTAAATACACTTACAACAACGGGGGAGTACTCTGGGTTCAGGCAAAAATTCCGAGCTCGGAGCCCTCCCCCCGGACAGCACGCCAAATACGCATAATCTTTACTCTGTTTAATTGATGTAAGTGTGAACTCGTGAAATGAAAATAAAAGCTAAAATATATAAATATTAAAGTTGTTATTTACCCAAAATTGTCATACTTTAATTTACTCACTCAAGTTCACTCAACTCAACATGCATTTTTTGTTCTGCAAGACTGTTCAGGGTCTTTTTTTAAAAAAGAATCATCTTTTGTGTTTCACAGAAGCAAATGATGACAGTTTTTTCATGTTTGGGTGAACTATAATTGTAAATAATTTACATTATAAAATTTATATTTAATAATAATTTAATATTTGTCTGATTATCTCTCACTTGAATTTGTTCTAGAACATTTCATTTGGCAAGATATGGTGTGTTGGAAGCCTGTCGGGAACCCATAGTTTTCAAAAAACACTGTCTTATTAAGTCATTGACTGTTTGGCAGCTGCATTTTGTTTTGGACACAGCTAAATGTGTATATGTATAGAAACATGAAATAAGCTAAACAAGATGTATTAGAGGTAAAATTTGTCTGCTCTCATGTCACCCTGCCATCAGTTTAGCCACAGCGCAAAATCTCCTTGCAACTCCCATCTCTTTACCCACTTCTACAGAACGGCTTAACTCATTACTCCTTTAAGGGAGCTCATTCTTATCCTGATATAGGCACTGACATCTCGGTTGCCTTAGAAACGAGTGGATCGTTTGATCCCAAACCAGAATTGTCTTTAGCATCCCTGCACATCACACACAGAAATTGTGGCATGCCTGGAACCCCACATATGCTTCTCCAACACACATACTCTTTTGCAGATAAAGCCACATGACCAGACAAAATCCTCAGAAACCTGACCAAGGCTCTGTGCTCTTGAGCTCTTCAGTGTCTCTTCCTGTTTTTTCCCCTCAATTAATTTTCAGCATTCAGTCAGACTCAAAAAATGCCACGTGTTTAGTACACACACACATTCTGGAGTATTTTTGTGTAAAACATAAAGCTGTTTTCTCTTTTTGGTCTAGGCTCATGGTCTCTTGAGTGCAGCATTTATTTTTCAAATCAGCTCTGTTGAAGACTTTTATTTTACATTTTAACCCTAAAACGCATTCCTCGGGTCTTTAGTGACCTGGGACGTCATTCACTACCCTCCTCCTTATTCATTTTTTAAAGTTAGACATCAACCTTCTTAGTACTCCTCAATAATTTGTTATAAACAATATAACAAGAAAAAAAATAGTAACATTTAAAAGATGGCCTGTTTTCCACATTAATTTTTTGTAAAAAATGTATAGGGTCGCTAATGACCCGAGGTGTGTAACAGCGCAAGTTTTTCAAATTTTGTATGCACAACAATTGAATCTTTGATGACTGAATTAGCTCAATTCACCTTTATTCCACAAGGTGGCGATGTCTAATACAAAATGATGAAGTGACGTTTCACTCACTGCAGGCAGAAAACAAAAGAATAGGAAGTATCATCAGCAAAACTTTAAATGGCTCAGCGATTTATTGTAGAGCAAGTACTAAACACAATAAAATTTTAGTGTCACTGTCACTTGATGGTGGATCTGGTGAAGAAGCTGTCAGGGATCAAAACTTTATTTTGAAGAAGTTAAAAATGATAGTTTTGACAACATGTTTGAGATCGGGAATATGAGCCAGATGGTGAATGTACCGTGAAATGAGCTCTGACAAGGACAGTGATGATGGTTTAAAACATCTGCTCAAATTTAACCCTTCCAAGCTCCAAAAGGTAACAAAAATGATTTATTTTATTCTTCTGTAATTATTACTTTAATATCAGGAGAGTTTTTTTATTATTGCGACAGGTAGAGATCCATCAGTGTATAGATCCGGGTCGCTAAAGACCCGAATATGTAATGATGATTGGCGAAACATTCATGCATTTAAGGGTTAATCAAAACTTCTTGCATCGCCTCTGATAAACATGGTACTTATGACTTTTACGGCATCTGTGAGAGCTTTCTGTTGCCTTGTTAAATGGCATTAATTCAACAAGTGCATTCAGCTTGTGTGGTGCTTGTAAAAAAATACATGTGGTAAATGCAGCTAACCTGCTTATGTCCCTCCACTCCTCTGCCTCTCACTCTTCAAGCACCAACTACACATTGGCTTGTTGTGTTTCAAGGATGTAGTGTAATAGCCATGAAAGGTATTTATTTGCTGCTCTTGATGTGCTCAAGAATTATGTTTTTACTCTGATGAAGCAAGCATTATGGAATGAGAGCGAGTTGAATAGAAATTGCAGAATGCAGACTGTTTCAAAAGGGGATGCAGATGAGACGTGGTTAACCTGACTCGCAGCTAAACATCATATGAATGCATTCATACTTAAGAGCAGAAACCTTGTGTTAGGAATCTACCATCCATTGTTATTTTGTTACACCATCCATTATTTTATATTGTAATAATCCAGTATAATACTATTATAATGTAGGCTGCTGCACAGAGATTTTAGTCTTATGGTGGGTCAAAGAGGTTGTTGGATAAGATTCCATGTTAGTTTCTGTGCTTTAACGCTCTCACACCCCCCCCCCCCCCCAATCTGTCAACAAATTTTTTATACTTTCCAGTGTTTAACAAATACCTACAATTCCAATAGGTTGTGTGGTGGATGGGTGATGAGGTGACGATGATGGAAAATTGAATCATTCTACGGTCCTGTTCCCTGACCAGGCTGTCAAGGACTGCAATACACCTTGTTTCCTGTTTGTATGCATTTATGGTATGCATATTATGCGTTTTCCTGGTTTTAAAGTGTGTAAATAACGTCATGTGTAGGGTTAGTTCACGTAAAAATTGGAAGAAGAAGAGGGACGCTGTAAACTGATGTAAACTCTGCAGTGTGCTTCGGGGACCTTTTGTTTCACGATAATGTCCTCTGTCATGTAAACAGGCATGCATTGAGATTGTCATGTTGAGTGGAAGTGAAGTATTTATTTTATCTATTATTATTTATAGTTGTAATCTTTCATACAAGATGGCAAAACTGTTCGACGTCATATGACTTGGATTGCATGAAAATGGATGATTTTGTAATGCTTTTTAAATATTTTTCTCCCTGATTTTACCATCTTGTGTGAATTATGATGACTTCTCATAAAGCAGGGCTGGTATATTTTATTCTTGAGATAAGTGTTTACTTAGCTTGAACATTTTGCTTAATGCAACTGATATATATATATACACTCATCCACTTTATTAGGTACACTCAACTGCTTGTTTAAGCAAATATCTAATCAGCAATCACATGGCAGCAACTCAATACATTTAACCATGTAGACATGTTCAAGACGATCTGCTGAAGTTCAAACTGAGCATCAGAATGAGGAAAAAAGGTGATTTAAGTGACTTTAAACATGGCATGGTTGTTTGTGCCAAACAGGTTGGTCTGAGTATTTCAGAAACTGCTGATCTACTGGGATTTTTCGCTCACAACCATCTCTAGGGTTTACAGAGAATAGTCAGAGAAAATATCCAGTGAGTGGCAGTTCTGTGGGCGAAAATGCCTTGTTGATACCAGAGGTCAGAGGAGAATGGCCTGACTGGTTCGGGTTGATAGAAAGGCATGGGTAATTCAAATAACCACTCATTACAACCGAGGTATACAGAAGAGCATCTCTGAATGCACAATTCATGTCGTCGAACCTTGAAGCAAATGGGCTACAGCAGCAGGAAGTGCCATTCCTGTCAGCTAAGAACAGGAAACTGAGGCTACAATTCAGACAGGCTCACCAAAATTGGACAATAGGAGATTGGAAAAACATTGCCTGGTCTGATGAGTCTTGATTTCTTCTGCGCATTCAGATGGTATAGGGTCAGAATTAGTCACAAACAACATGAAAGGATGGATCCATCCTATCTTGTATCAACGGTTCAGGCTGCTGGTGCTGTAATGGTGTGGGGGATATTTTCTTGGCCCACTTGGGGCCCCTTAGTACCAATTGAGCATCATATTAAGTATTGTTGCTGACCATGTCCATCCCTTTATAACCACAGTGGACCCATCTACTGATGGCTACTTCCAGAAGGATAACATGCCATGTCACTAAGCTCAAATCATCTCAAACTGGTTTCTTGAACATGATAATGAGTTCACTGTACTCAAATGGCCTCCACAGTCACCAGATCATGAATGTGCATCCTTCAAATCTGCAGCAACTGCGTGATGCTATCATGTCTATATGGACCAAATTCTCTAAGGAATGTTTCCAGCACCTTGTTGAATCTATGCCGTGAAGAATTAAGGCAGTTCTGAAGGCAAAGGGAGGTCCACTAACACAGTAAGGTGTACCTAATAAAGTGGCTGGTGAGTGTATACGTTTGGTATCAGTAAGATTCTGTTAAAGAAATTTTATAAAAAATATTGCGCTAAAATGGATTAAATGTGACAGTAAAGATATGTATAATGTTACAAAAGATGTCTATTTCAAATAATATTGAATGTATTGGTTTGCAATAATAATGCTGTTCTTTTGAACTTTCTATTCATCAAAGAAACTTGAAAAAAAAAAGTCAGTTTCCACAAAAATATTAATCCGCAAAAACTGTTTTCAAAATTGATAATAAGAAATGTTTATTTTGCAGCAAATCAGCTTATTAGAATGATTTCTGAAGGATCATGTGACACTGAAGACTGGAGTAATTACATTTTAAAATATATTCCAATAAAAAGCAGTTCTTTTAAATAGTAATAATACTTCAAAATATGACTGTATTTTTGATCAAATAAATCTAGCATTTGTGAGCATAAGAGACTTCTTTCAACAACATTAAAAAATCTTGCTGACCCCAAACATTTGAACGGTAGACCGTATTTGATTTGTGTTATTGGTCATCATTACTTAGTATTGGTCGATTCTCTGCAGATGTAATAGCTTTGCCAAACTCCTTCCAGACTGTGTGAAAAGCCAACAGTCTCTCTATCAATCCCTCTTTCTGGTGTCTGGACTAATCAACGGCACTAATTGATTTGAGCGCTGGTGGGGGTGGGGGGCACCAGGGGAAGGGCATGAGCGGGTTATCTCTGGCCCATATCCAAAATCTTTCATATTCCCATTAAAAGAACAGTGAACAAGTGAAGAAATAACATACTCCCAAGGAAAAAATACACAATATTCATTCAAAAATTCTTTATTCATGCAGACTCTCCAGTGTAGACCCTGTCTGTAGTTAAAAAATGTTAATTTGTACTGAAGAAATAATTACACATGAGGTTCCCATATCCTCTTTCATTTGCTCCACAATAAATAAAAGCAATCATGGTGCTAACTTACAGTTTGTTCTTGTGTTGTCAGTACCTTGAAAACACAATAACTGGTAACAGCCAAGGCTGTGAAAGAGAAAGTCGCACATCAAGGACACACCAAATGTGGAGAAGGGCAGAGAAATAAATAAATTATAGAATACTGTGTGGAGATAGACTGCTGGGTTTTTTTTGTGTACACTAGATCTTCATCCCCCAACCTTAACTGGTAAATGTCTATAACTTCATTGTGACTGTTTGCTTTTGTTCACAACTGGGTAGACCTCCATTTATTCAGTCATGTAGTTGTTGATTTGCTCTATACAGTTTGCCTAAATATAACACATATGTGTTATGAAGGGATATATGGAAATAATTAATTTAGATAGCAAAGAAGCTGTCAGTTGATATAAAAACATCAAAAATGTTTTGTTAGGTTGCCTAACCTAAAAATGTGCTTTAATAAATCTTAATTAACCGTTTTTATTCATGCCAAAAAATTATGACTGAATCAATGTGACTTTTAGGTAATACAAGTAAAGTAATTTAAAGATCTATATCAGGTAACAGCTGCAATGTAACCACTTTTTACACTGTAAGAAACCTGAGTTGCTGAAAAGAATTAACCGCTAAGTAATTAGCCTATGTGTAACTAATCTGATGTCTGAGTGAGACTGCCTATAGAAAGTGAACAATGCACTGTCAGTAAATCCAGGAAAATTTAATTTTCCCATCGTCTCTTATGAATTCTTAAATACTATGGATAAAAAATATTAGAGCCAAACGTTTATGTTTCAGCCCATAAAGCAAAGTAAGAAGCAGTGTAACCATGACATTTATAAATATACCTTGCACATTTTAATTTATATTTAATCTTAAACTATATGTTTTCCATTTTATTTAAAAACGGACAGTGGGAGGATTTTTTTATATATAAATACGGTCAAATAAAATATCAATTAATAATAACAACAATAATAATAATAAGCGATACATCCTTCAGCTGTTACTTAATGATTAGCCTCATAATATTCACTTTTTTGTAGTTTGACAAATGCTTATCGACTAAATAGAAACAGCTAAATTTCTTTGAAACACCACTTTATTTTTTATTGATAGGTGCCCGTTGTTCTGCAAAAATCATTTATACAGAATGAGTTAAATGCTGTTGATAAAAAATAAAATAAGAAAGTGCGGATTTGACAGGTAATTCCAATGTTGTGTTATAAGGATTTTTAAAAGAAACATACATTTTTAAAGAAAAGATGCACAGGAACATTTTTAAAGAAAAGATGACGCAAACGCATCGTTTGTGTGGCATAATCCCGTCTTTATAAAGTGCAGCTCCACATTGAGGGCGCTGAGATGTAGCCTACTCAATACCAATAAGCATGTTATGAGATTAACTTCATGAGTGCCTCCTTCACAGAATTATTTAATTTACTAGGGGGACATTTGCTTAGTTTGTAAGGTTTTCTCTTCACAATAATTTTATAAAATAAACAAACAATTCATAACTAGTTTATGTACATGCATAATTTAGCTACATAAGAGCAAAAGTCTATTTAAATATGTCCAGAAATTGGTCCATTAATCATTGTTTTTACTCGATTCCTGGTCGCTCTGATCATCTGTGAAGCAAACATCGACGTCGCTGTCATTGTCGCTTTTTTGCTCGGCGTCCTCGAAGATGCCTTCCATTTTGTCGTCGGATTTTTTTATGCTTTGACCAGGATGCCTCGATTTGACGTGCCTCTCCAAATCTCGCCTGCGCACGAGCACCTTCCCGCAGAACTCGCACCTGTAGGGCGTGTTTCCCTCCGCGTGCAGTCGGATGTGTTTGTTGAGATTGCTGGGATCGCCAAAAGGCCTAAAACACACTTTACATTTGAGTGGTTTGTAGCCTGTATGAGTCCTCATGTGAATCTTCAGCCCGTATTTTCGAGAGTACAGTTTGCCACAATAAAGACACAAATGTCCCTTTTTTGGCTTGCCCGAGTTTGGGTTCGATGCGGGCATAGACTCCAGTCGTGAACGGTTCTTCTCTACTGGGATTTCAGACAGCTGTTGCGTGTGCATTGCAATCTCCCTGTCGATATTCGTAATCGCGTTTAGATCTGGGTTTAGAGCGGGCGCGCCAAAGTAGTCTGGGTATTTCAGCAGGTTGCCGAAGTGAAATTTCAGAGGGTAGTATGGGGAACTATAAAGGAGCTCTCCATTGTAAACCGTAAATGGCATGAGGGGTATGTTGCAGTCTCCATTGTAGGATTTTCCACCATCAAACTGTGGCAAGGAGAACCTCTCGAAGTGAAACCCGGCCGGAAGCTGGGAGTAGCGCGAGGGCGACAGGGTAGGGTGCATGCGGTTGTCAACGTGCTTGAAAGCTGAAGTCTCCTCAAAATGTGGCAGTAGAGGAAAGCCACGGATGGTGTTTGCACAGGGGATCACGGGAGGTGTGCTGTCCATGGTGTGCGCGCATTTTGAGGGATGAACGTTTGGTAGAGGTTCGTTTAGGGTGCGCACTGACTTGATGTTTCCCAGCAGTTTACTAAACCCAACACTGTTTGGTTTCCCATTGGGCTCATCTCTCGTGACCTCAGCCGGGGAGATCTTTGAAAGTCCCATTGGTTTGAAAGCAGAGCGCACGCCAGGATGGAAACCCATGCTGTTGAGCACAGACGATGTCCCGCCTAGGCCCAGGATGTGTCCTGGGTTCCTGGCCGAGGTCACGCTCATGTCAAGGGCCCTGTCCTGCTCCTCTGCGCTGGGTTTTTTGGATAGTCCCGCTTTATTGGCGAACGGTTTCAATGCGTCTGACATGAAGGTGCTGTGGCCGATTCGTGGAGAGGACGACGTAGTTGGGATGTCCCCTGATTTTGGAGATCTGTTGAAGCTGTCTGTGCCTCTCACTTGCTCGTTGCTCACCAAACGTCTGCAGTTGCTCAACGCACAGTGGAAATGCACGTGAGCTTTCAGGGTGTTCGGGTATTTGAATATTCTCCAGCAGTACCAACAAATGTAGCGCTCCTCGCCTGAAACAAAAATGAAAAAGCAATTAAATTACGTTATTTTCAGATAGAACACTCTTAAATTGAACGAGGAAAATGTTTTACAATTAGATTTCATTGGAGACTCTTTTTGAAATAAAACTCAAATAGTGCGTCAAAGGTGTTTTAATCTCCAGAGTACCATTAGGCTACAACAAATCAAGAACGACTGTAAATGATTCTTGTTGACAAGATGGCCTTTTGCTGAATATGATAGCCTGCAGTCATGACTTTTTTTTATAACCGCGCCTTGGTCACGTTGGCATGACACCAGTTGGGCAGTCTGGGGTCAATGATATAGATGTAATTATTTTGTAATCCTCAAAACCCCGTTGTTTATTGTCACCATCAAAAGAGCAAGCGTCGGCCCAATCTGGCGCTTACAAACCAATACATTCAATAGGCACTTTCCCTGCGCGCTTTCCCGTGGAATTGACGGCAGCTGTTGCTTGAAATCGCGAGTCGCATAAGACAATGAGGCTGGCCCATCTGTTGACGCTGGAGAATAGGAAGCGTATGTCAAGGAGCGCACCGTGTATTGGCCCGAGAGCAGCGCTCACAGTACAGCGTCCTAAATCAGGGCAATATACATCCCACATAAAAGTTTGCATTCACTAGCAAACAATACATTATGCAGCCAGCTAATTTACCGTAGAGCACCTTTTTGAATGTATTTGCTTTTGAATACATGAATATTAATGGCTAGATGACATTTGTTAACCCTCGCTGAACTACACCGCGCATCAGCCCAGGAGAGCACATCCAGGACTTTATTAGTGAATACAGCTAATTAAGAGAGTTAATACAGACCGTAGCTGAGCAACATCAATCATAAATATACAGCAAATACAGTAGCCTGCAGTGTGTGTGTACTCTGCTCAATAATTCTCAACCAATCAATATGAGTTACTGCCCCAGACGCCAGACCTTTCAATTTACTAACTAAACAGGGATAATCTAACAACATTCTCACATAAGCCTATTAAATCGGATTTGAATAGGATTTGCCTTTGATTGTGCTGGTGGCCGTGTTGCTTAAAAATTCGTTCATAGCGCATCAAAACTAATTTACTATTAGTTTTAACAATATATAATATTATAGGCTATATAATATAATATAATATAATATAATATAATATAATATAATAATGTGCTTATTTCGGCTAATTTGGTAATACACTGTCGCTTTATTTGATAATTGCAAAATTACCGGAATTTCATTCGGTATTTTTATATGCTATGCATTTTCATTAAAAAAAAAATCGTAATTTGAATGACTACATAGCCTATAGCTTGTAGGGTACTTTATATTTCTGAAATATATTCAAGTAAAGTGAAAGGGTCTGAGGTGTATTCTCTATTTCAAGAATTATATTTCATTATTGCACATTTCTAAATAAACGAAATTATGACGCACGTCTCACCTTTTTCGTCATGAGTTGGAGTAGCAGTCGTAGGAATGTCAAACCATTGCGCCAGTACGTTGGAATACCAAACGCTCAATTCCTCTCCAGTCTGTATTTCTCTCATCACACGGTAGAATATCTTTCGAAAAGAAGGAAAAGTATTAAAAATAATCTGTAATTTACATAGGATCAAATTCATTATAGCCTATTTTTTCCTTACTCACCTGTCCTCCAGGTAAATCCGAGACTGCCTCGAGGTTCTGTTCTTGACTGTTCCTGGCCGCGCGTATTAACCCGATCCAATCTGGAACTGCGCTGCCAGACTCATCCACGAATTCTCCCCTCACCAGACGAATCTACAAATACAAATTTCAACATGAATAACACATTGTATAAGATAATATTGTTTACTTGGTTCATAACGAAAGGTAGCTAAAATAGTCTATTCAGTGAATTTGAATTATAAAATTGGCTCATGATATCTGCCTCCTGTGAAGCGGTTGAATTTTTTAAAAATATTTTTTATGTAAAAATGTGTGTATATTATATACACATAATATTCTTTGTTTTCTTTTTCTTTTCTCCCCACGCATTTTTAATTATATCACCCCAAGGTATTTCAAACAAAAGCGCGTTAATGTCGTTTTATTCGGTCTATTAGACAATGGTGATAATTTTACAAGAAACAGGCCACATAATTGAGTTGATATGAGAAACGAATTTGAAGAGTGTCAAAGCATTTCCATTCTGTTCAAACAAATTAAAGATTAAAGCGTGACATTTGACACGGAGATTGCACCTGATGATCGCCCATGGCCCGCGGCGTTGCATTTACGCGCATCAATCACAGAAGCAGACAGCGGAAAGAGCTCCAGTCTATTTACAACTTATTTAGGAAAGTAAAAGCCGTTTACATGCAACGCCTTTTAAACCCATTTGATTTACGAATATTCCACTTTTATATATACATATAGGCCTATATATAATTCATATAATTATACATTTCAATTTTTTTTTTTTATAAAATACCTTGGCCATATTGTGATTTTATACTAATATTTAATATAATGTTTCAGTTAAATTAAATATACTGATCGGTTAATTGTATGATTTACTGTTATCTTTATATCGAAATAAATTGCTACGTGGGAAAAACCAGCCCTCAAGCCTTTGAAATGTAATAGGGTAGAAGGCATGAAATCTCGCCCAGAAACTCAGGTCATCCTATTAAGGCGGTTAAGTAAAAGAATGACATGTTGTCCTGCTAATATAACTCAATTATTTCTAACCTGCCAGCACAAACCAATTAATACGAGGATGCTTTATGAAGAGTGACAGGTCAACATCGAGACTTTGAAAAGTAAAGTGCACTAACTTTTTTTTTAACTGCATAAATAATTACTTCTAAATGTATAAAAAATTGTGTTTTTAAAAGATACTTCGTTTTCTTTGATTTGGTTTCTTTTTTTCAGATTATTATTATTATTATTATTATTATTATTAGTAGTAGTAGTAGTAGTAGTAGTAACAATATAATCAAAATATAATAATAATAGTTGTTTAATAATAGTAGTTATTATTATTATTATTGTATTTTATATGTAGGTGTCATTCAATAAACTAAATTAAAAGGCTGCAGAATAAAATACAAATTAAAAAGGCATATTTGCAGGTATAATGTATTCTACATTGTACAATATTTCGCACATTTTGTTTAAAATGTCCCGAATGCATAATTCACATTTCTCTCGGTGTGCATTTTATAAAAACTTTCAAAAGTCATAATAAAATGTTCATCATTCTAATCTTTCTTAAAGAGCGTGTTTGAAATGAATCAAACTAACCTTCTTTTTCACTCCAAGTTCCTTGCGGTCCGAAACATACTTCCCGAGTTTGAAGATGCCCGGGACCGGACCTATCCGAAGCCCGGCTGGGATGCTGCAGTCGGCGAACACACTGATAGTGGGTGTCCGAGTCGCTTGCATGGCTGGCTCTGCGTGGGGCTGAGCAATCCGAACCAAGACGATCAAGCAGCCACTGATTGAGATGAGCAGAAAGTCTGAGATGAGGACAGACTAATATCCGCCCGCCAAGTGACGCGGTGGCGTGTGTGATCCGGCTTTTCTTATGGCGCAGTCAGGTTCCCCTCGGCACATTAATGCGCAAGGGCGAGCAGCGCCCTATGAGAGAGTTGCGCTCTTTTAGCAGCTGTAGAACCCTCCGAAATAGTCACATGGAGACTTTCCCTCACCCTCTCGCATAATGAACCGCTCCAAACGGTCAAGAGACAATAGGCCCCAGCGACCTTCCCATCCCCAAAATCCAATTTGTCAAGGGCAGAGAAAAGAGAGTACAGAATCAAAGGTCTGGCGCAACCATTAATCCTCAGCATGTGGCTTTGTCCGTCAGACAGTTCCGATATTTTAAGTGACAAATCCACTGTATAATTTCTCCATAAATTCTCTCCCCTTTTATTGTTCCTATACAAACCAGTTTTTGGAAATCAGTGACTACTTTAAATCTACTTGGCTGCATCCTTTTAGGTTTTATGTACTTCAAAGCTCTTTATTCTCTCCCTGGCTGCATTGTCTGTTGCCGTTTCAACAAAAGGAGCAGGAATGTTTGGGAGACTTGTTAACTTCTATTGACTCCCGGCGTGTGCCGTGCTGGGACCGGGCAGGTACTCAACGGGAGAACCAGCCAAAAAAAATAAGAGCCGCTTTCAAAATAACCACCACCTTATCATTTCACACTTTTTGACAACAGGTCACGTACCAGGATGGTCGCATTCAATTTTGATGAAGCGCCCTGCAGGGCTCTAGAACTAATGGAGAGGAGAAAAAAGATTTTATCAAAAGACGCAGGACAAAACAGAAAATCCTGTGCAAGACAATAGTTTCTGCTATCTTTTAGCAGCTTTTACTTGTATTGAATAGTTTCAAGGGGAAAGCAATAATACTTTCTAAGTTCATTTTATTCACCCAACATTCAGGTAAAAGTGATCATTTTAGCTTCTACGAATTAATACACTTGGCCCATGTAACATTTATAAGGCATTGCTCTGTGAATACAAAGTTACTAAAGTGTTCAAACATCATGTTAAATAACAATTTAGTGTTTTATGTTATCATTTAGACATGTGTCAAGAAGAGGACACATGCCACTCTGATTTCACTCATGCTGGAGCATTGGGTGTCATTTGAAGTGACCACTGGTTTTAAAACTTAATTTGACCTCTTTGATCGTGGCCCTCAATGACTGAACAGAGGCCGAAGAGAAGAAACAAGAATTTGTGGGCGATAAATTCAAGCCATGAACATGTCCCGCTAACCTCTGCCCTGGCGACTCTGCGATGACACTACGCTGTAATTGGAGAAGCAGAGGTGGGATTTCTTTCTTCAGGAAAAGGTACCCCACTGCTCCTTTCTAGAGTTTTCTCTTTGGGCTCCTTAACGAGTCAAAGAGCGTGAACGACACGCGAACAATTTTTGAATAGGCGCATGCAAAGGCCGGCTGTGCGCTGCGTTATTTATTAATGTTGCCATTTGTGACTGGTTCCCATCCGCTCTGCAACAGCGGGTCCGGCCTCTACAGCTCTCACACCAGCCGGGCCCATTCTCATTCTCGTCTTGTGTCTTTAAAGTCGAAGTTCTCCAACTAATAAATTGTGCACAAAGGCGGAAACGGGGACGTTTTCTTTTCTGTCCTATTACCGGGAAAAGCAAAGGGTGAAAGTCATCCCAAAGCGCTCATTGGAGCAGGGATTTTGGAAGCTAAAGCAGTGTTCAGAGCAAATGGGATGGAAAATTAAATGAAATCAAATAGCTTGAACGCTCGCATTGTCCCCGGTCTTTTAAATGGCACATTAATTACACGGCAGCAGCTTTATTTCGGAACAATATTGTGGACCCAAACAGAGCATTCCAGAACATTTTTTACGCGTCGGATTGTGAGATTCGGAGAAAGTGTTGGTCAAGTGGTTGAAAGCATTTTCTCATGGTCTCAGCGTTACAATTCGAGCTAAATCTGGGATTTGATTTAACAGGTTGCCAAATAATGAAGCATGAATGTAGGGTAACAGCGACTGTGTGAAGAACTGCAGAGTCCCACCAGGGGTTTCATTCATGCGTCCAAACTGGGCTTGAGTGCCAAGGGTTCACCACTCTATCTGAACGATGCTCAATGCCCGAGCTCTATAGAAAACATTTTTTTACGCCGACCATAAACGCTCTGCCATACAAACTCCTTTTATAGGCTCTTTCTTTTCTCATCGTTTTTCTTTCATTCTCAGTGCAAATAAGGAAAACGTTTTGTATACAAATCATTTGCTGCATTTCTTTTTACTTTAGTTGTATACGTCAACATTCCATGGCTTAATAGCATAATAGGCTATAATGTAGCTACTATATGCTGCAAGAAACAAAGGTCAGACATTTTCAAAAATGTTTCGATTATTAATTAATTTATTTATTTAACATGAACTAAAATATGTTTGGCTACAAATATATTAATCTTACATGTCTGTTTTTACGCGCTTAACCTACTCGCTCTTGTTGCGGGAAAGTGCAAGCCTCACAAAGGGCGGACCAGCTGCGTCGCAGATAGGGGATGCGGGTGGGACATTAGTGACGCGATTGAATAGTAATTATGCTTGTATGGGAGTCCCACCAGATGACATGATTGGGATTTTAACCCAGACTAATATTCAAAGTCGCATTAGAAAGTGGCGAGATAAGTGGCTCCTGATTTGACTCTGTTCATGCGTGCTCCCATTTCTAAATGCTTTCAAAAGAAAGGGGGCTGTTTCGTTTCAGTATTCAAAGCCTGAACAAAGTTAGCTCTGCCTTTTGAACCGAATTTCCCCAACTTTACCTCTCTTGTCCCAGTTGAAAGGCCTCGCATAATGGGGTGTAAACTTGTCTGAATTGAAATGTTTCGGTGTACCTTATAAATTCATACCCTTTTTCACTCGAGCGCGTAAGAATGAACTTTCAGTCTATCCGATTCTTTCTGCTGTTGAACGTTTTTACCGCGAGCTCTATTTGTGAAGTTCATTTTTAGGCAAATGTATTCAGGGGAGGTTTGCAGTGAATAGATCTGTGTGTCAGCCGGGCCTAATTGGGATTAAAGCACTAAAACCATATGCAAAAAGTGACAGGATTTCTCAGGTTTTAGAGAGCACCAACTTTTGCCCCCTTTTAATCCTAAGATCATTTAAGTGGACGCTGGGAAAAAAAGACTGAGGGAGTTTTGTGTGATGCTATGTACAGACAGATCATTAGTTATTCCATTGACGAGATTCTTTCAATTCAGTCATGGATTGAAAAACATTGTGAATAATTTAGGTGTCTGCATGACATTTTCTGATGATCCGAAAAAGAAACTATTCTAAAATAATCTTCAGGTTTCTTCATAATGTGGTTCTGGATATAATTTGTGAGGATTTTTTTAGTCCTGTATGAGGCCTATTTAACATAGAAAATCACT
The DNA here is from genome assembly GCA_026230005.1 of Gila orcuttii. Taxonomy (NCBI): domain Eukaryota; kingdom Metazoa; phylum Chordata; class Actinopteri; order Cypriniformes; family Leuciscidae; genus Gila; species Gila orcuttii. The sequence goes on along the minus strand of JAPDVR010000018.1, from coordinate 29,640,502 downwards.
GTTTCACCATTTTGGATGAGAAATAACATTTCTTTTTTTCCCTCTCTCAATATTTATTTTCGATAAAAATAAATGGAAATATGTTTAAATTAATAAATCGTCTTTGAAGGAAAGCAATTGCTTTTTCGCATTGATTCTAATAAGCTGTAATGGCCATATTTAAATCCTTTTTCAGCAGCACTCAGTGTTCATGTGGCCTGGCAGGACCCTGGATAGCTCCCGTCTTTGAAAGGTCACTAACCACTCACGTAAACGCAGCTAATTATATTGATAATGCACGCATGCAGGCAATGCATGAGGCAGTTCATTTTTATCATGCCGTAATGCATATCACCGACTTTACAACGCCTATAGCTCGGACTGCATTTTACATGACTGGCAAAATTCATACTAATGATATGAACCAGCGACCATCACTGAAGACTGTCTGTAGCAACCTCATTAATGGACAGGATTGACATTTCTGGGTTTTTCATAATGTCCAGTGCATTTCTGCGGGGAAACAATGCAAGGCAAGTACTGGCCGTTAATTGCGCCTCCGTTTCGGGTGGGATGAGCTTGTGGAAATGATGACCGTATAGCTAAAGTAATGAAGGCTATTGATTAACCCGATATGTTCAAGACCCTGAATCTTTCCAGTGCTGTCAATTAAAAAAAATAAATCTAGCGAACTAGGCTGAGATATATACAGTATAATAATTGTAATAATAGCCTAACAATAAAACAAATACATTTTGTTATTGTTTTTTTCCCCCCATTTTACAAATGACACAAAACTGCTGTCACACCGAACTATCCTATTTAAACAAACGACTAAATGACTGTTTTAAAGTCTTTTAATCCGGTATAATCCCTTTTGCTTTGGATTAAATTAGTATTGTAATCCCAGAGGGCCTGTGATTCTCCCAAATCTGCTAAATAATCACATGACTTTAAATCCCCATTTACAATGCAAAACAAAAAGTCAACAGTGAGGTTAATTACATTGTGTTTGTGTATTTGAGCTATACAATATAATACATGTTGTGTTTATGTGTGAATTTAAAATGATAAATTAGTGTAATGTATTTTATAGGAATATGATTATATTAATAAAATAAAATATGAAGGTTCCATTTGTTAACATCACTGAACAATACTTCTACAGCATTTATTATTAGTCTCAAGTTAATCTCAACATTTACTAATACATTTTTAAGATCAAACGTTTTATACCTAAAAAAGTTTAATTAATGCTGTAAGAATATATTGTTCATTGTTAGTTCATGTTAGTTAAGACAATAACTAATGTTAACAAATGAGACCTTATTGTAAAGTGTTACCAATTACCACTTGTCTCTATTGTCTCCAGTCAGTCTGTCTTTGTACATGCACTAAAATTCACACAAATCCTATGACACTGAGGCCTTTGAATTATTCTCTCTCTTGTCAGATACTGGATACTTAATATTTAGACTTCCTTGTCTTAATTGATTAGTTCTAGCAACAGTCACACGTTTTAGTGCTTGTTGTGAGCATTTATCTTTTGTTTTCTGTAGTAGACTATTGACTGAAGTGTGGTTTAAAGTTGTCTTGTCAGTGCTCAGGGTCAGGCTCGTGTTCTGAAAGTTGTTTTGAATCGAATCATCAGTTTTTCATTTAAAGTCTATAAAAATGCATATTTTTAATTGGATAAATTGTCAACTACATGCTGCTTTTGCCGACAGTAGTTTTATGCTTAAATACTCCAGTGCACATCTACCTCACACTTCTAGACAGTTTTGAGTGTTTGGCATGTTCCAGTGTGAACCGATCAGGATGGATCAGATGCAGATGAAGAGGGCAGATTTAGATAGAATGGGGCCATAGTGAGTGTGATTCTTGTTGTGGCAGTATACCGTACAGCTTGGGGTTCCCCTTTGGCCAAAGAATCAAGGTCATAAACTGAGCCTTGAGTGACACAATCACACTCCCTTATGAAGTTTTCCTGTCTATTCCTTCGTCATCATAAACAGTCATAAGGTGCCCTGCATCTTACACCTGTTGATATTGTGTAAGAGTGGATTTTATGCACATACAATGTTGAAATAAAACCAACAAAAGGACATGATGCTCAAAGCTTTATTTCCATTTGTGGACAAGCAATGCAAGACGCAAGCTGATCTTTGAGTAATAAGGCACACGCATCTGAAGGCATGACTGGTGAGCAGAAAACACCACTACTCATCATCATCTGCTGCTCCAGAGATGGAATAAGATTTCTCCTGTGTGTTGCTCTCCAGAATGTCATCCTCAGTTTTAACTGTTCTGTGGGAGAAAACAATGCAATTCATTCAGCAAAGGCTAAAATGAAACTCGAAAATATTAATTCTACACTTTTTATTTTCTCAAAGCTCTGCAGTATCTGTTACTTTTTCTTTGTTTATTTAAGTTTATTGATAGAATGCTTAGATTTTTTATTTTATTTTGCCATCACTCTCAGAAAAAAAGGTACAAAAGCTGTCAGGGTGGTGCCCTTTCAAAAGGGTACTGCCCCAGTGACAGCTTTTGTACCTTTTATGTGCAGAGATATTTGAGGGAGGACATGAAATACTGTGGAAAGGGATACAGGGTGTGAGATGGGAATTTGATTCATGGCCAGAATTGAACCCAAGTTCAAACACCACAGAATGAGCACATGCGCAAAACCACAGTTCTGATCGAAAGCTTTATTTTAATGCTACCTGATAAGCACAGTCTTCCTCTCTGTCATCTCCACAGCCTGCTCTTGATCAATGCCTCCTCCAAGACCTGTGCCAAGACCACCACCAAGACCTCCAGCAACACCACCGCCAATGCTTCCTCCAAGACCTGTGGCAGGACTGCCACCAAGACTTCCTCCAAGACCTGTGCCAAGACCACCACCTAGACCTCCGCCAATGCCTCCTCCAAGACCTGTGCCAAGACCACCACCTAGACCTCCGCCAACACCACCGCCAATGCCTAGACCTAGACCTCCAGCAAGACCTCCACCCGCTCTATCAGCAACTCCTCCACCCAGGGCACCTGCAACACCTGTGGCTCCAGCACTGTGAACACTCATGCTGCCACTCATGAGGGACATGGTTTGCATGCTCTGGACCATGGAAGACAGACGAGAGTCCTCACCCTCAATGAGCTTCCTGCAACAATTAAGAAGGAAGAATTAAAGAAAATGGCACTTTTCGAAATGATTATATTCTGGTATGTTTTACTCTGAAAGATAAGTGTTGTGTGATTTGTTTGGGTATAAACTGTTTTATGTGATCAAATATTTAAGTTGCTAAAAGCTACCTGTATGTGGTAATTTCAATCTCGAGGGACATCTTCACATTGAGCAGATCTTGGTATTCACGCAGGAGCAGCGCTATCTTCTGTTTGGAGGATTTCAGCTCAAGCTGCAAGGCCTCAATTCTTGCCTGTCAGAAGTGTTTATAATTTATGCTTGAATTTCTTTCTTCGATTTTATTTTGCATGTAGGCCAAATTATATTTGTCTCACCTGGAGTTCTTCTAGTTCTTTTCTGTACTTTTCCTGAGTCTCACGGATCTGTGCTTCCAAAGCCTCATTTTTGGTTCTCAAAAGGTCCAAGTCACGCTCCTTATTTTGAATCTAAAAAACAAGAGGGAACAATGAATACTGTAATAGTTTTAGACGTTATTTGTTATTTTACTACTGTTATAGTAAAAATCAACAAAGTTTTAAAGATGTATTGCCCAATGTAAGCATGTTAAAGAAAGATCATTAATACTTACATCCTTCTTCGCACTGACAATTTCCTCTCTCACGCTTCGCACCTTGTCCACATGTTTTGTTGTTTTGTTGTTGAGATCTTCAAATTTATTTTTGTACCAAGAATCCATTTCCTGTGGACAAATGAAAAGTAGTTTTGTTAATATGGAGACTAGGGAGTGTTGTAACATTTGTTTAAACTGCAGTGTTTTTCTTTTAATAAAAACTACTCACAGACAGTTCAATGCTCATCAGCCTCCTCAATTCCAAACATTTAGAACAATATTTGTAATTTAAAAATACCCACCTGTAAGTTCTTAGCTGCAATGTCATCATACTGGTGTTGGATCTGCTTGAGAGCGCTTGAGAGGTCGGGGAGACTGTAGACGTCTAATGCTGTGGCGTGGGCTGTGTATATCTGTTTCAGAAGCTCGTCGATCTCCTGCAAGCGTGCGGTTTGAAATATTAACAAATTTCGATTTTATTTATCAACTGCAAGTATATTTATTTTTGTGATTTAATTACCTGTTTGTGCACTCTCTGAAGGAATTCTATTTCCACCTCCAGGTTTTCTAGCTGCTTCTCCAAAGCAATGCGCGCTGAGGTGGCTGCGTCCACGTCCTGAGTATATAAAATATGTTCGTAAGAGATCTCATTCTATCACATTTCTTTGTTAATAAAGATAAATATTATAAGGCAATTTGATTTGAATCATACCGGACGGAAAGCTTCAATGTCAAGCTCTGCTTTCTTCCTCATCTCTAAAGCCTCCTCATATTTAATCTTAATCATCTCCAACTGACCCGCCATAGCATCCTTTGCCGCAATAGCAAGGTCCTTTAAAATTAATTGGAAGCATTATTATCATAATTCATAGACTTGTCGAATTCAGCGACTATTTCTCCTCACTGCGAATAATCGCCCCAGAGTTGCTTCTCAAAGACAACATTGGGCAACATTTTTGAAGTCTTAAAACAGGGTTGTGTAAATATGTATCCTATTAATATTTTATGGATAGGCTAATTCTATATAGACTTGTATAGCTGAATATTAATTAACTGATTTATTTATTAATTATTATTCTATAAAGATCTGTTGAAATGATTACCCGCTGCACTCTCATCTGGTCAGCCAGCCTCTTCAGCTCCTTGAGTTGCTCCTCGTACAGCAAGCGGAGGCCGGTGGGCTTCAAGAATCGATTCTTCAGGGACTCGATTTCCGTCTCCAACAATTTGTTTTGCTGTTCAAGCGACCGGACCTTTGTTTCGACAGAATAAGAAAACACAGTAGGCCTACGCGTGTTATGTGTCCTGTCTGTATCTGTATGCCCACAGAAGTGCGAATAATGCGCTTTATCTCGTGAGCCAGCAGTGGCATTTCCACACTGCCAGTGAGCGCGACGCATTCAACCGTGGCCAAATCAAACAAATGCTGTCAAAGATGGCTCTAAAAATGAGGCTCGTCTCCAAGAGCAATGTTAAAGAATGTAAAATAAATACCATATTTGTTAGGCTATCAATTATAGTAGCTTATGGTGTTATAAATAATGTGACATAGGCTAACTGATAGCTACACATCCATGGAATCTTTTTATTCCACAAAAGGTTATTTGTGATCATAGTGGAAAAATGTTCTTTAGATCATACAATGGGGTGGAAATATAAAAAATATATATTAAGAAGTTCACTGAATGGAACAATATGTTTTTTCAAGAGTGGACAAAAGTGCTGCCAAAGCTTTGAGTGTGTGATAATAGCATCTAGTGTTTCAAATTGCACCAAGGGCATATTCATTTTGTGCAAGTGCACTTGCCTTCTCAATGTATGCTGCCAGTCGATCGTTGAGCAGAATCATTTCTTGTTTCTCACTGGTTCGTGTGCTGAGAAATTCACGGTTTTCTGCAGCAGCCTGGTCGAGATCGAACCCTGGACCCCCTCCACTGAGACAGATGACTCCCATTCCGACACTGCAATCAATTCAGATTTAGCATAACTTGAATTTCAAGGTAAAACACCATGAGACCAACTGTAAGTGAATGCAAGGTAGCGTGTTACTGATATTGTGAAGACTCATTTATTTGTCACTTTGGGTTTATTAGGTCACGGTCACACAGAGCGCTCGAGTCTCCTAGAGGCTTTGTGTGATTTGTAACGGATCAATAAGTCAAATGAAAAAGAAAGTGTGTTCTAACAAAGCAATTATTTGCCACCAGTCAATAGTAGGCTACTAATTAAATACGAAACTCGAAAAGTAAAGTCAAAATGTTAAAGCCATATTTGCAAGCAACCCAGTTTTTATGTTAGTTTTGTATTGAGGTTGATTACAAATATATTAACTCATATAGCCTATAATCTGTATAAATAATAATTATTATAAGACAAAATATAAATAAGAGAAAACATGAGGATACAAATAACAACTCTATAATGGAAAATTGAGTTTTAAGCATGTATATAGTTACACAAATATTTAAAGTAATTGTATTATTAATTTGATATTTTATTAAATATTTGCCACAAGTAATACTATACAAAACACTATGGACATGGACCTTACATGGAATTTATTCATCCATCCACACACACACGCACGCACGCACGCACGCACGCACACACACACACACACACAGTACATATATTTGTGTGTGTGTGTATTAATGTTATATGTGAGAGCAAATATATAACTTACACATGTACATTTGTAAGTTACACTGTGCACCTCCTATTAAATAACAGAAATCATTAATTCCATTGCTAGGCAGATAACACATTTATTCTCCTCAATTAACAAATTGCATTAAGTGTAATGCATATGATGATGTTCAGTATTGCTCCTTTGCTTCATGTGCGATGCTTACCCAGTCATGAGGGGCTGGCTGCGTGAGGATGAGATGGTCCTCCGTCCCACTGCCATACTGCTTCTCACAGCGGTGGCGTTACGGGAGTAGCTGGCTGAACGGCACCTCCCCACATCCCGTCTGACGGGAGAAGGGCTGCTGACCCTCACCTGGTAAGAGGAGGTGCTGGTGTCCTCGAAATGCCGGCGATAGGATGAGATCCTTTCTGGGCTGCGACTCATCATTGATCAGTGGCTAAACTTTAAGGCCTTCCTTTGTTGATCTTCCTTTTGCAAGCTCTGTTCACAAATCCACACTCCCAGAGGTCCAGGCATTTTATACTCAGCTATAAACATGAGTCAGTGCTTTGGGAATGTCGAGCCTCTGCACCATCAAGAAATGGGTCCGTCACTCAAACATCTGTCAGGGTCTTGAGAGGTGTTGAATGGAGGGTTAAATTAAGAGGCAGTCGTGATGTTGATGTGCTTTGATATGTAGGGATTTTAATTACACATGCTTCTAGACAGAGCAAGAAATAGTGTCACAGGGTCAATGTGTGCAAAGGGATACTGATATGTGAGAGATGACATTAATCTGGTCACTATTTACATGGAAGTATGTGTAAAAATGAGAAATGCGAAGGGAAACGAACCCCAGTGTTTTTCTATGGCCTGTCTGAGATTCACGCTTGAGATGACTAAAGGATTTAAGTGGGAAGTCCTCACAGTCTTTTTAATCATAATCTAAAGAACCTAATTATTTTCCTTTAAAAAAGGTGCAGATAGAGTATCAGCCGAATTATACTGTAATATTTTCTTCATTACACAATGCTGCTGTTTTTTTTTTGTGTGTGCTGACAGAATGTGGTTTATGAGATTCTTCTTTCCAACGATCTAAGATTTGCCAGCCATGTGGGAGGAAGGCTGGGTCTGCATCTCTCTGAGATGTGAACAGTGGCTAAATGAGCTGAATCACTCAGGCGTTATTTTACTCCTGCTATCTCATTCAATTACATTAGTCATTCCTGTATACAGTGCTCATATACAGAAAGAAACAATGACACCATTGATAAAGACAATAGGCTAGCCTCTTTATTGGCAATAATAAGGCACTATTATCTTTGTCCATTTGTTGTTGAGGCTGCTTTGCTTAGTTTTTTTTTTTTTTTTCAGATTTATCGGTGAAAACAGCTTTATCACATCCACATTAATGGCAATGGTACACATAATTCTTATAATCGGACACATATACTTGTGGCTCAAAGACACATGCTAGTGTGTAAGAAATTCTGATATTATTATAAAATGGCAGTACAATAGTTGTTGTCATAAGTTACAGATGACATTGCAACTTGTATAGGACAATGACAAAGTCTTATAAAGTGGCAGTCAGATTATGTATGGCTGAAGAGGGTTTTCTTATTTGTAAGGTAGAAATGTTTGGAAAAATGTTGGAATCGGTAAGATTTAATGTTTTTGAAAGAAGTATCTTATGCTCACTGCATTTATTCGGTTAAAAGTAAAACAGTGACATTGTGAAATAACATTAGAATTCAAAATAACTGTTTTCTGTTTTAATATATTTTAAAATGCAATTTATTTTTGTGATGGAAAAACTGAATTTTCAGCATTATTACTCGTCTTCAGTGTCACATGATCCTTTAGAAATCATTCAATATTCTGATTTGCTGCTCAAAAAAAATTCTTGTTATTGTTAAAATGGTTGTCCTGCTTAATATCTTTGTTAAAACCGTGATCCACTGTTTTCCAGATTCTTTGATGAATAGAAAGTTCAAAAGAACAGCATTTATTTCAACAAATCTTTTGTAACATAATGAATGACTTTACTGTGACTTGTGACAATGACTTGACATACTGTCTTTTTTGAGCAATTTAATGCTGCCTTGCAGCATGAAAGGGTTATTTTCTTTCTAAATAAATATAGGCCTATATTGCACATAAACCAGCTATTAAAAGTGTTTTGTCTTGATAGTTTTATCTCACTAAATTATGTTTACATCAAATTTTTATGTTTTGTGAAGAAAATGTGAGCAATTCTAGCCTGTATATGATATTCAAATGAAGGATGAGTTACACCCTAAATTTTAATACTTAAGGTTAGGGGTTTGTTTAAATTTACATTTAATTTTTTAGATGCTTTTTTATCAAAAATGACAAATGCGAGATAATGCAGATATACTTTTCCAAATAAGCACAATACACACAATGTAACATTAAAGTTTTACTTTCAAGAATACAAAAACAACACTCCACTTTATAGTACTATGCAAACTGAACATAAATCATTGGATAAATGTTTTTGCCCTGATATTTGGATTGCCTGCTCAAAATATTTAGGTTTACGTATTAGACAAATAGCTAACAGCTCTTTGAACAGAAATTGTACCATACACACTGCACTTCCCATTCCAACTATACTACAGTAGGCTATAAGTCAAAGAAATATCAGAATAGAATGTGCATTGATCCCAATATGTAATATACTAGTGCATAGTTTATAATGTAATCACACCATTCCTTTACTTCCAGTCAATACCATTAAATTACACAGTCTTAGTGGCACATTTTGACTCAGTGTCAATTGAGATTGCATAACACGTCAAACTTCTATCACAGTTTTAACATGACTACAATGGGACAATCACTCTTTGGTTTGTATTAATTCACGTTCTGCCCATTCTTGCCATCCGCCTGGAAAATGCTGAACCCTACCGGAAGAGAAAAATCAATTAGGCAACTAAGGCCAAACAAACAGAACTTACTGTAGCGTAGCCTATTGATATAAGAAACAAATCTGGTTTGTATAATCTGGTGCATATCCTGTTGCTTCTTCTTGGTGGACAGACACCTGGAGTATATTGTATAAAATTCACAGTAGCCCTGCCTATAAATGTATATGTATATCATACATTGAAGGCACACTATGTAACTTTTTTTGTTTAAAATGTATATAATGAGCGAGTACATCATGAATCCATTTTCCAAACTGTGTTTTTGTCTTATCTTGAATCACTATGGTATGCCTATAAGAAGTATTTATATTCAGACTAAGTTAGACACTCAGTACCTGCATGACTTGTCATATACATATAGACAAGTAGCTCCGGCTACAATGTTCTTCATTGAGTGCCAAAAGATATATTATACACCTTTGATGTATTTAAATACTTGTAATAAGAATAACAACGAAAAACCATTAAAACAGAGGTGGCCAAACCAAATTTGGTCAGTGATGACCTTTGATTTGGCCTGCCATACCATACCAGGAGGAGAAAAATAGGAAATAAACATGCCATTGAAGCACATCCTCTTTTCTAATTTATATTTTTGTTTGACTTTTGTTTTATTTTTGCTTTTAAATGTAGAGAATATAAGTTAACTTTGTATAAAATAAAATGCAACATTTAATTTTGGCATACGGCACTCAATCAAGTTTAATTTTCGGCCCATCATAGTAAAATGTTTGGGCACCCCTGCATTAAAATCATTATTGACATACAGAATCATATACATCCCATACATTACAATTTAATGTAACTTAATGCATTTTAATGTAGAAGGGATAATGAAACATATAGCTGAACTTTAGCTTTGGTTGAACTTAGCTTAATATTGCATTTTTGATTAATACTTATTTTGATATGTTTTTTCTTGACCAAATTTACTTTCAATTCAAATACTAATTGGTGACTCCCCATTTGAAGACTTCTGCCGTGAGGTATAACAGATGCTGTAAATGCTACATTTAGAGTCATTTTCTTTGACTTCTGGACTGAAAATATAATAGTCCTGAGAAGTCATGCTTTTCAAAGTTTCGCTCAGAACTCAAACTGTGTAAAAATTGGCAAAGAAACAAGCACTATAATAGTTCTATAATAAGCATAATTGCTCACTTGGTGTATCCTAATGACACTGCAGCTTCCAGGGCAGTTTTGCTTCTTACACCAGCTAGGCAGGTGAACACTATATTTTGGGATTGTGATGGCATATCTCCTCTGTATTTCTCCTTGAATTCATCAGGTTTGAGCTGGAGAGCTCCATTCAATTGTCCCACTGCAGATGAGAGCGTACAGTATTGTAATTTATGTAATGAGTCTTTAAATATACAGTACATGGATGAGGACATTCACTGACTTACGTGGAACGTTAATAGACCCCTGTATGTTCCCGTATTCCCTGAGTTCCCACGGCTCACGGACGTCTATAACCACACCGGATCGGGACACCAGCAGTTTCTTCAGCTGCTCATATGACACATCTATAGAAGGCTGGCTAGAAGAGCTGAAATTTAGTAACGAAGCACCATCATAACGAATGACACGGATATCTGAAAGATAACACACACACACACACTTGACCGACAGAGGCCGTTCTTTTCCTAGACGTATAACAGTTAGTTGTCGTTGTGTGATATTTTACCTCAAAAAATAAAAATGTCACCTTTTATAACAAATTATACAAGCTTGGGTTTTTGGATTTTTTAAAGTACTTATTACAGCCCAATCTTTTTTAAAAAACGCAGAGGGAGAAATCACATAGGCTAACGTTAAGTTATGTTAAAGCGGTAAAGACGAATGCAAGATTGGCCGGGATTTTACACATCTATAGATGTCAATCACGATGTATTACATTCACACACTGCAATATTTCAACACTCACGCTGTAAGCAACGTAAATGTGTCCAGCATGAACTCGTCAGTGGTCTTGTGACAAGAATGACACTTCTGCTCGCTACAACGCGGACAAAACTTCTCGTCAGCCGTGAACAGACATTTAACGCCATGCTAGAATTTATAGTAAGGAAAGCTGCAAGATGACGATATAACTTTTTTCCTTGGTTTGTGTCTAAATATTGACGAAAACACGGTGGGACGCAAGGTTAAGCCAGGTCTAAGCTACGTAGCAGAATTGCAACCATAAACTTCTCCTGTACGCATGCGCACAACTGCTACGTATTACCAGTGACGTATGCTACTCTTTTTTTTTAGCCACAAAAAAAGTTTTAAGTTGTTTATAACGATATCGTTTTTTTTCCTTTTCTTTTTTATTTGCATGTTTTCTTCATAATTTCCCCTTTCCTATTTTTTTTGCATATGTGTTCAACAAAGTGTTATATTATATTTTGACAATAAGTGGTTAATTACGTTTGCTCAGACCCACACGTCCAATATTAAACCAATCTCAGTAGAGAAAGTGGGCATTCAGGAAATGTTGGTGCTTGCAAATGAAAGCATTTGTTTAATGTAGAAATGTGGTTTAATTGACATTTGAATAATACATTGATAATATAGGCCTATTTTTCATTAAAATTATCGCAATATGTATATTAACACAAACAATTCCAAGACAAGAGGAATGTCCATGCACAATAAAATAAATAATCGGCCGGATATAACGCACGTATAACGCAGCAAAGAATAACTGGTTAAATTATGCAGAAAATAAAATAAGAAATAGTAAAAATAAAAAAAGAGATTTTTTCCCCCTTTTTCTTGTTTTATTTTTTGACACATTTACTCTAATAACACAAAAAAGAGTGAAAATGTGACATTTTTCACACGATATATAGCAATAATATTGAATTCTCAAATAGCTCTTTTGTTTTTACATTTTTACAAAACACTACAGTACTTTTAAAAATGTTTCGTCTGAGCTCTATTATAGCTACAGTGGATACCCAAACGAGTTTGACCAAACAAGTATCCGTAGCGCGTCGTTGAGGGTGTGACCACGTGACATATGTGATACTTGTGCTTTCTGTTCTTCTTCCCCAAATGCCACCAAATACGCTGACAAACTCTATCAATCAAAATCAAAATACAAACTGTCGGTGGATTGCTCGATTCCTGATTGTCGTAGTTTTAGATCCGAACACCAAACTACCGACGGAAATTCTTCCGTATTTATAAACTTGGAAGCATATGCAAGTTATCAGCATCGCTCTTCCACCTGGCCACTTGACAACTGACGTTGACTTGGTTGCGAACCTAGAGAGGAGGGGAACATAAACAGGGTGAGTTGGGTTTATTACTATAAGCCAACAACCTTTTACTGTTGTAGCTACTCTAACTGTGTGTTATAAACATATCTTACTTAATACTAGGGAAGCAAAGGCCTTTAACCAGCCGGTACCTGCTGTCAGTACTTGTATCAGTTACCTGGGCAAGTCTCAGGTGTCGTGCTCTTGTTTGCTTTTCTACAGTGGTTTGCTAATAACTAATTCTCTCGTATTGCTTTATTATCCTCACTTACCGATTCGTCAGTTATAGTTAATGGGTAAACTGCTAACAGGATACTTACCTAAACCGTATTCAATTGCTGTCATCTTACAGTATTCATGAGTTCAGATAGATCGGGTAGTCTGCTACTGTAGTGTTTGCCCACTGAGGTATTTGAGATGGAAAGGGAAAATTCGCAGGAGTGTCAATAGATAATTCCAGAGCTTTCCAGAACCTTGTTCTTCACTAAAAACAAACAAATAAGAAGAAATATAATATCAGTTTACATGTTGTGCGTGCTTATTTTAGCTGTTTATAGGCTTTTAGTTACTTTGGATTGTTTTATTATAATTATTTAAAAAAAGGTTATTAGCTTTTAGTTACATTAAATTATTTAAATGTTTTTAAAAATGTTTTTAAAGCATTTTAGTTACAATGGATTATTTTAATTTTAATATGTAATTTAATATAAATAGTTTAACTCATTTTAGTCTTTTAGTTACAATGGATTTTTTCTTTTAAATAATTTTGTCATTTTGTGCCCATCTCTGAAGTGTGCTGAGGCCCTCATGTGTATGTGTTATGTGATAATGTTAGGCTTCAGAAACACAATTTTAACTGTGCTGTTGGTTCTCATACTTGGTGATATTTTTCCCCCAGATACAAATGCGGTTGAAGGACCCCTTCTCTTTAAAAACCGCAGACATGACCAAGCGGTCTAACAAGCCAAAGAAGCCTCGCGATGAAGACTCATCCGATGAGGTTGGCGGTAAGGAAAGGTTATGATGTCATTTTTCATGCCAGTACATTATTCATTGATGTACGTTGCAAAATCACAGAGAAGCATATAAAGCATTTATCAGACATTAAGGATCTATCGTGCATGTAGTTCCTTAATCATTCCGAGTCAGCTTGTATAGAGTTGTAAACTCTTCAGTAAAGATGTGTATTCTTGTGTCATCTAGGGTTGACGTGCCAGCATGTGAGCAGGGCTGTGGACCTCAGCTCAGTGAAGAAGGCAGTGACGGGCAGCCTGTGGTCGGTGTGCTCCGATTGTCTTAAGGAGAGGAATGTGCTTGAGGGAGAAGCAGCAGGAGTACATGACATCCTTGTGTGCCTCAAGTGTGGGTTCCAGGTGAGATCTTCTCACTCTGAAACACGAATATATTGTGTTACGATCTATGTAGTTCATTTTAAGCATTAATGCTTTTTTAAGGCATTTTGTGAATATGTTGTCTAAAAGTTTGGGGTCAGTATGATTTTTAAAAAAGTATCCTATGCTCACCAAGGCGCAAATACTGTAAAAACTGTGACATTATATTATAATTTTAAAATATTCCTGTGATGGCAAAGCTGAATTGTCCACAGCCATCCAGTTTTCAGTCACATGATCCTTCAGAAGTCATTCTAATATTCTGATTGGGTTGGTGCTTAAGAATACTTCTTTTGTAATCAATGTTGATAAAAATTATATATTTTTGTGGATTCTTTGATGAATGAAAAGTTCAAAAGAACAGCATTTATTTGAAATAGAATTTTTTTGTAACAATGCAAAAGTCTTTACTGTCACTTTTGAGCAATTTGCGTTCTTGAATAAAAGTATCAAAAGTTTGACCCAAAACTTTTGAATGTTGGTGTTGTGAAAAGAGGTGATAAAATGGCAGCAGTGATTGTTGGGTACTGCAAGTATCAAAACCAAGGGGAAATAAACTTTTATTAGGCCTATGCTTAAAAGGTCATATTATTACCCTGGTCGCAGAGCATTTTTGAAAGTAGATTGAGTGACTCTACTGTTTTACTCACAGTATTTGAATGGGTCATTTAAGCTGTTCAGCATATTTGGGAGTATGGTAGAGACTCTGTTTGACCTTGATTTGACAATGGGAAAAAAAACGTATTGACCAAAACTTGACTAGATCATAAAATATATGCCAACCTTCAAACCTTGCTGTTGCTCTATCTTCCAGGGCTGTAACCAGGCAGAAACTCAGCATTCCACAAAACATCAGCAAGCTCATCGTTCTGACTCTCACTGTATCACCATCAGCCTCAGTACATGGAAGGCCTGGTAGGAAATGTCAATTGATTATGCTGTATTGCATGATTATTTTATCATTTATCCATATACACAAAGGTTTGGTGTCAGTAAGATTTTTTTAAAGAAATTATTAAGGATGCATTTCATTTTAATATTTACATTATTACATTTTTTTATTAAAAAAAATGCAGTTCTTTTGAACTTTCTATTAATCAATGAAAAAAGTTATTTGTGATACTGAAGACTGGAGTAATGGCTGCCGAAACTCAGCTTTGACATCGCAGGAATAAATTACAAAACAATGTATTAAAATACAAAACATTTAATTTAAATATTTCACAATATTACTGTTTTTACTGTATTTTTGGTCAAATAAATGCAGCTTTCAAAGATGTGTACACTCTTTTGTATTAGACATAAAATGCATAATAGGTTGCATTTTGACATTAGTTTTGCTCACCTTTAATAGGTGCTTTGAATGTAAAGAAGAGCTCTCCACTCACTGCAATAAGAAAGCCCTGGCTCAGACTCTGGACTTCCTGCAGAAGCACTCAGCAAAGGCCGCCTCAGGTAGTTATTCCACACAAAAACATGCAGAAATGTGACTTTATCTTTAATTATAGGAAAACACTTCTTTTTTCATTTGCTAATAGTAGTGACAGTCATTACGCTGTTGTGAAGATTCAT
Organism: Gila orcuttii; assembly: GCA_026230005.1. Classification (NCBI taxonomy): domain Eukaryota; kingdom Metazoa; phylum Chordata; class Actinopteri; order Cypriniformes; family Leuciscidae; genus Gila; species Gila orcuttii. The sequence continues at coordinate 29,624,974 of JAPDVR010000018.1, read as the reverse complement.
GTTTGATAGAAGCTGAGTCTTATTTACAGATTAAATCTGAAAATTGCCTTGTTTTTTGGAGCTTAAATAAGAGCTGGGTTTTCTTTCAAATGGCTCTTTTAGAAGCTCCTCATTGTTTCTCTGTACACAGCAATGCCATGTTAGCACAACTGTCATCACTGACCTTTGCCCTGGGATCACTCAGTTTAGTTTTTCAGATACAGTGAGGAGACATACACACTCTTTAGGCAACCTGAAAGCACTGTGATATTTCATTGACAAAAAATCTGCTGTTTTTTGAGTGTCCTGTCCTATATTTACGAAAATAACTTTATAACTTTTTTTTTTTTTTTACAATATATATATGAGGCTTTTCACACATTAAAGAGTTAGTCATTCTAAACCCCATTCTAAATAGAATCCTTGGATATGTTGTCTCACGTTTCAAACTGCTCATTCTTTATTTCACACTGTACATACCTAAGCCCTGAGTTTAGAATTTTATTTGGATATTTGTGGCGCCAGCAACCATGATTGGATACGTACAGCGTATAACCAATTTAAATAATGACTAGCCTAACTTATTAGATTACAGTACAAAGCTTTTCAGTTACTGCAGGAAGCTCAAAATAGGAGGCATATATAATTGTAGTATGTTCAATTTCTAATAATTTCTTACTGTACAATTTTAGCACAGCAATGTGGGATTAACCATGCAAAAGTGGTGCTAACTGCTCCAGAGCAGGGTTTCACAATTATTTTGGCCAGTTATAATCTTTTCTAGAATCTTTATTAGGGGTCGGGAATCTCTAGGCACCTCACGATTCGATTCGATTACGATTCAGAGGGCTTTTATCGATGCATCTTTTTTTTGTGTGTGTGACAACTTGGTACTTTTACGGCAAAGTATTTGTAATGACCCATAAAGAATTTACTTCCAATATATTTTATTAATAAAACAAATGGAAGTGATTTGGCAAGTCAACTGTAAAGTTACATTTGCCAGCATATGTCTTTTGCGGAATATAACGTTGTTAGAAAAAAATAATTTTAGAAAATGTATATATGATATTGATTAATTAATTTGCTATTCAATTAAATGTTATGATGATAATTGTAAGAAAGAAGTGCATCTTTTGGCAGATGGGTACTGTACAGAAACTGCAAAGACTTAAAACTGCTTAAAGGCAAACTACAGTGACCCTCATTTTAGCATTGATTTCTCTCTTATAGGTGATATATTCAATTCTGTCACTTAGCTGTAATTAGCTGACTGCTTTCTGTCATTGAGCAGCTCCCTGGCTCCACCTAGAGCTCCAGCAGCAGCGATGCCTTGGACCCATGATAAAGTTACTCTGCTACACTTTTGTTTTTAATCTGTTGGAGGGATTCATGAACTCACCATCATCACCATTATGCCCTTGAGCAGGAGGCTTAACCCCAGGTTGCTTGAGTTGAACTGTCCTTATAGCAAGAGTATACACAACTTCCGGGAATGCATAGTGTAGTATTTTAAAACCCGTTGCTTATTTATAACCACAAAGCACAGTAGAAGTCCTCCTCTGAATATTTAGGATTTCGCCATGAGTTCTCCACCTGCTAATCTTGACTTTTCATCAGGTCCATGCACATGTCATGATCATCTGCATCACAAAGTTCACTGTACATTTTGATGTCTTCCAATTGGCATTCATTTGTTTAATGAATCTATCAAGAACACATAATTAGAGAGAAATAAATTACATTTCTATTTCTAATAAAGAAAATGAAGTTTTTTACATTGTGACATTTTCATAACAATGTGCTTAATTGTCATAAACATAATGTCACAATGTACACTACTGTTCAGAAGTTTGGGGTCCGAATTTTTTTAAGGAAATTAATACTCCTATTCAGCAAGGATGCATTAAATTGATTAAAAGTGACAAAGTTTACATTTTTAATGCTACAAAAGATTTCTTTTGCAAATAAATGCTGTATAAATGCTTTCAAACTTTGTATTCATCGAATAATCCACAAAAATATTAAGCATCACAATAAGAAATGTTTCTTGAGAATCAAATCAGCATATTAGAATGATTTCTGAAGGATCGTGTGACACTGAAGACTGGAGCAATGCTTGCCGAACATTTAGCATGGCCATCAGTAGAATAAATTTCTTTTTACATTTACATTTTACATTTATCCATTTAGCTGACGCTTTTATCCAAAGCGACTTACAATTGCTATATTTCAGAGGTCGCATGCCTCTGGAGCAATTATCCACTGCCATCACCACCCCATAATAAAATATATTAAAATATATTAAAAAAATACCAGTTATTTCTTTATAATAACATTTGATTACTGATTTTACTGTATTTTTAGTCAAATAGATGAAGCCTTAGTGAACATAAGTGACTTGCCAACCAAACTTTTGAACGGTTAAAAATGTAGGCTTAATTTTCTTCAGGCAAAAAGTTATTTTTTCCTGTTTTTTTATTTATTTAGTGAATTTGCAGTAAAAATAGTGCAAGTGTTCTTGCAAGTTTCTTGAGATTCACCCATGTAATTCATTAATATTGTAAGCCTGGCTGAAATAATGAGGACCAGCATAACAGAGTATGATCATGTAATTGTGTTTCTTAATTATTACGAAGAAACAACTTCAAATACATTGTCTGTTGTTTTTATATTATTATTATTATTTATTCAAGTTTCAACTACTGTATGTGCCATGAAAGACAGCTTTTTTTCTCTGGTATGTAAGATTAGACGACACCTCCAACCAAGGTAAAGTGTCTGTTAAAAGGCTCATTTCTCTTTTCAGTGATGAGCAAAAGCTAGTGTACAATTTCACATAGCAGTGAAATGTGCTACCACCTTGTCCTTGCATTATGCTTAACAGTCATTGAATCCATTTCTGCCCCTGTCCATGAACTCATGCTCTGGTGTATCAAAGTTAAGTTTAGTTAAACCCAGCCTAACTGGTCTCCCGCCACTCCAAGGGCATCCAGGCTCTTGCTAGAGAAGCTGCGCTCCAATTCCGTTACTGCCGCATGGCTGGGCTCATTAATGGCATTAGGCGCTCGAGTGGTGCTCCCCGGTCGGATTCCCTGAAGAACGGCTGCAGCTGTGTGGGGATGGGATCCTGAGCTCTGCTCCTCCCCCTGCCCAGCCACATCTCCCATGATCCCTCTTTGCTCACTCCGAGCTTCAGGGAGAGGGTCTCGTTTTCGTCTGGAGGGGAGCTTGTTTCGTATATAGAGCATCCTCAGCTGTTAAAAGGCAACGGATGTTGTGATTTGTCTTATTTCATAAGATTTTTTGCTTATGAAATAGCTGTATTTATTCCAAACATGTGAAGAGAAAACTCAGTTTTGATTATTTCACAACTAAGTTTGGGAACAAACTTCGATTCTTTCTTATAGTGGAAAACCTTTCTAGTCCAGACAAGACTCACTTATCTTTGCACCATTCATAATTTTTTATAATGTCTTTCCAGTCAAGCCTGATAAACTCTCAGAGACAGAAATCTGAAGACGGAAGAGGGAAAACAGTTGCCCACTTGGTGTTTTTTATTTTTCTGATGAGGTCCATAAGGTAGCTGGTGGTGGTCTGTGGTTTTGGGCCAGAGTTGGGCCACCTCCTGCCCACATCCTTCTTACCCAGCTCTTTAAATTACCTGTTGCCATTCTTCCATGCTCATTGTTCCAGGTGGGCTGACTAAATGAGGAGGAAACAGGCGGTCATTGTGTCTGTGGAATGGACTGGCGCTGGCATAGATGAGCTGGTGAAATTGCGTTTCTGCAATATTTGAAGGCCAGGGTTTTTTTAGACATAGCTTGTTGTTGTGTTCGCTTTTTCTCAAAGACTCACGGTACAAAAGAGCCCCAGCAAGAATTTTCCAGAACCCATAATAGTTTTCCATAACAACAGCAAGGAGAAGAAAGAAAATCTATTAACTGCGCTCTCTCACCAAAAAGGCCTTCAGCTCAAGTACCTGAGTCTTGGTAGAAAGAGACTTGACCTCAGAGAGCCAGGCTTGCACTTGAAACACAGATGGGAAGGCATTGTTTGAGGAAATTAAAATGTTTTTGCTTCAATAGGCATCACAAGCTGGCACATGCAGCAGTTGAATCTTTATTTTCTCATATTGATTTTCAATCTCATTTCATATTTCATGAGGTGAGGGTTCAAACTTATTTTGCTTTACATTTCAGGTTTAAATTCTTCTTTTTTTTTTAAACACAGTTGTAAACAATTGCATGATAAAATGAACACAGAGAACTTGGAGTACTCGGGGTATCTCATCAGTTGGAAAGTAGCATTTCGAAGTAGGGATGCACAATATATCAGTACCATATTGGTTATTGGCAGTTTTTCTTTAATTATCTGTGTCATATTTAAGATTTAATTGTGCATACTTTTTTCCCGTATTTTAGATTACTTTTGCAGTGCCGTAAACAATTTTTTTTAAAACACTAAAAATATAATAACACTGTTAAAGGGGAACTTGGCAACTATTTCAACTTAATAAAACTGTTTAGAAATCATTTGGATAGTTAAATAACCTGTTCTGGTGAGAATGGTGACTTTCCCCGCTCCCCCCAAAGTTCCCAGGCGTAAAACCAACCTTGCAACATGGGGACTAACGTCCCGGTAAGTTAGAAAAAGGAAGTCTCGTGAGAAGCGAGAACGAGCGAGAAACACGAACTGCTTTACGGCAATTCGACATTAACACACACGCCGCCCTCAATGTGTATGATATATTACCCACCTCGGTAGACATACTTCACACGATAAAGTTGGCCGACTCCGATAATAACAAATGCACATGAGCAGCGGTAGAAAGGGGGAGGAGGGTGCCGCAAGTGAGTTTTTTTTCACGACAGTGTTGTGAAATATACGCCACATAGCTATAAGGGGAGCTCGTTGAAAAAACATGAAAAATAACAAAAGTGAAAATCAGCAAAGAAATGGCTAGAGTTGCCGAGTTCCCCTTTAAATGTTATCCTTAATTAATCCCAGACTAACTGAATATCCATTTTTCATACTGTACATTACAATTATGTTATGCCCAAATTAACTTATCATTTATCTATTTTCAAATGTAAAAAATTGTGTGTAGTTTTATTTTTCATTTATTTGGACAAAATTAGTATATAATTTTTATGTTGTCGATCATAGCGTAATAAATAATTATCAACTTATTGGTATTAGCCAAAATTTTTAACACCAGTGCATTCCTGCTTCTAAATCTACTAAATGCCTCCTAAATCGAGTGGTGCAGGGTTAACGTCAGAACTCCGAAGACTAATTTCCCCGTGGTTCCTTCGAGATTTTCCAATGGGGTTTTTCAATTAATGAGTAAAATAAAGCATGTGGTAAACATAACTTGACGATACTTTGACGTTTTGTTCTAAAACATAAATTACACACACCCATACCAAAAATTTTGTTTGATTATTTTTTTAAAAGGTATGTTTCTAATAAGTCACTAGATAAGACAGTTTGGGCGTTAGTGTGTGCAGTTTATGTTTTAGAAAATAACGTCAAAATTATGTCTTTATTTTACTCATGAATTGAAGAACCCCATTATAAAACCCCATTGAAAATCTTTGTTCTTTTGGGTTCTTCAGGGTTCTGATGTAATCCCTTCACAACTCTATTATTTTTCTTTATCTGTTCACTGTATTTTTGTATCTCAAATCAGCCTATATTTGATATACAGTTGGATGGTTTTTAAACATTGTTTTACATTTAATCTCTTGATGTTGAGAATTTTACAGCTAGGTCTTGTTGATTACCGAGGATGGTTAGCCTCGGGTGGGAGAATGCTTTTCTATTTAGGTCAATCCAGGGCCAACGCGAACAGCACAGTGTGTGTGTGTGTGGTGTGTGTGTGGTGTGTGTGTGGTGTGTGTGTGGTGTGTGTGTGTACGTGTGTGTACGTGTGTGTACGTGTGTGTACGTGTGTGTACGTGTGTGTACGTGTGTGTACGTGTGTGTACGTGTGTGTGCATGAAGGAATCAAGACGTTGGATACCCTTGGCCTCAGATGGCAATGAAGCACGGTTTTCATGCCCGATGGCCACAACAAATTAATAAGACATTTGGTGTTGCTCGGCCTTCCTCATGACTGCTTGCTGTCTTCAGCCTGAGGAGAGTTGTCCTTCACTTTGGGAGAAACAAGGGAAGATTTTGAAAAGTGTACATGTTCAGTGCATTAACTTCTATAAATCTGTGCTTGACTCTTCTCGGAAAGTTCTCTGCTGCGATGCTACAAACACTTGTTACATTTTTTGTGACACTTTTGTTTCAATGCTTTTTCTTGATTTATGACATTTTGGAGTCATGTATACAAAAGCAGATATCAAAAATGAATTCTCTGAGTGTGTTAGTGACCAAGTGTAAATGGTTCACCTGAAATGAAAATGTCATTCCATCCTCTTGTCATTCCAAACCTGTATGACTATCTTTCTTGCATGAAACACACAAAAAAAGAATATTTAGCAGAATGTCGTATCATATAGGTTATAGGATGATATAAGAGACTTTTTTTATTTTGAGGGATATTGGTTATTTAATTGGCCATGTTCATTTCCAATATTTTTCCCATATATAGATTACTATCTAACACTGAATTTTTAAAACTAAGGGTGTATTCACACCTGTCTTGTTTGGTTCGATTGAATCAAACGTCTCGTTTACTGACGTATCAATGCGAGTTACGCAATACTCGTTCCCTACTCTCAGGGAACCGAGGTTACGTTAGTAACTGAGACGTTCCCTTTCGAGAGATCTCTTGTATTGCGTAAGTTAGCTTACGCTATGGGAACCCCTTTCAAAACGCCGTGCGTGCTTAAAAACTTCGCCCCATACTATAGCCATTCTCCTCCATATATGGTATATAGAACCGCAGTTCATGTTTATCCAGGACCAGACAGACGTCGGACCTTATTATTGTGAAAATGTGCTTCACACTTTATTCATACAGAAAAGACCCTCGCTTGCAAAGCGTGCACTTCCATATTATAAAACCTCATAAATATGGATGGTGAGGCCCAGCCTGCCACTGCACAAATATCTTCAATTGGTATTTCACTCGACCATGCCCACGGCGAGGCCATGCCTCTCATGGAATAAGCTTTGATGCCTATGGGACAGCAGAGGCCCTTAGACTCATAAGCCAGCGAGATAGCATCAACTATCCAGTTTGACAGTCTCTGCTTCGTGACCGCACAACCTCTGGTGCGGCCCAGAAGCACACGAAGAGCTGTTCTGACTGCCTGAAGGGGGCAGAACGCTCCAAATAGACTCTGAGAGCCCTCACAGGGCAGAGTAGGTTCGCGTCTCTTTCGTCTTCTGACGAAGGAAGAGCTGACAGCGAAATAACCTGTGCTCTAAACAGAGTTGAGAGCACTTTAGGAACGTGCCCTGGCTCCGGGGCAACTCTGGAGTCGTTGGGCCGAATTCAAGGCAGGAAGCGCTCTCTGAGAATGCTTGCAAATCACCCACTCGCTTGACTGATGCCAGTGCTAGCAAGAGGGCAGTTTTGAGTGAAAGCGGCTTCAGGCCAGCAGACTGAAGTGGCTCGAAAGGGGCCCCTTTCATGGCCTCCAGCAGGCGGGTTTAGCCTTCTGGCCCCCTTGAGGAAGCGCATGACTAGGTCTTTTTTTCCCAGTGATTGGAGGGGAGCTGTCCCCCCCCATGGAGGGGATGCGACCCGCGTCCAAAAGCTCTTACAGAAAGGAAAGTACCCTTGTTACTTCACATGAGTAGGCGTCCAGGTTCTGCGCTGTGCACCAGCTGGAGAACACTGACCATTTTAGAGCATAAAGACGCCTGTCTCTGGATAGCATATCCGCACCCTGGTTCAGAATGCCTGGCACGTGCGCCGCTCTTAGCGAGCGCAGGTTGAGCTGAGCCCATAGCAAGAGGTGTTTGGCCATAGTGTGCAGGTTGCTCGACCTGCTCGACCCTTAGCGATTTATATAGGAAATATACAGTATATATATATATATACAGTAGACCCAACTGGAGTACTGATGATGCTGAGGCCATGAGGCATAACATTTTCTGAAATCACTTGAGAGGAGCGCAAGCGCCTGCTCTGAATGATGCCGCTAGACGCTGAATGGTGAGTGCGCGCTCTGACTTCAGCCACGCTCTCATCTGTATAAAATTTATGACCGTTCCCAAAAAAGATATAGTCTGGCTGGGAGACAGTGCTCTTTTCTCAGAGGGGCGAGAGCTGAGTCCATGTACTTCGTAAACGTACGAGGTGCTAGGGATAACCCGAATGGTAGGACTGTGTACTTATAAGCCTGCCCCTCGAAGGCGAGTCTCAAGAATGGCCTGTGATGGGGTGCTATCTGAATGTGAAAGTAAGTATCTTTCAGATCCACTGAGAAAAACCAATCCCCCAGGCGAATCTGCGTGAGGATTTGTTTGGTTGTCAGCATTCTCAACGGGCACGTCATAAGCGTTTTGTTCAGGTGTCTTAGATCTAAGATGGGCCTGAGGCCGCCATCTCTCTTTGGAACGAGGAAATATCGACTGTAAAAGCCCGAGTTGCTTAGTGATAAGGGGACTGGCTCTACAGCCCTTTTCACTAACAGTTTTGACACTTCGGTGCGAAGGACGTGAGCTGCGTCGCTTCTCACCAATGTCTCGACCACAGCTAGAAAGCGCGGGGGTCTGCGCGCAAACTGTTGCGAGTAGCCTCGTTTTATTACGTTCAACACCCATTTTGATATTCCAGGGATGGTTTCCCAGGCCTTGGCCCGCATAGCTAGGGGTTGAATGAAGTCTGGGACGGGCCGCTTTGTGATGGGGACCCGGCCGACCAGCTGTTAAGTGCAGGGGTGCGTACTTCATAGTGGGCACACAACCTACATTCATTACATTTCCAGTGTGAGCTGGGGGGAAAACTGACACTGTGGGAGCAGTGTTTATGTGTAGGGGTGCATATTTCATAGTGGGCACACGATCTACATTTATTACATCTCCAGAGTGAGCCGGAGAGAAAACTGATACTGTGGGGACAGTACTTATGTTCAGGGGTGCGTACTTTATAGTGGGCACACAGCCTACAATTATTACAGACAGAAAATACCTTTTTTCGTGCTTTATTTTGGTTGCCGTAAAAACGGCATTTGTTTGCAGGTGTGCATGTTTTAAAACGGACTCGTTTACTGCAATGCAAAGTTCCCAGACGCCTGAAGTAAAGAGGGATCTGGGAGATGTGTGAAAAGCTTTTTGGAGGTTGGTCCGGCCTCGACGGGACTCAAACACTCTCCTTTCCTTCCTGTCACCGTGGCTAGGAAGGCTTTCGAGGCTCTGGATCCAAAACAATCTTGGGTCGGGGTCCCCGTCACACTGCTGTCACTTTGTTGAGTGAGAGCGGTGATGGACTTCAGCAGCTGGGCGGGGCTGGGAGACCGGCAGCGCTGGCTTCGCTAGCTGAGGAGGCGGCGCCCTCTTCTGGCAGCCCGAAGCAGAGCTGGATTGTTTAGGGAGGAAGTGACGCATAGCCTGCGACGCTTTCTGAGCCTCTGTGTAACGTTCCACGAAAACTTTGACTGCTGGGCCGAACAGACCGGTGGTGGAGAGAGAGGAGTTGAGAAAAGCTGCCCCGATCTGCATCCTTCATCTCTGTTAAGTTCAACCAACGATGATGTTCAAGCACCGTCAAGTTCGCCATGCACCTACCAATCGTCTGGGCGGTTGATTTGGTAGCTCTCGGAGCCAGGTGTGTGGCGCTGCGCAGGTCTCTGAAAGCTTCCGGTTTAGGTCCAGACTCGTCCATCGAGCGGAGAAGTTTGGCCTGAAAAACCTGGAGGACAGCCATGGTGTGAAACGCCGACGCAGCTTGGCCAGCGGAGGCATAAGCTTGGCCAGCGAAAGCTGAAGTGAAATGGCAAGGCTTCGATGGGTGGGTCGCCTTAGCAATTCAGATCCCATAGCGGTGGGTGGGCAGAGATGTTCGGCCACCGCCTCTTCGAGAGGAGGAATCGCTTCGTACCATTTTTCCACAGCGCTGTCGACGGTCGAGAGCGCTGAGGTCAAGGAAGGCTTTAGCACGCGGAGAAGCTCTGCGTCAAAGCTGGTTCTCACGTCGTTCGCGCTGGCTTGTGTTGAGGGCGCGGGGTCAGTCATGGAGCCCGCCCATTCCTCGCATTCGGAGGCAGCTAGAGAAACACTGTCATCCTTCTCATCTTCCTCGTCTGATCCGCCAAAAGAGATCACGCGTATGGTTTTGTTCTCAAATTTTGGTTCACTTGCAAAAAGGGCAGTGTGAAAGCGAACCACACTAAACAAAAAAAAAAAATCAACATTGTTATTTGATCCGGACCAAAGCAAGTGAACTAGCGGACTTTCCTGGTGTGAATATACCCTAAGAGTTTAATAGCATTGTTCAATATAATCTTCAGGAAATTTCTAAATAAATATCATTTTTTTATTATGCACAACAAAATGTTGTAATGCCTAAATTCACTTGTAGCATTTAGCAATGATTGAGTTTAGTTTATTTATTAAATTTTTTTTTTTTAGACAATAGTAAAGAATTATTCTATCAGTTATGGGCCAGAATGCAGTGTTGTTATTGTTAAAGCTGCATTCCGTAACTTTTTTGGGTTAAAAATTATCCAAAATAAATTTATGAGCAAGTACATAACCAGCCAGTGTTCAAAACTATCTGCTTGCCAAAACGGCAAGCTTGTAGTAATGTTTTTAATTCCAGTGGTACTGATGGATTTCCGCGGGAAGTTCGAGCATGTCTTTGCGTCATTACGTCACATCTGTACACATAAAGAAGGTGTCTCAGCTAGTAGGCTATATTGCTTGTGAGGATGTTGGAAGTGGAGATTTATAGCCTTTTCTCACAGCACTTGATATAATTAAACTTATCAATTTGATGCCGGATCCAAAAAGGTTCAAAGGACAATCAACGGTGAGAACTGGAGATTCACTCGTTGTAAAATGCAAAAGACTTTGTTCGGTCTTCGGAGTGGCTACAGAAAAAAAGAGATCACAACCGGGCCCATGCGAAAAGAAGGATAATATCAGAAAGGGCATTAAATGTAGTCACGCAATGCTGATGTGGTTAACATTAACAATTTGAGAACAAAGTATAATTTGCACGGTTTGACATGAAATGATAAGTGGTCGTTAGATTTAAAGGACAAGTTCGGTATTTTACACTTAAAGCCCTGTTTTAAGATCGTTTCTGATGAAATAGAACGGTTAAGATTGAAATTTGGACAAATGCTGCTGTCCCAAGAATTTTCGGTTTCTGTGTTAGCACCCCCCCACCTCCACAATGGTTTCATAGGGGCACTGGAAGAATCATTCATAAAACGCATTAAACTTTAGTTTACAAAGACGTGAAACTCACCGAGTGGTCTGGGGTGTTTACTGATATGCTCACACAAAAATCGCTGCAAAAGATGCTTTCCAACAGGTGTTTTACCATTCTCAGGTTCAGAGCTCTTGTTTTGCCTCAAAGCTCTTAGGGAAGATCTTCTTTTAATGCAGTTATCATGAAACCACATACAGTTCACTTTGGCGCTTGTGCATTTTGGAGAGAACTGGGTGGGGAGTGGGGTGTGGATTGCTGATCGTTTAGGCTGCCCCCGGGACATGCTCCACAGTGTCACTCCTGCCCATATTCGGTGGCTGAGCAAGGAGAGCCAGGTGGTGGTGCCGAGTTCAGGACAGTCAAGCGTGGCCGTGGTGCATGCTGACATTTGCCATCGCTAACTGCTGCAGGGAGAGGAAAAATCTGTTTTTCCATATGCTTGTTCAGGGCACTGTCCTCCCCCCAGTCCCCTCTATGTATCTCCTTCGCTGCCACGCTGGCAGATGGCTCTCTGAACATTGTTTACCTTGATCAGTGGGCCCAGATGTGATGCAACTCCATAGATATTCCCACATTGCACCATTTATTCTCCTGGTGCACTAAAAAAAATGGGACCGACAAAATGCAAAAAGTACCTTTTTTGACATCACTCTCGCTCGTTCTCCTGTTTGCACATTGTATAAGCTGTGCGTCCCCGTAGTCTACACTTGTTTGCACCACAGTGTTCATGGACATATGGGCTCCCTTTCGAATGGCTGTATTAACACAGACAAACTTCCAGATGTTTTCGTGTAGCGCTCCAGATGCTTTTGGCCCCACTTAGGAATAGCAGCACTCCAGTCTATTGTTTTGATGCCTGATTAACCCCTGTGAGAAAATCATGGGGGCACAGAAGCTGCCCACTTCAGATTTTAATGGATTTTTCCTGAACAGGGCTTAATACTGGGGCAGTTTGTACAATAAGTTTGTGTGGATCTGCATAACATTTGGGGCAGCTCCGGAGAGCATTATTGCACAAAGGAAAACCAATTTACTTCCTGAATTGGAGAACATGGGTTGTCCTTGGACTTTCCCTCAGATGTGGCAGTGTGACAATATGGATTCAGGACGGGGGACTAAACAAGATGAACCTGTGGACACAGCAATGTTAGCTGAACTTAAAAGAAAACGCAAGACATTTAGTTGCACTCCTGTTGTCAGAAATTATCTTTTCCACCCCATCATATGCTTGGCCGAATTTGAAGGGTTAAGAGCATACAGTATATTGCAGCCTTAAGCAGTATTTAAATTAATCTATGTTTCAGACCCCTGGTATTGTCCAAGCACAGATTCATCAAGGACAGGTCTTGAGTGATCTCGCCAGACATGCAAACATCTCTCCTACACAGCCATTCAACAGTCTTTTTCTTGTAATAGTGTCAATTCTCTTGGGTGTACGCGAATGCAAAGGAACATTTTTATAAGTGCTTTGGTTTTGTGTAGTTTGTCCAAAAGATGACCTCCAATACATCATATTCCATGTTGTTCACAGTGTGTCACTGGGTGTATTTTTCTAACAGGAGGTAGTGTTCAAGAGGTAGGGGGAAATCAATGCATACTAAGGCATGTAAACATCATACCTACATACACTGCTAATTCTATCCAATTTTCTTAACAGAAATCATTCATGCAAGAATAAACCAATTGGGGCACAAGAGTAAGGCATATTATTCCACTTGAGGGAAGAACAAGCTGTAGATATGTACAAAACCTGCACTCATCTATATGATATGAATTACTTCAGGTCATTTTGAAGTTATTTTGGGCACATTACATGAATATGATGCACTTGTGTCTCATTACATTTTTTACAGCATTAGATAATAATTAATGGCAAATACAATTTGAGCGATGGTTCAATTTGGTCTGAATTTTCTGAAACCCCGGTGCCCATTTTGCCATATTTTTAATATTAAATGTTTTTTAATTTTATAAATGTATAACTAAATTTGTTGTTTATTTAATGGGAAAATAGAATTTAAATATTTAGTTTAAATATTTATAAATATATATATATATATATATATATATATATATATATATATATTAACCCCCAGAAACCGACGGCATCGTCGACGACGCCACATGGCACCTCCGATAAATATTTATATTATTCGGTGACAGATTTATCGATTTTCTTACCGTTTTTTTCAGCAGAAAGCTAACGAGCTAGCCATCACGGGGGTGTCTTTGGTGTCTTTCTAGCCTTTACAGAAGGTTTTCTATCCAGCCTGGAACTTGTGCATCCTTTCGGAGTTTTTCAGCAATAAATCCAAACGCTTATATCCAAGTATGAGCCTCTTGATGTCCATAATTTATAAATATTCCGTCATTTTTGCTGCTAGCTCGATGCAAGCTGCCATTTTGGATATCACGTGATGTTTTCACGTGATGGTTGTTGACCAATTACAGGCTGATCCGTTGTAAACATTGGTGTGCGTCATCACGCACGAACCAAGCTCTGATATTGTGGAGAGAGAGACGCACGAAGAGACGCGCGTTTTACAGAGAAACACAAAGAAAAATGGATGTAAATCGAGCTCTGGCCTTTTTTGATGCCATGCAGGATGATGGATTTTCAGGAGAACAGAGCTTTTTGACAGATGAGGAACTAGATTACCAGGATAGACCCAGCTGAAGTGCCATTTATTTATTTACTGTAAAAAAGTATTATCAAATACAAATGAGTATTATAAATGTAGTATAAAAGTATAAAAAGAATATAATAAATAAAAGAATAAATAAAATAGAAATGCAAAGCCTGTGATGTGGCCCTCTGTGTGATTGCTGATAGGAACTGTTTTGAGGCTTGGCACCAGTGAATTTCATGAGGCCCAAAACGCCTGGACTTCTTATGGAAAAATGTAAATAGTTTTGGTTCTGTACAAGTTATAATGTTTATTCCTGTGCTCCAGGACTCCAAAGACATGAACAAACTGTTTTCCAGAGGAAATTTGCTTAGCTTTTATTTATTTGTGTGTTATTTCAATAAATATTTGAGTGATTCAATTTCCGATTTATTTTTTCATTTGTCTTTGTGGTCCCATAACTTATTTTTTCATTCAGGTGACATCAATGCAACACAAATATGCTGAAAGTTCAATTTGTCCTGAAAAAAAAGAGGTGTGTCAATTGTCTGTGCAAAAAAGGGTTGATGTTTTACAAGCTTTTTTAGTGAATAACACCAGACGGAAAATTTATTGTAAAAATACCCTTAGGTCTCTGAGGGTTAAAGGACTGAAATGCAAATATAATATTGAGCTGGTCATAAAACAAGTATTTTATTTTCCTTAATTGGCCGTGCTTTTGCATAAAAAATAGTAAAAAAAAAAAGTGTAAATAGTATTTAGTGGTGGCAAGCAGCACCATGCTGACTTTCACTTTCATGTTCAGTGCCTTGGGTGCTTGCAGTTGTTCATTAATGCTTAATTTGACAGAACAGTTGTGTTCTCCTTCACAAATGGTGCCAGTGACAATAAAACATTTTTTTTTTTTAAAAATGAGTCCTGAGCTGTTCATGAATTCAACCTTTTGTTATGGCTTGTCCAATAACAAAAGGGGGAGGGGGGGACGGACAAATAAACTGCATTTTTCCCAAATGTAAATTAGTTGTATCTTTAATACAAACATTGCCTGAAAATGTTTGTTGTTTTATTGTCACTCTGTACAATCCAACTGTTTTTTTGCCCAGTGGAAAATACAGATAATTGGTCAATGCATCAATGCAAGGTAATGTTATCTCATAAAGGCTAAATTAAGGGGTGTACTTCATAATGTTCATTATTGAAAAATGGGAGTCAAATATACGTCAACCCTATTTCACCAAGGTCCATCTTGGAGATTTCTTCCTTACCCCCAAAGATCCATGATAACTAGCTTTAAGTTAGCAAATAAAAAAGTTAAATGGGATGTAGTTGTCTCATTTTCAATCATATAATATTATATTCTGAATTTTCATTGTTTTATGACAATTTTCACCTTGTTTTTTGCATATAATTTGGTACAGGATATCCCACTATTTATTTACTCACCAGATTCACAAAATTTGGACTTCTTCAAATGACGTTGATATTATTTTGTTTTAGTATTTAAATAGACTTTGTGCAATATATATTTATTAGATGATTAAAGATGGTACACAATGCAGAACAAAAAATATTAAATAAATATTAAGTTGTTGCTCAATAATTTAATAATTTGGATGACCTTGTCATTGAATTGTGTATAGTATTCTGTGTCATTTGGATTTAATAGGTCTTAGAACACAATATTATTTCCACTTTAACTTTTTGTTTTTTTGTTGTTGTTGAATACATTTTTGCACGAAGTAGCCATGGTTAGAAATCATTGATAAAATAAATCGCATCATTTTATGTATCCTTATTGTTGAAAGCCATAGGCACCATCAGCCTCTCTTTTGAGGGAGAGAGAGCTATTTACAGGACCGACTGCTCGCACTGAATTATCATGCAGGTTGCTTTCATGTCTCCTGAGTGTTTAGGGCAGTGCACCCGTCATTTCTCTGGAGTTTAGCTTTTTTTGTGTAGAAAAACTCTCTCTTTCTCTCTCGCCTGGGCCAAGAAGCTCCCGCAGAGTCGTGGCAGTAGCGGGGAGCAGCTGTGCTTGTTCCCTGCTTCCTAACCAGCGTACTTTTATCCAGCTGTCATCTGCAGCCTCTCCCAGCTGCTACCCAGAATGTTAACCCATTTCTGTGGCAGAAAATCAAGCGCACACTGAGACCAGGCCCAGTCCAGGTCTGCGTTTCTCAGAAGCATTGTGAGCCAAGTTGATCGTAGTGACTATTGGTGCCAGTGGTTCTACGATGCAATGCTTTTGAGAAACGTAGCCCCAATCTTTATATAGCAGAAGATCCGTTTTCATTTCTCTCAAATAAATTGACTTAAAGTTTAAGTTGAGTTTTCTGCCTATCTCCATTTTTGAAAGTAGAAAACCTACTTTACTATTTAGTGTATTGACTAGAGATCCGTCAACTTGATTTCTGTCCTGTCTTTTAGCAACAACCTCAAAAATTATCAAGTTCAGAGAGGAACCCGCTGAGTATGTGGACACTCAGAGAGGGAACAGTCCAGTGAATAGCACACTTATCCCGGTCAAGGGCATCAACAACCTGGGCAACACCTGCTTCTTCAATGCTGTGATGCAGGTAAAGTCTTGTCTGAGAAATCACATTACTCACTTTACTTTTAACTTTAGTTTTTGGCAGTTTTGTGTGTTTTGGATAGTTTAAGTCAGTGTGTTTCTGATCTGGGCTGTTAACACAAATCAGTTCAAATACAATTCAAATATCTGGAAGTGCTGCAAACACTGCCCTTTCAACCTTGTGGCCTTAAACAAACACTTGACCCTTGCTTGTTGGGTCAAAATAAGAGTCAATATATTGAATGACACTTCAGACTTTTCTTGTCAAACAGTTCACGTAAGAAACTTCACTGTAACCAAAAGCAAGGATACAAAAAAAATATTATTAATTACCACAACTATTAAATTAATAAATCTGAAATATTTGTCAAGTATGTAGTTTTGTTGTTCTTTAATAATATTTATAATTCAATTAGTACAATTCTGTTCTGCTGCTTTTATAATATTAAAAGTTATCTATAACTATTAAGCTGCAGTCCGTAGTTTTTCCTCTTTGTCGCCATCTCTGTTCGAAATCTGCAATTGCAGTTAATTATCAACTTTATGTGGGTTGTGCCTCGGCACGGCACAGCGCGGATGAATCCAATGTTTTGAGGAGAATGTGCGGCTGTCCGTCACCGCACCGGTGTGGATACTGTCATTCAGAATCACAGATTCTACTTTTTGGAAGTATGACCAACATAAGAATTTTCACTGGAAAATGTCATCTGAACAAGTAAGTAACATCCAGTTTTGTTCTGACCAACTAAGGGAAAAAAGCATTGCAGTAAATTGCGCTGATTAAATCTAACAACCGCTTATATCACGTCAAACCGTGCAAATTATAATTTGTTCTCAAAATGTTAATGTTAACAACATCAGCATTGCATGACTACATTTAATGCCCTTTCGATATTATCCTTGTTTTCGCATGGGCCCGGTTGTGGTCTCTTTTTTTCTTTAGCTACTCCGAAGTCCGAGCAAAGTCTTTTGCTTTTTACAACGGGTGAATCTCCAGTTGTCACCGGTGATTGTCGTTTGAAACTTTCTGGATCCGCCATCAAATTAATAAGTTTAATTATATCATGTGCTGTGAGAAAAGGCTATAAATCTCCACCTCCAACATCCTCACATGCAATATAGCCTACTAGCCAAGACACCTTTATGTGTACAGATGTGACGTAATGACGCTAAGACATGCTCGAATTTCCCACGGAAATCCACCAGTACCACTGGAATTAAAAACATTACTACAAGCCTAACGTTCTGAATCGAGTTAAGGCAAGTAGATAGTTTGAACATTGGCTGGTGTACTTGCTCAAAAATTTATTTGGGATAATTTTTAACCCCAAAAAGTTACAGACTGGAGCTTTAAATATATTGCTTTCAGTGTCACATGATCCTTCAGAAATCATTCTAATATGCTGATTTGGAGCTCAAGACACATTTCTTATTATTATATTAATGTTGAAAACAGTGATTTTCCTTAATGTTTTTGTGGATGATCTTTGATCAATTTAATGCATCCCTGCAATTATTTTGAAGACTTCATATGCAAAAACCTCTAAGTCTGTCTGACATTTTTCTTTTAATTTAGCATTTTTTTTATCAGGCTCCTATGTTTAGGTTCAGTAATTTTACTTTAATGGCAATGAAAAGGTTATTAGTCAGTTGTTGAAATGCCTTATTTACAAAATTGTCACTTTAGTCAATTCATTGGTATTTAACAAATTTGATTGTCATCTGCTGCAAAACCAGCTAAGTCCATGTGTGCTTTCTTTTTGTTGGAAAAACCTCTAAGTCCACCTCTTTGGACAAGACATAGTAAACCTGTGCAATATCACTACTGCCACTCCACGTCCGTATCGTATTCTGGTCCGAGTGCTCACAGGGTACCCAGGTTCAAATGTTACCTGCGGTCGTTTCCCGATCACATCATATCTCTCTCCGTTCACTCTTCAGTGTCTTTTCTGAATATGGTATAAGACTCAAAAATATAGTCAAAAGAATAATTCAGACAGCATAACCATAATGACAGCACACTTTGTTGGATAACAACCACCAACAGAAGACAAATAGAAGACTTGATACAATAACTACACCACTGTGCTCAAAATAAATACAAATATATTAATATAATATTTAAAATATAATAACCTATAGCCTATACAATATTAAATATATCTAAAAATAAATATAAATTGATGTATTCAAATAAATAAAAAAGAATAATAAATAACTATAAAAAGTGTACTGTTAAGTAAGTTGTGCATTAAGAACTGCTTTAAGTCAGTAAACATTAAACTGATGTTATAAACTTTGTTTCAATTTCGAAACATCTTTAGTTCAATCAAAACATCAAAAATCTCTTTAAACAGGATAAATACTTGCAGCTCGATAATTGAAAGTCAGCTCATACGCATGCCATCATTCGTCTTGAAATTGTGATTTGATTCGCATCTTCTGATTGGTTCTGTGAACTTAGAGGCTTTTGCTGGCAAAAGGAAGTAGCTTTTAGAGGTTTCTGCCAACGAACCAGTATATCTGAATGAGCTGAGGCTGGGATTTTGCAGGTTTGAAGCAAAAGTGTTTAATGAATGTATGCTATGTGCGTAGAGCATATGCTCTGTATCGTTAATCTAATTTTTGACGGAGGTGGCGTTTAGTGGCTTTTGCATCTGAAGTCTACACACACACACACACACACACATATAATATATAAGCGGAGTGTGTAATAACTAACTTTTTTCCATTGTTTCTTTTGGGTTTAGAATCTCTCCCAGACCCACATGCTGAATGACTTGATTCAAGACGTCAAGGAAAAAGGCCATAAGATGAAGATCTGCCCCTCTGCTGAGACTAACTTGGTATGTTCCAACTAAACAACTGGACTAGAACAGTCTCTCTCATAATCTCATTAATGTTAGCTTTTAAATATACAGAAAACCTCACCGTTTGTATGTTAGATGTGATATCATTACTGTGCTTTCTTGTAGGGGCCACTAACTGTGACGTTGCCCAGCCCGGAACCCCTAACCTCAGCCATGTTTCTGTTCCTCCAAAGCATGAAGGAGCCTGGGAAAGGGCCTGTCTCACCCAAGATCCTTTTCAACCAGCTTTGTCAGAAGTATGTCTACTCTGCCGCCATTTGTAAAAATGTACTATGAAAGTCTCAAAAAGCTATGTGGAATAGTGAATCTAAATGAGGCTAATTGATCGTCACTGTGTGCCACGCGGTTTCAAGCCTGTTTTGAGCTTAAATGGTTGCTTGGTTCCCCGCTCTCAGGGGTCGATTTTTATGCCGTGTACTGGCTAAACGGTTCACTGGCTGTTGTTTAAACGTTGTTTGAACGTGCTGAATGGTTGGGTGGCTCAGACAGGAGCCTGCCAGGCAGTTGGGTGTCTCTCTGGTGCTTCTGTGATATTAACTCAGGTACTGTGCCTTTATCAGACCTGTGGGTTTGCATATGTGTACATGTGTGTCCTGCTCACCTGGCATCATTTCAGCCTTGAGCACACCAATTCGTTTGAGCATATACACATCACATCACATCAGTCATTACGAATGCATAAAACATGTACAAGGCTGTAAAAAAGTAAGTATATCCCATGAAAAAATAATATTTTTTCTTTAACATATAGACATTGGCATTTTGCTAATGTTAGTACTACTTGGATTGTACGTTTTGCAATGTTCTCAGAAGGACAGTTGTTGAAATTGATTCTTTTCCTAGCTATTGAAAATTTCACCGCACTTAAAATAAATGGATTTAAAAATAATGGTTTCAGAACAATCTGTTCTGGCTGGGCCGTGTCAAGAGCTGAGCACAAGATGCCTCAGGGCGTCTCAAAGAACTCCAAATGCTAAATTATGGTGAAAAAGTACAAAACTTTCCTGGGGTGTACTTACTTTTTCACATACACTACTATTTAAAAAAAGTTTTTCTTTAAATGTTTTTAAAGGCTGTGTTTATTTGATAAAAAATAAAGTAAAAACTAATCATTTACTTTTAATTTTAATTTGATAATAGTTACAATTTAAAATAAATGTTTTCTTTTTAAATGTATATTATAAAATGTGATTTATCCTTGTGATGGCAAACCTGTAAATTTAGCATCATTACTCCAGTCTTCAGTGTCACATAATCCTTCAGAAATCATTCTAATATTCTGATTTGGTGCTGAAGAAACATTTGTCATGGTCATCAATGTTGAAAAACATAAAAAAAATTTGTGGAATCGTTGATAAAACGGCATTTATTTGTAATATTATAAGTTACTTTTATAACATTAAAAATAACTTTTATAACATTATAAATGAATTTACTGTCAAGTCACATTTATTTATTTAGCGCATTTTACAATACAGATTGTTTCAAAGCAGCTTTACAGAGATAACAGGAAAATAATGCAACAAAGTTTGTTTCCAGTAGAAAATAGCATCACATTCCAGGTTAAGTAAGTTCAGTGATGTTTCATTTTGTTGTAAAAAAGTAATTAATTTAGTTAATTTATATATATATATATATATATATAGCCGCTCTGGAGAAAACCGTGATGTCATCGTCCAGCTCAGTTCAGTTCTCATATAAGGGTGTCAATGCAGGCAGATTAATATTATTGTTGAATATTAAATTTAGGCTAATGTCCCCAACTAAGCAAGTCAAAAGCCAATGCAGCAAAGATGAAAAAAGGCGAAAAAGGCAACAGTGGCAAGGAACCAAAACTCCAACAGGTCACTTTTGATCAATTTAATCTGTTTAAAATCCTTGCTAAATAAAATAATTAATTGCTTTCTGAACCCAAACTTTTGAACAGTAGTGTATGTGAAAAAGTAAGTACACCCCATGAGAGTTTAGTCCTTTTTTCATGTATTGTAGGTACAGCTAACATTTCTCAACAACAGTATATATGGTTTCTGCAGATGTGATTTATTTCAAAAGCTCAAATATTGAGTTTATCCACACTTTTTTGCGGTTGAGACTAATAATTTTGCCTGTGTTTATAAGTCAAACACAATTGTCACCCTCTCTAGTCACACAAGTCTGGTGTTGAACATGTGAAAGCATTAAAACACTGATTCTCTCTGCCTCGCATACACCTTTAATTTCGCTCTCTGCACGGCAGACCCACATGCACACACTTTCAGCACTACAGAGCAGCAGCTCGTAGGGTCAAGTGAAGGCCTTCTGTGCTGCACAGTTTATGTTTGTGTGCTTGTGCGTTCCAACATGTCCTTGACAGGAAATATCCTGTTTGTTTAATGGGTTTGTTGACTGGCAAACTGCGTGTCACAGCTGCTGGTCTAATGGGGTACTTGAACTTAAGGCGCCATCTTGAACACCATCTTGTACATTTGCTATGTTGGACAATGTGGCAGAATGGCATCTTTTGAGACACCGTGCTTTAAAGGACAGTGTTTTTGAAGGTGGGATGAACACCAACCATTAAATGGGTGAAGAACAAGTAGTGTGTGTCAGTTTGTGTGTGTTACACAGCTGAGTGCTGTTGGCATGGTTGGTCGAGGGCCAGGTCACACTGCCAGCTGGACAGATAAGCAGCACCAGCGCCAGCAGCGGTCCAAAGAGCAGTGAGCAGCCTTCCCTGCTCACCACACACTGCTCCTGGTGCTACTGAGGGTCCCAGCCTGAAACATGGCCTTATCTTATGTTTTCTGTAACTATATTTGAATTTTGTATCATAATCAGCTCTCAAAAATTTGCATATTTCATGTTGGGGTGGAATGGTAGTTTATTTTTTGTCTTTTAGTACAGAGATTCAATCATACGTGTACCGGTTTGAAATACAGCACTTTTAATGATGTTCTGGTTGTGAGTGGTGGAATAGACTCTAGTCACACTGACTGCGATTTTTGATCTTCATGTCTTAAATTCTCTCCATTGTTACTAATTTTATCGGGTTCAAAACTGAGCTGGTTACAGGTTGCTTTCTCAAGCGGTTTCACCTTTATTAGCGTTAGTTTTGCTCTATTTCAAAAGTTTTTTTTAAATAGTTTTTTTTAAAAACAAATGTTTTTAATTTATTCCCTGTTGTTTGTTATATTTCTAGATGATCGGCGACAGAATTCGTGTTCCTTGCATTTAGTTCTTGTCTAAATGTGAGGGATAATGTACCGTTAGACAGTTTTTATTACAAAATAAACCCAGAAAGGTTGATGATCGATGTAGAGGTGATAATCTAATTGAGATTATTGTCCGTTTACCAAATAATTAATTGGTTCTCAACCAGGAGGCTGGTTGGGGGCTTCTGTAAAAGTCAAAGTGGGCCTCAAGATGTCTTAAAATTATTTAAAATAAGCTAAAACAAGCTATTTCTCATTTTAGTTCATACTCTCAACAACTGTGTTTTTTTTTCTTTGAAAAACCAGGGGTCCAATGTTCTTGGAAAACCTGAATTCATAAAGTAAATTTTATGTTCATCAATTGTCAAAATCAGAACAGATCGGTTTCATAGAACTGTTTGTTGTGTATGTTTTGTGCTCAGTGTAAGATGGGAGTGTTTTATATTCGACTGATGTAGTATGCTTGTGTGTGCATTGCAGCATTGTGCTGGGGCTGCCTGGCGTCTGGTACTAACTCATCCGCTGTTAATTGTGTTAGTGGTTACAGCTGTCCGTCTGTGACAGGGCCATATTGGGCATACCGCTACAGGCTCCTTCAGCCTTCTCTTCCAGTGGAATGAGCTTCCAGAACATTCTCGGTCTCTCTCCCACCTCTCCCACTGGAGCCCATCTCACCCGTCAGCTTTCCTCCAGAACACATTCGCTCTGTTCTGCTGCTTATGCTGAGCTATACCAGCATGATCGGCTTACTGTTTGTCAGATGCAGATATCTAGAGACATTTTAAAATTGCTTTTGCGTATTTGTTTTTGGACACTTAAACATAAAAATAATCTGTATTGATATCAGTCAAAAAAAGTAACATTAGTCAATATCTAATATACATATATATGTATTTTTTTTTAGGATTTTTTGATGAATAGAAAGTTGACGACATTTATTTGAAATGGAATTTTTTCTAACAATGTAAAAGTATTTTTTGTAACTTCCGATGAATTTAATGCGCCAAACTTTTGAACTAACATGTTTTTTTTTTTTAAGTGAGTTTATCAGAGTAATATATTAGAATGGTGGTGCAGAGAGAAATGGAGAAAGAAGAGGAAGAAGGCTGTGTCTACAGACCCCCTGCTCATGACCTGTGTTAGAAGCAGGTGGCTGGACGTTCTTAAACACACTCTAGTCAGATCCAAACAGAACGTCAGACCTCATCAGCCCATGGTAGAGGCGTCCAGACTGCCTGACCATCCGTACTGCCCGTCCTGCCATTCACCCAGCCTGCCCTCACACAACACACACAACACACACAAACACACACACACACACAAACACACACACACACAGTCCCGGCGCCATGGGCGGGCATTGGGGGGCCTGGCCCGCCCTGTGAGTCACTAGTGCCCGCTCTGGACGAGTCTGTCTCCCTTCACCAACTCCATGTCAAGTCCCACCAGTCCTTGTTTGCACAATATATATATTTTTTATCAATAGGCTACTGTCATCAAAAGTTATCGTTTTGTAAATACATAACTCCTGAATAAAAATAAAAATGTGTTTGGTCTGATTTTTTTTTTTGTAAACTTATTTGATTGGTTTGTCGATAGTGAGCTCGGAAATGCATGTGATAAGCAGTCTTATTAAGCGAGTCTTTGAGTCATTCATTCAAACAATTCGTTCAAATGGCTGATTTATCAAGAATGAGGCAGTTGTTTAAGAATGGGTCATTGAATCTTTGACTCAACCGATTTGTTCAAAACGCTGAATCATTCAGTGATGAAAACACAATTGTGAGTTCTGCTGTGACCTTTGTTTGGATTGGAACTATTTTCGCTGCTAAAATAGAACTAAAATAGTCAATATTTCGTCTAAATATAAGTGACTTAATATTAATTACTTGTTTATTGAACTGTCATATGAAATCAGTGTCACATTTTCAATCGTGATGGTATTCAGCACTCTTGGTCGTGTGATGTTGCTTAACTGCATCATATTAAAAATATTTAAACTCCACATTTCAAATTTTTACGGCGGTATGTTAACTGAGTTTCTTTTTTGTGAGCTGTGCTCATTTGTTTCAATGTAGCCTATCCTCGAGAGGCTGCGCGAGCGTCAACAGTGCATTTGTAAGGTCCCTGCACACTGAGTTCGAAATCGAAACTTTCGTATCCGTTTTTTCATATTGGTCATTCGGTTGCTGTGAATTGTAAAAACACCTCTCAAAATGCTTGCTACGGGTGCGAAAAACAATCCCCCCCCCACCCACACACACATTTTTCGCATTTTTTTTTATGATGGACGAAAGTTTCGGAGGCAGTGTGTAAACGTGATTGACACAACGTGAGGTCGAATTTATAGGCTATACGAGAATTTTGGACTCGGTGTGCAAGAACCTTTAGCGTCAGTACATTATACATTATATAATATTATGCTCTATCGATTATCATTTTATCATAATCGATTCATGTTATTATGCAATGAGGTTGATCTCATTTGTGCCCCCCTGAAAAAATTGAATGCTCGTCCGTGAATATGTGTCTGGCGCCGGGTCTGCACACAGTGCTTGCTAGCTTAGCAGGTAATAGCTAAATGCGTTGAGCATCTGGATAGCCTCAGGCATCCTAACCTGATCCAACAGTTTGACTTGCCCCTTTATCCTTGGGTTCATCACCAGACCAAATGGCCTTCCCATCATCTTGACCAGCTATCCAGCCTCACTGCTCAACAGGTTGATGCAGGGCCGGCTCCAGCTGCCCTTATGTTCTCCACAGCTGGCCCACATCTGGCCTGGGTTGCCCAGTAGAGAGTCTAAAGAGATGTTTTTCCATTTGATTTACCTCTGGGCTAGCTGGGAGGAAGGACAAACATCCCCACTTTGCCACTGTCCTCCAGTCTGGCATATTTAGGGTGGTCTTGTCTGTTTTGTTCTGTAATTTCAGTAATTTTGAACATGTGGCATTAAATGTGTTTGAAGGACACCAAGATATGTCAAGTGTTTAGAGATGCACCGAAATTTAGGCTGCCGTAAATTTTTGTCCATAAATGCCATAAATTGCTTTTGTCGGTTTTAGAAAATAGGCGGAACATCTTGGCTGAAAATTACATTTAAGAACTCTAACGGCAAATACTGGTTTATGAGGATGTTTTTCTAGAAAGTGTTTTCAGTTGATCTTTGTTAAAAATGGTTTATTTAAAGGCAGTATCACATTGATCAACATTTACATGCAGAATTACATTGGGAAGCCATTCACTGTGACACCCGGGGAGCAATTGGTGTTTAGGTGCCTTGCTCAAGGCCAAGGGCACCTCAGTCGTTTCCTGCCGGTATTGAGAATCGAACCTGCGACCCTCTGGTTAGCACTTGGCTATTCTCGGTTCAATTTTAGTGAGAATATTTTTTTTACCGTTTGAAATATCAATTACAAAAGTAAACCTTAGTGAAATAAACACACCAGCCTATTAGAATCAAACAAAATTACACATCAACAACAGTGAGCAAAGATGACACATACCCTCAAAATTACTTTTCTGTATAAGGTTTTTTGTTGAATGTTCAAATGAAATGTTAAATGTTGAAATGTTGAAATTGAATACTCACAGACTTCCTTTTTAGATTTTTAGTTTAATTTGCATTTCTTTGAAGTAAAAAAAGCAACAAATTCCAATCTTCGGATTGAAATTCAGTAGATTCAGAGAACTGGTTAATGAATACTTGTATATACCTGGTAGCGTATGAAAGTATATGTGTGGCTGCATGTGTGTGACCGACCTCAGCTGGTTGAATGATGAAATGAAAGTTGTCAGGGAAAAATAACAGCTGCCTCTAAGGTCCTGAAACCCGTCGAGAGACAGCGAGTCACCTCATGTAGCATCAGAGAAAAGGCCTTGAGAGAAGATTATGTCCATTCTTCTCTCGTCTTTACTCATCTATATGCTGCTGATTGCTTTTTGTGTGTGGCTAATTGGTATTTGCGTGACTTGGGCTCCTTTTGTCCCTTTGGATGTATATACACTTGTGTGAATGTGTCAGTGTGACAGGAATTCTCATTGTGTGTGTGTGTGTGTGCGTGTGTGTGTGTGTGTGTGCGTGCAGGGCCCCTCGCTTTAAGGGTTACCAGCAACAGGACAGTCAGGAATTGCTGCACTACCTCCTGGACTCTATGAGAGTGGAGGAGACAAAGGTGAGTGTGTGATTTAGTTTTTCTTTACACATGGTATGAAAATCAGTCTAATGTGATCCGATCACAAAATGTCAGACCATTTAGAGCTGGCAGAAATGTGCATCATCTTCTGTTCACCATTTGTGATTTCATTATGAGGGGAAGGTTAAAAATCCTTTCCTTGCTCTATATCCAGATTAATTCTTTAAAAATTCAACAGCTTTTGTTTAAAGATTGAGCATTTAAACTACAGGTGCATTGTGGTCAAGTTCTAGAACTGTCGTCCTGTTTCAATTGGAGTGCTTAAAAATCGATGTTAATACCAGGTCTATAGGGGGTCTTGTTCTCAGCGTTATGCCCTCAGTCCTCCTCAGTGCATACACAAACAATACCAGTCACTGCAAAGGGCTACTTTTGCATACTGACATTGGGACATTGACCTCTCGTAAGCAGATGCATAGTAGTTTGATAGGGTGCTTCTTGTAGATTGATACAGCTTGTGGGTCTCTTAATACGGACATGCCAGGGGCCAAGACCCACACAACCCCACCAGTGGCCCTAACTGCCCTAAGAAAGCGGGTGCAGCATTGGGCGATGAGCCCCAGGGCCAGCCAGGCCCATTCAGACTTGTGAATGTGGACAGTTGTGCCACTTAGGAACCTTGCAAGTGGCGCGACTGGCCTCATTGTGCATCCTGGGAAACAGTCAGCTGCTTGTTGAGGCTTTGTGATGGCGGTCCGTCCCCACCTTCCTCCCTCCCTCCACTTTTTGGGGCTGCAGAGGGGGAGAACACAGGAAACAATCTGGTTTAAATGTTCCTCATTAGTGATGGCCGTTATATCGAGTTTGTACAATATATTGATATATAAACGAAATAGGATATGGCACTACTGTTTATATCAATATACAGTAGTTTGATAATACGAGCGCATCTGAAAAATAGTGGAGGACACAGAGTGAGCTGCTGCATGGGAAGTGCATAATCCAATTTGTCCTAAACATGAGACATGCTTGATATTAAAAAGTTAGTTCACCTAAAAAGGAAAATTCTGTCATTAATTACTTACCCTTGTATCGTTCCAAACCGTAAGCACACACAAAGTATTCTCGTCGCTTCATAAAGTTAAGATTGAACCACTGTAGTCTACATCTTTACTACCTTGCTGGGCCTTGAAAGTGGTAATTGTGTTGTTGTCTATAGGGGATCAGAAAGCTCTCAGACTTGGATTTCATCAAAAATATCTTAATTTGTGTTTCCGAAGATGAACAAAGGTCTTATGTGTTTTGAAGGACATGAGCGTGAGTAATTAATGACAGAAATTTTATTTTTGGGTGAACTAACGCTTTATAATTTTTGGGTGAGCTAACGCTTTAAGGGCTTTAAAATATACTTTCACAAGTATATTCTCCATCTGTAAATGTTAGAAGGCCATGCAAATATTTCCATTTTGCTGCCAGGAGTGGATGAGCCTTATGTAAGAGAGTGGTAATCATCAAATGTAGGCTAATATAATTATTAATCTTAGATGAGAGAATGTGTGTTCTTCTTACCAGTTAACATTTTGTTTTTGTTTTCATTTTTAACTTAGTGATTTTAACTGGTTTAAAAAGCATTATATTTGGTTTTAAATTGTAAAGTTGTTGTTACAATGGTAGAATATAGATATATATTGAGATATATATTGTATATTGCTATTCAGCCAAAAATTACTGAGATAATTTTTTTGTCCATATCGCCCAGCCCTATACCTCGTTATCATGTACTTCAGTAAATTTACAGACAGCTTGTATTTCGATATATATGCATAACTTTTAAGATACAACAAATAGAAAAATATTTATAAATTAACTATTCAAAAGTTTAGGGTCAGTAAGATTTATTTTAAAGAAATTCATAATTTTATTCAGCAAGGAAGCATGAAGTTGATAAAATTACAGTATTAAATTCTTTGAAGTTATGAAAGACTCATATTGTATTTCAAATAAATGCTGTTCTTACTTAATTGTCTATTCATTAAAGAATCCTAAAAAAAAAAATGATCACGGTTTCCACAAAATATCAAGCTGTTTTCAACGTTTTACATTGATAAAAGTAAAAAATGTTACTTGAGCAGCAAATCAGCATATTAGAATGATTTCTGAAGTGACACGGAAGACTGGAGTAATGATAGTGAAAATTCAGCTTTGCCTTCACAGACATAAATTACATTTTATAATATATTTAAAGCTGCTGTCAGTAACTTTTTTAAGTTAAAAATAATCCAAATTAATTATTTAAAAAAAAAAAACATCTTCAGCCAGTGTTCAAAACTAGCTGCTTGCCATAGCTAGATTCAAAACGGTTAGCTTGTAATAATGATTTTAATTCCAGTGGTACTGGTGGGTTTTCGTGGGAAATTGGAGCATGTCTTTGCGTCATTATGTCACACCCGTACACATAAAGAAGGAGTTTCGGCTAGCCGGCTATACTGCGCGTGAGGAGATGTAGAGATAGGCTTTTCTCGCAGCACTTTACATGATTAAACTTATGGCGGATCCAGAAAGATCCAAACAACAATCATCAGTGTCAACTGGAGATTGACCAGTTATAAAACCCAAAAGACTTCGTACTTCGGATTTAAGGTGGAAAGAGAAAGAAACCGTCTCATGCGAACACAAGGATACACATCAGTGGGGCTTTTGAAAGGTGCGTGAACTCCCGAAGGGGTTCGAAACGGAAGAAGAGACAGCTTTTTCTGCTGAACAAGACATTTCAATAGTTCAATCGTGTAACAATACGTTTTCTTAATTCACACAGTTATGGAGTTTCCTTTGTTGTGCCTTTCTCGTTTAGCTATTATGGAGAATATGAATTCTGAACTACACAGGTAATCATTAAACACATTAAATAACGTTAGTCACGCAATGCTGATGTTGTTAACATGAACAATTTGAGAACAAAGTAGGCTATGATTTGCACGGTTGCTGTAAATCGCGCTGATTAAATCTAACGATCGCTTGTCATGTCGAATGCTTTTCCCCCTTAGTTGATCAGAACAAAAATGGATGTTACTTAGTTGTTCAGAAGACATTTTCCGTTGAAAATTCTTATGTTGGTCAAGCTTTCAAAAAGTGAATCTGTGATTCTGAATGACAGTATCCACACAGCGCGGTGATTGACAGCAGCACTCGCCTCAAAACACTGTGTTCATCCGCGCTGTTTCATGCCGATTAACAACCCACGTAAAGATGATAATTCCGCGAATCACTGCAGTTACAGATTTCGAACAGAGATGGTGACAAAAAGGGAAAAAGCTACGGACTGCAGCTTTAAATAGAAAACAATTAAATTGTTGTAGTATTTCGTAATATTGAAGTTTTTACTGTATTTTTGATAATAATCTGGTGAGCTTAGGTGACTTCTTTCAAAAACAAAAAACTATTTATATGTACTGTATATATTTATGTACTTATTGACAGATCTAAAGATGTAAAAGTGAAATATTCATACAAGTGTTTTGCTTCAAAATGCTTTGATTCATGTCTTAGCTCTGGTGTAACAGTGCTGAGACCCCTAAAGCCAGTCACTAAGCATGGACACCACAATATTTATGTCGATTAGCCAATAGGATCATTGCTCACAATATGCTAATTAACATCAATGAATTATCACCAATTAGCTGTTGAATAAAAATTCTAAGAAAGGGGCTCCTTAAGTGAGCTCAACTTCTCAAGAGTGTGTGGTGGGCTATTTATTTTAGGGTATGTGTCTGTTTGTGTGATTAATTAGTGTGTGTTGTAGCGGATGGGGGGTTTGGGGGGGTTGACTGGCTGAAGGAAAGGGATTAACCAGGCTTTTGACCTAAATAGGCCATCCTGAGCATGGGGACGGGACAATGGGGGATACTGGTCGAGCCCCACAGACATCGCCACCACGGCCAATTATCTATTGATTGGTGCTTTACTGTGACTATGTCTTCTAACAGCTCTCTCACCAACACAGTCACTGATCATGTCACCTCTCATTAAGAGCACAGCGACACTCGCCTTCAAAAGTCTTTATGCCCACACATACTTGGGATATACAATGCATGTGCCGTGTGAAATGTGAAGCACACATTTACTTTTCACCATGTGCACGTGTTCATGGCCTTGCGATTCCTTTAGTTAATTTACCACAACAAAAACCTGAGAAAAAAAAGAAAACATCCAAGGGTGAACAGTTTAAAGTCTAAGGGGGAAACGCCCATGTCTTATTTGATCGATTGTAGATTGACAAATACAGAAAATGTTTCACACATAAATAAAATGTTTTTTTTTTTTTTTATTTAATTGAAATGTCTACTTTTCATTATTAAAAGATACAAACGTCTTTGCTGTGCCTCTATTATTTTGAACATGATAAAAGGAGCTTTTTGTGACAGCAACTGTTTGAGCTTCGTTATCTAACAAAGTGGCATCACATTGTGTTTACATTGACAGCGCATTAAAGCAGGCATCCTCAAAGCCTTTAACAACCCCACGGAGAAGACAGCTGATGAGGAGACGAAACGACAAGTGAAGGGTGCTTCACCTCTGCTTCTGTCACCTGCTTTATACATCACTCAGAACAATATTGCCATCTAGTGACAGCTTGCATTCACAAGCTTCTAGAAATAATGGCACTATTTACATTTAAATGATCATTTTAAAAGGATCTATTATTTGTGTTCTGCCTAATATACGTATTTGAGTTGTTTGTATGTATGTGCGTGTATAATTTTGGCTTGTTTTCATGTTCTACAGCTTATGGAAAGGAAGGAGTGAAAATGAATTTTGTAGATCGGATATTCGTCGGAGAGCTAACCAGCACCATAATGTGTGAAGAGTGTGAACATGTGAGCATTTCTCATTTATAATGTACAATTTCCAGATACAAAGATTATATAAATATTAATACATTAATTTAAAATATAAATATAGTATATGTTTGTTATTTATATACATTGTGTGTTATGATATTTTGTAATATTTGTAATATATTTATTTTAACTATATAATATATAGCATTTATTAATAGATCTAGTATTTATTTAAATATTACAGTGATTAAGGGACTGCTTGAAGACACATTATATGGGATACATTTTAGATTCTCTCTGAATACCACAATGTAACATTGTTTATATGCTTCACTCCTAGATTTCCACAGTAAAGGAAGCCTTCATTGACATTTCCCTTCCCATCATAGAGGAAAGGGTGAGAGCAGCCTTAATTTGTCATTCCACGATTGTAAATCATTTCTTTCAATTCTCTTTCTTTATTGTACTTCCATTTAATAATCTGTCCCTGTGTTGAATGTCCTGAGCTTTCTTTTGAGGGTTTGTCTATTTTCTTGCCCAGATCTCTAAGCCCACAAATGCTGGTAGACTGGGGAAAAGTGGGCGGGAGCAAGACTCTCATGATGACTCGTCAGCTGCCCACTCACAAGCCAATCGAAACAGCAGGAGGTTGAGCGGACAGGTTGGTGGATCCATTATTATAAGAGAAGCATTATGTAGTTCTTATATACTGTCATTCAAATGTTTGTAGTCTGTAAGATTTTGTTTTTTGCTTATGCTCACCAAGGCTGTATTTATATGATCAGAATTTCAGTAAAAATTTGTAATATTGTAATTTAAAATAACTGTTTCCCATTTGAATGTATTTTAAATTGAAAATTTTTTACCTGTGATGTTTTTTACAAAAATGTTTTTTTTTTTTTTTCAAAAAATGTTTTTTACCTGTGATGTTTTTTACAAAAAAATTTGTACATTTTTTTTTACCTGTTTTACCTGTGATGGTAAAACAGAATTTTCAGCAGTCTTTAGTGTCACATTATCCTTCAGAAACATTCTAATATGCTGATTTGGTGCTCAAGAAACATCTCGTATAATTATCAATGTTGAAAACAGTTGTGCTGTTTAATATTTTTGTCAAAACTGATACATTCAGGGTTCTTTGATGAATAGCAAAAGAACAGCATTTGTTTCAAATAGAAATATTTACTGTCACTTTTGATCAATTTAATGCATCCTTGCTCAATAAACATATTCATGTCTTTAAAAAAAATCTTACTGACCCTAAACTTTTGAATGGTAATTTACGTGCTTCCTAGCATTCTTGTTTTTAATGTGACTTTATATGTGTGTGTATGTGATCAGAAGCTACAGGGTCGCCATTCATCCACTTCTCACGATGAGAGAGGCGCAGACTCGGTTTCTAGCCGACAAGAGGAGGAGTTCTGTGTGGCTGGTCGTGGCCTGGCAAGTTACCGGGCGGATACGATGGGCAGCCAATCAGACTGCAGTGAGAAAGACTCCAACCTTCAGGACAGCAGTAATGATGCAGACAGCGAGGCCTCTGAGAGCGAATGGTCTCCTCGAATCCCATCTGTATCCGGTCATAGTAGCACATCAGATAAAGTCTTAACCACCACGACTGCAACCACAACGGCACACAATCCAAGTCTAAAACCTAACCTGAGCCCAAGCCACACTCCCTTAGCCCCCATTAGACCTCAGCAGGGCGGCGCTGTTGAGCAGCTTGTCAGTGCTGTGTCCAAGCTGGGCCTAGTGCACACTTCCACCGACACTCTACCTGTCAGCCATAGCCCAGAGGAACCAACTGAAATCCGGGAGAGAGACCGTCAACACTACCAAGGGGCCTTCCAAGCCCTCTGTCACAGCTACACCCCCAGCTCTAAAGAGTGCTCGGTACAGTCCTGTCTGCATCAGTTCACCTCTGTTGAGCTGCTCATGGGCAACAACAAACTGCTTTGTGAAAACTGCACTGAATGGAGGCAGAGACAGATGAAGAGGAGTGGTGTGTATTCTCACAGAACTATTCTCATAGCAATAGTAACTGTTTTCAACATTGATAATAATTAGAAATGTTTCTAGAGGACCAAATCAGCATATTAGAATACATTTAAAAAATATAGTAAAATAGAAAAGTTATTTTAAATTGTATTATTTCACAATATTACTGTTTTACTGTATTTTTGATCAAATAAATGCAGCCTTGGTATGCATGAGACTTTTTTTTTAAAGAGACAATGTGTAGTTTTTTAGGTATTTTATTATCTAAAATCAATATTTTTATTCATAAATATGTCCTCAATGGTGTACAAATACCTCTGCCAATTATCTGACTTATCCTCGTAAACGAAGAATTTATTATCTTTATATACATGTGACGGGTTGGTCCACGGAGGCTTCCATGTAGTTCCACCATCTTGAAAAACTATAATAGCAGAGAGGGTCAAAAAGTACTAGGCCAATGCGTTTCCACAACACGTTTTCGTTCAGAGCCAGCTTTCGTTTTCAGTAACTGAAAGCAGCAGAAACGGAGGAGCAGAGCAGAGAGAGGAGCTTGTCACTGCCCCGGCAAGTTTAAAAGGCTGCATTGCACTGTTATTTTTCATACTGTAACATTCGTTTGTTCGTTGTGTCAAGTTGCAATTTGTTTGAAATAACAAACCTGTTCACCCGAAGGAAAAATCGACGAAGTGCTATTAGAAGACATTCTGTCATAGCTTTTTGGTACATAACAGCTACCGTAGATGCAACACGCATTTGAAAAAGCGAGGCGCTGGAGAGCACAATTCATTTAAATGCAAAATACAATTTCACCGCTAGATGGGAGAAATTCCTACACAATGTCCCTTTAAACAAAAACAAATTCTAACTTTTGAAATGTAGTGTATGAAATATATATAATTATATATTAATATAATATATAAATCGATATATTGTATATCAAACACACATTTGGCCATATTCATAAAACATGGGCCAGACAAAGTTTGACCTATCTGGCAATTAATGGACAAATGATTTTACATTCAGTTTGCTCAGAAACTGGCTCTGCTTGTGATTTATGAGGGCCCAAGGTCTAAAATTTAGCTGTTTAACTGAAATAATGTTAAATATTAAACATTCTAAGTTTTTTTTTTTTTTTTTTGGCCCAACTATGTGCCTGCCATTGTGTTGAGCATTGCAATTTTGTCATCAATTTCTGCCTATTCATTCATTAAAAAAAATGCCTTGTTCCCTCCTTATGCTTTCTGTGGTGTAGTCAAGATTCAGAATTAACACTTTATGGGTGGTAAGATATATTTATGGCTGATAAATTTGTGTAGTTCTCCTTAACACCATTTGTTGCCTGTCACTTGTTTTATACATATGTTTCAGATAAGAAGGCTGAGAAAGTGTACACCAGTGCCCGTAAACAGATGCTCATCTCTGCGCTTCCTCCGGTCGTCACTCTTCACCTCAAACGCTTTCACCAGGTATTTCACTCATAGAACTTGCACTCGTCATTTGAATTGCATAAGTACGTTTTTGTGTCGTTTGAGCCAGTTTTTTACCTAAACACAACCGCAACAATATCATCACTATTAGACAAACAATGTCACGTTTAATTTGATGATATGCTAATTTTCATCTTCAGAGTCTATTAACAGAGCATACTTTCGAAAAAAAATCTATAATCATGTTGCACTGATTGAGCTGTCTTCATTTTCGCAGGCCGGGATGAATCTGAGGAAAGTTAATAGACATGTGGACTTTCCTCTTATGCTGGACCTGGCTCCTTTCTGCTCTGCCAATTGTAAGGTACTGATCGGAGTTCTACATAAAGATCAGTGATTTCTGAATCTGCGCAGTTCTTTAATGTGTAAGTGTGCTGTATTAATTTAGTATTTATGCGTGTGGCAGAACCTCGGGTCAGGAGAGCGTGTGCTTTACAGCTTGTATGGCATTGTGGAACACAGCGGATCAATGCGAGGTGGACACTACGCGGCCTATGTGAAGGTCCGCACGCCTCAGCGTAAACCTGAGCAGCGCAGGAACCAGTCAGGTACAATGCCTCCCAGGCAGTATATAGTTTCCATGTGTGCATCAATATGTTTTCTTCGCAGCTGGATCTGAAAGGCCTGAATAACCTGTGGGTAAACAAAGGATTGATTTTATCCTTGCATTGGTCCCCCATTCACCGCAACCTTGAAGATGCAGCTTGTTCAGTAAAGGCCAATCGGAATTTGATTATTGTTGTCGATATATAGATTCGTTCTTGTCTACTCTCTACTCAAGGAAAGAGCCTGCCTTTCAGCAGCATTTGGAACAGAGAGTGAAAAGCCCATGGAGAGCTGAGAGAAAAGAATGTGTACCCTCGGTAGTTAACTGTTGTAGTGCACAAATTCATGCTGAATTGTCATAATAAGGGTACAAGGTGAGAGTGCAATACACTTCGAAAGGCAGCAGAGGAAATACATTTTGCCCTTTTGTCTCCATGCTTTTTTTCCAGTCGTCTTTCTTGTGTTTGCGTTTTTAGAACCAGATGGGATGGGATGTGTCTATAACTCCTGAAGTATCAAGATGATCGAAATGTGACATTTTATTAGAATGGGTTCGGGTGATGATTGTTTGGGTCTATTCAAATGAAAGGTTATTATGAGATTGATTGTAAAAAACTGATGAACAAATATTGGTAATCTGATGATTTGCACTTAAAGACTTAAATGATTGATTTCAAATATAATGTTAAATGGCTAGAAATCAAAGAAAAAAATAACATTTAATAAAATATTCCATTTATTTTAAATGCACATTTTCATATCAATGTTTGCAAGTTTTAATATTAGGTGCGATTTAAAAACGGCAATTCATTATTTTTTATTGAATTCACAGCCTATGTTTTATCTTCACTTGGTTGTGTTTCACTGTTTAATGCTAACACTGATCATTAGTAGCACAATCTGGATGTGTTTTTGATGTTCAGCCTCATCTCAGCCACTTTGTGTTCCTCTGAATACCAATATCTCTGTATGTTTTTTAGGTTCCAGAGAGGCCAGTTCAACCCCACAAGGCCAGTGGGTGTACGTTAGCGATACCAACGTACAGACTGTACCAGAGTCCAGAGTGCTGAACTCTCAAGCTTATTTACTTTTCTACGAAGAACTGCTATAGAGCCGTGCGGCGTGAATGCGACACGATCCAGATGAAGGCAACAGGCAATATCAGCTCAGACAACCACGAGCACTTACTGCATGCCTATATCCTTGTATTTTAACGTAGGAAGGATTCTATTTACTAAAATCTTGGACTTTTGACTCATTCATTACTCAAGGTGATCTGAATTCAAATTGGGAGCCATTATTATTGATGTAAAATAATATTCTGAAATTTATTTATATTTTACAGCTAATATTTGAGCTTAACATTTTTGTGTGGTGTGTGTGTGTGTGTTCATTTTGCTGGAGAAATTGCCAAAGAGTAATTTAGGATAAAAGTATGTATAGAATATATTATATGAGAGGGAGAATTGTGCCAAAAGAGTCTATAACCTTTGTTGTGAAAGGGAAACTCGGCACAATATGCAGCTGTTGCTTTCAAAGCCGTTTAAACTGCACTGGAGCTCACAAGCTATTCACTGCACAAACAACATGTCATGATTTGTTAGGAGACAATATTACATTCACAAGGCTGATTGACAACAATATAATAAATTGAAATTTGTTGATTTTCATTCATTTATTATTTTTGTTAGCACATTTAACTTTGATTTGCTTGATCAATACTATTTTTTATTTTATTTTTAGACAGAGTGGGCCCTCCTGTAAGGTTTTATGAATTTACAACTGAGGTGTAACATATTTCTCAATATCTAATGGTTACTGAGTTGGTATAATATTCCTGGACTTTGCCTCATGCCTAACTAAATATGAATAGACATTTTTTTATATTATTATTTTTCACACACGACTACATCAGATCAGTGCCTACAGTTTATGAAGGCTGAGATTGTTTGTGCTTGCCTTTAGCGAAGTATTAAATATATATAAGAGTATAAAGAGAACGATTTGTGTATATACCGATAAGAATTATACATAGTTGTATGTAAAAAATGAATCATGTTCAATACTATTTATTCTGTTTCCTGAGCAGATATTGTAACACCATAGATTTGTGTGGTGTGCAAGGCTTCAGGGTTCCTCAAGCTGTTCTTTTGCTTGAATTTTGTGAATTTAATCTAGTATAAATCGTTTAAAATAATTTAAATACATTTAGTTGATAAAAACCTTTGAGTGGGCTGAATTGTTTTGTGATCTATGGGTGTCTTCTCTCTCTCTCTCTCTCTCTCTCTCTATCTCTATCTCTATCTCTATCTCTATCTCTATCTCTATCTCTATCTCTATCTCTATCTCTCTCTCTCTCTCTCTCTCTCTCTCTCTCTCTCTCTCTCTCTCTCTCTCTCTCTCTCTCTCTCTCTCTCTCTCTCTCTCTCTCTCTCTCTCTATCTCTATCTCTCTATCTCTATCTATGTCTCTATGTTGTCGACCATTAGTCTCCACTGTCGCCACAAATTCCAGGATGCCATTTTCACTCTGTCCACGGCTGCGATGCGGCGTGACGGGTGAAAAGCCATGCTGTTTAAGACCATGTCGCTGACTGGTGAAGAGGAGGTGGGTGTGGAATCCAGAAAAGGGCAATGTCCGAAACGATCCCGTCCTCCTGCCTTCCTCCTCTCCTCATTCTGTGACATTCAAATCAAGCTGTTAGACAGTTATCAGTTACAACCGAGTGTAAAGACGCCAACAAGAGTGCGCAATCTTTTTGAAGCATGTGTCTATTTTTAAAGCAGGGCTCTGGTTCTGGGACGTTGTGCCAGTGATTTAATGTGAGTTAATGATAGGATGTGTTCCCTCAGTCTGAACTGACCGAGAAACCTGATCTGGGAGACGGGTGGAGATGCTTTTGCTTTCAAAAGAACCTGCTGAATGTGAAGACATGTCAGGGTGGGAAAGGGTTTTTGCTTTTCTTTATACCTTCAGGGCAGACATAACAAGTGGTTAGAGATGATGCTTGTTATCTTTTTTGACCCAGCTGTGTTTCTGGTTTACTCGACATCATGTAACCTCTTCTGTCATTCTTGCAAATGCAACTCTTGTCTGTTTGGGGTGGCAGCACAGTGTTCCACTTTTCTGAGGCTGGGTTAATTATATTCCCTGTCGCTGGACACTAGAATCGGTATGATGGATAGGATATCAGAGCTCTATTTAAGTGACGGCCATCTCATTTCTTACTATTGAACCAGTCCTAGTGTGTGCATTTATCTACTATTATGTGTTGAAGATGCCAGAGAGGTTGTCTAGAATGTAGGGTGTATTCAACTCTTGGATGCTTTACATTATTTGTTTGTTGAAGGTTTGTCCTTAAAATTCCTTCATTCCACACAAGCTTCAGTAACAGTGTGGTATTGAATTGCGCTCTTGTCTTTGAGATTAAATTCAGAATTCACAAACTGCAACCAGAGAACCTAAAAGGAAAGACTATTACATTACATTACATTACATGACATATGTTCATTGTCAATATATGGGAACTGGTCATTTTGAGAATGTAACTGGGCATTATTCTAACAATTGAATCACATTTTCACATTACTGTTTCATTTAAATGGTCCAGTAGTAAGAGAAATTCCATGTAGTCTCTAAATTATTATAAGGTCCTAAAAATGGCTTCCATAATAATTATTATAAAAACCTATTAACCAATTTTATGCTTAGTAATATTTAAACTTGATTTCTAATATGCAGTGGTGTCACAGTGTTTCCATTCTGCTGGGGTCCTGGTCTGATTTTTTTAAGCTGATATATAGATTCATTATCAGACAAAACATGCTATAAAATAACTAAAAATCAAGAAGCTGAGATATTTTTATTTAAGAACCAGAAATCCCATAGTCCTGAAAAAACTTAGTATATGAGGGAATTTTAAAAGTATAATTGGGTCATACTGCCTTAAAATGTTAAACAATATGAGTTTTAAACCTGTCTTAGTCATAAATAAAACCATTTCAGCTCTTAAGCATATTGAAATTGATTAAAAAAAGTAATTTAAAACATTTTACAGCATTTTTTTTTACAAGCAGCTTTGTCATTACTGAAGTATCTAAAATATCTTGGGCAGCGGGGGACATTTGAGTCAAAAAGGTTGAGAACTGCTGACTTAGATTCATCCATAGACTTGATAATGTGCAGAAATTTGTATGTATAAAACAAGCATTACATTTTATATATTTTTATAGGGTAAGTTAATTTATTAAGCATTTTTCCTTGCTTGGTTTAGACAATTTCAGTTATTCTTTTTAGTTTATACAGTAAGATCTTATTTGATTTTAGAGGATTATTATTGTTATTTTAAAAATTAAAATAATGAAAAAATGTGAATAGAAATAGTGTATTGATTTATTTTTATTGATATGATCTTCACGTATATCCACTAGAGGGCCTGTGGGGTGAGGTCATTGTAGTTGGCATTGTTTCCGGGTCATCATTTCATCGCCATTTTACTGTTGAGAAGTGGAGAGGTAAGGGATCGCAACGTGTCTGTAATTCTTCAGCGAACTCCTTCAGAGTCCTGCGCTTCTCATTGGGATCAGTTGCGGAGATTAGGGAACTACTACATTTTGTGCGTTTAAAGACCTTGAATATTTTTTTAATGAGTGTTGATGTTGTAGACGCGCGGCCTAATGCTTGCATAGCCATAGCCAGATTGACGACGACGCTTGTGTTACTTTTACTCTTGTCATAATTATATTCAGTGAAACACAGAAAGGTAAATGCACAGAAAGACTTTGTAAAGCACGGGTGCATGTACCATTCTAGTCTGGTTTTGCAGTAGTCTGATCGCGATTGTGTTTTCTCTGCTGTGTGTCTTCGGAACTGCAGCTGTGCGGGTTACATTACAAATATAATTATCCGCAATGTAAAAGGAGGGTTTGTTTTTCATGTCTTTATAAGGAAACTGCAAGCCAAAACAAGTCTTAAATGCTCTATTTGCTGTCACCCTTTGTTCCCTGTTAATTATGTGCAAATAAAGTGTTTGTTTCATACACCTCTACGTGTGTATTGCACAAAATGTTTTAAAATTATTATTGCTGCATATCTGACAAATAGGCTTCTGGCACAGGAATCGCAAGGTGAGAGATGTGGGACCAGGGAGGACAACCCTGGCCTCAGTGGCCTCTGGGCTCACAGCAGCAGTGGATGCAGTCGTTTCAGCATCAGCAGGATCCAGGTTAGGCCGTTGTTCTTATTTGACTGAGATAACATACACTGATCATGTACTCTAGTTGTTTAAACTGCTAGGTTGTTTTGCAGGTCAAGTGGACTGGGCTGCTCTAGCACAAGCATGGATAGCACAGAAAGAGTCCACCGGAGGGGTTGCCGACCAGCCAGCAGTGATTCAGCCCAATGGCCAGGAGATGCAGAACATGGAACCTCCGGCCCATAATAACCATGGTGCCTTTCCAGGCGATCCCAATTTTGGCAGGGGTTGGCAACCAGGTGAGAAAAATGTTTCAGTTTGACTATGGGCGTTTTAAAGAGAATGTCAAATAAAAAAAATTTGAGTAAATCATGCGTCCAGTTTAAGACTCATTGCTTGCTGCATTGTTTGTCACGCCATGAAATGGACATTTTATAAATGCATATTATCTTATTGTAAATAGTAAATCCAAGCACGTTTTGTTTTTATATATGTTTAATTAAATTACCTTTTTCTTTTGAAACGACAGACTTCTCTGTGGTGTTGTATGGCCGCATAAACCCCGCCCCTTTCTTACAATCGACTATAAATTCTCATTCAGATCTGCTTTCATTCAGATCTGCTTTCATCCAGTCAACAACCAATGGATAGAACCAAGTCCCCTTCCTACTTCTTTATTGTTTGATAATTCATTTTGCTCATATGTACTTAAAGGGATAGTTCACCCAAAAATGAAAATTAGCCCATGACTTACTCACCCTCAAGTCTAATACAATTGGAGTTAAATGTCCTGGCTCTTCCGAACTTGATAATGGCAGTGAATGGCTGTTTCTGTCCATAAAAGTCTATTCATCGTAAAAGTGCTCCATACGGCTCCGGGGGGTTAATAAAGGCCTTCTGAAGCGATGTGTTTAAGAAAAATATTCATATTTAAACTTTACAAACTGTAATCTCTAACTTCCGCTAACTGTCGTACGTGCGTTCACAAGACACTGGCGTTCCAGCGTATCATTTTATTGAAAGTAGAAGTAGCCCTTTCCTATAGGCTGCAGCTAAAGGGTTGCAAAAGGATAAACTATGGTGATGCATCGGAATTTCAAAAACCGAAGATATTCGGCCAAAACATCAAAGAAATTGTTTTTAGTTTCGGCCAAAATCATTTACTGAAATGGTAATGCTTAATTAGCACTTTTCTGATGCCTTTTAGTGTGTTAAATTCGCACCACTTGTATAAGCGTGTTTAGCAATGTAGATGCATTTTACCGTGACCAAAAAGGCTGCTAGTGTAGCAATATGGAAAATTTGTTTAGCTGAAATATCGAGACTTTATTACAACTGATTTAATTCATCACCTGATAACACAACACCCTGAACGGCATACCGTGTTCAAATACCCACTTAAACACTTTTTCTACTTAAACATGCCAGTGCTGATCATAAGTCCACTGCTGATATGTTAAAAGTGTTTAAAATATGATCTTACTTGCGGATTGTTTATAGAGTGGGCAATGCATAGCCAGCCTCCTCATCCCCCTCCAGAACAAGCATGGATTCCTACTGGCCAAGGACCGATGGATGTCGTCAACCCGTCAGAAGACAGTAACAGTCAAGATAGTTTGGAATTTCCTGGAGACCCACACCATGGGGGCTTTCCTCAAAACAGTCATGGGTTTGGGGGTCAGCCTGAGCCTTACCCTATTGGCCCAGTTGGTGTCAATCAGTTTGATTATCAGGTACGCTTGCTTAGGTCTGGGTTATCAAAAGTTATTTCCTAACTTCTGTTTTAGTTACATTTATGTCCATTTCACTTTAGCATGGAGCAGCTCCAACGGGGGCAGCATTTGGACCACCCTCTACCGGGTTTCACGCACCTTATTGGCCTGATGGACCGCAGAACAGAAGAGACCGGCTTCCTACCTTCAGACCAGAACGGCCCAGATCCCCCAACCAGATGGGAATAAAACCAGAGACGCCTACTCTTGGTGAATATAAATATTGATTAATGTAGAAGCATAAGGGCCGTAACACACCAACTCGATGGTGGGCCGTCGGTGATCATCTGTCGGGCTGTAACTACAAATAATTTTTTCAATGGATTAATCTATTGATTTATTTATCTATTTTATCCATTATTTTTTCCGATTAATCGAATAATCTAGTGTTTTCATTTTTCCACCTAAATATTTTTTCCTTTTACTGATTAGTCGATTGATCATTTGGCTAATTTACCAATAAATAATAGCTGTAACTAATTTATGTATGAATTTTTAGATGCATTTGTGCAGAGCACCATTTTATTCGGTCTCCGTTTTAAGAATTCCCACGCTTTAGATCGGGCTTTGAAATTTGTGTAATAACGACTGATTTTCAGCATGCCCAGGAGTTTGAGCCACTTGGATAATCACTTGGAGTGAACATTAACCGTACAATTTACATAATCTTACCTGAGCATTCTAGTGCTCGAATATTTATGCACTAGTTCAGTGTTTCCCAACTTTTTTTCAGTCACGACACCCTTTGAAAATGTTCAAAAATTTGTGGCACCCTACACTAGTGTTGTCACGATACTACTTTGATACGATACCTTGAAATGTATCGATTTTCAATACCACAGGGAAGAACCGCCTACTGTCATATAGATATTTTTAATATTATCTAAAAAAATATATAATATAAATATAAAAATATAAACATTGCTCAATTACTATTGGGAATCTCATCTAAATGTTTGCTCACTCAGTGTATTTGTGTTTTTATATTATTGGGATAATTTTGTAATAATTGCAGAAGATAACTTGTTTTTAATATATTTTATAATGTAGGAATTTCACAGTTAATCTCCAAATTAATGTAGAAACAACATAAAGACAGTATATTTTAAATAATTGTTTAATGGCATCTTTTTATGAATAAAGGCCAATATCACCCATACCAATACTGCTATTGTCTTCAATGTTTTTTTTTTTAAACATTAATTATTGCCATTCAACACTACAGTATAATTGAAAGCTATACATTTTAACATTTATCAGGCTCCCAAAAATACATAGTTATATACACAGAAATTTAATAAAATTATCCAACACTTTAGCCTTCACTTCATAAATTCTAAATTAAATATAGATTAATCCTTACTAAAGCTACAAGCGTTCTTTAGTCAAGAGTAGGGCTGTGCGATTAATCGAAATCGTAATAAAATCGCGATTTGAGCATGCGCGATTTCTAAATCGCTTCATAGCACGATTTTTTTCCGCGCTCCCGGCTCCAACCTCCCAGTATGCTATCCGAACCAATCAGAATGCAGCGCGCCTAAATTGAGCGCCAGAACAGACCGGGCGGGTAGAGATTCAGTGAACTGCGAACAGGTGCGCGTGCCAGAAGGGAGCGCGAGTGCATGGAAATATTAGCGCAAAGGGGCTTGCCTCACCAGTTTCTTTCTCTGGGAAGGTAAGGGAATACCATTACCTGATTGGTTTACAAGTAGTTCCCTCCGCTGCGGCTGTCAGTCATTCTCCATTCAGCGTTCAAACAGCGCGTTGCGTTAGGTTATGACAGTCAACGATGAAACTCTCTCCAAGATGATTCAATGTTAATATTATACTTGATCTGTAGATAAAGCTCTATGGTTTTCGCATTAAATGACTATCTTGCTGGACTGTACCTTAATCATGTTCGTTTCTACCGTGTGTCTGTTAGATCACAACACTGGAGAGCACTGTCTATAACGTTAATTGTTCTTCACGCGCACAGTAACTGAAATTTAAAATTGTTAAAAGAAAAGGCTCAATAAGCGATTGCATAGATAGATACTGTATAATACACTATGCATCGATATGTCTTTCCTTCTTTGTGCTTTGAACTTTTCAATGCGGACTCGAAGAGCTGCGCGCTGTGACTCTGTGTTGCTTCAAGCGCATCATTCTGCGCTCGGGATGCGCATAAGCGCTGTGTGCTGCACTGTATTGGAGTCTTTCATAATCATATAATAATACTTTTGCACATTGAAAGATTATTAATAGCCTTTTTT
This sequence comes from Gila orcuttii, assembly GCA_026230005.1. Taxonomy (NCBI): domain Eukaryota; kingdom Metazoa; phylum Chordata; class Actinopteri; order Cypriniformes; family Leuciscidae; genus Gila; species Gila orcuttii. The sequence continues at coordinate 29,580,158 of JAPDVR010000018.1, read as the reverse complement.
GTTCAGTCCTATCTATCATATGTTGTTGCCTCATTAAACAGCTGTGCTATACTTAATATATGTCTTAATTTTATAGTAGACTATATATAAAATAACTGATCTTTTTGATTTTTGTTATCTTGTTTTTAATGAATGTATTTTACAACAATAAAAAGAGCAATGTGTAACGTTTTACCAGATGTAGTGCTACACGATAAAGCTCTAATTGGTTTCCTTTGAAAATATGTTTCAAATTCACACAGAATGCATTAAAACTGTAAAGCATGTCTGTTTGTGTCAAAATCGTGATTAAAATCGAAATCGAAAAAAAAATCAAGAAATCGTGATAGGTTTTTTTTGTCCATATCGCACAGCCCTAGTCAAGAGCAGTGAGTAATTTTAAGTTACCGGTGTTCTTTGATTTGACAGCACAAACATAACCGATGTGTTTATGTGAATACACGGCAAGACGGACATAGTGACAACATTTTCGTGTGATTTGACCGTAAGCGCAACAAGCCATGGAAAAGAGGCCGCTTTATGTGCACTGGGAATGAAGCACAGGAATGAAATCATGCACAACCCCCACAATTCAAGGCTGAAAACTTACAATTTGCATTTTTATTATATGTGTGGGTTATTTGTTATTAGAGACATCCGAGATTAATGGTACATAACCATTTATTTATTTATTTTTTACACATTTTTAGCAATTTTAAAATGGTTGGAGTTTTTACACGGCACTCCTGTTGGGAAACGCTACACTAGTTGACAGTCGCCAGTAGTCTTTGCGGTGTGTTCAAGTGCAGCTTTTTGGCCAAGACGCAGCCGGCATGAGGCAACAACACCTTCACCTTCCGTCGCCGTTAGTTCTTTGACGTCGACTTGGTGTGTCACGGCCTAAAAACTGCTGTTATAGAGGGATGGACATGGTAATACTGTCTTTGTTCTAGATGCTGTTAAACGGAGGACCTTGCCGGCATGGATTCGAGAAGGCCTGGAAAAGATGGACCGTGAGAAGCAGAAAAAGTTGGAGAAGGAGAGGATGGAGAAAGAGCGTGCTGAAATGGCAATTAATGAAAGGGATAGCGATATAGTAGAGGAGGAAGGTGATGGGCCTCGGTTGCCACGCAAGAGCAAATTTGTAAGCATCTTTTTCAGAATCTGTTTACAGCGAAGGAACCTGCTGAGGTTACTTTGGCAACTGTTGTCCCAGGGTTCACTGACATGCACAAATGTTCATTGACATGATGATTATTTTTAGTAATTCAAAGACCCCATGAAATGGCTCGACAAGCACAATTTTATTTCTCTTGTTGATGTATTTTCCATTGAAACATTGAGTGTTTACACTACTTTTCAAAAGTATGAGGTTAGTAAATGTTATAAAGAAATTGCTACTTTTATTCAGAAAGGGCTGCATTAAATTAATCAACTGGCAGTAAAAACATTTACGTTGTTACCAGAAAATTCTATTTCAAATAATATTTTGAACTTCCTATTCATAAAGAATTCTGAAAAAATGTATTACAGTTTCTAAAAAATATATTTAGAAGCATAGCATAGGAAATATTTCTTGAGCACCAAATCAGCATATTAGAATGACTTCAGTTCTGAAGGATCATGTGACACTGAAGAATGATGTGATGAAGCTGAAAATTCAGCTTTGGCACCACAAAAATAAACTACATTTTAAAAACTATTCAAATAGAAAACTGTTACATAAATTTGCAAAAATATTTCAGAATATTACTGTTTTAATATATTTTTGAACAAATAATTGCAGTCATGGTGAGCATAAGAGACTCTCTTTCAAAAAATGAAAACTTTGCATTCCCAAACTTTTGAACAGTAGAGTATATCTGCTACAACTTATAGGCATAAATTAGCACCTAGATGACCGTAAAACTATCTGACAGGGACTGAGCCACAACACTTCCAATTAATTTCATGGAGTCTTTTAGGTTGTTACATTGCTTGTTAGCTGTTGCACCCTAACAATAAAAATACCTCTCGGCGCTAATGTCATCCGCAAGCATGTGGTCTCTGGTCCAATCATCTACTCCTCTTTAATTCAGGACAGTGATGATGAGGATGGTGAAGATGGTGCCGGCGAGGATGGCGAATCTGGGAGGAGGCTGGAGTTTGGTGGTAGAACTTCTCCTGTTCAAGAAGACCAAAGTGAACCAGAAATGACAGAAGAGGAGAAAGAGTTTCAGCTGGTCTGTTCACACAATCCTCTGTCTTTGCATTTGCCAGTCCACACTCGTGACTTGTGCTCCTCACCGTTCCTATTTGCTTCTTATAGATGCTGATGACTAAAACTCTTCTCACCGAAGTCCTCCTTGAAGTCACAAATGAAGAGATCTTCTTATTGGCTAAAGAGAGTCATCGCAGAGCCACTAAAGGTCTGCTCCTGTTCTCTTCTGTCCGTGCAACTGTGCCTTCACGTTTAATTCTGAGGAAGAGCCACATTTTCACAGAAATAGACATGGTTATGTTTTGACATATATATATATATGTATATATATATACATACATACATATATATGAAGACTTTTTATCTGACTGATGCACCTTGGTAATATTTTGATAAGCAAAAGTATATTTCTTCATCGGCCATTCTATGCTAATGCAACAGAAGATGAAAACAAACTGCAGAGGGAGGGTGGATATGGTCACAGATGCAGTTAAATGCAATCTTTCAAAGGGTTCCCAGTCAAATCCGTTCCTAGATTTAAAACAAGTACTTCCTCACTTCTGTGTTTGCCAGATGGCTTCTCATTTTGAAAGTGACACTGCATTAGTACAGACTGGTTTTCTCCTCCACTGTTTGCCTGTTTGACAGATTTTGTGTGATAACCTTTTTCTTCTCTCCATCCTTTTTTTTTTTTTTTTTTTTTTTTTTTTGCCGAAGGCAGCTCTTGTGAATAGTGCATATGTGTACCCTCATCTCTAGAGACTCTTGCCTATTTGAAAGTGGTGGCTGTATGTGTTTTAACATGTTGTTCCTGTTGTTGATGTGAATCAAAGCTCCTGCAAAACAGCTGGCACAGTCAAATGCACTGGCTTCTCTGACCGGCCTTGGTAAGTGTCTTTACATTTAGGTCCTCCGGGGCGGGTGGGGGGGAAGTAAACGGGGGTTGTGGGGGTTCTCAGCTCTCTAATGAACTTTGTTACAAGCACAAGAGCTCAAGCAGCAGATCTTCTCAATATGGTTAGCTTCCAGCAACACTTTATAGAAGATTATAAAACGCATGCTTCTTTTATTAAGGTGGGCTTTAGTGAAGTATTATGTAGTCGAGTAGGTGAGAAAGGAGGGACTGTTAGCTTGCGACTATTCTCCTGCAGTCCGTTATAAGAGGGGGGCTTTGTTGCCGCAGGAGGGCTGGGTGAGTACGGCTCGGACGAGAGTGAGGATGAGGAGCGGAGTGTGAAAGGGTCGGATTCATCTGATACAGACGACGAAGAGCTGCAGCACCGCATTCGCCAGAAACAGGATGCCTTCCGTCGTAAAGAGAGGGAGGAGCAGCAGCTGCAGGAGAGGCTGGCACTGGAGGTACAGACTATAAAAGGTAGGTACATCCAGAGTGTGTGTGTATGTATGTGTAAAACATATATACAATATATTATTTAATGTTATAAAGTATATTTTGTAATATATATATTGTTTTATTATAAAATAAGTTTTCTATTTTAAAATGTTATTTATTCCTGTGATTGCAAAGCTGAATTTTCAGCATCATTACTCCAGTCTACACATGATCCATGAGAAATCATTCCAGTAGGCGGATTTGGTGCATAAGAAACATTTATCAGTGTTGATGCATTTGGTCAATTAAATACATCTTTGCTATTTATTTATATATATATATATATATTATTTTTATTTTATTTTTTTTTTATTTTTTTTTAAAGCCCCAAAATTTTTACCGGTAGTGTGTGTATTTTTTTAAAATTAATAATTGTTTATTTTGTGTTATTAGAACATAAAAAGTTATTGTATACACATTTTACAAGGTTGAATAATAGTTGTCTTTGTGTTTTCAGAAGATTTGGCATCGGAAAGAGTGAGCAGAGAGAGGGCAGGTTATGAGGAGCAGACAGATTCCAAACACAAACAGGAAGTTAGGGAAAGGGAGGCAGAGCCTACAGTAGAGCGACGGAGGTCGCGTAGTGAGCCTGAGGTCAGTGAGGTCAAGCGTGCGAGCAAAGAGCACACAGGACGTAACGGAGGAAGTGCCAGCCCCTCGCCAAGTGAGCGACGTAGCCGCACCTCCAGCTCTAGCTCTTTCAGCAGCCGGTCCTCTTCATCCTCCTCATCCTCCTCTCGTAGCTCCTCCCGCTCCTCCTCTCCTAGAAGGAAAAGACGACGCAGCCGCTCCGCCTCTCGTGGGACTCGCAGGCGCAGCCGAAGTCGCAGCTCTCGCAGGCATCACTCAGAGCGCGACAAGGGCAGAGACAGGAGGAGGAGCACCGAACGTTCCTCTCGTCACAGGAAGCGCAGCCAATCGCGGCAGCGCAGATCCAGCAGGGGCCGCAGGAGCAGGTCCAAAGCCAGTCGCAGCCGCAGCAGAGAGAGGAGGCGCAGCAGGGACCGCAGGCGCAGCCGGAGTCGCAGTACGAGCCGCAACAGGCGGAAACAGAAAGCCTCCAGCAAGGACAGGGACAGAGACAGGAGGAAAGAGAGAAGCCGGAGCCACGACAAGGAGAAGAAAAAAAAAGAGAAGGAATTAGATAAAAAGAAAGACAAACAGAAGGGCAAGGAGAAAGAGGGCGAGGGCAGTTCAGTAAGGGACGAGGAAGACGATGGCAAATCAAGGCGGAAAAAAGAGAGTGAGAGGACTGACTCTCACAATGAGAGGTTTTCCCGGCAAGACAGTAAATCTAGCAAGAAAGGCTCCGCCAAAGCTAGCAAGAAGTATTCTGATTCAGAGTCCAGCAGGAGCAGGTCCCCTTCCCCTGAGGTTAGCAAAGAAAAAAAGTCTAAGAAATCAAAACGTAGTCGATCAAGGTCAACGGAAAAATCTCACAAGTCTGGTAAGAAGGCAAGCCGCAAACACAAGTCTAAGTCACGATCAAGGTAGTATCCATTTTCTTTCTACTTTTTTTTATTTTTATTGTTGAAATGCTTTAATTGTTTGTGTGTGAATGATCAATAGTATTTAGAACGTCAACACTTGCAATTCAAATTAGGTTCAAGTTCATTTTAAATTAACATGGTACATTTAAATTTGCAGTCACATAATGTTGAATGTATAATAGCCGAGTTTTCCATAAATGGTTGGGCTGTGCTTCTTAAGTGCTCCTGAGATTGATATAATTTCCCCCTTTTTCTCATTCAGTGTTGATCCAACAGCTGTTTAAGGTGTGTGTATGAAGCTCTGGATGTGATCTCTTCTAGTGATTGCACTAATAGTCTGTCTCCCATTTCTCTTGCAGGTCCACATCTCCCAGCCGTCGCAAGCGTTGAGGGGTGTTCTGACTCTTATCTGTGCACTTCTTTTAAAATTCCATGAGTTAACAGGCTTGTCTCATTATCGAGGCAACGTTGTAGGTGAACTCTCCACTCCAAATCCCCTCACTCCCCTCATTTTGTAAATATATGGTATTTTTAAGTGTTGTCTTCAAAACAGATGATTTTGAATGATAGTTTCTTTTTTGCCTTGTATTATGCAAGACTAAGCATTCAAGTAGTCAATAGAACCTTGAAACTGTAACATTTTAAGAACCTAACACCGGAGGAAATAAATTCGCATTTAATGTAAATTGTTCAATAAAACAAGAATGATTCTTTGTCTGACATGGCCTGCCTCATTTTGTTTGCTGTTTGAAATGCCTTGTTCTGGGTGGAGACAGATTATCAACAATGTAGAATTATTATGAGCATATTTACAATAAAATCTTCATTACATGATTTAGCATGGTCCATAAACCATATTTAGTGTTCTTTGTTTTAACAATTAAAAGTTTTGTTTGTTGTTTTAAACCTGTGACAGAGGGAAAAAATTATGTAACAAAAAGTGAAAATATTCTGCCATTATTTTCAATAAAAAAGAAAGTGAGTGGGGATTGGGATCTCAACCTCCAAATGCACTATAAAGACATCTCGTGCAGTACTAGTATTCTCTGCGTTTATTTAACAAACTAATTTTTAAGTTCTTCATTGATAACCGTTAAGCACTGGGGACGAACCGAGGCAGTGAGTTGAACTCAAGAACTGTATCCGATTCATGATTCTGATTCATGAACTCACATAGTTCAGACTGATTTTGTGAACTACATACATTCTTCACAAAAATGTTTTACATAGCAGAAATAAAGTCGTACATGTTTGAATTGACACGAGAGTGAGAATGATGAATTCCCATTTTTACGTGAACTTCCCCATTCATTTCCTGAATTACGTTTTAAGACTCGTTTGAGCCACATTTTTATTTTAGTCAATTGTCATTGGGTTTTTTTTGTGATAAGTGCATCTGAGAACGTGGAATGGCAAGTTGTTTTGCGGTCAAGCAAACTTGAATGATTTATGCAGTATTGATTTAATTTAAAACATGTAGTATTAACCAAAGTATTAAAACGCATTCCACCTTTTCAGGTGAATAAAGTGTGTTGAAAGGGAATCAGTCGATAATGCTACATTTGTTTATCCCAACGTGGGATAGGAACGTTTAATTCCATTTTGAGTTTCTGCTCGGTCAGAAGTTCTGCGAACACGCCACGGTCACATTGGATTTAATGACTGAAGTGCTCATTTAAGATACATGTGAGACGCAATAAGATGCAGTCATGTACTCCAGTAAATTTGCACGATTAGCTTTCGGCCTTTTAGCAGAATCTAAGTTCAAATGCCGGCTAACCCGAAACGTGTCCTCTAAAGGGAAACCATTGCGTTCTCTGTGCAGCTGGAAGGTTTGTCAGCATCACCGACAGAAGAATCAGCAGTCAAATGGGTGAGATTGATTTAATCGACTTAACAAGCGGGTATGCAGTTAAATGCACTTTATGCATTTTTTTTTTTTTTTTTTTTTTTTTTTGCATTGGGTATGCACTTCTTTTTTCTTCATTGGACAGTTTTCTAGTTTACCCGTTCGTTGTGTTTTTGTTTACTGGCGAATCATAACGACATATAATTTAGAGATTTTAATATTAGTTTTCTTCTGCAGATTGACCCGTTTAAATGTCCGCACGGTTACCCAGAGTACTGTCGACCCCGCCGAGGTGCGCAAGTTTCAGGCCATGGCGAGCAAGTGGTGGGACTTGCAGGGAGAACTTGCAGCCTTGCACTCCATGAATGACCTGAGAGTGCCTTTCATACGGTGTGTACTTTCTACTAATAAAAGTGCCATGACAGCACTATAGTATTTTTCTTTACCATCAGCAAGATTTTAGGTAATTATTTAAAAATGTATACTTCCCTTATTATACATTATACATATAACATTTTAACCTAAGATCTGGTCTCCATTAAATTATCTTGGTACTAATAAATGACGGTCAAAAAAGTTGAATGCATTACAGCTTAATTAAAAAATTTATGAATTAACAAAATAGTGTTTTAAATAGAGTTGCACAATAATAAAATAAAAAAATCTTTTAATTTAACAAAATTGGTTTTATTAGATATGTATTTGTGCATTCTCATTTTCCTCTACAATTACATTCAGGTGACATATAATCTGAAAACACTATCTCTAAAAACAGTAAAAATGTTATAACTGTAATAACTTTTAGTGCTTCATTGTAAATTTATTTGCAAAAAAAAACATTTATTTTAATATCATCTATTTTGGTTATAACATGACTATAAATAATTTTAGTGACTAAATTTTTTTTAATATGCATCCCTAGCTTAAAATAGTTGTATATGAACTATAGAATACCACACCTACAACTTCCCAAAAGTGTTTCATGTTTTCCTACACTACTGTTAAAAAGTTTGTGGTCGGTAAGATTTGTAATGTTTTTTTTTTTTGTAAAAGCATTTATTTATTTGAAAATACAGTAAAAACAGTAATTTGTGAAATGTTATTACACTTTAATTTGTTTCTGTTTTAATATATTTTAAAGTGGAATTTATTACTCTGATGAAAAGCTAAATTTTCAGCATCATTACTTCAGTCTTCAGTGTCACACAATCCTTCAGAAATCATTCCAATGCTGATTTGCTGCTCAAAAAACATTTCTTACTAATATCAATGTTTAAAACAGTTTTATTTTGTGCTGTTTAATATTTTACTAGAAACTGTGAAACATTTGTTTTTTCGAGATTCTTTGATGAATGGAGCGCTCTATAGAACAGCAATTACTTGAAATAGTAATCTTTTGTAATGATGTAAATGTCATTACTGTCACTTTTGATCTTTTTAATACATCCTTACTGAATAAAAATATTAATTTCTTTCAAATGTTTTCTTCATATTAATCATCTGAACTGAATCGTCTCTATTAATCAGAGTCAGGCTGTTATTTCAACAGTACTAGCATCTATTCATTTCTTGTAGAATGTCCACAGATAGAAAACTGAAGTGTCTGTCTCATGTCCAGGTAATGGTGAGTAGGGTGAACAGGTGAGGACAGCAGCTGGAGATAATGCAGCATGTCTGTGGTTCTGTTTGCAGCTGTTTCCGCGAGAGTCAGGATGTATATTGCGATTGTCATTGTAAGGTTTTCCCTTCGTCTCCTGGAATCATCCAGTGCACAATTTCTTCCCCTTCCCTGAACACGGCATCAGTTATTTCGGTGATGAGTATACAGCGGATATGCAGCGTGTATGGGTATGGCGGTGCCCTGGGGGCTTGTTTAAATGAGGTACCTCAGTGCTGTTGCTGGTTATTATGTTGTACTTGAGGAGTGTGTGTTTTCTAGAGATCTGGCAGGGAATTCCTTCAAAGACTTGGGGTTTTTTTGGGCAGTGATGGGCTGAGTTAATAGGATTGGCAGTGAGTACCTCAGGCTGCTTTGGTCTGCAAGGCCTGTCCAAGCATTTGGGGAGAAACATGGGGATGTTGCCTATGGGTCCAGCGAGACGAATAGTGAGGATGTACAATTGCTTCAGGAGGACAAAAGCATGTGTCTAGTCAGAGGGACTAGCAGTAAGATGTGTTTGTGACTCAAGCAGCACATTGTGGAATGCATGCTGTGATCAGCTTCAGATTTTCTGTTTTGCGTCAGTCTGATGTACATCACTTCAAAATTCTGCCTGACTTGTCCTCTAGCCTAATGCCTTCTTAACCGCATTTTGTGACCTTTGACCTTATTTTCAGGGATAATTTGTTGAATGTGCACGGTGTCCGGCAGTTGGGCAAACCTCTGACTGGGCTCAGAATACTGGACGTCGGCTGTGGTGGAGGCGTTCTAAGTGAGGTAACTAGTGTTAATTATGAAAATGGTACTATAATGACTTGACTAGACAGATAAAAATTGAGTCAGTTGTGCTAGTTAGTGCAATTAGCCTACAGTTTTTCTGTTTACTGTATGATACTTTCTTATTTGATAGATCAGATCTGGGTTCGATGGCAAAAATAAAGCTGGTCTCATGTTTGTTAGGTTTAATAACATGAATGATTATTTTTAGCTGGCTGCAAATGATAACTGAAAACCTGCCAGCTGAACTACATGATTAAAACAGACAGCTTCACGCCCAGTGGTTTCCTCCATTGAGATAAACACTTTCTCTAGGCCGTCTCTCTGCCTGATGTGTCGTTGTTGTGTTTTGGTGAGCGTGATGTTTTTTGAGTGTCCTGTCATGCAAAAGCTTATGTCGGAAGGAAGATCTCCTTTGAGGCACATCAGTGGTACTGACAGTTGACTGGTTACTTCAGCCCATTTCAGGAGCACTGCCCTGTATGACCAGCAGAGGGAAATGTGCAGATGTTTGTTTTTTTGTGTGCTGCTTATAGTTTTATTCACTGCTTGTTCAAATTATTGTAAATAATTATTATATTGACCAGTGAAAAATATTTTTTTGCTCTGCTGTAAAATAGTAAACAATGATTTTTTTTTTCCATTGAAACTGAACATATATTTCTTACTAACATCCTAATTTTCTTTTCCATTTAATTTGTTTACCATACAAAATTAATAATAATCCAAAATCAGTATTGAAAATTTTTAGTTTCAGTCCCATGGATGTATTGTTTTATCATTATTTATATACTGATAAAGTAGTAGTATAGTCATTATTGATATTTTTAATTGGCTTTTTTCTCTTCTTTTTTTTTAACCCCCGAGTAACCTTAACCTTTCTCAGCCACTAGGAAGGCTTGGAGCAGATGTCCTGGGAATTGACCCAGTGGAGGACAGTGTGCGGACCGCAGAGCTGCACTCCTCCTACGATCCCGAATTGCGGGAGAGAGTTCGCTATCAGGCCTGCACCCTGGAAGACCTCGCTGAGGAGGAAATAGAGGGATTTCATGCCGTAGTGGCATCTGAGGTGGTGGAACATCTGGCTGACCTGGACGCCTTTGCCAGCTGCTGCCAGCAGGTGTTGAAGGTGTGTCACAGCATCAATGACATCTCAAACAATGACAGTAGCACAAAGTAGAGCCCTGCACGGGACTGTTTTCTTCATCCCGCTCCCGCCCGCCGAATTTCTGACCATTACCGCCCGCTCCCGCAACGTATGTTACACTCCCGCCCGCTCCCGCAATATGCATGTCCACTCCCGCCCGCACCCGCAAAACTCTGAGAATTTATTCCCGCACAATAATAGAGATTCATTGATTTTGTCTCTTCTCCCGTCCCACAGGAAAAAACACGTATTTGTATTGCTATTATTTAAGAGATTCATGGGGTTGTTTCATTTCCCTGGTCTGCATGTATTCTGACGCACTGATCAGGAAGATGAATAATAGTAGTCCAAATGTCAGCCTTGCTTCTAGGTTTTGTGCTGTAAATACCTGTTTGAGGTTCTTTTCCACATCATTTATTGACATCTCTCCATCATGTCAACTTGCTAGGCTACCTCCCGATCCCGCAGTTTTTTTTTTTTAGCCGCCCATTCCCGCCCGCAGCAAAGTTCAAACCGCCCGCTCCCGCGAGATTTGCGTTGGGTCCCGCGGGACCCGGCGGGACTCAATCCCAATGCAGCCCTCTAGCACAAAGCAACAGATTCTCAGCCAGGAGAACTGAATGGATGGATTTAATCTTCTGGGTCAGTGTGTCAGAGGACAAACGGTCTTCCTAAAGAGTTAGTCCAAATCCCCATAATCTTCCCTAATGCTGTGGCATCCAGTTAAAATAAGAGGCACTTTCGTCAGCCTGTTTCTGTTATGCTTTCTTTTCCTTTCAGTTAATAGATTAAAATATATAATGTAGTTAAATAATATATGTACACATACACACACACACAAAAGTTAGTCAATATCCCTTTACAGTGTATATCCCCTAAACTTATTTGTTTATAGGGAATGAATGACTAAAGGGCAGCAAAATTTAATTTCAAATAAATCTTTATTGAAATCTGAGATCAATTATATTTGTAAAACTAATGTGAGCTGGTGTTGTCTTTCAGCCTGGTGGGTCTCTTTTCATCACCACTATTAACAAAACCAACTTGTCCTACGTTTTTGGGATTGTGGCAGCAGAGCAGCTGTTGAGGATTGTTCCGAGTGGCACTCATGACTGGGATAAATTCATCAGCCCAGAGGATCTGGAACGACTGCTGGAGTCTTGTGAGTACCATCTCTAACTTCCATTTCTCTCTTACTATCATTCATTGATCAGTGTCTTGGTATTACTCCTCCACTTTTCTTTCATGGATCTCCTTTGCTGTTTTAATAAAATCCTTTGCTTGTTGGAAAAACCTGGTATGTATTACATAACTGCTCAATGTGATCTAATGTTCCACTGCTAAAGTGATTATTGTACAGTTGCATTTGTTACTTGCTTTTACTATCTTTCTGTTTTTTACTGTATCCCAGTTGGTTTCTACGTGGAGGCTATCAGAGGCATGATGTACAATCCTCTCACAGGAGCCTGGAGCTGGCAGCAGAGCACTGCTATCAACTATGCTTTACATGCTGTCAAACCCAAAGAAGAGCCCCAGCCTGACCGGGTCTGGGCTGAGAGTGAGAATCTGGATGATCCAGGTCGAGCCACAAGTCACAGTTGAGCTATTTTTAATGTTGGAACTGCTATCAAACAAATTTCACCTGCTCCAGTATAGAGTGTGATCGCAAAATGTTGCATTGTGCATTGCTGAACCAGTAATAATTCTTTGCCTTGTGTTCCTTGAAAAAAGTTATTTTATCAGGTGCATGATTCATAAAACATCTTTTATTAAGCTATAAAGCTCTTGTCAAGATGAGAATTTGAGGTTGACCTTTTCAACCCCACAATATTCATTTTTTGATGTATATTATTAACCACAATTGACTTGTTTTGTGGTGATGATCTCTGGTTCATGTC